>JAQPPZ010003235.1:5305000-6555000 GCA_028583015.1 Wollemia nobilis
GACTGGTAGAGGTGAATTATTTTTTGAAGAATGAATTCATCTTGCATCGATTACAGGTAAACTTTGCAAATTAGTTACCAATAGCCCAATTTTACAAGCTTGTCGATGAAAATAGTTATTGATATGATTGTTGGAATCATATTAAGAGCTGCGATGACACATTCGTAGTATTCAATGCATATAGCTATGGTATATCCAAGGGAATTAGAAATATGAATCATGTCACCATCATAATCGATTAGAAGTGGCATCCCCATTCACTGTAATATTTAACATGTCAGGTCCAGTAAAACACGTTGAATGTGCAGCTGTCAAAAGGTTTAAATGGTATATTATATCTGGATGTGATACATCTAGCTATTCAACATGAAGTAGGCATTAAAATCTTTTCAATGCAAAAATAGCAGCTATGACACACTAAAGTGGAAGAAATAAACCAGCAAACACTAAAATAGTCATGCGACTCCTACATGGATACATAAAAGCTAGATGAGTGGATTCATGAAAGGGTTTTATGTATGTAGTTTAGACATTTCATAAGTGCAAGTAGGCTTCACACATGACCCAGAATAGTGTTGGTGCATACATGGACTATCGCGCAGCGAGCATAGATGGTAATGTGTATGGAGGATTTTTGTGGGGTCACTTTGCTATGCATGGGGTAATGTTCAGTAATTTAAGTCAAAGATGAGAAGAGATTGTTTAAAGGTTCTTGCATAGGTTTGATTAGCTAGTGGGTTTCTATATAATTATTAATTCTATACATTGGTGCTTGTTGCTCTCACCAAGACATGCAACTTTCACGATAGGCAATTGGTTAATAATAAAAGGTGTACGTGTATGTGAAATTTCCACTGCACTACCCGCTCTAACCTTTGAGGTAATAGTAGGTGTTAAATAAAATATGGGGTCCACGTTATGATGCATTTAAAATGTTTTTTATGCGAATGATTATCATGATAGTGTAAGAAGAGAAAGATGCATAAGCATTAAGAAAATAATTACATGGAGGTTACGAGCATGGTTGAGAAGCGTTACGTTCTTGGTAAATGAAAGCAAAAGTGAATAGACTTTAGTAGAGGGAAATGAAACCAAATAGAAGATGAAAGGTATAGTAGAATGGAGAAATAAGGTTCAAAAAAAACTTTAAATATCCATTTGAATGGAGGTACCAAGGCGAGAAGTTTGGAGATAGAAGAAAGGAGAAATGGTTGGAAGGATTTCAGTTGTTGTCCTCATTTTGTATGCAGGAAAATAAATTTTGAATGCAATAAAAAGCTTTAATGAATATTTTTCACCACATGTATTGGAATTGTGTAATGATGTTTTATGCGTGAATACGGTAGCATTGTTTATACACTTTCATGCATGTTTACTCCTTAGACTCTCGCCTTGACCAGTATTAGATTGTGTGTATGCAGGTCTAACCTAGTTCTTGTTTTTACGTTCGAGATCTAATGTTTTCTATAGGATTGGGGAACTAGTTTACAGTAGCTCTCTTTGGTCATTTTCTGCATTCTGTTTCATGTTTTCAGATTTTTATTTTTATTTCTCTAACCCTGTTTTCTCATTTTTTTTTAAATTATTTAAATAAAAAAAAAATTAAAACTCCAAAAACAAATGCATGGGTCCCTAGAATAAGCTTTAATATTTCATTTAGATCAAGTTTGATTCCATTTTGAAGCCATTTTGAAATTTTAAAAATTATTCAAATTTGCTATTTTTAAAGGGGTTTGGCAATTTTGAAATTTGAGATAATTTCACATTTTGAAGGCAAATCAGATTTCAAGATTTGCATGTTCATTTTGCAAGCAATAAATTAACTTTCCTTTATGAAAATTGCAATTTCATTAAAGGGGAGTGATTTATATGGCATTTCAAAGGCTACATTATTTAAAGCAATAAATTAGCTTCTCTTTATGAAAATTATAATTTCATCAAAGAGGGATAATTTATATGATATGTCAAAGGCTATTTCATTTATCAAGTTATTCTTGTAGATTATTTTATTTCCATACTCAAAACAACATAAAATGAATCCAATCATCATTTGAAGTTCACATTTTAGAAATAGAATTTAATCTTCTTGTTTCATGCTCAAAGCAGGGTTTAAAGAAGATAAAACTTGTTTAAAATATGCTTAACCAAAAGAAGATAAAATCTACCTAAAAAACTTTAAGATAAAATGAACTAAGGCTTTACATCATGGTCATATGAGGGTCAATCACATTTTATTTTCATTTAAGTTTCATGAACAATCAATAGCATAGTGTAATAAAATAATATCAATGCATGCCCATTGTTAACAGTTATTTGTAAATAACTAAGGTATTCCTAGCACTTATTTGATATATCTTCACAAGATTACAAGCACACATTAAGTAAAGGAACCATGGAGAAATATTAATTTCTTTACAAGAGAGGGTTTTCTAATCAAAATCATAACCGTGAGTGTGGTTTTGCAATTGGGAAACATTACCACTCAACAGGTTGATGACTATATTCAACCACCTCAGCCCAATAAAAATCTTCTACTTCCTCGTCTTCAATGACGAAGGCGTGTCGATGAGATCATTTCATCGAATGCTTACCAGTTGCTAACTGATCACATTAACTCTCTAGAGAAATAAACTTCAAGCATAGGTTATCAAAAACCTACTTTGCATTAGTTGTGCAACCAACCATTGCATCCATTAGTTCCATCCGCACTATATCCTGAGCATTTTGAGATGCCAAAATTGGACAAGTTTAAAGGAGACGAAGATGCTCAAGAGAATGCCACAAGCTTTATAAAAATGTGCTTTCATCTTTAGGATGATGATGCCCATATGCTTAGGATATTTTTCATAACCCTTGCTGGGCCAGCCTTAGAGTGGTATAATCATTTACCATGACACAACATACACTCCTTTGAACAACTAGAAAATGCATTCCTGGAATGCTTCTCATTTAGCATAAAAAAGAAAGCAATATTGACTAATTTGTACAACCTTAAACAATTTTAAGAGGATTCAATCATGGATTATGGTAAGTGGTGGAGAGAAACTGTTGCAAAATTGGCATTCACCTTGCGTATCATCAAGCGAACTTGACTATTTACTAGGAGTTGTTCAAAATAGATTTCACTCTTACTGCAAATCCAATAGTACAATACATTTGAGGAATCCTTAGCTCAAGCAAAGGTTATTGAAGACATCAAGGTCCAAGAGGGGGAAATCAAGCTCTAAAAAAAGGATTGGCACAAAAATTCTAAAGGCAAATACACACAATAGGTAGGTTTAGGTCCTATCCCAATGTATCATCATGTAAACACCCAAGTAACCGTTGGATCCAATCGACTAACCATTGAGATCAATAGTAGTTGATATAGTGGTTAATGTCATCCATGTAACCGTTGGATTTTGAGGGCTAATAGTTAATGGGGAAAGTAACCATTTGGAAAATGGTAAGTTCTATTAAAAAGGTAATAAAACCATCATGGTGTCCACAATACAAAACACCCCATTGACTTTTACAAAAATTCTATGAATAATATATAAACTATTGATAAAAATGGTATTGTCAAAAAACTTACCTCTATGTAGTAAAAAGAAAATACTTTAGTAACTATTAAAGAGAAAAATAAATGGTTCATTTTGTAAAGAAAGGGTATGGGACTTTGACTTATAAAATGAAAGAAACTTACAGTGTATGTTGAAAAGAAAGAAATAAACTAGACTAATTTAAAGTAAAGAACTTTAGTTAGCTAGTAAATTAAATGGTTCATTTGTAAATCAAAGGTATGGGACTTTGGTTTATAAAGTGAAATAAAATTATGTCTATGGTAAGAAAAAAATTTAAACCTAGAATAGTTAAAGGTAAAGAACTTTTAATTAACTAGTAAATTAATTTATAGTTTGGAGCAATGTCTCTTATGGAACTATAGGCTATCCTTGACATGAGAATGATTTATAAATCCTATTTTTTAGTATTATATGCCTATAGTATGCTTCCTATAACAAATTGAGGGCCAAGTTTGTAATCTATAGTGTAATCTTGTGTGATAGATTATGGGTAGAGTTGTAGCTAAATTTTGAGTAATCTTGTAGGTAGATTACAAGAGAAATGTTAGATAAACTATTGAAACTATGGTATGGTCTCATGGGTAGATCTTGAGCCAGCTTGGTAGCCAAAATTGAGGAAGAACTATAGATTTTCAAGCAAACTAACAAACACACTGGTAATAGAAGTATGAGTTACTCGAGAGAGTATGTTTTGCTATTTCTAGTTGATAGAAATATGAGTTACTCGAGAGAGTATGTTTTGCTATTTCTAGTTGATAGAAATATGAGATACTCGAGAGAGTATGTATTGTTTAAATTTTATTTCTAGTGGATAGAAATATGAGTTACTTAAAAAAGTATGGAATGTTTTAATGTTATTTCTAGTGGATAGAAATATGAGTTACTTAAAAAAGTATGGAATGTTTTAATGTTATTTCTAGTTGAAATAAACATGAGTATATTAATGCTATCTCTAGTTGAAAGAAAAAAAAATTGCTTGTGAAAACATAAGTGGATCCGTATATTCTTTGAAAAGTACTAGCAATAAATGGTTGTAATGATATTTAATGGAAAGATATGAGATGAAGATGTGTTTTTTTTTGTCTTAGGAAAGTATGGGATTTCCTTCCTTTGAATGATTCAATGCTTTAGACAACTACATTATGTGAAATGTATTGATCTTAGTTGCATTCATTGAAAATAATCATTACTTGCTATTGCTTGCTTAGAATTCATTTCATATACATGCTATGGGTTGTCTTGACCCCGATTTACCTTCAATAAAGTACTGTTGGTTTGAATGGAGTCAAACGAATATTGGACCTACTCGATTTCTATTGTAAATATTTATGTATTGCAAAAAGGCCTTCTTAAATGAAAGGTCTCTATTATTGTAAAATTACCTCTTTGAGGTCAAATTGTAATTGGTTTGTATCACTCTTTAAGAGGATTGTAAGCAATGTAGTTTTCATTAGTAAATAGTCATGGAAAGTAATGCAAGTTTATATCATGATAAAAAGATATCAAATTCTTGGATTCAGACCTTTAAATGAGTTAAAATATGGTTTCTAAATCTCCTAAAGTAATCCTAATATTAAAGAGAATGAAGAAACCATGCATATCACTTAAGGATGTAACTTTAGTGAATCAAATATGAAATGGATATAAGGGAGAATGTGAATGTTATCTAACCTCATGGATATTATGGTTGAATGATTCAAGTAAGGCTTAATGGTAGGCATTCACAAGTCTATGTGGGTTTGTGTGATAACCCCCTTAACTTATTAACATGGGTGTGTTAAAGTTAAGCATTGCAATGATTTTTGTTCTATCTATAAGAAAGAACAAGCTAATCATCAAGGCATACACCTAATGTATAGGTTAAAATAAACCTAACATAAGGGACTAGTTTAATGTGTGATTTAAACTAGTAATGGAAAGGGGCGTTTCTATTGAAATAGACAGGGAATTCCCAATTGCAAGGTAAATAAACCTTATCTGCAAGTCATTATAGGGGTTGGCCACTCCTATCCATAGGACATACATTGACCATGTTGAGTTCTTATGAAGTGCAACCTTGGACTTACTTATATAATCATCAATAAGAGAACCACACAAAGATACTTGAATTCACATATGAACCAGCAAGAAAGAAGTAAGCTTATATAAAAAAAATCCCTAAGCTTTTTTGGTTATGAAATAGGGTTATTACAGAGAAACCCATTGGCTATCAGAAATAGGGTAGATGAATCCCACTTCTAATAATTTTTCAATTTTATCCTTAATGATATCTTGTAGAACAAGATTCAATCTCCTTTGCAATTGTATTATAGGTTTAACATCCTTTGTATAAATATGATGAGTACATATGTTCAGATGGATTCATGTAATATATTTGTATTCTCATGCAAAAACATTGGAATGTCAACTTAGTATATCAAAAAAATTTGCTTCTTGATCTTTAGTCAACCAACTATTGATATTCAAAAGTTATTTTGGTTGTACTTTGATTTGTTTTGTATCAATATGTATTGAATTGATTCTTTCAAAATTACTCATTAATGAGTTGAAAGGACAATGGTGTGATAGAAGAGAATGGAAGATTTGTGTATCTTTATCAAAAGCAATTTCTAATAGAATTATATTTGATATAGGGCAATAAAAATATGAGAGAAGATAACGATGCCATCCATGTGGTAAATTAAAGGAATTATCTTGTATTAGAATGGGTGATAAATATTTGCACTCTTGTTCATCATTCCATAGTAATAATTGAATAATAACTAGTTCATCTTCAAGTCCTAAATCATGCAACTTATTGATCAGAATAATTTCATCTTAAAAAATAACCCTTTCAGATGGATCCAACTCTTCTACATGATCCTTTACAACTATGGTGGCTAAAGTTGAAATGTTCTCTTTATTTTCCTCATTTGATTCAAGAAACCATAGGCTTCTTGGATCACCATACTTAGGAGGTGGAATAAGTTTTCCTACAAGCAAGTCTACTAATTTTCCATCTACTTGTATATTTTTAGGATGCACTTTCTTATATCTTTTTGGTTTCTTAAAACACATTTCTTGAATAGTCTGGTCAATCATAGGTACATCTTTAATAGCATGTAGTAAAGGGATTACATCATTTAAATGTTTTAATTTCTTTACCAAATCTAATTTTTAAGATATTATCTTTGATATCTCAAATTATTCAAGTTATGGTCATTTATTTGATGAATTTTCTTGAGGGAAGTTTTATTTTATTTTTTCTTTCTCATGTTCTTGTTTTTTAGTGTATATGGGTCTTCTTGTTCATTCTTATCAGCTCCCATTTCTATAATGATAGGTGGAATAGGTTCAAGAAGTGTTCTTACTAAACACAATTGAATGTTGTCATAGTGAATGACATTTAGCATGGATGTATCTTTCAATTCAGTCATATATACAGGGGTTGCATGTATAACATTATTGGTATTGGCCATAGGCTGAGCTAAAAGAGGAGGTATTTTTTATTATTGTTGTTGTTTTTCTTGAGGGAAATTATGGGTAGGATTAGGTAAGAAATGGCATTGGTCTATAGGATATCCCTTTTCATAAATACTACATATGGTAGATATAGAAGTCTTATTCAAAGAACATTCATGAAGAGAATACTTTTTCCTACATCTTGGACAATAGATGACTAAAGGTTTTGCATTTATTTCATCTAATGTTGTGTTAAGATGCACTAAAATATCATCTCTTATATTAGCAAACTCTTCCATTAATTATTTCAAAGCATTTTTATTGTTACCATTTTTACATTTTCTTGTATGGGAATAATTCCTATAGAGTTCAATGATCTCTTGAAATTCAAGCTTATTTGCATCTCCTTTTCCCATAAGATCCAATACATATCTTGATTCATCTTGTAATCCTCTCAAGAATATGGTTTTGGTAAGTTTTGGTTCTACACCTCCACATATCTTATGAACAAGGGAAAATCTATCTAGATAATCTTCTAAAGTTTTATCTTCCTCTTGTTTCATCCTAGATAATTCATCCTTTCAATTCTTTACTCGATAATATTCTTGGTATTTCTCCAAAAATGTTCTTTCCATTTCATCCCAAGTTTGGATTGAATTTGGTGCTAAGCCCATGAACCATTGTAGGGTTGAGTCTTTAAGAGTGGAAGGAAATAATTTGAGCTTTTGATTATCATTGATATAGTTATAAGCTTGGCATACAATCTTAAACTCAAATAGAAACTAATCAAGGTCCTCAGATGCCACTCCCCTAAAAGTTGGTAATACAAAAGGTGAAATGACTTTCATGGGAGAGTTTTGATTAGGATCTAATCGAATGGGGTATTGGAAAGTTTTTGCAGGTGTACTAGTTTCACCAGGGTGGAGCACATTACTGATTTTTTTTGGATTTTCTTGTAAGCCTACCATTATACGTTCCCAAAACCAATTATAAATCCTTTTAAATTGTCTTGATTGTATAGATTTGTTAGGGGAGGGTGGTGTTGAACTACAAATTTATTCTCCTTGTAATAATTTATCAAGGGATTTTTCACTTTCTAAAGCACATGATTATGATTTTTCTAAAATTTTAATATTTTTTAGAATCACTAATTCAGACAACTTCAACCTCTTATCATGAATGTTTGCTTCCTATGGCTTGTGGGAAGTTCTTTTTGTCTCATTTATCACTAAACCTATTCATACATCCTATTAAAGTAAAAAATCCTATTCTAGTGTCCTAATGCCCAAAATGCAATCCCAAGAAATACAACTATTTTCATATGAAGTCAATTTCACAAGACAATAATTAACATTAAATGACTTTTTTTGTTCTCTAATAATGCCAATTTTCTCCTCAATAATGATGCAAAAATATTGGGTGTCATTAATGCTCATATTTTAATTCATTTGTCAAATCTAGGATAGTGTCCTAAGGTTGTATATGATAGAGACCTTGGAACTACAACTTAAATATCAAGATACTAGATTATCCTAAGAAAGTTGGAAATCTTTGCAAAAAGGAAACTATGCTAATTTGCACACTTGCATGAAAAGAAAAGCTAACTAATTTGTAGAAATTGAACATGTTGAAAATGAAAGTTACTAAACTACATTTGCTGAAATTAAAATTGCAAAAATGAAATGCTAAAATAAAACTAGCTAAAACATAAATTAAAGCAAGAAAAACAAAAATCAAATGCTAAAACTTAAATGTTTGAAATATATTAAAAAAACATAGAAACTAACTAAGATCAACGAGTTGTGATAAAACAAAATAAAATACACTTCAAAATAGGGGAAAACGGAGAAAATAAACAACTAAAAATAGGGAAAATGATAGATTTAATACTAAAACCAAACTGCTAAAATTAAATGACATAAAAAGAAAACACTAAAAAATAAATCTAAAACTAAGTTAGTACACCTTCCACTAATCCTTAGAGTGGGCCCAAGCTCCAAGATCAATGAAATGTGGAAGGTTTCAAAAGAAAGTAAGCTAACCTATAGAGTCAACAAATGCATACACAAAACTAAAATGGTCAAGTTCAAGATAGTTTACCAAATACATGCTTTTCCAATGCATATGTTTCTTCTTCTTATTTTTCTTACTAAATTTTCAAAGAGGAAAGAAAATGAGTGTTTTTAACTAAATACTCAACTTGTTATGCTCATAATTGGAGGTAAAAATAAAAAAATTAGTTGTCCCCTTTTTACTGTAGCAATTCCTATAATCAACAATTGTCTTATCTAGAATTAGGACAAAAACCTGGTTGGGGTAGATTCTTTTATTTTTTCTCCACCAATTGCTATGGAATATCTTAGGATAGCTTTGATAAATATCTATGCCAAATATTGACCCTCCAGCTCACCATCTTCACCCTTGAAATTAGTCAAAGCAATTATGTTTTAGTGTAGGAAAAATCTGCAGCATAATCTGACGTTTCTAGAATTAAGACAATGAGCTAAATCATATAGATTCCTTAATATTTGCACTTCCAATTGCTATGGGATGCCTTAGAATAGTCTTAGGGTATATTTTTGTCAAATCTCATCTTGTCAGCTCACCATTTCCACCTCCAAATTATTCAAACCAATTTTGTTTTTAATGCAAGAAAAACTGTAGTTAAATTTAACTTTTTCAATTTTAAGAAAACGTATTGAAATAGATGGATTTCCCTATTCACTACTTCGTTTGTTGTATAATGCCTTAGAATAGTCGTAGGAAATATTTTTTCCAAATCTAAACCTTTCAGCTCACCGTTTGCACCTTCAAGTTGGTCAAAAACTAATTCTAGTTTTTGTATGTAGAAAATCATGTAGATACCCCAAAACATGTGGCTGAATATTTAATTTATTCAAATCTTGTGGTTATTGAGTGAGTGGTTGGTCTCGATACGTGGATATGATTATCTTTCATCCCTTATGCATTGAAAATGCTTTTGATCTTTGTTTTGGAGCGCTACACCTTTTTTCATAAAACTATAGTTGGTTGCCTTGATGTTCTAAAGCAAACCTGCAGTTTTCAATTTCAACCTATATTTTTTCCAACTTTTGTGCAGAATGTAGATTTTGAATCCAAATTATCTTAAAAGCACAAAGTAAGGGCAGAAAATATTTTAAAAACATAGCCAAGTAGATTTTTAAACTTTTAACCAGGACTTCCATTTATGATGCTTTCTACTATGCTTTATTACATATTTATTTAATGCTGAAAATATGTAAAATAACGACAAAAACTATAGAAAACTTGTCCAAACAACAATATACCATTTTTTTGCAATGTACTGTGTTAGCATCAACATTAACATATCTTGACATTAAACTATAGTATTAGGCAAAATGAATAGTTTTTATGTGACATAACACTAAAATAATAAGACATTTTATTGTCTCATTAGTATGTTTAGGCATACTCATGATTGCTTTAGTGGGATCGTTATTGGCCCTGGTGAAGTAATACACACCTGAGTAAACTAACAACTACTAGCACATATTGTACAAAATATTATTGGATTGGATTTTTGATTGAGAAGATAGATTTTCCTTTTATTTGCCTTAGCAAATGAGGGCTTATGATTATTTTAGGTAAAGTTCTTAGACAAACATAATTTCTAAGATTAAGTGTTTGATTATTGATCATGCATAAGGTGGCTTGATTATTTGATGTTTTTTCCCTCAAGTGATGAGTTGATAGGTGGAGAAGCATAAAATAGTGATGAAATGCTTGATAAAGTGGTCGATGATGAAGGTGTTTAACAAATGATGTGATAAATTGATAAATATGGCAAACAAGAAGTATTGGAAGATATTTTAGCACAAATTTTTAGATTCATATGGAGGGGTGCAAATCTGAAGATTTATACCTGTTCGTAGGAATCTCTCTACATGATCCATGTATAGTTTTTTTGCATTTTGGAGGACCAAATGATGTCAAAATTTAGAAAATATTATATCATCAAAAATATATTTCCAAGTCCAATCCAATGGTGATGGTTTTGGAAAATTTGGAAAATATTTGATAGGAAAAAAGTTAGGTTAAATATGAACTTACTTTTTGAAATAAAGAATGCTTAATTTTAGATTTTTGAAAGGGAAATTTGACTTGCTTGGTTGGAAGTTTGATGTATGAGGGTGAATTGATAATAGTTGATGAAAAATCAACCAATTTTAAGTATCTATAGAGATAATAGATAGGAGAGGAGTTGAGATACTCCGAGGGATTAGCAGTAGTGAGTCGATGCTTGTGTTTTAGTAATGTTTTTGATGTGGTAGATGCGCCATGATTTTAATAGGATTATGTTGCTGAGATGATCATAGAGATGCATATTGTGATATATAGATGTAGCTTATGAGCAATTTTGATGATGTATCCATGATTTGATATATATGCATGATGATTATTCATTGGATATGTGTGATTATGTGATGTATGATTATGATGTTGTTGTGATATGATGTATGTATTGGTGTATTTTCTTTGATATATGTTGTATAAAATATGGTATTCCTTTGTGTATTGTTGATGTTAGGAATATAAATCTATGTATTTGGAGAATGTATGGTATGTACTTTTGATGTGTGCATGTGTAGTCACATTTTTGGATGTATGTGTTTGAATGAAACCATCTCAAGTGGTTTGAATTAATCAATGACACATTAACAATCACACAAACATATTAACCTAATATGAGATAAGCAAACATGCAATGTGTATGGTGAATGCAAATATAAATGAACATAGGTAGGAGATGCAAATGGTGGTGTGAATATGCATCATACAACTATGTATGGTGATGTTGATAACTTATTAACTATACAATTTACTAATGATGTGAAGAGAATACTGTTGTTTTGCAGAACTAGTTGTGATGTTGTTCATTCATTCTTCCAAGTTGTTTTGGATGTGAGAAGAATTTATAGAAATTCAAACAACATAGTGTGAACAATCAAACTCATCTATTCATCAGCTAATGTTGGATACAAATCTTGACTATCCTGACTAGGATTGAGTCTATCATGAACCAGTGTATGTGAAGTGGTGTTCATTTACCATTTTAAGTGAGGTTGGACTAGATAATTATAAAATTAGCCATTATAAGCTAGCTCATCCATAAGCACATAGTGGTCTATAAAAATAAGATCTCTAATGTGACATACATGTCACCACTCGTAAGACATACTCCATTGCCAGATAGGTGTCTATAGCCCTAATGGAAGTTATCCCCATAATTTATCAATATTGCTCCACTGCCAGCCAAACATCTATATCCCTAGTGGAGGCATCTAAAATATATTAGGAGACAAAGGATTCAAGCTTTTTGGTAATGTTCTTTTTATTTTTTGCTCATTTGAGGTATTTGAACTCTTTTCTTCTACTTGCTTTTTTTTGTGGCTTATCTTTGTCTATATCCTTAGGCTTGGATCATATGAATGATAGGATGAGTAGGGGAAACCATTCACTTGATGGCAAGGCTTACTCAAGGTGTTGTCCTCCCTATGCTCAAAAATTTTACTTAATGTTTGATGTGTTGTTATTCCATGAAATAACTCAAGTCAGCCAGGGGAAGCTTTGAAGTGCTTTTAGAATTCGATGACATTCGATAAAGGTTGATTGAATCAACTAGCAATGGTTGAATGAATTAAAAATATTTTCTTTTACTAAGTAACCTAAAGAGAGGATTGGATATCACTATAGTTGCATTAACTAGTGTATGCTTATTTTTTTCATCTTTGTGCTTTTGTGGTTTTATTTTTATTTTTTTGGGATGCCTATGTATAAGCCAAATGACATGACAACATGACAAAAATAATGTAATGTAATGATATGCATGATGATGTGACATGACATAATGTCATAATACCTATGGATGTGGACCAACATATGTGACCAATGTGTCATTGATTAAGTAAACCATGTGAGATAGTTTGATGTGTATTCACATATCCAAAAATTTGACTAACTTAGCACATTAGGAGCATATATTTGGTTTGTGTATGCATATTATGATTGAATTGAAAACCATTGTTTGGTAGTATCAACATGAATAGATGTTTGTGAGAAGAGCATCTAGAGACAAAATAAAGTAGAATAGAGAACAAAGGATGAAAATAAAGAAGATAGAAATAAAAAAGGAGAATAAAGGAACCAACCAAAGTTATATAGCTGTGACCATACAACATTGACATAAAACCGAAAGAAGTAGAAGTAAGAAATGCAAGAAGAAATAGGACAAATCAAAGGTATGTAGCTGCCCCTGCATGAACATACAACATTGATAGGAAACTAGAAGAGACTTGGAGTAAAATAAAATGGAAGACTCAAATAGAGAGGAAAATGAAATGCAAGAGATGTCGCTAATGGATGGTTTTGGTTGTTTTTGTTTTTATTATTGTTGTTATTTTTTTATGTAGTCATTGATGCATGTGATCATATAACATTAACTAAAAACCTGAAGAAGTAGAAGGAATAAAGGCAAGAAGAAATAGGACTAATCAAAGGTATGTAGTTGCTCATGTGTGATCATACAACATTGATAGGAAACTAGAATAGAATTTTAGTAAAAGTAAGTGGAAGACTAAAAGAGAGGAAAATGAAATGCAATAGATTTCGCTAATGAACAGTTTTAGTTGTTTTTGTTTTTATTATTGTTGTTATTATTTTTTAAAATATTTTTGTTGTTTTTTATGTATAAAAATTTGCATTGATTTGATGAGAATGGTATTAGCATCCCCCAATCATAATATTTATTTGAAAATGTGACTAAAAATAGTCTATAGAGCATGGTGATTGGTTTTATAAGTAAACTGCATCATGGAGGGAGCAATGTCAATGCTAAGAGCATGGGAATGTAAATGTCTATGTTAGGAAAGGAAATGAAACTACTATGCTAGTTATGGAAAATAAATATCTATGGTAAGAGCATGTGAATGTAAATATCTATGCTAGGAGCATGTGAAAGGAGAATGTCTATGCTAGGAGCATGGGAATGTAAATGTCTATGCTAAGAGGATGTGAATGTAAATGTCTATGCTAAGATCATGTGCATGTAAATGTCTATGCTAGGAGTATGGGAATGTAAATATTTATGCTAAGAGCATGTGAAAGGTAAATGTATATGCTAGGAGCATGTGAAAGGAAATGTCTATGCTATGAGTATGTGAATGTAAATGTTTATGATAGGAGCATGTGAATATAAATATCTATGCTAGGATCATGGGAATGTAAATGTCCTATTCTAGGAGCATGGGAATGTAAATGTCTATACTAGGAGTATGTGAAAAGTAAATGTCTATGCTATGAGCATGTGAAAGTAAATATCTATGCTAGTGTAGATACCAAAAACATGTCTTTTTGTGATTCTTCAATCAACCCATAAAACTTCCCAAATCCATCTCAAATTTCTTTACTTTTGTCAAAAATCACCAAATTCCCTTCAAATTCATCTAATCTCTTCCAAAATCCTCAGATTTCTCTAATTCCTCTCAACTTCCTCCAAAATTCCTAATCCTCCTAAATTTGCCTAATCCCTCTAATTTCTCCCTAATATTTGTAAAACCTCTTTAATTCCTTCTAATTCCCTTATAATACCTCCAACTTCTTCTAATCCTATCTAATTCCTTTCTAATTTTTCTAGAATCATTATTCATTGTTTACTATTCACTATTCATGAATTCACTCTTCAACACCTAACTCACATACAATTTTAAGTCAAGGAGCCTCTTTTCCATACCAACCCATTCAATATTTTCTACAAACACCCCCACTCATGTGCTTAAGTCAAGGATCCTCTCTTCCGTACCAACCCACTCATAATTTTATATTCCATACCCATCCCCACTCATGTGCTCAAGTCAAAGATCCTCTATTCCATATCAACCCATTTAATATTTTTATATTATTCACCCATCCATTCACAATCTTAATTCTTCCATATCAACCCATTTAAAAATTTTATACTCTTCACCTATGATCGCCATTTTGTAAAGACAAAAAACACCATTACATTAAAAATATAAAAAAGATATTACAAAAGCACCATGCATGAAAGGAAATGAAAATATGATATTACAAGTAAAATATTTTTTTAGTACAATAAACCCTTTTGGGGTTTTACAAATGATGTTTCCAAAGAAGGGAGTAACCCCTTTTACAAAAAAAATATAGTGCAATCTTGTTTCCTATGCCACAATCAAAAGTTGGGTGGATTTTTAGTGACCATTGTTGGTTGAGTAGAGTCTCCCAAAACCGACACACAAGCAACAACAAAAATATTAGTAGAATCAATGGCCTACCTTGGTTAAACATAAACTTTATAAAAGAATCAAAATAATAGCTCTAATAAAAGGCTTACAAATACTAAAAATGATGTCATTCTTACAACTCTTGTAGAGTTCTCCTATGTTCTACATTACATACAAAATGACATGCTCGGTGGGAACCTTCCCTTGACCACATATTGATATTTTCCTTTTTTTGGCAATAGTATTACTCATGTTATTGTTGTCTTTTATTTTGGCATGTCTTGTGTGTGTGTGTGTTTATTTTACATCTTGTATGCTCATTCTACTACTCTGTTTATTTTATAGATCTAATACACTCTCAGGATCATCTTCCCATGGGCTCAGATCTGTAGACCCTGATAACCTCTATGATAGTGTAGGCTTATAGGTCATAAGTCTTTCTTCTCCTTTATCTTAAATCAACATAATTTATTTTGCTTGTTTATTATAGTTGTCTTTGATTTTGATAGTCTCGTTGTATTTCTACCTTAGCATAGTTGTTTTATCCTTTTAGTGTAGCATAGTTGCCCATGTTCTTAGTTTAGTCACTTTATCAAAGCCTCTAGCATAGTGATTTTCTCATTGTTTTAGTTTGCTTGATTTCCTCTCTTAGCATAGTTGTTTTTCCATTTTTTTAAAGCTGAAGTATTATATCTTTCCTAGTTTAGGTGTTTATTTCCCTTAGAGTAGTTGGTTTTTATATATCTTCTTCCTTAGAATAAACACTTTTAATTCTCCTAGCATAGTCCCCCTCTTCCTTAGTATAGTTATATTCCCTTCCCTTAGAGTAGTCTCTTCGTATCTTCTTCATCATAGTTGCTTAAATCCTTTTAGCATAGCTTCGATTTTAATTTCTTAGCATAAGTTTGTATTCTCAATTCCATAGATTAGTTTGTCATTTCATTTCCATAGATTAGTTAGTCCTTCCATTTTCATAGATTAGTTTATCTCTTCATTTTATTGGATTAGTTTATCTTTCCATTTCCATAGATATGTTCATATTTTCATTCTATCCATATTATTTGGTATTTTTATTACCATAGATTAGTTTGTCCTTGTAATTCCTTAGAATAGTTTGTATTTTAATTTTATAGATTAGTTTTTATTTTCATTTCCAAAAATTAGTTTATCTTTTTCTGGTGGTCATAGATTAGTTTACCCTTTTCATTAGATTGTCATTTCACTTCCTTAAATTAGATTACCTTTTCATTTCCATAAAATTATTTTATCTTTTTATTTACATATATTAGTCTATCTTTATATTCTCGTAGATTAGTTTGTATTTTCAATTTCATAGATTAGTTTTTATTTTCATTTTCATATATTAGTTTACCTCTTCATTTTCATAGATTAGTTTATCCTTTTATTTCCTTATATTAGCTTGTCTAAAACAAAAACAAAAACAAAAACCAAAACCACATTTGTAAAACATCAAAATAATCATTTCTTGTTTGTATAAATAGTACATCCCATTCAAAAAAACAAATGTCATCAAAACCACTCCTAATGCCATTCCCTACATTATATTTCATGTCTATTCACTGGTCCATACTAGAAATCAAGCATGCGCTCAAGAAAGAAACTCCATGGAGCATTTTGATCACATCCCTCCTCCTTCATCCATCCCTCCCACACATTTGGAGAATACCTCCCATCCATCGCTTGATTATCTATGCCACCATCATAACCCAAAAAGAGAGATCATATGACCTTGTCACCCAAACCGTTTCACCTAAAACCCCTAGTGAGGCTTCCCCTTCACATGGTCATCAACCCAAACAACATTCTTTACCTTCGTAGCTCCCTTGACTCAACATACCCTTAATTTATATTCCAAAAAACTCTATCTATGCCACATCCCAAGAGAAATCCCAAGTGTACAAAGCCCTTGATAATATGTTGATAGCCATGAGGTAAAATATCCCATATTCTTCTAACTATGATTCTTCATTGCCTTCATCTTATCCCTAATAGAATCCAAGCATGCACTCAAGAACAAAACTCCATGGAGCATTTTAACCACATCCCTCCTCCTTCATCCATCCCTCCCATACATTTCGAGAATACCTCTTATCCATCACTTGATGATCTATCCCACCACCATAATCTAAAAAAAGAGAGCATATGACCTTGTTACCCAAACCATTTTACCTAAAATTGGTGTAAACTCAGCTACAAGAGACCAACAAAATGGACTCCAATCACATAACACAAATGCAATATAATGGAAGAAACCTGCAAATCAATATTATTCTCATTCTTGAATTCACATCCCTTCTCCAAAAGAATACAATCCATCATATAGCAACCAAAAACCAAAGAAACCCTAAATTTTTTTTTTTTCCTAAAAGTAGTAATTATAGAAATGAGTCGGATTGCACCCTAATTCGGTGCACACATCCCTCTTATAATAATGAACCTTACTTTAAAATATCATGTCTCAACTTAATGTATAACAAAAGATAATAAAATTCTAACATTCAAAAAAACCTAAAAAACTTGAGAACATATGCTAAAAGCTAATTTTGGGACACTAGATGGAGGAGTTAGGTCCTGAAAGTATGTTTTTTGGAGGTTCTAGAAAATCAAGGATTTTCTTGATGTAGAACATGCACGCAGAACCACCTGTTAAATTTCAAGGTAAACGAGTGTACGGTTCAAAAGTTATGGATCTGAAAAGGTGCATCAGAAACCCCTAGTGAGGCTTCCCCTTCACATGCTCATCAAACCAAACAACATTCCTTACCTCAATAGATCCCTGAACTCAACATACCCTTATTCTATATTCAAAAACACTCTATCTATACCACATCCCAAGAGAAATCCCAAGTGTACCAAGCCCTTGATAACATGTTAATAGCCACTAGGTCAAAAATACCATCATATTCTAACTATGCTTATTTATTGCCATCATCCTATCCCCCTCCTAATCCAAACCAATATTATCATGTCCAACTAGTATTCTTTCTCAACCTAACACCTCTATTGCCTCCACATTTTTCCAATTTCAAAATCAAGAACCCAATATACTATCAATAATATAACATCATCTTTTACCATGTCCCCTTCCTCAACAACTTTTCCTCTCACTGGCATGAAAAATGCAACCTCTCATACTCCTCCTTCAACATCTTTAGTCTTAGCTTCTTCTTATCCTCCTCAATATCAACCTCCCCTCGTTCCTTCTTCTAAATATTTCTTGCAATAAGTATCTACCAGTGGCCTCCCATAATCCTCTAATATTTCATACATGTTTATTCCGTAATAGCCATCTCAAGTTTTGACTCCTTCACCTCCTCCTAATCCTCCATCTAAATAGAGTGCCTTATTCACCCAAAATCCCACATAGCATTCTCATCCAACCACTATTCATCCTCATCTAATTCTCAATAGTGGCCATCAACACACCCCCTAACCAAAATCAACAACTACCTAACCAATATCAACCTCAATATCCTTGTAACCAAACACAAACTCTCCTAAACCAACATTAGTATCCCCCATTTCAACATAAAGCATCTTCAACCTCAACCTAACCCCCACTAGATTATAAAATTTCCATCAATATCTACCCAACCAACAAAATCCTCCTCTCATCCATTATCAAGCTAATCCAACCCCTAATCATCATCCTCCTAAGCAATACCAACCTCAACCATTTATTTCTCAACCCAACATTCCTCAATATCAACCCTCTCAATACCAAAATATAATACCTAACCAATACCAACACCTGACTAAATAGCCTAATCCATATAAATATACCTCCCCACCTATCAATCCACTTCAACCACTCCAGACACCTATAATCCCTATTATCAACCATCCCCACAACCCTCTTCCTCTTATGAAGCTCCCAAGTACCACCTAATGATTTAACCACACATTCTTATGCTCCTTTTCCTCAATACTATCCTTATCCATATCCACCACCCAAGACATTTTGTTTTACCCCATTGGCTAATCCCATTCAACCCCCTCAGAACTCGCATGACAAAGTCCAAAAATTGGTTGATTGCATTAATTTTATAGAGCTATGATCGATAGGTTATAACTATCAAAAACCTACCCTTGATAAAATTCACACCAAATCCATTCACCCTTTAGTTCCCTCACCAATTTACCCTTACCTCTTTGAGCTATCCAAACTAGGAAAGTTTAAGGGGAAATAAGATCCAATGGAACATGTGAGCAATTACATAAATGCTTGCTATCTAATCAGTGGAAGTGATCACCTAATACTTTGTACTTTCTTTGTATACCTTGTAGGGACTAATTTAGAGTGGTATAATAGTTTACCCAAACATAGCATCTATACCTTTTATTAATTGGTCAACCTCTTCTTGAAGCATTTTGCTCTCAACTTCAAGAAGAAATCCACATTGATGAATCTCATTAATCTCTATCAGTTTGGCGATGATTCTATGTTGGACTATGGTGCTCGATGAAGATTTGTAATAACTAAATTACCATTCTCCATTCCCCTCACCATGCTAACTCAAATATTTACAAGGAGTTGTTCAAAACCCATCTCTCTATTTTTACAACTCCAACAATAGTATACCCTTGAGAAAGATATAGCACATGCTAAAATTATCAAAGATATTAATGTCCAAGAAGGTGAGATTAAACTCAATAAAAATAATGGATAAATAAAAATTCTAAGGGCAACACCACCAATCACCCCAAATTTCCCCAAGTCAATCAAGTGGTCTAGAGCAGCTCAAGCTCCCTTCACCCTTTTAATCGGTCCCATAACCCACCTAGGCCTCAAAAATTCACCCCTATACCCAAGCCCTTGTCAACCATATTCCAAAGACTTTTTGAGGTTCATGCAATCTCCTTACCTAGATTTAAACCAAAACATCCCAATAAACCTAAGACCAAATCATATAAGGAGCATCTCTATTTTATTTATCATCAACAAAAGGGCCATGATATTAATTATTGTTTTCAATTTAAATATATAGTACAATATATGCTTGATAGGGAGGAGATCCAAATTGACAATCCTCTTACCTATCCCAATCAAAACCTAGAAATATATCAAAATTCTTTGCCACAACATGGAATATCACAATCCTATAATAAAGACTCAACCCCCATCACTCTTCCAGATCAAGTCAATCATGTAATAGTGTACCATATGACCAAATTTATATTAGAAATATTAGCATTATCACTATAAATCAATGCTATACTAACAAATAATCACAACCATTTGCCCCTTATAATGTACCTCCTTCAACTATGCCATCTCCACCAATGCAATCCATACCTTCTCCATCACGACTAATCCTCCAACTCAAATATTGACTTTTCCATAGCCTCAAAATGGTATCAACTAAACTTTCCATCTATGAGCTTATACAACAATCACCCCCACATAGAGAGGAATTAATGGATATCCTCAAATCCATTGATTTTGAACCTCAAGATCCTAATTCTTTTTCAAAATTTGTAGGGAACATACAGATCTATGCGAAGCCTACTATCATATTATATGATCATGAAATTAAAACCATGCTGATTGAAGCTCCAGAACTGTCTATGCATATCATGGATTATGTACATGGCATCACCTTCAAATGTATTTTGGTTGACATGGGCTCATCAATCAATATCATCACATCAACTGCTCTCAAACACCTCGATATGCCTCCTTCTCATATAGTCACTTCCACCTTTACTCTACGGGCCTTCAATAATACTTTGTATTCAATGCTTGGGATAGTATTTCTCCCCATTCAAGTAGGGGTAAATACTATCCATACCTTATGTTACATCCTTGAAGAAGAAATGCAACATAACTTGCTTCTTTTATGACCATGAATTAATGATATGCAATGAGTACCCTCTACATTACATCATTATATCAAATATGTTCATGAGGATTGTATCCATTGCATCTCGATTGATGATGAACCTTTCAAATATTGTAACATGATCACTAACTGACATGAGTCTCCTTTGCCATCCATCCATTTTTTCCTTACCACTTTCCAACCTACCCAACCTATCCAACCTAGCCTTGCTCATACCTTATCATCCACCTTATCCATTCCTCATCCACAACCTTTTAGTTACATTCCTTATAATTCTTCTTATATGGTTTTACTGGTGGCTTCTCATACTTCTTTCCCATATTTTCACTCTCATTCCTCCTCCATCACACCCTCACACATTTCCACACATCAAAATCCTATCACCCTTCTTCCTACCTATCTCCCCTTGCTCCTTAATTTGTTCATCCTCTCATACAACCTTCCTTCCTACCTCCTAGCCTTTCATTCTCTTCACAAATAATTCCCCATTGACCCACCTTATAAGATGGGATTTATAGATTTTTGACCAAGGGCAGGAGGATAACATGGAAATGACTTGATAGCTAGGTGGCCTCTAGGTGGAAATGATAAATAGGTGGAAAAATCTAAGAAATATCATGTGGAGGATTGTGCATCCTCCTCCATAAATGGTCTTGGGTGGAGAGTCCTTGGAGGAAGCAAAAGGAATTTAAAATTTCTTTTTTTGTGCACCTTGAATGAAGAGCAAGGGATTTTTAAATTCTCAAAAATATGAGTTGGAAGGGGGATGAGATATGAAGAGTTGAATTTTAGATTTTAAGTGAATTTTTAATTCACCAAAAGAGGAGGGAAAGATGCAAGGGGATTTTGGAATTAAATGAGGGGGATTTTCTAGGATATTTGGAGGAATTTAAAATTTCTAGGAAAGGTCGAGGGAGGATGTAGGGAGATTTAAGAGGACATGAGGATTAAATGGGGGGCACTCTCTAGAAGATTTTGGTGGGGATTTGGGAAGAGGGTAGGACATTTTAGGGATTTTTTGGGATTTATTTAGAATTTAAAATTCATTGTGCATTCCCCTAGGGATTTTGTTGGGGATTAGAAAATGGAGTTAGATATTAATTAGGGAAATGGGAGGCTAAATGGGGTTATGCAAATTTTGAGGGGCATTAGGAGGAAAGAGAAACATGTAGTAAAATGGGAAGTACTAGGGATAATTGAGGGGTTAAGATTTTTATTAGAAAAAATGGATTAGGATAATTAGAAGAAATAGGGAATTAAAGTAGGTTAGGAGAAAATATGAGGAAATAAAAGATATTATTAGGAAATTAGAGAGATTTAGATGAAATTAGGACAAGGTAGGAAGAGTATGAGCTATAGGTTGGACTCCAAAGCACCATGAAGAGAGGATCCTTGACTTAAACTTACATGTGAGTTAGGTGTTGAAAATGGCTTTAGTGAATAGTTAATTCGTGAATAGTGAATAGTGAACAATGAATAGTGAATAGCGATTCTAGAAAAATTAAAAAGGAATTAGACAGGATTAGAAGAAGTTAGAGGTATTTAGAAGTGAATTAGAAGGAATTAAAAAGTATTTAGATAGATTAGGGAGATATTAGAGGGATTAGGTGAATTTAAAAGGATTAGGGATTTTGGAGGAAGTTGAGAGGAATTGGAGGAAATGCCAAGATGTGGTCAAGGGAAGGGTCCCATCGAGCATGCCATTTTTTATGGCATATATATTTTTAAAGTCACACTTATTCATCACTAACCCTATTCTATTGGGGCAAAAGCAGAACCATCCAACCATCAACAACCCTATTCTATTGGGGTAAAAGCAGAACCATTCAACCATCAACAACCCTATTTTACTAAGGCAAAAGCAGAACCATTCAACCATAAACAACCCTATTTTACTGGTAAAAAAGCAGAACCATCCAAATATCAACAACCCTATCTTGTTAAAAGAAAAATTCACAACACAACATCTCAAGATTCCTTCTTTCACCATAACATCTATTCTTCTCTCATCCATTCCCATTTTTGTCAAGTGATTCATCGCTATCATTTTTTCCTTCCTTCATTGACTCATCGCTTGAGGGGGTAGATAATATCCACAAAATTCTATCTCAAATTAGTTCAATACTCAAACATACAATTTTGTATTTGCACATGTCTAAGAATATTTGCCCAAGGTTATCATTAAATCCCTTTTGTTGGGGTAAAACAAAACTTATCTTCTTCAATAAAAACTCCAATTCAATCAAATCCTAATTTGGTATACCCCATGCCCATGTTTTACAATTTATACATGCCTATGCTACATCAATATGGCAACACATAAGACCATTTACAATTGATGTCAGCATCATGAGGACACCTACCATATGGCTAGCCTCCTTGGCAAATCAAAGTAAGCTCACTGCTCCATCGAAGGTAAAGATTTAGGGTTATTTGTCCATTCCATGATTAGGGTATCCTAAATTGCTCTTGATTTGGGGTAATCTTATAACCCCCTCCTCAAGACAAAAAAAAATCATCAATCATACATTCAACATCATCCATCATCAATCAAGTAATTGGTATCATCTATTTTTGCACTACATTGTGTTCACATGCAATAAGACACAAAAATGGGTAAATGTAGACACCAAAAATATGTATTTTTGTGATTCCCAAATCAACCCATCAAACTTTCCAACTCCATCTCAAATTTCCCTAATTTCATTCAAAATCACTGAATTCCCTTCAAATTCATCTAATCTCTTCCAAAATCCCATTTTCAACACCTAACTCACATGAAAGTTTAATTCAAGGAGTCTCTCTTCCATACCAACCCATTCATAATTTTATAAAACCACCCCCACTTGTGCTTAATTCAAGGATCCTCTATTCCATACCAACCCACTCATAATTTTATATTCCATACCCACCCCCACTCATGTGCTCAATGTTAGCTTTTGATACAATATCCAAAGGGAGATAACAATCACGAGATGCAGAATAATATGAAAGAAAGTAAATCTGCTAGATGACTGAGATATGCAATAAACATAAATGATATATAAATGAATACAATGTAGCTATGGAGGAAATGAACACTCCATCAATAAAGCTACTGGACTACATTGCACCCATCACCAATGGATGGTGATCCACACAAAATTGTACTACCTACTAAGATCCCTAAGCTACTGTGTCACCGACTCTCCCTTTCTTATCTATACTAACAATGAGGCCTTCCTTATATAGGTAAAATAGGATACTTGGCCAACACTCTATCTAGTTGTACAAGTGACACCTTGCACATTTACAACTTGCACATTGACACTTGTGCATTTATTACATTGCATGAAGTAACTAGATAACTTCCCCTAAAGTAATCTAATGTCCTAAGTATGTACCTTGGAAGATACATTTACATAACCCAAATGATGGAATATAATCTATTTCTAACACCCCCTGTATTACATTATTTGGGTATTGAAGACTTTTAGTCTTCAATATGGATCTTCATCTTCCTGAACTTTGTATTTTTCCTCTGCATTCTTTGTGTTCAGGTTCAGTATGTGGTTTGTGTCTTCATATGATGCAGAGTAAGCTAGAGCTGAGGCTTCTTATTTCAATTGACTTTGCATTGTATTCCTCCTTTATTGCTTTTGTCTTCTTCTTCATCTCTAGCTTTTCCTTTGATTCTGGTTTTTGTGTTCTCACAGGAGGTTGAGCTGCTACCTGGTTCTTGTGAAGATGATTCTTCTTTCCTATATTTAATCTATACAAAAGTTTCTGAACAATCACTTAAGGCATCATGATAAGACTTTGAGTTAGTAGAACATGAAGTGTTGATGTTGCATGAGGATTGAAAAATTTTTTCTAGATATGATTCATCAAGTTTTGACTTCTTTTTGAGTAATTCTATCAATCCTTTTTGCTCTTCATTTTCTGCCTTGTAGTGTTTATATGTGAGCAGTGCCATGTATAATATGCTTGCAAAGTCTAAGGAAAGTAAAATATCACTTTTTCCATTATCAATTGCTTCATTGAGATGAGTTTGAAGATAGCATTCCATAGTATCAAAATTATCTTCTAAAGCTTCACTATGGATTACTTTTGAAGCTAGATCTAATCTTCCTTCTGATTTCTTGAGTAGATTCATGATCTCAAGTTTTATGGCATTGGATTTTTCCTTTTTGAAGCACTTATTGGTAGACATCCTTATATAGCTCCCTAGTCTTAGGATATGCAAACCTTGATTGAAGTATATAAGCTTGATTTGATGAAACCTTTAGATTTGTAGGCTTCCTTATGTCTCCCTAGTAATGAGAGTATGAACACCTAATTTTAGGTTTTGAAGAAAGCTTATATCTTCCCAACTTGACAACCTTTGATCAAGTTTTGTAGAATACCTTATGACTCCCTAATGTTTTGGAGTATGATATAGTGCTTTTGTAAAAATAAAGTTCAATTTTATGATTGATTTTGTACAGTCAAAAATCAAATTTTCTAACACCTTATTTCTCCTAATTGAACTAAGCACTTTTCCAATTTTGAAGAGGTTTTAATGTTGGAATCCTTTTGTCCCTTTTGAGAAATTTAGAGACAAGAAAAATATAAATTTCCAACTTTAACAATAAATATTTAATAACCTCTTTTTATAACCCTTAGGTTTTAATTTCTAATTTCCAAAGACCTAGTTTGATGTTGTAACCCTTATCACTCCCAAATTTGGAAAATTAGAAAATTAATAATATTTGTAAAATATCAAAGAAATTAATCCAAGTTGAATTCCTTATTTCTCCTAGGTTGAGATGCAAATATTATTTTAATTTGGTAAGTTATCCCTTATAGCTTTGCTTTCACTAAACTAAATTTTCTACCTTAGTTTATAACCCTTATATCTCCAAAGTTGAAAGCAATAATAAAGTGGGATTTCACCCTTACCTTTTTTATGCTAGTCTCCCCACTCTTCAATGCTCCCTTTGGCTGAATATAACAATGATGATAAGGTTCCCTTGGGTGTTGGAATCAATGGAGATGCTCATATTTAATGTTGGAATGTATACGCTACTGAATATGGAAGATTTGACCTTCAAAGACCTGGAGACTTAAATGCTCCTTCTACCTTCCTTCCACGTTGTGCTTGACTAGATTTGACTACATTTTTGCTCTCTCTACCTGCTATGATATTTGGACTTTGAGCACTTTTATTGGAGGAGCAAACTCAAGCTTTGTGACACGTGTCACATCCGTTACGTATGGGTGCTCCTTCTTCGTAACTCTTTCTTGTTCAACATTGTTGGTCACTTTGTAATGCCTGCTCACTCATGTGGGACTTGAGGAGAATAACAAGTGTCACCACATATGCTAGTGCATTGAGAGATGAAGCTTCTAGTAATGTATGCTTGAGTGAGGTTCTTTGAAATGTATGCTTGAGCATTTGAGAGATGACGTTCTTGTAATGCATGCTCTTTAGAAGATTGATGCCAAGTGGCATTCATGCTCTCTGCATGTAGACCTTCACCGTAATGCCTTCCAAGGAGATTATTATAACTCCTTAGGTCTTTTAGTCTACCATTCCTTTGCTTTGCTATGTTTCTTGAGCAACAAGCAACCTTGTTTTCTGTAGGTGGATTGATGAGGTGCTATGGAGCTTGAATAGCGATTTTGATGCTTCATTTGGTGGATGATCTTCACCAAGTTCTGAATGTAGCTCCTTTGTTCTTTATCTTCTATGCCTCCAACGTATTAATACATGTGCATATTTGTAGTGTAGATGTTGTTCATTTCTCTTTGGTAGAAATAGATACCTTTTAGATGTTGTCCATCTTGCATTGTTGTCCATCTTACATTGGTAGGAGTAGATGCCTTCTTTTGTAGTGTAGATGTTGTTCATCCCACATTGTTGTCCATCTCACATTGCTATCCATCTCACATTGTTGTTCTATATCACATTGTTGTACATTGGTAGATGTGCACTCTTTTCTCTACGTAGATGTAGCTTTGATGATGGCCTCTTGTGGGCTTTGTTTTGTAGGTTCATCCATCCAAGATGAGCCCTTCGAGTGGCTCCTATTGCTTGGGAAGAAGAGTGCTTACATTCAGCCTTTCTTGGCTGCTTTTCCTATTGATATTGTGCCTTTTGGAGACACATCCAAATCTGCTCTTGGGCTGTAAAAAACCAGATTAAAATGGTGCAATAAAATGTACTATAGATTGTACATTAACCTCCTTCTTTTGCACTCTTATTTCAGATCTAAAATTTTGGTTTCATGGCAGATTTTTCTTCCTACAAATACAAGGGTTTTGAGGTTGTATTTTATGAGTAGACACCTTCCCATTTTTTCTTGGACACTTTTATATTAAATCCAAGCTTAGATAACAGTAGATAGAAGCTTTTTAGTTTATGCAATTTTCTGCATTTTCTTTTCTTGCATCCAATCTTGTAATGCTTTGGATCTGAGACTCACCAAGTCTCAATATTGAAGCTTCTATTTCTATTTTTGGTTAGTTGTGTTCTTCTCCAATTTTTGGAGGATTCTAACCTTTTTGGGTGGCTTCTTTTGGCCACTACGAGTTGCAGATTTTTGTGCTTCAATAGTGTCTTTAGACACTTGATACAAATCAGATTTTGTGCCCTTCAAGAACACAAAAAACTAATTTCTTTTGAGAGTAGTATAATAGTGCAAAATAAATCTAATAGACATTTTTTTAATGCACTAAGAATTTCACCTTATCACTCCAATTAACTCTCAAGATAATGCACTTTAATCAATCTACTACAACTAATCAAGAATAACCTAAAATGAATCTTTAAAAGTTATTCTACAAATTCACTACAACTAATATTGTAGGACTTAGTCTTCTTTTCTATTTCCAAAGTAGATGATAGGTAGTTGATAGATATAATTCTAAAATCTAATCAACTCCTAATTAATGTGCAAATGAACCTTAAAAAGAACCTTTTTCTATTTGCACTTTTGAAGACTGTAATCTACTTTTCTTCATGCAACTTTAATCCAGATAAGGTGCTCTAATGAATCTGATAAGAAGTCTAATTAATGAGTTAGTTAGCACCAGTAGTTGCATACATTTTTGTAATCTTTTGTAGCTCCTTTTTCCACTTCTATAGAGGATGTGGATCTTGGTGTCTAAGATCACCAAGTTGCTGCTTTGAGTAGGGTTTTGCAGCTCTTTGTAGACTATTTTTGAACAACTCCTTCTTCACCAAATGATGGTCTCAAACTTTCTTTTATGAGCCTAGGATTTGGTGGCTTGTTCTCCTCTTGTAATATTCTCCTTCTACTATAGATTTGGAGAAGTCTCTATCTCTGAAGTGGTGCCTTCTTGCTATGAGAGGTAATCTTCAAATCTCCTAGATTTGATGAGCTTCTTCTATCTTCAAGTCTTCTTGTCAAATTTTGACTTCAAGCAGGATCTTCCTCTCAAGATTCTGAATATCTTGAGGTCTTTCACTAGATTCTTCTTCTGCAATTTGGCACTCCTTGCCAAATTCTCCTTCTCTTGGGCTTGTTGTTGGATGGCGATAATTGTCCCAAGTCCTTCACTATCAGGGGCTTCTCCTTGGTAGTGGATTTCTCCAGTGAGATCTCCTTTGATGATTTCTTTAGTAAGGCTTTCCTAGCCTTTTTCTGGATGCTCGATGAGACCTTCCCAAGGTCTTTGATCTTACAACTTCTACTAGTCTTCACTTGAGACCTCTTCAACCTTCTACTCCTAGAAGTGTTGGTGATGTGATCTGCTCTTGGATATTTGATTCTACTACTTCTAGATTCGAGTAGGACTCTCCTAGTCCTTCTTCCAAGTCTAGAAGTCCTTCAATGAGATATTCTCCTGATATCCTTTGCTTCAGGTGCTGAATTGATTCTGAAGAAGATACCCTTCCTAACTTTCTTGTAGGAAGTTTCCCAACTCACTAAATCTTCTTTCCCTACAACAAAAATGTTAATACCAAAATCTTAATCTACTTCTGAATCAGATATTCCTTTCAAATTCTTCTTTAGGATCAAGGCTTCTATGGCCTATTTTAGTATCAAGGCTTCTATGGCCTTTTTAGTATCAAGGCTTCTATGGCCTTTTCAATATCAAGGCTTCTATGGCCTTTTCAATATCAAGCTTCTGTGGATTCTACTTCAAGGCTACTATGGCATTTTCTATATCAAGGCTTCTATGGCATTTTTTTCCTTTCAAGGCTTCTATGGCCTTTTTTCAAGGCTACTATGGCTTTTTCATCAAGGCTTCTATGGCATATTCTTCAATCTGCAATGGAGATCTTCAGTCTCCTAGCTTCACCACACATTTTCTTCAGAAGTCTTCTTCTATAGTGTTCTTCTCCTACACAAGGAACTAATCTCTACACTATGAGGGCACATCGACCTTCGAGCAATGAAGTTGGAGTCTCCTAGATTTCTATCATAGGAGGAGTACCAATCCTCTGAGAATTAATTATCTACAACAAAAGAAACTTTGGGAAATAGTTAGAAAATTCTAGATATCCTAGATCTTCACTAGATGATCTATCAATCTAGTGGATTGAATGTTGAGTCTTGGTCTTCACGAGTTTTCCTATAACTCTATGGAAAGACTCTAGTCAAATGCAATCTCAGTATTTTCTAGGACTGAGATATCTTTTAGTCCTCACTTGTGACTCTCCCTAATTCTATCACCTAGATTCTTCTGAGATCTTTTGATAGTGATTGGTCCAATGGTATGTTAGGTTGACAAAACACTCAGGCTCAATAATGATGGTGATTTTCCTGTAGACCTGCACAGACTAGATCTACCATAGCTCTGATACCACTGTTAGCTTTTGATACAATATCCAAAGGGAGATAACAATCATGAGATGCAGAATAATATGAAAGAAAGTAAATCTACTAGATGACTGAGATATGCAATAAATATAAATGATATATAAATGAATACAATGTAGCTATGGAGGAAATGAACACTCCATCAATAAAGCTACTAGACTACATTGCACCCATCACCAATGGATGGTGATCCACATAGAACTGTACTACCTACTAAGATCCCTAAGCTATTGTGTCATCGACTCTCTCCTTGTTCTCTATCTAACAATGAGGCCTTCCTTATATAGGTAAAATAGGATACTTGGCCAACACTCTATCTAGTTGTACAAGTGACACCTTGCACATTTACAACTTGCACATTGACACTTGTGCATTTATTACATTGCATGAAGTAACTAGATAACTTCCCCCTAAAGTAATCTAATGTCCTAAGTATGTACCTTGGAAGATACATTTACATAACCCAAATGATGGAATATAATCTATTTCTAACACTCAAGTCAAATATCCTCTCTTCCATATCAACCCATTTAACATTTATACATTCTTCACCTATCCATTCACACGCTTAAGTCTTCCATACAAATCCACTCAAAATTTTATATTCTCCACCTACATTGTCTTGTCCCCTACTGTGTCCACTCATAGGCCACATACCTATCACCTCCTCTACCTTCTAAAATTCTAAAAATACCTCCTCATTTTCTTCATCAACAACAACAAACAATAAAATAACATAGTACTCTGCAAGAATCATAAGACTCATAACACTTCTATTACTTCTATTGCTTTATTACTTTAGTGGTTTTAAGATTTCTATTATAGTTATTGTTATGCATATTTTCTGAATGTGGGCCTATCCAAGTAGGCCTCTAGATGCTACTAATCTCTTGCTATTGGTTGTGTGCAGGTACTTCAAGGTTACAAGCAACATAGGATGGTCCAATATCACTAACGGATACCAAAACCTATCCAAAAATTTTGTATAATGAGAGGAAGATATTGAAGGTATCATTTGTTTTATTTTATTGATTCATATAAAAGAATTCATTCATCTTGAAGACATCATTTGTAAGCCCTCAGAGGGCACCATTCTAGAAGAAAGGAAAGTCTTGTTATTACAAAGATCAATTTTCATATATTCATGCATGGTGGTTTTCTCTTACATAAATGGCACACCTGGTGGGACCCAACCTTGACCACACTTAGCATTTCCTATTTTGTAGGTAGTAAAATTAGTTACTTTCTTACTATCCTTCGTTTTTACATGTCTTATGCGTTATTTCAATATCTTTGCTTTCTTTCTAACTTTGTTGTATTTTATCTATTTTCAAGCTTGAAACAACATCAACACAACCCTCAAATCAATGTTGGACCTCAAGTAGGAGACTTTTGTCCTCAATTTTTAGTTTGATTTTGTAAAGGATATCACATCTCATTAAGAATTAATTTTAGGAATATTGATCTTTATTACTTTTTAAGCCTACACTCTAAATAAGAGTATCTTCTCCTATCCGTATACTCTCCTCTTGTATCCATAGGATGATCTTAAGGATCAAAAGTGAGGACACTCTTAGGGTTAAGGAATTTATCTTCATTTTATTTTGCTATATTTTCATCTTTCTTCCCACTTTTCATTCCACATTAAATAGGATTATGACTCTATGTATGCTCTCCCATTGCACCCTAGTGTGATCTTGGGGATTAAAAGTAGGGCATAATTTCTAAGGCAATGAACCCCACATCACATTTCACATTAAAATGAAGGTAGACCTCGTATGCTATCTCCTCATACCCTAAGTGATCTTGGATATCAAAAGAGTGTCTATAATTCTAGGTGAAAGAACCTCACTCCGCATAAGCATCTCATGCTAAAAGGGCTTCCTACTTTGTCTATGCTCTTCCCTTGTGCCTTATGCAATCTTAGGAATAAAAAATGGGTAGGTCACCCAAGGGTAACAAACCTCATAATCTTCATCATCATCATGTTTTCTTAGAATATATTTCATTTCACATCCATTCCTTGATTTTGTTAGAATGGAGTTTCTTTCAAGTTCTATCCTATTTTCTTAGATTAATTTTCTTTCGAGCATCTTTCCTTCCATTTTTAGAGTAGAATTTCTTTTTCATGCACTTTTATTGTTGGACATTTGAGTCAAAGTTGCCATTGATGTCAAGGAACGAATTCATCATTGATGTCAAGGAATATGTCAAGAAACAATGCAAAGGTTAATGGCAAAAAGCTTCATAATATTTTTAATATTATGTGGAAGCATATGAAGGGATTTTATTAAAACCATGGGTGAGCAAAAATAAAAGGTTTTTCCTTAAAACCAATGGTGGCATAAAATAAAATGTTTTTCCATTAAAACCATGTGAGCAAGTTGTAAGGTTTTTCTAAAAACCTAAAGAGACCCTTAAGTTTGGTTTAAGGCCAAAATACCATGTTAATTATTAAATTATAATAATTAAATTCTTAAATAATTTAATTTATTATATTTAATAAATTTCCAAAGCTAAATTTTGGGCATATTTCATAAATTTTGGGCGTCGGTTTGTTCACATGCAAAGTTGTCCCCCTTCCACCAACGTCATTGTCTTCTAGATGATGTCATCACCTTCGATGTGGAGCAATTAAGGCATATGGTATATAAATACCATAGCCTTCTCAAAGGCAAGGCATCCACTCACATCCGTCAAAAATAATTAACGCCTATTTTCATGTGCAATTCCCTCGTGACAGCAGTTCGTGTGAAGTCTTTGGACATCGTGAGTGAAGGATCCAATTCGTGGCTTGTGCAAATAGTGAAATTCAAAGGGTGTAAGGTAGTGGAGTTTCCAAAGGGAGCACATGGCTCCACGACGTTGGGATCCATGGTGAAAGCCATTGTGGAGAGAATCGCTCAGTTCGAATCTTCATGCAATGCAAAGTGGTAACACTCTTTTAAATTAAAATATTTTGATTGTTGACTTAGGCTAAGGTTAGTCTTAGGAGAAATAAGGAGGTAAATGATTTTGGATTTTTGCCTAAGTTAAAAAGGAAGTTTGGTGGGTTTTATAAAGTGTTTGCTGAAAATTTAAGTGGTGGGTAAAAATTCTTTTACCTTAGAAAAGGAAAGATTAGTTTTTGCATTATTTTTCAAAATAATTATCTTTAAAAATGCAATTTTAAAGTAGGGATTCATAAGTAGAAATTAGATTGATTTTTGAATAATAAAATTCTGAAGTGACTTATGTCAAATATGATTGATTGAGATAAATTTGTGATGAGTTAGGGTTTTTGAGAAGTGAATACTCAAACTATTGTGGTGCTGGATATCATTTTAATAAAGGAGTAATAAGGTGTATTTGTGAGTGATTATATGATTTGTATTATTTTTCTAACTTCCTTGAGATTTGCAAAGTGATGTTTATGGTTGTGACATATTTGTGTGGTCTACTTATCATCAAGCTAAAAGGTATGGTCACATTCTTTCATAGTTGAGTTGATTGGTTGATTTTATAGAAAATAAGTTTAGAGTGAAAAGGACTTGATTAGGGTTTCCTTATTGAGTGTGTTGAGTTAACATTTCAAGGTTTTTTGGAATAAAGAATTGTTGTTAAAACCTTGTTTTATAAGCATTGTTGTTGAAGCCATTGGTTGTGTGAAGAACTTGAAATAGGGTTTGAAAAGAACATGAGTATCATTATTATGTGAAGATTGTGTTATAAGCATTGTTGTTGAAGTGAGTTGTTGAGTGAGGAACTTGAACTAGGGTTTGAAAAGAACATGAGTATAATTTTTATGTGAGAGTGGTTGATAAGCATTGTTGGGAATATTTTAAGTGAATGTCATATGCTTGGACTATGGTTTGTAAGGAAGTATTATTTCATTAAGTGATTGGTTGAGTAGAGTTGGTTGAGCCAATTCAAGTGGGTGTGTGAAGTGATTGTTCAAGTTCCATAAAACAAAACTATTCTATATTTTGAATTGAATTGATAAAGTGATTGAGTATTGAGTTGAAGCATATTGAGTCTCTAATAATTCTATGTATGTTTCTAAAAGAGTGATTGAGCATTGTGATGAGTATAGAACATATTGAGTCTCTAACAATTATCTTTATGTTTCTATGATTATGGACAAGTTCTAGTGTGAAATTTTTATGTAGATTTGAGACAAGTCTTTGAGAAGACTTATGGATAGATTTGGGTAAGATTTTATGGAATCTTACAATACAGATTGAGAGCAGATTTGGATAAGTTCTTGTGGGAAATTATTGAGAATATTGGACAAGTTCTAGAGAGGACTTGTGGATAGATTTGGGTAAGCTTTTGTGGAATCTTACAATACATATTGAGAGCAGATTTGGATAAGTTCTTGTGGGAACTTATTGAGCATATTGGACAAGTTCTAGAGAGGACTTGTGGACAGATTGGTGTGAGCTTTTGTGGAAGCTTACAAGGCAGATTTGGGACAAGTCTTTAAGAAGACTTGAGAACATAGTTGATTGATTTATTTGTTCAAACCTTGAGTTAAGGTTTGGGGCAGATCCAACAAATTTGATTTGAGATTGAGTCAATATTTGAGTTAAGGCTTGAGGACAGATATTGAGGATAGATTTGTGCTTGATCGAAGGACTGTGTTTAGTACAGATTCAAGGAAAAATTTTGGTGTAGATTTTAGGACAGGTTTGTGCTAGACAAGAGACAAAGATTGGGGATAAATTTGTGCTAGATCGAAGGACTATGCTTAGTACAAATTTGAGATAGAGTTTTGGAGGTGACAGATTTGAGGATAGAGATCTCCATCCAGAGTAGGGAAGATAGATGTCCTCTATGGATATAGTTCCATTTGCTAAGGGTGGTAGAGGTAGAGGTCTTCTAGAGGATCACCAGCCAGAGCAGATATTATGATATTGGTGTCTCCTATGGATAGAGATCCATGAAATTTATTAGGAGATTGGTGTCTCATGTGGATAGAAATCCATGAACTTGATTAGGATATTTGTGTCTCCTTTGGACAGATGTTCATAACATTGTAATAGGGAAAGGATTCCCAAGAGATTGATTGAGAAAATTTTAGTGAAATATTTTCTCCGTGGAGTAGCCCACATTGGGTGAACCACGTAAATTTTGGTGTCTCAATTATGTGTGGTGATTTGTGCATTTCTTTGATTACTGTTATTGATATTTCTATATTTACATTGCATAATATTGATTGGGAAATAAAAAGTAAAAAGTTATCTTATATTGTTCACCCCCCATCTTAGTATAAGCTTGTGTTCTTCATTTATTGTTTTTTGTGTAAATATTTTCATGCTTTCTTAGCTTAGTTTTGATTTTATGCCTTATCTTTATTTCTATATTAGCTTCATTTCAAGTTAGTTATTACTTTCTCATAATAAGTCCTTTTCAAGCAATTTATTGCTTTCATAGAGTAGCTTCATTTTTGTTTTATAGTTTTTATAGCTTAGTTTCCTTTCATGTTCTTTTTTTATGCTTTCATAGAATAGAATTTAATTTCATGTTATTTACTTATTTCATAGTTTAGAATTTAACTTCATGATATTTTATTATTTTCATAGGATAACTTTATTGTCATGCCTTTATCACTTTCATAAAGTAGATTTACTTTATGGCCTTTCATTGCTTTTGGATATTAGATTTACTTTCCTACGCTTTATTGCTATCAATCATCAATCATCAATTATCAATCAATATTTTATCGCTTTCCTAGTTTATATTTTTTCATGTCTTTTATTGATTTTATAGGATAGTTTTATTTCAAGCATTTGCTCACTTTCTTAGATTAGTTTTTAATTTTATTGTCTTGATTTTTCTTTCTCATGTATGTTGATTTCATGTCTTGATCTTGTTTTCTTAGCTAATTTTGATTTCATGCATTGCTTTGCTTTGGTAGATTAGCTTTCATTTCATGTGCTTTCCTTGGCTTTATTTATTATATGAAATGGGTTGGCCCTCCACATTTACTTCCATCACTTATCATCTAATCACGTTAATACCATCAATCATCTCAATCAAAAAAATAAATTGTGAGGTTTTAAGGTTGTGTTGTTTGCCTTTTCATCATCAAAAATTAATTGCAAGGTCCTAAGGTTGCATCCTTTGCCTCATCACCATCAAAAATCAATTGCAAAGTTTTAATTTTGTACCCTCTGCCTCACCCCATCAAAAATTTCAATTCAAAGGCTCCAAAAGCACCAAACCCCTTTGGTAAAATTTTAATTTCAGTTCAAAGATTCCAAAGGAACCAAACCCCTTTGGTCAAATTTTAATTTTAGTTCAAAGGCTCCAATGGCACCAAACACCTTTGGTCAAATTTTGGTTCACAGGCTCCAAAGGCACCAAAATCCTTTGGTCAAATTTAAATTTCAATTCAAAGACACTAAATCCCTTTGGTCAAATTTCAATTTTAGTTCAAAGGCTCTAAAGGAACCAAACCCCTTTGGTCAAATTTCAATTTTAGTTCAAAGGCTCCAAAGGCACCAAAACCCTTTGTGTTATAATATATTACATCATTTGGCTATGTTAGATTACTTCAGGGGGAATTTATCTAGTTACTTCATGCAATGTAATAACTACACAAGTGTCAATGTGCAAGTTGTATATGTGCAAGTTGTCCCTTGTACAACTAGGTAGATTTTTGGCTAAGGAATCCATATTCCTATATAAAGAGCCTCATATCTCTACTAGAATGTATCACTTATTTTCCTTCAATAAGATTTTATATTGCTTTGATCTCTATATTTTGTTGTAACTGAATTTTGCTAAAGCTATAAGTGGTATCAAAGCTACAATCACTCTTAAATAGGAATAGGGAAAGTCCTTACTACAGGTTTTACAAAATAGACACACCTTTGGACCTACCACTTGCAAATTCCATTGTTTTGAGATTGTGTGAAGAGTTCAGCAAGAATAACGAGATCAAAGAAGTTTTTGATAAGTAGAATATTTGGTACAATTATCGCCATCCGATAATAAGCCCAAAAAGGAGAATATTTTGGCAAGGAGTGCCAAATCCCCAAGAGGAGAACAAGCCACCAAATCCTAAGGCTCGTGAATGAAATTTTGAGACCATCCTTTGGTGAAGACAAAGCTATTCAGGGGAGCCTATAGAGAGCTGCAAGATATCACTCAAGGTAGCAACTTGGTGAACTTAGACACCAAGATCTACATCCTATACAGAAGTGGCAAAAAGAGCTTTCAGGAAAAGGTAAGCAACTATTGGTGCAAGTAAATTTATTAATTGGATTACCTATCAAAATTGTTTAAGCACCTTAATTTGGATTAAATTTACAAAAAGGAGAGTTGAATTACAGTCTTCAATAGTGCAAAAAATAGAAATATTCCTTTAAGGTTCATTTGCACTTTAGGAGTTGATTAGATTTACAAATTTCAACTATCCATCAACTACATATCATCTACTTTGGAAAGTAAAAGAAGACTAGCTCCTACTACCTTGATTATAAGGAAATTACAAAATAATTCTTGAATATTAATTTCAGATTATTCTTGATTAGCTACAATAAATTGATTAAGTGGATTATTTTTTAGAGTTGATTGGAGTGATAAGATGAAATTTTTAGTGCATTTAAAGTAAAATATTATTAGATTCATTTGAACTATTATATTACTCTTAAAAATATTATTGTTTGTGTTCGTGAGAAGGGCACAAAAATAGAATTTGTCAAAGTGTCTAAAGACACTATTAGTGCACAAAAATATACAATGTTCAGTGGCCAAGAGAAGCCACAAAATCAACTCAAATCCTCCAAGAATTGGAGAAGAAAGTAGCCACCAAATATTAGCAAAGGAAGCCTCAAATCAAGACTTGGTGAGTCTCAGATTCAAAGCACAATAAGGTTTTTGAAACAAATATATTGTGCATGAATATACAAAAAAAAAGAGCTTCTATCAAGTGGTTACAAGCTTGGGTTCATTTGCAAAATACCCAAGAAAAAAGGGATAGATATCTAATCAAAGAGACAACCTCAAAACCCTTATATTGCACTCAAAATTTTGCCACAAAATTAAAAAAATCAGATTTGAAAGGAGTGCAAAATAAGGTGCAGTTAAGTATATTTTATATAAAAATACATTACATTATATTGCACTATCATAATTTGGTTTATACAAGGAGAGAAGGCAGATTTGAAGGTGCCTCAAAGGTACTACACTTGCTAAAAATAATAGTCGAAAGCAGTCATATGCTAGCGTCAATCCAAGCATAGAACAAGGAGCCATTCAAAAGTCTCATTCCCCTCACATCCTGGATGGCCGAACCTACAAAATACAAGGAGCAAAAGCAAAGGGAGAAACAACATCATTTGAGAGCAAAATTGTCTACGAAATGAGGACATATAACAAGTAATAAAGGGAGAAAAATTAAAGCACCATTGGAGTGTTTTTACTCCAAATATGCTGGCTAAAATCGATGCTCAAAGCCTCTAAATTGTTTCTCCACATCCCAGCTAGAAAACACTTCTTCGTGAACGAAAGAAGAGTTGGGGATTTTCATGGTTAAAAGGATCTCCAAAGGGCCCATTGAACTAGCGATGGAGACAACATCCATGCACAAGAAAAAAGTGACATTTGTCACTAAAGGTAAACCCTAATGCTCATTAAGTGAGTGTTCATATTCAAGAGATAAGTTACATGAACAGGCATGTACATTGAGTGTACGGGATACACGTGTCCATTGGGATACCAAATATTTTTTTGAAGAACGTAACATCCATACGGTACTTGAAGGGAGACAAGCATTTCATTGGCATTTTCTACTCCTCAAGCATTCAAAGGGAAATGGTTGTGCTACTTGGTACTTCAGATAGGAATCTTATCTATTTTAAGGATGTCAATGATTAAGCACAAGAGAAATCTTAATCTCTGCATTTATCACTTCACTGTCTATGTGCACAGGGCCAATTTGCAGCACATCAAGAAGGTGGTAGAGCCTTCAATTCTCTAGTCAAGTGAGGTCAAATGCAGAGTCTAAACGATACCAAATTTGTAACACTTCACACAAGGATAAGCTCCAAGCGATTCCATTGGAGGGTACAATCAAAGCATTCAAAGCATAGACATCGACATTGAATCCCTAGCTCATCTAAAATCAGTGTCGATTATTGCTTGATAAAGGTAATGTTTATTCCCATCTCTATGTGCTTTATTTCCTTGGGAGTTATAACGTTAAAATTGAAGGAATTTTATTATATTTAAAGCCATACATCAAAGGGAATATTTTATCAAATCAATATATTATTTGCAACATAAAACCTAGGAGTAATAAGGGTTTCTACTAGAATAAATCTTAAATATTTACAAATATTATGTCTAATTTTTCCAAATATTAGGGAGTCGTAAGGGTTACAACATCAAATTAATTTATTGGAAATTAAATACACTTAAATTAATTCCCAAAGGATTATTTAAAAGAGAGGTTTATCATAGTTTTTCAAAGGTTGGAATTTATAAAATTATTGTCTAAAACTTCTAAAAAATAGATAAAAGATCCAACATTATAAACTTTTTAAAATTTGGTAAAAGTGCTTAGTTCAATAAGAGCAATAACGAATATTAGAAGTTGATTTTTGGTATTTACAAATATTTATAAAATAAACCAAATATTGAACTATAATTTACAAAAGCACTATATCGTATCCATAACATACTTGGGAGACAAGGTATTTCACAAATCTTGATAAAACAATATCATAGATTATTAGTATATAGATTCAGGTGCAAGTAAGCATATATAACAGGAAACATACATTGGTTCAAATATTTGAAAAAATATAAATGAAAAACCATTTACCATAAAAGATAGCAAAACAAATGAAGTAAAAGGAATGGGAGATATTCCAATAAATATTTAGTATGGAAGAGGTGTGATAAAAAAAGTATTGTATGTTCCAAGATTAATTACTAATCTTATTTCTGTTTCTCAACTTATGGATCAAGATTTAACCATTGAGTTCAAGGTTCTCACTGGAAGAAAACAATGTCACATTTCAAGATAGGGAATAATGATAGCATCATGATCATATAAAAATGGTATGTCTGTTCTAGACACTACTATTCACTCAGCTCTTTCCGACAATGCTTTAGAACTATAGCACAAACAACTAGGACGTACTAGTGAAACATCAAAGAGGGAATTATTTAGATATCAAATGGTATAAGGTCTACCCAACTTATCTCCAAAAAATATAGTATGTCCAAAACATCTAGTAGGAAACATAGAATCCCTTTCAACATTCATCTACACAAAGCTCAACAATCTCTAGAAATAACATATACAAATTTATGTGGACCAATGAAAGTTGATAGTGTTATAGGACATAAATAATTTCAATTTTTTGTCAATGATCACACTAGAAAAATGTAGGTATCTTTCATGAAGTACAAGTTACAAGCATTCAGTCACTTCAAACAGTTCAAACTTCAAGTGGAAAAATAATCAAGGAAGACCGTAAAAGCACTTTGCTCAGATGGAGGAGAATTTGTTTCCAAATAATTTGACTCATTTCTTGAAGAAAATGGAATTAAGATAAAACTTACTACAACATATTTGTCTCAGTAGAATGGAAGTGCATAAAGAAGAAATAGATCAATAAATAAAATGGTACGATGTATGTTAAAATAAGCACACCTTGATCACAAATATTGGGTTGAAGCAATACAAATAGCAGTCTACATACAAAACGGACTTCCAAAAAGGGTACTCAAGCATATTACACCAAAAGAAGCATGGTCGAGACAAAATTCCAACATATAAAAGCTAAAGGTATTCAGATGCAAAGCATACATGCATGTTCCAAAATAAAAGAGGACTAAACTAGATGACAAAACTATGATAGAAATATTTGTTGGCTATGACAATGAATTTATAGGATACAAAATACTAGATCCATTTACAAAGAAATTCTACATCAGTAGAGATGTGGTATTTGATGAAAAATCCAAGACCAATGCAAATAAATCCCATGGTGACACATAAGTTCCATGGGAATCATGCCCCTGATAAATTGGTTAAAATCCAGTTCAATATTAACACCATCATTAAGGTTTATCTCATCGATAACATCTCCACTTCATAGTACTACTCATACAACACCTTAACACATTCCAAATTGAATTGAGCACAATTTGTACCAAATACCCTCCCTATCACTAATACTTTCTATCATCGATCTACCACTTTTATGGCAGAGCCTTCTATAGGTAGTCGAAAAAATTGATAGACACCATTTAGAGTAATAGTCATTTCTCCCATAGAAAAATGGAATGTACCCATATCTAGAATTGATATGTACATATTGTATGCATACAATGTCTTTAATTTGGCCATCCCAAAAAACCTTATCACCTCCAACCATCTCCAATCCTTAGTAGTCACTAGTCTCCTCAAATTGTCAAAAAGTGGTCAAAATCGATGTCGAGGTCACACTACCTTAAATTACAACCAAATTCCCTAGTCCCATCCACAATCCCACTAATCCAGTTCAAAAATAAATAATTAATTAACATACAACACGATAAAACCCTACACCAACACACACAACAAAAAACCCCAATATAGTTTTCATTTTCCTATGCTATCTTAGGTTGTTTACAATTTCATCTCTCTCTAAAAAAAAAGAGAATTGCACTTACTAGCCTTTCCCTTCCTCCATAATCTGATGCAATTCCTCCATTAGTCATTTGGCCCAATTGTGTCTCCACTTTGGTCACACTTCGCGTTCATTCTAACCCACACCTCTCTCTCTCGTATCCCACATGACATCACACATATGAAAATTCATAGCCCATGACGACCCTTCGAAACACTAGAGTGAATCATCAATCCTTTGGATCCTTCTTATCCCTTAAAGTGTATGAAGCAAAATATTAGTCAAAAATAATAAAATAACAACTATGAATGTTATCGAGAACACCGAATATATACTCCTTAGGATAAGGAATAATAGAACCAAATGATATCACTAGTCAACATAACACCACTCTCTCAAGTGTTGAATAATATTCTTATATTAATATCCAAAAAATATTACATATAGGAATGCATCTAAGAGTTATTGCTTCATTAGCTCATCCTATACATAAATAAAATTCCTACTTCTCAAATATGTGAACTTAATGATCTAGATATAGATCCTAAGTTAAAAATTTGATAAGGGACAAGTGTCCAACTAATCGATGGTTCATGATAAAATACCAGTGTTAAGTGGATAGTTGCATCCAACTAAACATAGTGGATTTTGTTGACAAAAAAAAACCATGAAAAACACATTGGCATTACATAGTGAATTACTTTTTCAAGGATAAGCATCACATAAACCTTTCAACAAATATCTTATACATCATTTCTATAGGATTCCCTCTTAGACACATGCTTACCCACTTCACCCAAGGTTGGACAATCCTTAGTCACCCAAGGCCACACACCTTTCAGCTACCCAAAACCATATGGTCCCTCGTCACTCAAAGTTGAATGGTTTCCAAAATTCCAACCACCCCAAACAACACAATAAAAAATGTACAACACATCTCAAGCTTCCTTCTTTCACCATCTCATTCATTCTCCTCTCGCCCATTCCCTTTTGTATCAAGCAAATCATTGGTATCATTGGTTCCTTCCTCCATCAACTCATCACTTGAGGGGTTATATAATATCCATATTGTCCCGATTTAGTTCAATACTCAAACACCCAATTTTGGAATCGCATATGTCTAAGAATATTTGCCCAAGGCTATCATTAAATCCCTTCTACTTGGGCAAATAGCAGAACTTCTTTCCTTCAATCAAACCTCCAATACAATCAAATCCTAATTTGGTAGGCCCCATGCCTATGTTTGTATGATTTCTACATGCGTATGCTACATCAAGGTGGCAACCCGTAAGATCACTTATAATCAATATCATTATTGTGAGGACACCTACTATATAGCTGACCTATTTTCCAAATAAAAGTGAGCTCATTGATTCATCAAAGGTAAATATTAAAGGCTAATTGTCTATTTCATGATTGGGACATCCTACATTGCTCTTTATTTTGGAAAATCTTACATCCACCTCCTCAATTCCATGACTTGAAATTTGACATCCATCATCAATCCAATAATTAGTGTCATCTATTTTTACACCATATTGTGTTTACACACAACATGAAACAAAAATGCGTAAATATAGACACCAAAAAATGTATTTTTGTGATTCTCCAATCAACCCATCAAACTTCCCAAATCCATCTCAAATTTCCATAATTTTATCCAAAATCACCAAATTTCCTTCAAATTCATCTAATCTCTTCCAAAATCTCCAAATTTCTTCCAATTCCTCTTGGTAAGCAAAAAATATGTTTTTGAAAACAGTTAATTTTGCTTCCATTAAATTTTATCAATCCTAGAGTTCGTAAGCTTGTTGAGTACCATTGCAAAGTATATACCTGTAGTAAACCAAGAGATGATTCCTGTGTCACTTGTGTTTTGGAGGGGGTGTGTTGTTTGTGTAGTTGGAGTTAATCCAAACCAGCAAAATTTAAATGCATAAAAAGAAATTTAAAATATCATTATAAAACACATGACTGGAAGGAAAGTTACAGAAAATTATGCACACAATTTGAAAAGAAATTGCAGGAAATTAAACACACTTGCAGAATTGAAGAAAGCAATAAATTGTAGGAAATAAACACACTGTGCAAAAATAAATAAAGCAGGAAACACACTTGCCGAAATAAAGAACAAGAAATAAATAATGAAAGCAGAAAAATAAGGGAGGAATTATGCCTAGAGTGGGTCCAGGATCCTACAAATGTCCACCTAGCTAATTCACACAGTCACCCTCCAAACATAGAAAATAATAGAACACTCAAGCTTTTTATTTATGTAGTACCAAATACAATTTTAATATAGAAGGGGTTTGGGATCTTTCAATTCAGGGGTGGCCTACATTTTATATAGAACATGACCATCCCCTGTTACAAATTTAGACTATGCTAATTTTATTCATTTTGATGTGATTTGCTACGACAAATGTATGCATAAATTAATTAAACATCTAATAAAAGAGAGGTCACAAAAAATTAAACCTTTCGAGATAACCATAACACTTCCTATACTTTCACAACAATATTCCTCTAATTTTATACACGGTCTCTAAATTACATAGTCAACGCACACTTTATTCCATTGGGTATAAGCGTTGATTGGCATGTTGCTGAAATACAAGTGCCTTTCTAGCCTATCGTCAGGATAAAAGTGCCATATATAACCCTTTCTTGTTCGTTGAAAGTTGTTGCTTTTCAGTCCTTGGTCAATGGGTGCTTGCTCTGTTGCCGAAAGATAGGCGCCTTCTGGCCTGTTGCCAAGATAAATGTGCTTGTCCTATTTACTAGGAGATAGGTGTTTTCTTTTCATTGGGAGATAGGCGCCTTCCAGCCTATGATCGGGAGACAAGCACCATACCTTAGCGATTCAGGATGCCTTGTTCCTATGCCACTATCTTTGTTTGACCACCAATCATTCCTTAATCGCATAATGAGTTTTATCAAATGCTAGGTCTACGTGGGACCTCGATTGAAAGGTGCAAAAAAGTAATAAAGTACTACATTTACACAATTTTAACTAACACATTAGGCATAATACATCATTTTCTATTAAATGTATACAATAATCTCATAAAAAATACATTTGTAATACAATAATGTCACACAATTATCCCATTAAAGCATACAAAAAAAGAGCATTTTTGGTGGTCATAATCCCCTATGTCTAATTCTTACCACATCATCATCGCACCCGATGTTGATAATTTCTTGTTTCAGCAATGGCTTACCAGTACTCCCTATTTCTACGTTTTCTCTCTCTAGATATGGCTTTGTATCGTTCTTTATCATGCTTCCTCTTTCCATTATATCCCAACTATGTAGGACATGTTCTTGTTTCCAATGCTTTTCCCCGTTGGCTATGCCGTAAAGGCTGGCCGGACGTTTCCCCTATTTTGGCTTTTATTGTATGTTGTCCTTTATCACCCAACCCCTCTACCTTTAATCATGTATATGTGGGAGCTTTTTTCTGAAATGTAGGTTCAATATACGTCCAGTAAAAATGATTTGCAGGAACTCAATCTACGATGGGAAAATCAGGCTTGTCCCATGGTGGAAAGTGAGATGTGTCATATACCTTGGCCTTCGATAATTTTACTATCTCTAGATTGAGTGTTGCATTGTCTATGTCATTATCCTCTTATATTTAGGTGACAAAGACTCAAGTGCTCAAACCGATGATGGCATAATTGGTTCCTTATCGAACATGTCCATATTATGAAGATACTCCCTTATTCATGATGGGTGTCCATCTACTAAACCGTATAGGTCCCAAAATTGGAAGGATTGATAGAAATACCTAGCTCTCTAGTAATTTGTTTATGAGCCTTTCATTCCTTCTTAGCCTTTTTTAGGCTCTATTTGAACTCCTGGAACTATTCCCTATAGCTAGCGAAGACTCACATGGACACAACCCATTCTTCATATATATTTGGGTTTGGTTGAATCCTCTTCCTTTGTTGGGGTGCCTTTATGACCTTGATCTTTGACCTCCTCTCTGATGGTATATATTCCTTTACTTTGGGTCATAACTTCTTTGTTGGTCTCAAGGCTTCTACATTAGCCATTGATGCCTTCCTTCATGGAAGTGGTATTTATTGGACCCCTGAAGATTATGTATCTTATGCATCCAGGTCCATTGTTGTGTCAATCGGGGATTCAACCACAATCTGCTCGTCAAACTAACCAGTCATTTGGTCAACCAACGACTAACTAGCTAATTATGCAGCCTTGTAGGATCAACTAGCTTCTATGATTGGTCTACATTATGCTCTGTCTCCTACCCTACAATTGACTAGACAATAGGGTAATGTAGAGGTATTTTGTTAGCAAGCTAAGTGGTATCCATCTATACCGTAGACTCCCCAACTGACTGGGCAGCCCTTGCTTGGTAAACTAACATCTTTCTAGTTGATTGGGTAGCTACAAAGGTTTTGGCTGACTTCTCAGCCTTGTCCTCAATTTTAACTATAGGAGGCTCTTACTATAAAATAGGACTCCCTTTTTCCTGGGAAGCGGCCATCATAGGGGCATCTAATTGGCCTCTTATTTTAGCCCTTTGGGCCTCTGATGCTCTCCTAGCATCAGAGTGAAATACCCTCATGGATGCAATCTTCTCTTTCGATTAAATGGAAGAGAGTGTTGGGTTTATGGCCAAGTCATTTTGTACGATAGTATCAACCTTGTATGCTTTTGTGGCCAGCAACTACTAGATCCTATTTTCTAACTATCACACTTTGTCTCTCAACTGTCATAGAGTGTCATTCGCTTTTGATTACCTTGTTGCAGTAGCTCATCGAGATTCCTAAAATTTGGCCTACTCTTTTTTATATTTCTCCTCCCATTAGGAGGCTTGTTCTTTTATGCTCTGTAGTTGGTTTTGCAAGTCTTCCTCTAGAGCGTCTCGGTAGGGTGCTTCACTACTGGCCATACCATTCAACACCTAGGCATCCAGTTTTTCTTATGTCATGGGGGCTTCTTCTTGTTCTCATGAACTGTAATCAACTAGAGTCTCTTTCATCATTCTAATCCTAGTTGCTAGCGGTGATGTAGCTCAGAATGGACTTGCAACAATCTGTTCTGCCTCCCAATTTGAGTGTTGGGAGATAGATGATGTTGCTCATGATGGACTTTGTTTAACCTGCCCTACCTCCTCTGTAGAGTGGCTATGTTAGGATGCAAGTGATGCCATTGTCTGAGAAGTGCCTGAATTTGTATACTCTATTATTTCTTTGATTCGGTGGTGATGGAATACAGGTGCTTCTTCCTCTTCATCCTCTTCATATTCTTACTATTCACTAGTCGACTCTACTATAACATCATCTCCTTCAATGACCAGTGCAACCCTATGCACCTTGGCATATCAAATTAGGGCTAAAATTAGCCCATGATGCCCAAGTGACATTACTATCCTTACCTGGTACCAATTGGCTTCATCTTTTAGGGCACATATTAGATAATAGGGGATATTTATGTAGTCCCCATGTAGTAGGTTATTGAGAAGACGAAAATGGTTGGCATTCAACCATGAATACTTTCCCGTGCAGGTGAAGAATCTAGTCACTTGCTCAAATATGCTCCTCCATAAGTTTAGTATATGCTATTTTGACAACCCCGATCGTGTTATATGCATTGTAGGTTGCCCAAAAAATTGTTACACGCACCACACCACACTATATTCCTTATAATTTGGATCCCTTGTGCATGGGAGGTCGATCACTTTTGCGATGTATGCTTTTGTGATTGGTATGACTAGTCTATGCATCCTTACAACCCCATTGTCCATAGAGGCTGCAAATTTACGTGCCTGGTGTAAACTCAGCTATAAGAGACCAACAAAATGGACTCCAATCACATAACACAAATGCAATATAATGGAAGAAACATGCAAATCAATATTCTTCTCATTCTTGAATTCACACCCCTTCTCTAAAATATTACAATCCATCATATAGCAATTGAAAACCAAAGAAACCCTAAAACATCTTTTTCCTAAAAACTGCTAAAAATAGATCTTTTTTCTAAAAACTGCTAAAAATAGAAATGAGTCGGATTGCGCCAAAATTTGGTGCACACATCCCTCTTACAATAATGAACCTTAATTTAAAATATTAGGCCTCAACTTAAGGTATAACAAAAGATAATAAAATTCTAACATCCAAAAAAACCCAAAAAACCCGAGAACCTATTCTAAAATCTAATTTTGGGACACTAGATGTCGGAGTTAGGTCCCAAAAACATGATTTTTGGAGGGTGAGGTGAATAAAATATTATGCTCTTGCAGAACATGCACATGAAACCACCTGTTAAATTTCAAGGCAAACAGACGTACGGTTCACAAGTTATGGCTCCAGCAAGGTGCATCATTCTCCTCTAGTGAAAAAGAACTCAGCTCCTGCAAGTTTAGTTGAATTGAAATCTTGTAGCTTCTGGTTATCAATTTCCTTTAGATTTGACTCCGAAACCCATGTGTTATCTGACTGTAGTAATCCTTCCCACTGAACCATGAATCTATTGTAGCTCCCATGTCTAGTGGTGATCACCTTCTTATCGAGCACCTGTGCAACTCTATTTTTTCATCTTAGGCATCTGTCGTGCCCAATCTACTGTCTCATGTAATTCACCATCCTTGGTAGTACCAAGATACTAAAATAAATCAAAAACATTAAAAATGGACGAAATATCAAATTCATCGAGCAACTCCACTTTATAGGCATTATCATTGATCTTCTTCAAAATCCTGCATGGCCTAATTTTCTTAAGTTTTAGTTTGTTATATGTCCTCTTAGGAAATATTTCTTTCCTAAGATGAACCATGACCATATCACCCTCTTCAAACACTTTCACCCTTCTGTGTGCATCAGCAGACTCTTTGTAGTGAGCATTACTACTCTACAATTTTTCCCTCATAGACTCTTGCACTTTTTGGATATGCTCAGCAAGTGCTTCTGCATCATCACTAACTTGTTCTCCAATTGGTAACTCAACCAAATCTAATACACCTCTAGGATTTTGACCATAAATAATTTGAAAGGGAGATTTACCTGTCAACCTGTTCACTAAACTGTTATATGCAAATTCGGCTCGCGACAAGTCTAAATCCCATTTTTTTGGTTTTTCTCCAACTATGCACCGTAAAAGGTTTCCCAAGCTTATGGTCACTACCTCATGTAGACACCAAAACAGCACCAATCCGATTATGTGACAACAAGCGCTGATCGCATTGACACAAACAGCCCCTAGGGCAGCCCCTAGAGGTTAAACAGTGGTCCTAACCACTCCCAAAAGTAGTTTTGGAGGTCAGAGGTCAATTTGGCACCTTTTTGGCACCTTGCTCTCTGCTCGTCCCACCCTGGGATGAATACAAACTGGCATTCGTCCCACCCAGGGATGAATAGCAGCATTCGCCCCAGGGTGAGGCGAATAGCAAGTTTGACTGGAAAAAGTCAAACCTCGACAAGTCCGCCAGTTAACTGAGGCTTCAGGCCATGCAATTGTGAGGAATAGCTTTAAATCAAGAAGAGAGACTTCTGTCATGCATGTCTTTATTTTAGAGACCTCATGCAAGGAGATTCTAAATCAGGGAATTATCTTTTCTCTCAAAATAGGACAATCAACTCAAGTGGCGCCCTCGCATGCGCATTCCAAACAAAGAGACCCTAGGTCTATAAATTGGTGAGTTTTCTCACCCAAAATATATACAGAGAAGGAGCATTTGAGCAATGAAGTGCTGCCAATTTACATACCTACTTGCGATTTGTGCCTTTCACATCCTTAATCTCTCATTCGAAAGGGAGGTTATTGGGTGATTATTGGAAGCACGAATCCGGACCCAAAACCCGATTTTTGGCCACAATATTCCACAAAATTTGTTGACAACACCCCATAAGAAGTTTTGGACCCATCCCAAGTGGATTGGTGCCGAAACAGAGTCCCAAACGGTGGGCGTTCTGCCCCCGGGTGCCCCCCAAGCTGTCATAGTCCTATTCGCCCCACCCCGGGATGATTAGAAATATGTGATAGATTTCTCTGATTTTTCTTTTGCATCTTATTCTAGGTCTATTAAATAGGCTGTAGTTTAAATTTCACTTCATTCTGAGCAATTTTGACCAGGTTTTTATCATTTCTCGCCTTTACTAACTTGCAGATGGCACTAGCAAAATCTGGGTGATAGAGGCCAAATTGGAGAAATATGACCTTCTGGGTCTTCCCAAAACACCCCCAATTAGCTAACCCCAACTTTGCAGGTCATTTGGAGCTTTCTGGATAGGACATTGAAGAGGGTGCTTTCTGACAAGTTATTGCAGGTCTATTCGTCCCACCCTGGAGCGAATACAAATCTGTGAGGAATTTCTAGACTGTTCCTTTTGTAGTGGCTTCCTGGTAACATATTTATGCTTCTATTAAAATTTTAGGTCGATCCGAGGTCATTTGATTATCGTTTTAATATTTTCATGCATATACTGACAGTAGGCCTTGGGAAATACATGCTTTATTCTATCTGCAGGTGCTACTAATATTTTCTGTTTCTTTGAACGTAGGTTTTCGACATCAGAAGAGCAGGAAGGAGTGAAAAATCATATACACAAGTGGTGGTGACGTTTTGGTCCGCCCATCTTACATGTGGGCACGCGGAAGAAGGATCGCTATCATGGATGTGATCAAAAACATATTTAACGCTCCTATCCCCTAAAAAAGGAAGGAGACGTATTGTAACACGACTTTGAAAGCACATCAATAAAGAGGACCCTATTCCATATTGCTTTTATCTTGTGTCGATTCGCTCATGTTCTTTCCTTTTATGCATTCTTTCAATACATAGGCTTTTGGCGTTAAGTTTGGTTTTAGACGCATCGTATTCAAGCATATTCCTTTTTGTTTCCGTATCCTCGTGCTTTCAGTGGCGATCACGGTGGGACCTCTGTCCCTTGATTTTTAAGATTAACCTTCTGATTAAAGTTGCTTGTTTTTTGCTTACAGGTACCAAGTTTTCCAACGCTGGACTGTTTCAGAGCAGAAATTCAGAGACATCCGATTTGGGCAGAGAAGAGGTAGAGGTCTTAAACACCTTCTATCAAAATTTTGTTGTTTGTTCTCTGGTTATTTTCTTGCATAGGAGAGTTTGAATGCTTGTTTGCTTCATTTATGCAACTTAAAAAGAACCCCACACACCACGTGGTAAGTTAAAACAACAAGGAGTTGGTCGTAAAACCCCAACCCTTGAGCAAGACCAACGGTGGATTTCATCACCACCTTGGCTTGAGATATTGCATACATTACCCCGATCGTGACTGTTGCTAGACGTAAATCCTGATGAAAGCTGACCAAGTGTAGCTGGGGTGATTCCCAATGCATGAGGATAAGTCTTCTATGGTAGGTGTCATAAACAGAGCGATTCCCCTTCCGTACCGCCTATGTTCCACGTACCATCTGCTCTCACGTACCAATAGTTTCCCTCACGTAAGGGCGGGTATATAGAGAGGTTGGTATATCGGTCTGGCAATGGTATATCGAAGGGGCGACCATTTTTTGGGAGTCATAAGAGCCGTCATTTTGCATTTAAACGTTCTTTCCACAAACTTTCAAAACGAACATCAAAAACACACTGAACCAGGTTTAGGGCACACTTTTAATCGTTAAACGAGATAATCATTGTTTTGTGTGTGTGATATTTCCTATTTAGTGTAGCATAAGAAATCCTAAAAAAGATAAAAATCTACGCATCTTTAGGTAAGCATCACCATGGTGTACACTCGTAGCCGAGCCCAATCACGGGCAAGCGCTACAGAAAGTGCACCAAGGGGGACAAGTCGCCTCCGATATAGTCCTGAGGACTTGGTCATCCCGCCTTGGTGGCCTGACACACAAGATAGTCCACATCATGCCATAACAGAATAGGACTATAGAGGCACCTCTTTGAGGGGCACCCCCACTCAACATAGGTCCTTTCAAGAAGAGAACCTACACGTAGCACTCAACATAGACAGGAGACCTCCCTTAGATGCTCGTTATGAGTGGCCTAGTGATGAAGTGTTAGAACAATAGAGGGTCCAGAAGGAGGGGCCACATGATTTCGTCATCCCTCCTCTACCCCAGATTACTGTTAGAAACACTAGACCAAATCTAGAGTATCAAGCTTTCCAGACAGGGCAAGACAATTCTGCCCGCACCTTGCATGCATATGAAAGGGAGGATGAGGAAGACTACCACGTTCCTCAAGAGTAGTACATAGCATGGGAGCGATGTACCTCCATGCCTGCCATGTATCAGGATCACCCATTGAGGCCACAACCTCGAGTTAATGCAGCTAACCTCGATAGAGGAAAGCAACCCATAGGGGTCTCGGATCACCACGACCGAGATAGACATGTAGGAGAGGCATCTAGGCTTCCTAAACAAGAGACGATGGAACAAATTGACTTGGCATTTTCCAGACATGCCGCCCGCCAAGCGCAAATCATGCAGCTCAGGCAAGATCAACAATAGTTAGAGCATCTGTACCGCCTTAGCAAAGAGCGCATTCAGTGTCAGACAACCGAATTGCTTCATAACAATGTGCCTGCGAAGGTTCCAATCCCTCGCGCGCATAAAGTAGAAGTGTATGAGAGGCATAACCCCTTGGTACGAGACAGGTCCACGTGACCTTATCAAGTATTGCCTCCGAGACCTCCTAGACCTGAGCGGGAGGCCACTCCCCGAAACAATGATGGGCACCCTCCATGGGCACCCACCCATGTGTATAGGTCTCAGCCAGGCACTCCTCAAGAAGCCTATGAGGAGTATGAACAAGAAGAAGAGCGGGCTGAAATGCTCTACCAAGGCAGAGGGGGTGCTATCCAGCTACCTCTCAATAGGCCTCAAGTTCCCCGCAACCCACAACGGGAGCAAACTAAGGAGGAAGAAATTAAATCCTCTGATGCATATAAAGCGCTGCTAGAGCGCTTAGAGTCTATGGAGATCAAGACTTCTGGGCCCCAAAATCCCACTTTACGCCAACTCCGTAGTCATCCTGTGCATCCGTCAGTGCCGGCACCTCCATACCCGAAACACTTTAAACTGCCCTAGTTGGCACTCTTTAGAGGGGAGGAGGATGCCCAAGAGCATGTGACTAGATTCCTGAGCCAGTGCTTTGGTATTCAGGACAATGATGCTTTGTTACTAAGAACATTTATAACCACATTCGTAGGCCCTACCTCGGATTGGTTCACCCAATTACCGAAACATAGCATTAGTAACTTGGATCAGCTAGTGGACGCGTTCCTCGAATGCTTCACCTTCAACACTAAGAAAAAGGCATCATTAAGTGACCTAGCTAGCCTCAGGAAGTATGAGGAAGAAACCATGGTGGCATACGGGAACCGATGGAGGACGTTGCTTTCAAAGCTGCCTTACCTCCCTCCCATGTCAGACCTGACCCAAATGTTCTCAAAAAGTTGTTTGAGATCGATCTCCATGCTATTGCAGCTACAACAATATGCCAGTTTAGAGGAAGCTCTAGCGCAAGCCAGAATCATTGAGGAGATTAAGATACAAGATGGTGAGATCGCCAAACCTAAGAAGAAAGAATGGACCAAGAACACTAAAATAGGGACCACGCAACCGAAACCCGCTATGGTTAATCAAGTTGCTATCAACGTCCCTAAGCCTGCACAAGCAACACAACCTCAAAAGGCTAACTATCAGGCGGTGCCTCCTAACAACTATGAGAGAGAAAACCAAAGGCAGGAACAAAATCAGCAGCGTCACCCTAGGCGACAATTTACTCCTTACACAGAGTCCAGGGACTCTCTGTTTGACCGCTTGTCAATGGCGAACTTGATCAACCTTCCAGAGATTCAAACTATAGACCCCAATGCACCGAAGCCTAAGGGGTACCGAGAGGACTTGTACTATAGGTTCCATAGGCGTAAGGGACATGATCTTAATGCATGTTGGAAGTTCAAAGGTTTGGTACAAGACCTAATCGACAACAAGACATTGGCAGTGGACAACCCCGTAGCACCAAACAACCAACATATGGGAGTCTTCAGAGACCCCTTGCCTACCCATGAGGCACAGGCAAAACCCCTTCAAGTCAATGAGGTGCAACAGAATTGCCCCATGCAGGGGTATGTAGGGATGATAAGCATAGTGACTAGGAACAAGAGATATCCAGGAGTTGCCCCCGCGACAGCCACAAGAGAGGTTCCATCGATGTCACAAACTCAACAGCACCCTACGCAACTTCCCCCGCCTAGACCAGTGGCCATGATTCGGACTAGACTTACCCAAAGTCTAAGGACCACGTCGGCTAGGCTCTCCATATACGAGCTCATTCAACAATCAACGCCCCATCGAGAGGCTCTAATGGAGATTTTAAAGGCCATCGAGCTGCAGCCCCATGAAGCGAACTCTTTCAACAACTTTGTGGGACATGTAAAACAATGTACAGAACCAGTCATCACCTTTAGAGAAGATGAATTGAAAATAGTGACTGGTGATGTGGCGGATCCACCCCTGCACGTTATTGCATGGGTCAACGAGATTCCGTATAAGAGGGTGTTGGTGGACACTGGCTCGTCCAGTAATATCATCACTACAACAGCACTGAAACATTTGAAGTTGCCAGCATCTCACATCGTGGCCTCCACTTATACACTGCGAGCATTCAATGATGCAATCTGCTCGACAGTTGGCACAATTGTCCTACCTATCCAAGTGGGACAAAAGACTATTCATACATTGTGCCACATCTTGGAAGGTGAGATGGCTTATAATATCTTGTTGGGCCGGCCTTGGATTAGGGACATGAAGTGTGTCCCTTCAATAGCTCATTAGTGCCTAAAGTATACATTTGAAGGACAGGTGCATGTAGTCCCGACAGACTTGGAGCCCTTCAAATACTGCAATATAGTGCAATTCATGCCGCAATCGACTCTTCCATCAACACATTTGGATTTTTAGTTGAATCCATCTCAACAGGGTCCGATTCCGTAGGCATCTCCATTGATTAATCCATCGAGTCCTCAGCCGGGTCCATCTTCCTCCGCTAGTCCTTCAACAACGATGCCACCTACGGTGGCCACATCCAAGGACAAGGGAAAGAAACCCCTAGAAGAGGAACCACCTCTAGTCTCAACCATCTCGACAGAAGAGATGCCTAGCAGAATGGAAGTCGAGATGCCTAGTTCACCCCACATGGAGTGGACTCAGGAAGGACTCCCATTCGCTCCCCCTCAACCGCCAACGGTCACCATTGAAATGGCCAACATGGGCTTGGGGGAGTATCTAGTGAGGAACATTGTAGCAATGCCCACACTTGAGTCCATGCAGGACATGGGGAGGCCTCGACTCCCCATCGGCTTAGTGGTTCCTTTAGGCTACCCACCCAATCAGACAAACTTTGTTTATGGGGGCCTGGATAATGGCGTTGAAATTTGTATGCAAGAAGATGAAGATGAAGAGCCCTTTGTAGAGGATGTTAACTATTTGTCCAACCCAGACTTTGCATTGAGATATCTTGGCCAATGCAATTGGCATGGATATGGGTTGGGCAGGTATGAGCAAGGAGTGCGTGTTCTTTGCCAACCGAGATATCAAATGTCGTATGACAAGTCAGGAGTAGGGTTCAACCACCCCTTGCCCCTAGACATCTTGGTGGAGAACATGCAAGGCCTAGGGATAGGCAACAAGGATGGGTTGGCATTAGATCCATATGCCAATCCTAACACAACATATACATTGGGAGATTATCTCCCATTGCTAACAACCAACCTTGTTGACCATAACAACCCTTTCCCTTCGGTCGAACAGGGAGAAAATTTGAGGACTCACCCACAAGAGGGATATGGACAAGACCAAGAAGGGTCTTCAGAGGATGAGTCGGAGTACGAGGTAGCACCTTGGGATCCTTTCGAGTCTGATAGCAATCATTCACAAGTATATCCCATGGATGATGATCAGGAGAGCTTCCTGACAATGTTCCCTTTGGATGCTCCATTTGAGCATATGCCACCTCAAGAGAATCAGGTCCCCCCGTAGAGAGCGGAACAACCTCGATGGGACCACATTAATTTGCTCGAACAAGATGAGCCTCATATGTCGCAAACCGCTGTTGGAGCCAACGAAGGCCTTTGGATCTCTGACAGTGATTACGAAGATGAAACCGAGATGGCCTATCTCAATCATATGTGCAATGCAACAACAATATCCCTTGGACATAGATGACATGTTTGAACACTTACACATAGGGCCAAGGCATAGGTGGCACCTAAACCAAGCATAGTTATAGCAATTACTGCACCCGCCACTCCAGGTACACAGAGAGCATCTTCCGCCTGGAGACCCTATCAAACCATCAGTGCCTAGGGTGGACCCTGTCTTCGTATCCATGCATAGGGCCGATCCATTTGTGCCAGTACCCACAGAGCCAGATCCGGAGCACAAAGATCATCTAGGATGTCCGAGTTACAACACCCACGGTAATGGAGACCACAATCATTTCATCAACATGATCTCCATTGACCTAACCGCCCCCATCCATGATCCAACCGACCCGACACGGTCATTGTATCTAGACCTAGATGCTATCGACTGGGATCGCGCTGACACACCGCCATCCCCATCAGAGTATTGGCCTTGTGGTGGGATGTTCCATTTCACCCCAGGACAGACTCAGGATGTCTTCCATGCTGAAGAGGAACCTGATGTTCCGAACGATGATCTAAATTCGGCAAACGATATCCACTTGATCCCAACTCCACACCAGTTGGAGGACGGATCCCACATGTCGATCGAGGAGACGACTGACGTAGACATCGGCTCAGATCCAGTGAATTTGCAAATCATCAAGCTAGGGGTAAGTCTATCCCCCGAAGAGCAAGCCGACTACATTGCCCTTCTCAAAGAGAAGAAGGAGGTTTTTGCATGGTCATACAAAGACATGCCGGGACTAGACCCGTAGCTAGTCACGCATAATCTAACGCTTGATCCGACAGTCAAGCCAGTAAAGCAAAAACTACGTAAGATGCACCCAACAGTGGCCTTAATGGTCAAAGACGAGCTACAAAAGTTGTTGGATGCATAGTTTGTCATCTACGTGGATTACCCGCCATGGTTGTCTAACATGGTTCCCATCAAGAAGCTCGACGGGAGGATTCGCATATGCACCAATTTTTGAGATCTAAATAAAGTGAGTCCTAAGGATGATTTTCCCTTGCCGAGCATCGACGCATTGGTAGACGCTACAGCGGGCCACGAAATGCTTTCCCTCATGGATGGTTTCTCGGGATACAATCAAATTCGTATCAATCCCGAGGACCAACTAAAAATGGCGTTCACAATGCCTTGGGGGACATTTTGCTATAAGGTCATGCCTTTTGGCCTTAAAAACGTTGGCGCCACCTACCAACGTGCCATGACGTACATCTTCCATGATTACATGCACAAAACTTTGGAGGATTACATGGATGATTTGTTGGCCAAATCTCTTTTGCGCCCGGATCATCTCGATGACTTAAGCAAGATCCTCGATCGCCTCATGGAGCATAAGGTCGGACTAAACCCCAAGAAGTGCGTATTTGGCATCACATCTGGAAAGCTCTTGGGTTACATAGTCTCTAAATGAGGAATCGAGGTAGACCCACACAAAGTCAAGGCAATCCTTGAAATGCTTCCCCCAACTACCATCAAGCAGCTCGAAGTCTGCAGGGAAAGGTCGCGTCGATCAAGCGCTTCATAGCACAGTTATCTGACAAGTGCCGACCCATGAATAAATTATTGCATAAGGGGGTAACATTTCACTGGGATGACGAGTGCCGCTAGCCTTTGATGACATTAAACAATACTTGGCTTCGCCACCAGTATTGGCACCACCTAGACCAGGAGTGTCATTCTACTTATACATCTCAGCTATTGAGGTGGCACTGGGCGCCATGCTATCCCAAAAAATGAACTACACAAAGAATAGGCTACTTACTATCTTAGCCGCACCCTGGTCAGTTATGAACTTAACTATGCATACGTTGAGAAGCTCTGCTTGGCAGTGGTGTTTGCTACCAAAAAGCTATGCCACTACATGCTCAACAATACGATGTATGTTGTGTCTAAGGAGAATCCATTGTGATACATGATGAGTCATACTTATCATAGTAGCCGCACGGTGAAATGGATCATGTTGTTGATGGAGTTTGACATAGAATTCATTGGATAGAAATCCATAAAAGGTCAAGTCATCACCGATCAACTGGCAGAGGCTCCTCTTGAAGATGATCAGCCTCTGACCATAGAACTACCGGATGATGGGGTTTTTCATGTTTCAGAATCGCCAGATTCTGATGAGCCTGAGTCACAGGCTGACATGACCTTATTCTTTGATGGTTCTAAATGTGAGCAAGGAGGTGGCATGGGAATTGTATTCTTCACTCCACAAGGGGCTCCAATGCCTCTGTCATTTAAATTAGACTTCCCGTGCACCAACAACAATGCAGAATACGAAGCCTTGCTCATAGGTCTTCAGACAACAATCACCATGAACATTAAACGTTTAAACATCTTTGGTGATTCGTTGTTAATTGTCAATCAAGTAAAGGGGATATTCCAATGTAAATGTCCAGTTCTGCAGGCCTACAAAGCCCTTGTGGACAAATTCTTAGCACAACTTGAATGGTATGACATCGAGGCACTCCCTCGATCATCGAATCATTTTGTGGATACTATGGCCTCCTTGGGGTCACTAATCCCGCAAGACCCTTCTCGGTGAAATGACAACCATTCAGGTTAAAACATTATCGCAATCCATGATGGAGCGTGCAAGCTCTGACCTAACGCCAAGAATCCACCTGATCCAGATTGAACCATCTCAGGATAGGTTCTCTCGAATCCATGATTGTCTGACTCGAGCCAACTAGGGGTCCTTGTTCTCCCCGACCCCTCTTAATAGCAACACAACGCTATTTTTACAAGTTCTTTCCCGCTCAACTTTTGCTAGGGATGAACTTCAAGAGGGATTGGTCATTCATACCATCGAGGTTTCTGATCAGCAGGATTGGTACACACCCATAAGGGATTACCTCAAGCTAGGTAACCTCCCACTTGGATTGACACAAGCCATAAAAAGATCATTTAAATAGAAAGTGGCAAAACATGTCTTGTTAGGAGACATTTTGTATCGTCGAAGCTATGAAGGAATCCTCCTCCGTTGCTTGGACCAGCAAGAGTCCGCTTGGGCGATCACCCAAGCACACGATGGTACATGTGGTGGCCACTTCAATGGTATGGCCATCGCAAAGCGCATTCTTCGCATGGGCTATTATTGGCCATATTTAGAGCGAGATTGTTGTGCATATGTAAAGAAGTGCATGAAGTGTCAACACCATGCTAATTTGACACACGTACCTTCTCAGGCCTTGCAGCCGATCCAATCGGCTTGGCATTTTTCGTAGTGGGGCTTCGATCTAATCGGAAAGATCTCCCCTGCATCATTCGGTCATCACACGTTCATCATAACGGCCATAGAGTACTTTACCAAGTGGGTGGAAGCAATTTCGCTAACCTCTACGACTGGATCCCGCATTGCGGAGTTTATTTTGCATAACATCATATGTCATTTTGGTATTCCATCCAAGATCCTATCGGATAATGGGACGTCATTCAAGAACAAATATGTGCATGCTTTGACCACAAAGTACAAAATTCAGCATAGTTTTTCAACACCCTATTATCCGTAGGCAAATGGGCAAGCAGAGGCGTCAAACAAAATGCTAGTCGCCATCCTCAAAAAGACCATCGCAGACAGTCATAAGGATTGGCACATTCAAATCCCGCTTGCCCTATGGGCTTATCGCACTAGCATTCGGATGCCCACTAGGGCAACTCCATTTTTGCTGGTGTATGGCTCCGAGGCAGTCATGCCTCTTGAGTTGGAAATCCCTTCCCTATGCATTTCAATGCAAGAGTTCATCGATGATGACACTACGCGGTAGGCCCGGTTAGACCAACTGACGTTGCTCGATGAACGACGCGTCAATGCTCTCGAGCATTTGCGTATCTATCAAGAGCGACTTAAGAAAGCATACAACATGAAGGTCCACTTAAGGGAATTTTAGGTTGGTGACTTGGTCTTGAAAGAGAACCAACAGAATTCTAATTTGTCATCTCATCTAAGAGACAAGTTCATGGCAAACTGGTTAGGTCCTTATGTGATTGATAGTAGAATAGGACCTGGAACATACCGGCTCGCCTCTCTTGAAGGAATCAAGGAAACAGAACCCTTGAACATCAGTCATTTGAGGCCATTCCACATCTAGAGAGCCATAGTCCAACCAAAAGCTCCAAGGATTCTCACAATCGCTTGGTCAACCCACCAAAAAATCCCAAAAGGTATCTATAAACCCTTTGGTCAACCCAAAAGCTCCAAGGATTCCCACAATCGCTTGGTCACCCCAAAATGCCCCAAAGGTATCTATAAACCCTTTGGTCAAGCCAAAATGCTCCAAGGATTCTCACAATCACTTGGTCAACCCCAAAAATGCTCCAAAGGTATCCATAAACCCTTTGGTCAAACACCAAAAGCTCCAAGGGTTACCATAACCGCTTGGTCAAAATAAATATTCAAAAACAAACAAAAACAATAAAATCATCAAAAAATAACAAAAAAATTGCATTTCAATTCCATGCATACTCATAAAAATCAAAATACAAAAATATAGGTTGCATTAGGCATCACATCCATACATTGCATATTTGCTAGGTCATACAAGTCAAAAGCACCATAGACTGTCATTACTTGGCAATTCCATCATTTTCCACATCAAATCCATTTTATAAATGCATACATCCAGAATAACACCATCATCATTTTTAGCTTAGTCAGTTGTCTCCTAATGTATATAGGGTTTTCGTCATTCAACTGTCTTTAAATTTCTAGCCAAAAATTGTACAAAGTTAAACAGATTTTACAAGGGAAAGTTTTACTTGGATCACGCCTTGTTACGTAACATCCCTACACAAGTTAAAACACATAAAATAATTCCTAAGTTGTGTGAATGCAAGAGAAACCTACAAAGCAGTCTAGGGTACCATAGGTGAAAGATTAGTCTGTTCATCCCCCTGTGCGAATGGTTCAAGAATGCTGAGAATTGACAAAAGGATGAGCTCTTCCCCATCAATTCCCCCTAATAAATAGTGGTTTTCACCACTACCAAAATCCCAATCACCATTGGTCCCCAAAGTTGTAAGGATTCGTACTACACGTCCCTGCCAAGGATGGGTAGTCATCCCCAAGGCCTCAAAGGATCGATGCCATTCAAAAACAAAATTCCCACAAGCCATCATCACAACCATCTCCAATCACCTTTGGTCTCAAAGTTGTAAGGATTCATACTACACGTCCCTGAACAGGATGGGTAGTCATCCCCAAGGCCTAAAAGATCAATGCCCTTACTTCCATAATCTCCATCATCCCCTTTGGTTCCCAAAGTCGTAAGGATTCGTACTACACGTCCCTGAACAGGATGGGTAGTCATCCCCAAGGCCAACAGGATCAATGTCATTCACAAGCTCAACCTTACAAAGTTCAAAATCCAAAATCAAATAACAGTGGTTATCACCACTATTCAAAATCCTTGCTCAAAAAGAAAAACAAAGAAAAATAAACAATGATTTTCATCACTATGTATACGAGCAAGTATCCTAAACCGTTGAGCAAATCAAAAGCCTAAACTTGAATCCCTAGAATTCTCAACATTCAAAAACCATCTAGGTGATCCTCATTACGGGTTTGGTGGACAACCTACCTAGCAATGGCGGTATCCTAAACGCATGACGATATGTCTATCACATTAGCTTTGCATGTGAGCAGACCAATGTTTGCATGTGGATGAGCTAGCTTATGGTACCTTAGATTGTCCCATGGATTAATCTTACTAAATACAACAATGGAGTTAGTGGAGCTAATTAGGTGATCCTCAGTACAGGTTTGGTTGATAGCCTATCTAGCACTGGCGGTATCCTGACAAATACCACATAAATGAACTCAATTGCACACACAAGGATGTGAAATAACTTGGTTAAATTCAAGTCGGATTTATACCTTGTTCAAAAGTCTTGCGAGATAAATGTACAGTCTTGGCTAGTTAGTTAAAATATCTGAATCTCGAAAAGCTTAACTACATTTTAAAACAACTGGTACATTTCATTCCATACATCACCATCAAAAAATATGCAAAATACAAACAACAAAGTTTTCACATGCAAAGTCATTCCACAAAGTCATCCCATAAGTACAACAAGCCAGTCAAATCTTGTACAGTCTATGGTGCCATCGACAAGTTATCAACAACTCATTTCATTCATTCCATATGCATACATCATATAAATTAGAAACATCGCATTCATAATAGCATATGCATACATCAATGTAAATACATGTACATAAAAACAAACCATGAAAAGTGCATAAACACCAAAAAAGAGTCATTTGTATATATATCATCAAAAATGCCCATAGGCTACAATGAACCGGTCCTCTGACCTCGCAACAAAGCCAAAAACTCAAAAACCCCCAAGCCTAGGGCATCGGCCACCATGATCACGCAAGATCGGTGCGACGGGAACTACCCCCCATGGTGTGGGTCCTATGGGACCTCTCAGGGCGACTGCTGCTAGCCCCCGCATCACGCCCACTAGTGCCCCCTCATCTAGCCGCCTGCGACGAGAGGATGCTGACTGCTCGTATCGTCTCTCTCATCCGACGTGAAGAGCCACCTCTAGGGGCTCGGTATCCACCCACCGAGGCGGATAATCTCTCCCTCCATATCCATCCGATGTCGAAACCACTCTACCTCCCATCGATGGTAATAAGCTATCTCATCCAATGTCTACCCCCTAGGAGATCCCTCTCCCATGCAGCATCGGTGTCCCCATCCCACCGATGGTATCACATGCATTCTCTCGCTCCACTAGCTGAGTCCATAGGAGATCCCTCTCCTGCAAAGCCTCTCCTAGCTCCTCATCTCTCTGCAATAGGTCCTCCAATCATGCTATCTCAGCATAATGCCTTGCCTCCACATCCTCCGAACCTGCTCGAGGCCTCGACAATCTGGGACAGACTCTGGCTCCCACTGCTCCGGGACGTCCTGCATCTCTGGCTGATCTAGCACCCCAAACTCCCCTCCAACATCCTCAACCTCCACCATGTCTGCATCATCACGTGGAACACCCCAACCCTCATCTGATGCCTCTGTACCCTCATCCCCTACTCACCGCCTAGAGGCCCCTCGCCTCGCCATCACCATAGAGTCCACCACTGCTCATACTCTATGGTAACCCCGACGTCATCCATGTCCGAGGCATCTATCATTGTGTCCGCATCCTCACCTAGTGGCGCAATGACTGGCCAAGCAAGAGTCCTCTCATCTCCCCGACGTCGATAGACCACGGGCTCACCAGGAAACCCTGGTGCACCCCAAACTATCATGTCACCCGACCATATGGGAAGAACTCCTCTCAATCCCATGATGCCCAATCAGCCATGCCCCCTCCGTATCCTTGAGCCACTCTCCCAGCCTCGAGGCCAGTGACAGTCCCGATAGGGGCGCTAGAACACCTCCCCTAGAGTAAGCCGAGCGAAGGCATCGACATAGTGCCCTACGACACCTGCCCATCATCGACTCTATCCCTGCTCCTTCGACCTCCACCACAATGCCCCGTATCTGATCTCTCGGTCTATCATCTCGCCCGAGTCATCCAGGGCAACCCCACGGCCTCTCCACTACTATGTGCTGCCAAGCCCAACACTGCAACAAGTAGCTACAACTAATCCCCTTTCGCTTTCGATAGCGGACCTCGTACAACTCATCATAGAGCTGTGCCAGTAGAGTCTATCCCCATATCATGATCATAGGTGCATCCATAGGACACTCCACCAACCTGAACACCACCTCTAGCAGGTTCCACGAGAACCTCGCACCCGAAGAGTCAGGAAGCAGCATGTTGGAAATGAGGCCCATGAGTAATGCGTGCCTCACTCCCAACACACCCCTCTCTAGCCACCATCGAACCAGTATGCCACCAATCTGGCAGTCGCCCTCCGCCCTCTCCACTGGGCTCTCCACACCCAACTCCTCCCCATGCCCAAAAAGTATCAGTACTATTGTCCTTCGATCCCGTGATGTCATCCGGATCGGCAGTCCATCTATTGGAATCCGAAGAATCCGATAGACATCCTCCAAGGTCACCATCATCTCCCTTGTTGGGAGATGGAAGGTGTTGGTCCGGGGATCCCACAGGTTGATAAGGGCCATCAGATAGGCCCGATCCCCGACCACCGGCTCCAGCCGAGTCACCTGCTTGAGCCCAAGGGCGTCAAGCCAGTCCTAGTCAGCCAAAGTCAGTGTCGCACGTGCTTCAGTGAAAACTATGGGCACACGGTACCGGCTCTTCACAACCTGCAAAAGAAAACAACATAAAAACATTAAAACAATGAAAAACTGTACAACACTAACATGAATATACAACAATGCATCAAAATGTATAGCCAAAAACATAACAAAATTCAAAAAAAAATAATTTCTTAGTTCTAGGGTTTTAACTCTACACTGATCAATTAAACAAAAACATAACAAAATTCAAAAACTAATTTGTCATTCTAGGGTTTTAACTCTAAATTGATAAATTAAAAACAACAAACATTCAAAAACAATCATTTTTCAGTCCTAGGGTTTTTAACTCTAACTGATAAATTCAAAAACAAACACAAAAATTCAAAAATAATTTCTCAGACCTAGGGTTTTTAAACTCTAACTGATAAATTACAAAAAAAAAAAACAAAAACAACAAATAACTAGGGTTAAAGCTACGTTTTACGCTTAGTTTTACCCTACGTTTCTAACCTAAGTTTTGATCTTGGTTCAATTCGGGTTCAGCGAAGTTTTTAAGTTATGTTCTAAACTAAGTTTTTTAGCTCAGTTTTCAACTAACTTTTGATCTTTGTTTGACTAGGGTTATACTAAGTTTTAAACTAAGTGTTAATTTTGATAGACTAGGGTTTCATTTTTAACTTTAAACAACAAAATAAACAAAAGAACAAGAAATAAGCAAATTGCGGTTTTCAAATTGCAACACAAAACAATAAAGAGGAAGGGCACTCACTGGTCTCGCTTCGGCTCCGTCGCATGATCCGGTGTGTGAACTCATGGTCACAGGAAAAATTTGGCAGCGCTTCGCTTCGCAGAATTGACCTCCTCCTCAGAGCTCCAAATCGCCAAGAAAAACAAATGCAAATGAGCCCAAAACTCAGTTTTGGCCTTTAAATAGGCTTTTTGAGCTCGTACTCGTCCCCCTAGGATGAGCGCTCTAGTTAGCACTCGTCCTACCCTGGGACGAATACTAAATAGGAATTCGTCCCACCCAGGGACAAAAATTTCAAAAATAGCAAAAACTGCACAAAATGCACCAAAAACAAGCAATAAAAGTGTCCGATAAGAGTGCTTTTGCACTTGACATTTCAGGCATGCAAAATAGATGTCGAGGTCACAAATCCTCACTATCCTATTCCCTAAGAAGGCTACCATAGCCGGACCACTCCACGAGAAGATGGATTTTCGAGAATTTCATCCCCAAACGACATCACCAAAAGGGTCAAAACCCAACCAAAAATAGCAATAACATTGCCGAACGAAGGCGCCTTTGTGCCTGACATTCTTGGCATCCAAAATAGATGTTGGGGTTACAAATTGTCACTATCCTACTCCCTAAGAAGGCTACCATAGCCGGACCGCTCCACGGGAGGATGGATTTTTGACAATTTTAGCTCCAAAATGCATCACAAAAAGGGTTCACACCCACCAAAAATAGGTCAGAATGTTCGAAAATTGCTTTCGCATTCAATGGTAAACAACTGAAGGCACCCTTACCTAAGTCATCTTGGGTCAAGTGACTCATCACTTTTCTCATGTCGGTCATTCCCTCATCGATTCGTCGCTTGAGGGGGTAGTCACACTTAGTCACCAATCAACAAAAACATACCCAATCAAGGAAATGACACGCATTCAAAGGATCATTGAAAAAGACAATCACGCCCTTGCTTGGGGCAGCAAACAAGCAATTATCACAAGCTGATCAAACACTTGGCATTCATGAATCATGAACTCAAGGTTCCCACAGACAAAAGGTTGCGCCCTTTGCCTATTCATGACTGATCAATGTCCAAGCTCAAGTAACACCTCACCGAAAAAGGTTAACACTTGAATTAAGTTCCTTAGCTCGTCAGAAGCAAGGATTCAAGAATGCGTGCCCTTTCCATACTTGGGGCATCAAGAGTTGGTTAGGTTACTGAGAAACCCTAATCATTAGTGCTTTGGGTATCTATTTTTGCTCAGGCATTGCGCCTTGCACAGCGCTTCCCAAAAAGGGGCATCTAGTAGACACCAAAACAACACCAATCCGATTATGTGACAACGAGCGCTGATCGCATTGACACAAACAACCCCTAGGGCAGCCCCCAGAGGTTAAACAATGGTCCTAACCACTTCCAAAAGTAGTTTTGGAGGTCAGAGGTCAATTTGGCACCTTTTTGGCACCTTGCTCTCTGCTCGTCCCACCCCAGGATGAATACAAACTAGCATTCGTCCCACCCAGGGACGAATATCAGCATTCGCCCTAGGGTGAGGCGAATAGCAAGTTTGACTAGAAAAAAGTCAAACCTCGACAAGTCCGCCAATTAACTGAGGCTTCAAGCCATGCAATTGTGAGGAATAGCTTTAAATCAAGAAGAGAGACTTATGTCATGCATGTCTTTATTTTAGAGACCTCATGCAAGGAGATTCTAAATCAGGGAATTATCTTTTCTCTCAAAATAGGACAATTAACTCAAGTGGCGCCCTCGCATGCGCATTCCAAACAAAGAGACCCTAGGTCTATAAATTGGTGAGTTTTCTCACCCAAAAGATATACAGAGAAGGAGCATTTGAGCAATGAAGTGCTGCCAATTTACATACCTACTTGCGATTTGTGCCTTTCACATCCTTAATCTCTCATTCGAAAGGGAGGTTATTGGGTGATTATTGGAAGCATGAATCCGGACCCAAAACCCGATATTTGGCCACAATATTCCACAAAATTTGTCGACAACACCCCATAAGAAGTTTTGGACCCATCCCAAGTGGATTGGTGCCGAAACAGAGTCCCAAACGGTGGGCGTTCTGCCCCCGGGTGCCCCCCAAGCTGTCACAGTCCTATTCGCCCCACCCCGGGATGATTAGAAATCTGTGATAGATTTCTCTGATTTTTCTTTTGCATCTTATTCTAGGTCTGTTAAATAGGCTGTAGTTTAAATTTCATTTCATTCTGAGCAATTTTGACCAGGTTTTTATCATTTCTCGCCTTTACTAACTTGCAGATGGCACTAGCAAAATTTGGGTGATAGAGGCCAAATTGGAGAAATCTGACCTTCTGGGTCTTCCCAAAACACCCCCAATTAGCTAACCCCAACTTTGCAGGTCATTTGGAGCTTTCTGGATAGGACATTGAAGAGGGTGCTTTCTGACAAGTTATTGTAGGTCTATTCGTCCCACCCTGGAGCGAATACAAATCTGTGAGGAATTTCTAGACTGTTCCTTTTGCAGTGGCCTCCTGGTAACATATTTATGCTTCTGTTAAAATTTTAGGTCGATCTGAGGTCATTTGATTATCGTTTTAATATTTTCATGCATATACTAACAGTGCACCAAAAACAAGCAAGAAAAGTGTCCGATAAGAGTGCTTTTGCACTTGACATTCCGGGCATGCAAAACAGATGTCGGGGTCACAAATCCTCACTATCCTATTCCCTAAGAAGGCTACCATATCCAGACCGCTCCACGGGAAGACGAATTTTTTGAGAATTTCATCCCCAAACGACATCAACAAAAGGGTCAAAACCCAACCAAAAATAGCAATAACATTGTCGAACGAAGGCGCCTTTGCGCCTAACATTCTTGGCATCCAAAACATACGTTGGGGTTACAAATTGTCACTATCATACTCCCTAAGAAGGCTACCACAGCCGGACCGCTCCACGGGAGGACGGATTCTTGACAATTTTAGCTCCAAAATGCATCACAAAAAGGGTTCACACCCACCAAAAACAAGTCAGAATGTTCGAAAACTGCTTTCGCATTCAACGGTAAACAACTGAAGGCACCCTTACCTAAGTCATCTTGGGTCAAGCGACTCGTCGCTTTTCTCATGTCGGTCATTCTCTCATCGATTCGTCGCTTGAGGGGGTAGTCACACTTAGCATTCAAAGGATCATTGAAAAAGACAATCGCGCCCTTACTTGGGGCAGCAAACAAGCAATTATCATAAGCTGATCAAACACTTGGCATTCGTGAATCATGAAATCAAGGTTCCCACAGACAAAGGTTGTGCCTTTTGCCTATTGATGACTGATTAATGTCCAAGCTCAAGTAACAACTCACTGAAAAAGGTTAACACTTGAATGAAGTTCCTTAGCTCGTCAGAAGCAAGGATTCAAGTATGCGTGCCATTTCCATACTTGGGGCATCAAGAGTTGGTTAGGTTAATGAGAAACCCTAATCATTAGTGCTTTGGTTATCTATTTTTGCTCGGCACTGCACCTTGCACAGCGCTTCCCAAAAAGGGGCATCTGTAGACACCAAAACAACACCAATCCGATTATGTGGCAACGAGCGCTGATCGCATTGACACAAACAGTCCCTAGGGCAGCCCCCATAGGTTAAACAGTGGTCCTAACCACTCCCAAAAGTAGTTTTAGAGGTCAGAGGTCAATTTGGCACCTTTTTGGCACCTTGCTCTCTGCTCGTCCCACCCTAGGACGAATACAAACTGGCATTCGTCCCACCCAGGGACGAATAACAGCATTCGCCCCAAGGTGATGCGAATAGCAAGTTTGACTGGAAAAAAGTCAAACCTCGACAAGTCCGCCAGTTAACTGAGGCTTCAGGCCATGCAATTACGAGGAATAGCTTTTAATCAAGGAAAGAGACTTCTATCATGCATGTATTTATTTTAGAGACCTCATGCAAGGAGATTCTAAATCAGGGAATTATATTTTCTCTCAAAATAGGACAATCAACTCAAGTGGCGCCCTCGCATGCGCATTCCAAACAAAGAGACCCTAGGTCTATAAATTGGTGAGTTTTCTCACCCAAAAGATAGATAGAGAAGGAGCATTTGGGCAACGAAGTGCTGCCAATTTACATACCTACTTGCGATTTGTGCCTTTCACATCCTTAATCTCTCATTCGAAAGGGAGGTTATTGGGTGATTGTTGGAAGCACGAATCCGGACCCAAAACCCGATTTTTGGCCACAAGATTCCACAAAATTTGTCGACAACACCCCATAAGAAGTTTTGGACCCATCCCAAGTGGATTGGTGCCGAAACAAAGTCCCAAACGATGGGCGTTCTACCCTCGGGCGCCCCCCAAACTATCACAGTCCTATTCGCCCCACCCCGAGACGATTAGAAATCTGTGATAGATTTCTTTGATTTTTCTTTTGCATCTTATTCTAGGTCTGTTAAATAGGCTGTAGTTTACATTTCACTTCATTCTGAGCAATTTTGACCAGGTTTTTATCATTTCCCGCCTTTACTAACTTGCATATGGCACCAGCAAAATCTGGGTGATAGAGGCCAAACTGTAGAAATCTGACCTTCTGGGTCTTCTCAAAACACCCCCAATTAGCTAACCCCAACTTTGCATGTCATTTGGAGCTTTTTGGATAGGACATTGAAGAGGGTGCTTTCTGACAAGTTATTGCAGGTCTATTCGTCCCACCCTGGAGCGAATACAAATATGAGGAATTTCCAGACTGTTCCTTTTGTAGTGGCTTCCCGGTAACATATTTATGCTTCTGTCAAAATTTCAGGTCGATCTGAGGTCATTTGATTATCATTTTAATATTTTCATGCATATACTGATAGTAGGCCTTGGGAAATACATGCTTTATTCTATCTGCAGGTGCTACTAATCTTTTCTGTTTCTTTGAACACAGGTTTTCGACATCAAAAGAGCAGGAAGGAGTGAACAATCATATACACAAGTGGCGACGATGTTTTGGTTCACCCATCTTACATGTGGGCACGCGGAAGAAGGATTGCTATCATGGATGTGACAAGAAACATATTTGACGCTCCTATCCCCTAAAAGGGAAGGATACGTATTGTAACATGACTTGGAAAGCACATCAATAAAGGGGACCCTTTTCCATATTGCTTTTATCTTGTGTCGATTCGCTCATGTTCCTTTCCTTTTATGCATTCTTTCAATACATAGGCTTTTGGCGTTAAGTTTGGTTTTAGACGCATCGTATTAAGCATATTCCTTTTTGTTTCCGTATCCTCGTGCTTTCACCTCAGTTTGCCCATTGGTCTGTGGGTGGTAAGCGCTACTGAACTACAACCTGGTGTTTAACTTTTTCCACAACGTCCTCCAAAAGTGACTCAAGAACTTAGTATCCCGATCAAAAGTAATAGTATTTGGAACACCATGCAACCGCACAATCTCATCAAAGAATAAGACTGCAGTCCTAGTTGCATCATTAGTTTTCTGGCAAACAATGAAATGTACCATTTTTGAAAATCCGTCTTCCACAACAAAAATTGAATCCTTACCCCTCTGTGTCTTGGGCAACCCCAACACGAAATCCATACTTAGATCGAACCATGGTCCTGTAGGAACTGGCAGTGGCATATACAACCTTGTATTTTGTGCATGGCCCTTAGCCATCTGACATACTCTGCATCTAGAGACAAACCTAATTATGTCTCTCTTCATTTTCGTCCAATAGTACTCCTCTACAAGAGTGGTAGTTTTGGCTACTCCAAAATTACCAGCCAAACCCCCACTATGTAATTCCCTCAAGATGTTCTCTCATAGAGCCATTGGGAATGCATAATCGATTACCCTTAAAAAAGTAATCATTCTATAAAAAATACTCTTCAAAAATAGTATGGGACTCACCCTCTACCGCACTTTTACACTGTTGCACAATATTCCCAAAATCTGCATCAGATTCATACAGATCTTTAATCCCCTCAAATCCTACCACTTCATTCTCCATAGTGGTCAACAACATGACTCTCCTACTCAATGCATCAGCAACCTTATTTTGTTTACCCAACTTGTGCTTCAGGACAAATGTATAATGTTGCAAAAATTAAACCCATTTGGCATGCCTACTATTTAACTTTTTTTGAGAGTTGACATACCTCAATGCTTCATGATCAGTAAACAACACAAACTCCTTTGAGAGTAATAGTGCCTTCAATGTTGCAATGTTTGCACAATTGTAAAATTCCACATCATATGTAGAATAATTCTTTCTTTCATCATTCAGCTTCTCACTGAAAAATGCTACAGGTCGGCCCTCTTGACTTAATACACCACCAATTCCAACAAATGAGGCATCACAATCAACCTCAAACACCTTACTGAAATCTGGTAACACTAGAACAGGGTCTTCCGACACCTTCTTCTTCAAGAGTTCAAAACTCTTTGTTGCTGCCATAGTCCATACAAACTCTTTCCCCTTAATGCACTGGGTTATAGGGGCAGCTATACTACTGAAGTTCCTAATGAACTTTCTGTAAAAGGTAGCTATGCCATGAAAGCTCCTTCTATTATAGTTCGTGGAAGAGGCCATTCTAGCATCGCCTTCACTTTCTCGTCATCCATCCTCATACCATCTCTTAAGATTACAAATCCTAAAAACACTAAACTATCCTGAAGAAATCTACATTTCTTTAGATTGACATACAATTTCTCCTTCCTGAGCACGTCTAACACTAATTTCAGGTGTAACAAATGCTCCTCTTCACTTTTACTATAAATCAAAATATCATAAAAATACACAACCACAAACTTACCATTATATTCTTGCAATACTTTGTTCATCAACCACATAAATGTACTGGGTGCATTAGACAACCCAAATGGCATCACCATCCACTTGTACAACCCATATTTTGTCTTAAAAGTTGTCTTCCATTCATCCCCTTCTCTAATTCTTATCTGGTAGTAGCCACTCCGCAGATCAATTTTACTAAAGTATTTAGCTCCAACCAATCCATCCATCATGTCATCCACTCTCGGCATAGGATACCGATATTTTATTATGATCTTGTTTATGGCTCTACTACCACATACATTCGCCAGTCACCATCTTTCTTTGGGGTTAGCAATGTTGGAGTCACACATGGACTCATACTCTCTCTAACTAATCCTTTCTTTATCAACTCTGTCACTTGCCTACTCAACTCTGCATTCTGTATTGGGTTCAACCGATAAGCTGCCTGATTTGGGAGCGCTGATCTTGGAATCAAATCCATGTGATGCTGGATATCCCTCTTTGGTGGTAGCCCATCCGGTAACTCCTCTGGTGTGAGATCCTTATATTCACTTAGCAACTTAGCTGTTGTTGTAGGCATAACCACTTCCTCTGTTTCTAGCTTCCTATATGTTAAAGCATAACATAAGCTAGCGTCCTTGATCTCTGCAAGGAACTCCATCATCAACAAGCTCTCACTCGACCCATCCTCCTTTAGAGGTACAATAACTACCTTTACACCATCCTTCCAGAATGTGTAAGTATTATTTCTCCCATTATGGTTAGTATCCCTATCATACTGCCAAGGTCTTCCCAACAAAATGTGACGTGCATCCATAGGGATCACATCACACCACACTTCATCCTTGTAAGTGCTCCCAATTGAAAAATTAATTAAACACCTATGATCTATTGTTACCTCATTCCCCTTCTTAACCCATAAGATGCGATATCGATAAGGATGCTTTTCGCATTCCAGGTTCATTTTATCAACCATGACATTTGACACCATATTCTCACAGCTACCACCATCAATGACAATGTTACATACCTTCCCTCCTGATGTAAACCTTGTTCCAAAGATGTTCGTTCGTAGCCCAAAATCATCACCACCTATGGTCTGCACCTTCTCTTTCTTAGGAACAATTAGTGTCCTCATCATAAGTGCTTCGCCCACATCAGCAACAACCTCATCCTCATCCTGCTCTTCCATCTCAACCAAATTGACCCTTCCTTGTCCTCCTTCACCCCTTTCTTGGACATCATGTTGGGGACACTCAAATGATCTGTGCCCCTCCTTACCACATCCATAACAGGTATACGACCTTCTTGGATAATTCCCATTTCATCCACCACCGTAACCTCTACCTCGTTGGTATCCTCTTCCTCTCAGATTCTGCCCATATTCTTCTTATTTAGCAGGTATTGAGGATTCTCCCTTGAGAAAATTAGATCCACTTCGACCTCGACCTGAAGAGGGTGTGAATCCTTCTTGCCTCTTCTATTAACCCTTTTCAATTTCTCCTCTACCTTGAGGACCATTTGATATGCATCCTCCATTGTAAGAGTGTGATGCATGCTCATCTCATCTTGGACAGCAAAACTTAGGTCGTTTACATACTTGGCAGCCCTTTGGTCCTCCGTCTCATTGTGCTCCACTCGAATGGATAGCTTGTAGAATTCATTAGTATAGTCCTCAATGCTTTGATCCTTCTGTTGGAGATTCTGAAATCTACAAAATAGGGTTTGGGAGTAGTCTACAAGTATAAATTTTTCCTGTAACTTCATATTTATCCAATCCCTGATCTTTTCCTTTCCATTCCTCTGTCGTGTAGTCTGTAAATGATCCCACCAAATCAATGCATGTCCCTTCAACTTTGTGCATGCGAGCTTAACCTTCTTCTCTTCAACAAGGTTACTCCATTCAAAATATTTTTCTATGCTATTGATCCAATCGATCAACTCCTCTAGTTTCAACCCACCAGCATACTCGGGAACCTCGATCTTGATCTCATCTCGATTTCTCTTAAGCCCCTCTAGAGCTCGTATCAGTCGATTTTCAAAATCGTGTCGCCCTTCCTTTGGGCCCTCTGGTTCTGCTTCTGCGTGGACCTCAGATCCACGTTCCTCAGGTACGTTTTCATCATCAGATCCTTGATCTGCACGCGCCCTGGGATGTCTCTCTCCCATGCGATCAATCACACCAGTCAACCGTGCTATTTCTGCATTTAGATCTTCGATCTGCTTATTCATCTGGGCATATCTTCTAGGCGGCATCTTCCCTTCACTAGCGAGATCACACCCGCTCTGATACCAAATGGTGTAAACTCAGCTATAAGAGACCAACAAAATGGACTCCAATCACATAACACAAATGCAATATAATGGAAGAAACCTGCAAATCGATATTCTTCTCATTCCTGAATTCACACCCCTTATCCAAAAAATTACAATCCATCATATAGCAACCGAAAACCAAAGAAACCCTAAAACGTCTTTTTCCTAAAAACTGCTAAAAATAGATCTTTTTTCTAAAAACTGTTAAAAATAAAAATGAGTCGGATTGCACCCAAATTTGGTGCACACATCCCTCTTACAATAACAAACCTTACTTTAAAATATTATGCCTCAACTTAAGGTATAAAAAAATATAATAAAATTCTAATATCCAAAAAAACCCAAAAAACCCGAGAACCTATTCTAAAAGCTAATTTTGGGACACTAGATGTCGGAGTTAGGTCCCGAAAACATAATTTTTGGAGGGTAAGGCGAATCAAAGATTAGCCTCATGCAGAACACGCACACGGAACCACCTGTTAAATTTCAAGGCAAACGGGCGTACGGTTCACAAGTTATGGCTCCGGCAAGGTGCATCAGTGCCACCGTAAGATCTTGTTCCTGGCTAACCAGGTGATAGTAGTAAATCCATCTAGCAGCCTCAAACTGGTCCCTGACAGCATCGGTTATGCTCGAGAGATCTTGAGGCTCATACTTCTTGAGGGTATGATTAGTCAAAGGTCCTCCCATGGTGTTTGTTAGCTTTGTTCTCTGGAATTCTCACTGTGTTGCAAAACAGGTATGATTATCTAGTTTTAAACATGTTGAAGCATGCGACTGTATTCGTGCATACAAGTCACCTATCGCTCGTAATCAGCAATAACTATGGATATCTATGTAATCAAGTTTTAAATCGTGTGCCAAATTTAGACGGGTACTGTTACAACCTCTTCCTTTCATCTAATTGATTATGTGTGGCATTTTGCAGATTTGGGGGTTGTATGATTGGAAAGGAGTTTCATGGAGAAATTTCTATCAAAGTTTGAGCTTCTTAGGGCGAGAGTCCAGGAACCTTGCAAATCACTAAGGTATTCTAGAACTTATTTGACATATGTTCATAAGCATACATGCACACATTAAGTAAAAGGAACTTTTGTGAAATTTCTATTGCTTTGCAAGGGAGGGTTTTCTAATCAAAATCCTATCTGTGAGTGTGGTTTTGCAATTGGGTAGAATTACCACTCAACAAGTGAAGCAAATGTGTTTAGAAGGTTAGAGGTAGCTTATAATGGGGCTAGGTCTTGGAACAACTGGATATAGTTGGTGGAAGTTATAGACCTAGAGACTGGTAGTAACGGGGTTAAGGCCACTTGTATTCGGAAGGACCAGTTTTAGCTTGTGCCCATGAAGGGTTGTGTCAATTTATCATTGTTTGTACTATAGAATTACAAATATGTCATGTTTTAAGGGGGGAATGTTGGCATTAAATGCCTATGTAATCACACATTTGTAATATGGGTCAAAGTCCAAGGATGAGGTGTCAATGTGTATGTAAGGATGAGGTGTCACCTTGCATGCACATGTGAGTTGGCAGCGACAGATGCTAGGGTTTGCCTTGTAGAAGATGCAATGTAGTATTTATTTGAGATTGCTAATGGAAAAAAATTGGAATGTCTAGACATCCCCCAAGGGGGGTTTTTCCCTTGTTATTCTCTTGTTCTAAAATAGTTTTGTGTTTGCATCTTTATTTTATTACTCCTTATGTTTAGTTATCTTCATTTAGTATCAATGTCATGTTCAGTTTTAACACTCCCTTAGGAGACACTTGACCTTACCTTCCCTAATCAGTGGTTAGCATGAAGCCGGAATATTAACCTAAATTTCATCATTTTCATGGAATGTCATTTTGATGTTGTGAGTGTTATTATTTAGAGTTGTAGAGAGAGGGATGTGCTTATGCTGCAAAGAGAACCCATGCGCATGCCACTTAGGAGACAAAGGAGGTAGCAAGTGTGATTCAAAATGGGAAAGGGCATAAGAAGATTATGCAACCTATCCAAAGTCCATTCCTTTCTTCTTCCCCATCCCTCTTCATGTAATTCTAACAACTTGCTTGGTTATTTGTGTTTGGTGAGGAGTTGGTTCTTATGAGTTGGAATGAAAGTGGGGCATTTCAAAATATGGATACAATTGCTTTCTAGTCAATCATACAAGATAGTGCCTATCGTCCATTCCATCCACTCTCTTCCCCTATCACATCTTTCATTCATTCCAACCCCGATTATCAAAATTTCTATCATGCACTGCATGATTGATTTTAACTTTGCAAACTTGGTGATTAAATTTAAATATAATATCACAAATATTGTTTCATTGTTTTCCATACAAGAAATTCGTTCACAATGTCGTATTCCATTGTGTGGTCGTTTCTCAACAAAAATCATAATATAGGCTTATGCCATCACATTTCTTGCAACAAGGATTTGTTGATCACAAAAGACATATAGCAAGCAATTTGCAAACCTAGCATTCATCAAAGGATGCATGTCTTTTGAAGTCTCAATCTCAAGTCAAATAGCATCTTCCTATGAGCACAAGAATATTACGCATCCTATATTGGGTTTTCTTTCTTCTTCCTTCATCCTCTTCATGTAATTCTAATGGCTTGCTTGGTTATCTGTGTTTGGTGAGGAGTTGGTTCTTATGATTTGGAATGAAAGTGGGGCATTTCGAAACATGGATACAGTTGCTTACTAGTCACTCAAACAAGAAGTCGGTGTTTGTCATCCATTCCATCCATTCTCTTCGCCTATCACATCTTTCATTCATTCCAATCCCTGGTAATCAAAATTTCCATCATGCACTGCAAGATCAATTTTGACTTTGCCAATTTGGAGATCAAATTCAACTATAAAATCACATATATTGTTACATTGTTTTCCATACAAAAAATTTGTTCACAACATTTTCCATCACATGGTCGTTTCTCAATGGGAAACACGAGATATGCTTATGCCATCACATTTCTTACAACAAGGATTTGTTGATCACATAAGACATAGCGAGCCATTTGCAAACCTTGGCATTCATCAAAGGATGCATGTCTTTTGAAGTTTCAATCTCAAGTGGAACAACATCTTCCTATGGGCACAAGAAGATTACACATCCTATCCTGGGTCCATTCCTTTCTTCTTACCTATCCCTCTTCATGTAATTCTTTTGGCTTGCTTGGTTATTTGTGTTTGGTGAGGAGTTGGTTTTTATAAGTTGGAATGAAAGTGGGGTATTTCCAAACATGGATACAGTTGCTTGCTAGTCAGTCAAACAAGAATGTGTTACCTATCATCCATTCCATCCATTCTCCTCCCTTACTGCATCTTTCATTCCATCCATTCTCTTCCCCTTCGCATCTTTCATTCATTCCAATCCCTAATAATCAAAATTTCCATCATGCACTGCATGATCAATTTTAACTTTGAAAATTTGGTGATCAAATTCAACTATGACATCCCAGATATTATGATGTCATATTCCATACGAGAAATCCATTCTTGTCATCATTTTCCATCGCATGGTCTTTTCTCAGCAAAAAACATAAAATAGGCTTATGCCATCACATTTCTTGCAATAAGGATTGGTTGATCACACAAGACACATAGCAAGCCATTTGCAAACATGGCATTCATCGAAGGATGCACATATTTGAAGTCTCAACCTCAAGTGGAACATCATCTTCCTCTAGGCACCAATGTCCACAGCCTATTCAACTCCATCTCTACTTATAAACATGATTAAGAAGATCACAGAGCACGCCATAAATGGCTATCCTTATCTGGCACTCATGTTCATGTGGAGCCTACAATTTTTGAGCAGCCAACAACTATAGATGGAAAATGCACAATGGGTGTTTTCCAACTGAAAAAAAACTTAGGGTGTATTTTTCTAAACTCTCCAAAATGATTGCAAGGTACTATTATTTTCAAAAACATGAGTAGGTGGAGTGATAAGCTTCCTCGCATATAAAGGAGATGTGTCAAGGTCAAATATGGGGGGGTGTCAAGCTGAGCCAAATTTAAGTGTGAGTTATGCCCAGCCATCATGGATCTTCCACCACATAGATTTCATCATAGGTATGGCCTTGGTACTACGTTAATCTTTGGATTCATTCATCCCTCGGTTTGGTTAGATATATATCCCATACTAACCAACAAATAATAAATTTCATTGTTGGCCACATGGCAACCATGAAATATTATTTCAAGAACAACTGCCCCTTGCACATATCTGAAGCAGCCAACTGTAGTCATTAGGATTCGTTCCAATTTAATGCTTATATGTCCTGGGCAGATCATGATGACGATTTTCCAGCTGATGCATGATCTTCATTTCTGCTTCCACTAAAATGATGATCACACCCCATTGCCCATGCAGATGTAGGTGGAGAGAGCTTCAACAAGTCTAAAGTTTACAACACATCAACTCAATGAAAGTGCAGATGATTGCATAATTGAAGCCTCTACTCCTTTCGTATTGAAAAAAATTAAGACTATCAAGCCTGTCCCTTTCAAGTTGATTTGTGCATATTTATGTAAGACTAAAGATCACATTCAGATCCAATGTGCTTCTGATTATGGGCATAGTAGGGCCAAATTTGATTGGTCTGGCAGAACCTATGAAAGCTAACCCCTTCACAATGTGAAACGACCTGGAAGAAGTAACCAATGGGGCAATCGCTCAACAGGGTTTTAGAACTAATTTGCAATGGTTGTCATAAGCAAGGCATGAGAACAAGCGCAAGTCTAAAGGTGGAGGACATGAAAAAGTACGGTGCTTTTCGTCTGAAAAAACCAGCTTCAAACTAAACGAAGGAACCTGAGTTTGCATTGTTCGTTGACCAATGTATTGACATTTTAGTGTAGCGCACCACAACTGTCACATGAATTTGGCTCTACAATTTTCTCTTTCTAGTTTGCTCCATCAAGATAAAGAATGATGCCTTCGTGGAGAAGAAAAGTATGTAAATAATGTGAAGCTCCAACTTTCATATGCAATAACCTGACAAACCTGGTATACAGGTCCCATGCCAGCTTATTTGCAATGAAGAACAGGCGTCTTACACACTGTATTGGTTACCACTCAGACAGTGAGTGTCATCAACAATTGGGCCCCTTGTTAACAGTTGTTTTGCAGAGCACTAAGGTATTCCATGCAATCATTTGACAAGCATACATGCACACATTAGAATAAAAGGAACCTTGGAGAAACTTTATTTCTTTGCAAGAGAGGGTTTGCTAATAAATCCTGACTGTGAGTGTGGTTTTGCACTTGGGCAAAATTACCACTCAACAAGATGGTGAGTGTCATCAATAGTTGGGCAAGCATATGGAAATCCATCAATTATTTGGCCAAATTTGGAGGATGGGCCCCGATCTAATAAAAGACTTTAACAATCCCCAGTTATAGGCATTATTTCTACATACAGAAGTCTTTCTTAGCTCCAGTTTCTACAGAGTTCATAACTTTTGGTGACTTTGTTAGCAACATAATCTGTTTTTTACATTTGAACTTTAGAACAGGGAAACCGAATATCCTCTCAAATCATCTCCAAGGATGTTCGTTTGACCAGCTTGAACCTCTACACTTGAAAATCCTATATGGAGGACCTTTTATAGAGTAGAGGGTCTACTGCATCTCAACAGGACAGAGATTGAACCTAAAGGAGACAAGCACAAGCACAAAAAACCGAGCAGAATAAGTTTGAGGTTTGATTTGCATGTCAGTCTCCAATGGCCTCAGGTTTCATCTTGAAGGTATTGAGACTTTGCAAACAGCTTGGAAGAAGTTTGATGAATTGTTTGGAAAGAAAAATGTCATTCAAAGACACCAGTTAGAGAACCAACTCATGACACTTGATACCGAAGATTTTCCTCATGTTAAAGATTTCATTGCTAAAATTAAGCAGTTGCTTTTTCAACTCAGCTACTACAAAATCAAAAGGATTGATAAGCAGCTAATCTATCTTGTCCTCTTTAAATCAAAAGGACTTTATTCTGCATTTTTTTCAAACTTCTTTTCCTATTTGTGATGTCTTGCGTGATGCTTATAAGATGCCCTGCTTTGATAGCCTTTGTGAGCAACTAAGTCGTGGATAGAATAAGCTCCCACATATTGGGGCTTTTGAAACTCTATGATCAGGGAATATGGCCTTGATACCCAAGCAAGAGAAAGAAGCAAAGCAACATGCCACACAACATTCCAAACAGTAGCACCAAGAACAATTCCCATGGAAAGAGATCAAATTCTGGTTCATTCAGAGGGAAGAAGTTCTCGTCCTTACTGCAGTATCCCAAGTCATGAGGATCATTAAATCTTAGCACTCTAATATGGTAGTCCACAGCTACCAAGATCTAATATGGGTCTTAGCAGCTTTTGGTAGATCTTATCATGACTATAGTTTGAAATGCAATACAAAAAAATATTAAATCAATACTTGGTGTATGCAGAGAATTCACACCCAGTACATGATTGGTAGTGGTATCTTGCAATGCTAAATTGCTAATTTTGCAGTGGATATCTACAGAACACGGTAATATTCAATAATGCAAAACCTAACCAAAATGTTGGTTACTTATTTCTTAAAAAGTGATTCCAAAGTCTCAGCCAGAAAAGCAAGATCCTCTTTCACATACAAGTATTAAGGTTACTGCTGCATCAAGGATTGGCAGTCAAGTTGACAATACAAAGCATTCTCACATTTGCAGGGGAAAGAAGGGTCTTCAGGTCATATCTTTTGAAAATGCTCTTAAGTCAGGACTCTTTTGAATATGGATATAGATTGAATACAACTTCCTTGCACTCTTTTGGTGAGGTCCTCTTTAAGAGACTCTTGCCTGATGAGGTATACCTGCAAAACTTTCTTGTTCAATTATGCAATATAAGATGCATGTCTGTAAAACCAATGTTGCAAGATATATTACAAGAGAATAATACCCATAAAATCCTTAGCCATTTCTAAAATTATTAAAGCAGAATTCTATACTGTATAAAAGATAGATTTTTTCCTAAAAGCTAGCTTGGCTTACCAGAATTCTGAAAGAATCATGTCAAAAAATCTCCCTTCTTATATGCATCATTGCTACAACAGTATCACAACCACATATTAATTCAAGCTAAGCTTATATTTGATGTATGAAATTCCTTCTTCAATTTGCTTAATAAACTATGATTATAGCAGCTAATATTTGCTGTTAAAATCTTTGAAAGGCCACCAACTAAGATGCCTCAGAAGATAAAAATATTGACAACTGTCCGAGACAAGCTACATCCATGTTATACCATAGAAAATGATAGAAATGAGGCCATTAATAGATGTTGGCAATCCCGCTGCATAGAAGTCTGATGATACTCATTTTTGCTATACATATAGCTTCAGCATGCAAGGACAGTGAATAATGATCAATTCAAAAAGCCTTTTTCTTTTAGACTGGTGACTGAATCTTTGATAACTTGCTCCATGGGCGTAAAAACTAACCCTAGGTCAATCAATTTCTTTGAAGCATTCTCGAGTACTCGTAACAAACCAGGTTGCGTCACTTCTGTGAACCTGCAAAAAATGCAACTGCAATCACTATGCTTTCACAGACAACTCCATCAATCTACCATGTAAACTACCATTTAAAATGTCATGACTCATTCTTCTCAAAATTTCCATTTTGCTCCTTTTCAATCAGATTTTGTGGAAAAGAACCAAACAAGAACAGGTTAACTTGCACCCAAGTGCAATTCCAACTAAATATTCACATGGAAAACAATAATTATATTAGTCAGAAGAAAACACATACTAAAATCTCAGAATAACTAATTTTGGATTAACACTTGGCAAACATTTTCACATGCAACATCACTTCACTCAGGCCATAATGTTCAACGCTTACAAAACTTCTAACCATGCCAAACTGCTAAGTTACTACAGAGTCAACAAAGGGTATAACTCAATAATTTGAACAAACTCTTTTTATTCTATGTTTGATAGAATCCAGGGAATATAAGACAAGATTTTGCTACAAGATACAGATTTCCTCACCCGTCCTTAACAATAAACGTTTACCGATAGAGCGTTTGCATTATAGAGAAGGATCCCCAATATTATACAGTCTAAAACTGGGAAGAGGTTTTATAAAGCAAGGGTTTTTTTTTTTTATTAAAAAAAATGGTAACACTGTTGTCTTTAGGATGATACCTGGTACCAGCATTCCCCTTGAGACTTTTGAACATCCACACCTTATTCTATTCATCTCGGGAAAAACCAATTTTGATTTTTATGATGGCATTTTGTTCCACTTTAATACCTGGATGACTATAGCTTAAAATGAAGTGGACAGAAGAAAATGCAAATCAGTAGACTCCTGATCTGATCTGGAAACCATTCTTTAGTTGACAAGTTGAGAAACATCCTAAAATAAAGACCTTATTTCATGAATGACAATAATGGCTCTTTGTGCTGGCGCTGGAAAGGATATGGTTCTCACTTGACAAAGGCTGGGTATAAATGTTTGCTGGTCAGCAACCATGAGGGACCAATGGAGCCCTGTAGAACCATGTTTTGAACCCCAAGTGCTGGGCAAATGTTAAAGCGTTATAGTCGGCTAGCCAGCATAAATTTCTTTCCTGTGAGAACCTCATTAAAGGAGGCAAAGCCATTATGTATTTGACTCTTTATCACTGTACTTGTGATCAATGCTGTGGGGGCATAGGAGACAACTCCCCAACTCAGCTGATGAGGTTGAATGATTTATGTTTCAGAGTTTTTCGGTAGAATGGGACACAAGTAGTTCCTCAAACTACGAGACTAATGCAAAAGAAAATAACAAGGCAGGATATTGATCCAACAAATCAGAAAGCATGTAAATAACAAACTTTATTTATAGATAATGGAAACGTAAATAAAATCAGAATACAAAGCCTTTGTGTAGCAAAACTGACAACAGCACCAATAGTTAAGCTATAGGTTGCAGGCAGGGGACTGCAATGTTACATGCTGTGACGCTGAGAATGTTGGCACCATGGCTCCTAATGGCCCTGATCTAAAGACACTTCTTGGCCGAGGAAGCAAAAGATCTGGGACAATTCCAAGAGAGAGATATCTAATACTGAAACGATTCCCTATACAGAAATGTTTAACACAATTACAAGATCCCCATAAAAGTGGAAGCAATTCCACTTCTACAGATTATAAGAACGCAGTTAAAATGATCATACTATAGGCTTTTGCATGTCTTCTTGTGGTGCAAAGTGGCAGATTAAGTTGATCAAGTTCTAACTGGTGCAGTTCCTCTAGTGCTGGACACATGAAGATAACTTTGCTGAAACTTGGGCATCTAGACCTACTGCTCGGCATTGCATCTGGTACTTGTCTATGTGCTGGTAATGGTGCCCATGGCATTGATGCCTAGCACAGAATTGACAACAATGCAAGACTGGAATCTAGTGCCATTGAGAGATGTTGGTGCCAAGATATGGCATTGATGTGCAAGGTGGGGCCATGGTGGAAAGACATGTCTTTGGGCTTGAATCTGTTGGAACTTTGTGCCAGTGATCAAGAGACTTGAGGGACCCTTACATGTTTGGATCAACTGTACCCACTTAAGAAGCGAGTGTCCCCATTATGCTTGACCCCACCTAAGAAAATTTTACGCTTGACCCGATCAAGGTGTATTCTAACCTGAGTGGAAAGCTAACCAACCTTCAGAATTCTGAAGAGGTTGTGGGTTCCTTGAAGGTGCAGCTGCCGATGGAATCAATCAGTTAATCTTCCAAGGTTGAGCTCAACTGATCTGGCTTCAAATCCACAAGATGTTGCACCTTCATTGGTTCAAGCAAGAGTAAAAACATATGGTTTAAGAAACTTTACATAGAAAACTAGATGCATTCCCAGATATGGTCGCAGGTAAAGAATAAAGGTGTAATGTCTTCTTGTGCTCAAAATGGTGTAAAGACCATTGTGCAAGGGCTTAATCTTGTCAGAGAATATTACATTATTTGATATATTAGAATGTGCAGGATATGTACATTTGTCATATTAGAAGACTAAGAGTCTTGTATGCAAGACTAAGAGTTCATTAAGCCACCATTATTAATTAACTTTTTCCACTTTTGATAAAGTTAATTTAGAGTCTGTCCACTTTGAAGGCAATGCAGACTTGGACTCTAACTTTAAAGGTCTTATTGAGTAGAATTTGAGGGGACAAGGATTTAGTCACCCTGATTTGAAGGCTAGGGTCTTTCCACTTGGTTGAAGGAAAACTAGTGAAGACTAGGACTCAGCTAGATTGATAGAAAGGGCCAACTAAGGAGAAAAGTTGGACATTTGATAAAGGAAGCCAACTCAGAAAAAAAGTTGGATATTGAAGATTGAGGACGAACCAACTCAAAAGAAAGTTGGTCATTCAAGGATATTTAGAGCCACCTTGACATTGATATTGGGTTCTCTAGTAAGGAGGAGAATCATATTGGGTTCTTAGGTGCGACCTAAGACATTGAAGATTTCAGATTGATAGAGAAGCATCAAAATATTACAGAGAAGAGAAGGGAAGCATCTTCCCAAGATACATTGAATATATCTACATATCATTTCAGTCTCGACCATGGATCACTTTTTGAAGCAAGTTCTTCAAAGTAGACACTTTTTGGAACAAAAAAGAAAGAGACCCAAGAGGCCAATATAGCAGAAAAAGGCCCAAGAGGCCAATATAGGAGAAAGAGGCCCAAGAATTCAATATAGAGGAAAGAGGCCGAAGAAGACAATATAGCAGAAGAATAGGCTCATTCGGCCAACATAAGAAGACAACGTAGAAGAAAAGGCCCATTCGGCCAACATAAGAAGACAACGTAGAAGAAAAGGCCCATTCGGCCAACATTGGAAGACAATGCAGTCAAGTAAAGAAGGAAAAGGCCTAATTGGCCAATATAAAGAAAAAGAGAAGCAGGCAATATAGTATTCGTGGCCTGCACAATGAACCAAAATTCAGCAAAGGAAAACAAACCAGAAATTGGTTCTCTAGAGAAGCTAAGCAGTTCAAAAATCATTCTCCTGTGAAGCAGCAACGGCTAGGCAATCTAGCAAGGCTAAGCGAACCAACAAGGATAAGCAGATTGGTATCCAGCAAGCAAAGGCGAACCAGGCACTTGAGTGCATGTTGAACGAACCCAAAGCAAGACGTTGAAGATGAAGGTGAACCAGGCACCTGAGTCCACGTTGAACGAGTCTAAAGCAAGACGTTGGAGAGGAAGGCAAACCAGACACCTGAGTGCACGTTGAATGAACCCGAAGCAAGATTTTGGAGAAGGCGGCAAACCAGGCACTTGAGTGCACGTTGAACGAACCAAAAATGAAGATGTTGGAAGATGAAACAAGCTGAGTGCATGAACCAAAATTCGAAGCATTTGGAAGCAAGGCAAAAGGAGAGGAGACGTCCATGCAAGAGCAAGAGCGCGGAACGTTAAGGCGTTACATCAGCCATTGATAGCAGAGTCAGAAAGAGCATGGAACGTTAAGGCATTACACCAGCCATTGTTAGCAAAACAATTATTTTACTGTTGACGCATTGTCAGGTAACAACTATTCTATGCAACGCACATTATTTTTGGAGGGAATAAGTTTTAATAATGCGCTAAGGTTAGAATATTAGGAGATATAAGGAGTTAATGGTATTTTAATTTTTTTATTTGAAGTGATAATTTAAAGTTTTAAAGTTTTTAAAATTTGAAAAACTTTGAGTTTTTGAATTTTGGAGTTTTTGAAATTTTTGAAATTTTGCAAAACTAACTAGGGAGGTAAAAGGTTTTCAACATCAAAGGATTAGAATTTTTTATAATTTGCAAATTTCATATTTGAGTTATTATTTGAATTGGGAGTTATAAGGTCTTCAACTTCAAAGGAATTCACTATAGATTATTGGTTTATTGATTATGGAGCTAGTAGGCATATGACTGGAAATAAACAATGGTTTAACACTTTTCAAGAGAAATATGAAAAACCAGTTATCATAGAAGACAGTATGACTTATGAGGTCAAAGAAGTAGGAGATGTCTTAATTGATCTATCAAATGAAAAAGGAATAATTAACAATGTATTGTATGTACCTGGATTGACTACTAATCTTCTTTCAATATCTCAATTGATGGATCAAAACCTAGCAATTGAATTCAAGACTATTAAAGACAAGAAAAAATGTCTTATTATCAAACAAGGAAGAGTCATAGCTTCTGGCTCTTACAAAAATAGTTTGTTTACTCTAGATACAGTGCCAAATATGGGTCTATCAACAAGGATCTCAAAAAACACAAGAACTTTGGCATAAAAGGCTAGGACACATAAGTGCATCTTCATAAAATGAGATGAGTAAACATCAAATGGTTAAAGTTTTACCTAACCTTTCATGAGAATCTACAGTTTGTCCACAATGTCTAGCAGGAAAAAAACATTGAATACCTTTTGAACTTCGTCAACACATAACTCAAGAACCGTTGGAATTAATATATACAGATTTATGTGGTCCAATAAATGCCGCTAGTATTGGAGGACAAATATTCTCAACTATTTGTTGATGATTACTCCAAGAAAATGTGGGTATATTTTATGAAATTCAAATCCGAAGCATTCAGTTGTTTCAAGCAATTCAAACTACTAGTGGAAAAAGAATCAGGAAAAACAATCAAGAATCTTCGTTCAGATAGAGGAGGTGAATTTTTGTCAAAAGAATTTAACTTGTTCTTGGAAGATAATAAGTATAAAAAGACAACTCACCACAACATATTCTCCACAACAAAATGGCTTTGCAGAAAGAAGGAATAGATCAATTATGGAAATGGTTTGTTGTATGCTAAAGGAAGCTCATCTTGATCATCAATATTGGGCAGAAGCAGTTAGAAGAGTTGTATACTTACAAAATAGATCACCTACAAGGATACTAAGAAATGTCACTCTTAGAGAAGTATGGTCAAGACAGAAACCAACTGTAGAACACTTAAGAATATTTGAATGTAAGGCATTCATGCATATTCCAAAGCAAAGAACTAAACTAGATGACAAAACTATGTGTGGAATATTTATTGGTTATGATGATGATTCAACAAGTTACAGAATAATTGATCCTACAACAAAAAAAATCTACATAAGCAAAGATGTGATATTTGATGAAGAAAACAAACATAATATTAAAAAACAAAATATTGATTCAAGGATAATTCTAAATTCCTCAGAAGAAGACTTATCAAATGAAGACTCAGAATCAGACACAAATGATGAATAAATAAAAAATGTAGAGACTGCTACAACACTTCAAAGGAAAGAACCTATATGGCTTAGAGATACACTTAAGGACTCAAAACTAGAGCAGATGCTAGATCTCACTACTACAAGACCTCAAACTCATAGTTTAACGAGAGTAAATAGAGGGTTGATAAGTTGTATGACAAAACCTACAAATATTCTAAATGCTTTAAGTCATCCAGAATGGAAGGCAGCCATGGAATCAGAATATGCAACATTAATGAAAAATAAAACATGGAACCTGGTTGATCTACCACAAGGAAAGAAAGTAGTAGGATGTAAGTGGATCTACAAGATAAAATACAAAGCAGATGGTTCTCTTGATAAATATAAAGCTCGATTAGTTGCAAAAGGATACACTCAAACATAAGGAATTGATTGTAGACAAGGGTGAGTATACTCCCGATACGAGAGGTGAACTGATCGAACGGACGAGACAAGAAATCAGCATGGGGTCTCGGAGGTACAAGGTAACTCAGACGTCAGAGGGGTCAGACGTCAGACTAGTCTATTAGTCAGTTGGCTGGAACCAGACGTCTGGGTACTAGACGTTTGGGGCTGGGATGTCAGGAGGCTAGACGTCTTGGACTAGACGTCAGGGGGTGAGACGTCTGGAAGGGAGACGTCAGGTGGCTAGACGTCTGGGACTAGACGTCTAGGAACTGGACGTCTGGGAGCTAGACGTCTGGGACTTAGGCGTCTAGGGGCTGGACGTCTGGGGTGCAGACGTCTAGACGTCAGACGGCTGTTGTCATGGCTCCTGCTCCCGAATACCTGCAAACAACCTGCCAGGAAGAGTCTTCAACCTGCATAACATTAACAACACAACCTGCAATAACACTCAAGCACGATCTGCAATACACAACATAACACCAATATGATCAAGCGCTGCCATATTACTCCGTAAGGTTACAGTATACAATGCAAAAGTAAGGGGGTATTTAAAGGCTGTAGGAGCGGTTCCCCAACTACTTGTGCCAACCACCCAACCGTTTGCCCAACCAACTAGTTAGACGTCTAACTAACAGTTTAGACGTCTAACTAGCCAGACGTCTACACTAACTAGACGTCTGGCTTAACTAGCCTTAACCCAAATGGCGGCCATTTTGTCCTTTTGTGCATTTAATCCTTTTCTCTTCTGATTGGCTGATTAAACTAAACAAACACTATGCCTTATACAAAATGGCATTACAAAATAGCATAAATCCACATTTGCTATATACATTCAAAATTGCTTGGGACATTTTCACAGTCAGTTCCTCATTTCTGTTGTCTGGAACTGCTGTCTACATCTATCCTCCCCTTCGAAGAAGTCGATGTCCTCAGCGACTTTCTCCGCTCGGTCTGTGGGGTCTCTGTCTCTGCTTGTGGAACTGGGTTCTTAATGTTGACAGCCTCTATAACAGCTTCATACTCCTTCATCTGCATCTTCAACAGCTCCCTCTCCTCCTTGAGTTGGTTGGTATAGTTATAAAACTTAGCACATTCCACCCCAAGGTTGTTAGCACGATCTTTTGTCTGTTTGAGAGCATCCAACAACTCAGTCTCCCTCTTCCTGAAGATCTCCTTCATCCGTTGTTCAGACATTGAGCCAGAAGACGAAGGTGCTCTCTGTGCTAACTGCTGCTGTAGAGTTGCCTCCCTTTGGCGTGCCTGTTGCAGTTCCTCCTTCAAGCTTGCCTGCTCCTTTTGCCAAACTTCTTCTTTCTTCTGCCATGTAAGCTCGGACTGATTTTTCTGTGCTGCTAAGTCCGTTGTCTGCTTAACCAGTAACTCCTTAGCCTTCGTCAACTGGGAATTATCTGCCTCCAACTGGGAGATCTGTCGAGTTTTCTCTTCCAGTTGCGTGCCAAGGTACTCCATGGTCTTCTGTAGCTTATCAAGTTCCCTTCTCATGCCGTCTATCCTGTTCATACCTTCATCTAGGAGCGTCTCCTTCCGCTGTATTGTCTCCAGAGCAGTTCGCAGTTCTTCATCAACTGCTTTCTTAGCTGCGTGTACACACTTCAAACCTTCCCCCAACCAACACAATAGATGGGCAATGAAATTCATTTGTGCATACACCGGTAATAGTTCAGGAGCTACTTCCACCTGTGCTCCTGGTACTGCAGGTTGCTGAGGGTTCCTGTTGCTATGGCCACACTTATACACTCGTGCTGGCTCCAGATAGAGAGTAGGTGTCTTCTCTGGCAATTGTGCAATCCCCTCCATTGTGGTCAAGCCAGAAATGGACAAAGTCCATGGGGTGTCCTGATATATCTCTGAGATGCCCTTCCGCCATGGTCCTTGTGCTGCCCAACTGACCAATTTCTCCATCTCTCCCTCTATCATTCCTTGCCATTGCTTCCAATGGCCCATGCAAGCTGCTTCAAACCGCAAGCGTATATTATCCATAATCTCCGTTAACTGTGAAAAACAGTCAACCGCTTGCTGATCCATGTTGTCTGACGGGTCCATAAAATTCGGTACCCGTACCTGAAACACTTGAGACCATAGGTCCTTTTGTTCCTCCTCCCGCTCTTCCTCTTGTACTGCCTCTTTTCCCTTGGATGCTGCCGACTTATGATTGCTCATCTCGCGGCTCGCCCTCGTTCTCCGAATCGGTCCTAGGTGGAGGTTGTTCTCCCCCTATCTCAGCCACCTCTCCTTGTGAGATTTCTCTTTCTTCCACCTGGATAGGGTCTTCCCGTGAGTGTCCTGCAGTTCTTGCTTCCTCCGGAATTCGGCTTCCCTCCACTGCAGGTGTGGTAATCTCTCCCGGATTACCTAATTGTGTTTCCTCATTTGCGGCAAATAGCTCGTCAATTGATACCGCCCCTAATGTTGTCGCAAATGCAGTTGGTCTAACCAGTGAGTCCCCAACTGGCTTTGGTGAGCTGGCACCAACCTGGAATGCCGCTTCCGCAAAATACTCTGTGGGTCCAATGTGGACCGCTGTACTGGATCCCGCTGCCGGATTGTGAAGGGCTGAAGGGATGTTGAGATCCATCTCCACCCCCTGATGAGTTTCTAACTGTCTTTGGATTGAGCGAGCTGTCTCTAAATTCCGTTGAATGGTTTGCAATGCATCTTTAGAGAGAGCTGGGGGTGGCTCATCAAACCGTCCCTTCTTCTTCTTCCTTTGTACTATTTTTGGTGACTGGGCAACTGTCTGTTCTGTGGCTGTTTGCTTTCCTAGCCATTGGGTATCCTCCCCTTCTGAAGCAGTCACCGTCTTCTCCTGCCTCGGTGGTTTATGACATATCTGCTTCACTTTCACCTTCTTCGTTGGTGTAGTCCTCTTTGCCAGTGGTTGTGCATCCATCCACCGCAAGACACTTGGGGCTAATTCCGGAATTTTCTTCTCCGGTCCAAAGTCGGGAATCCGTACTCCTGCTCTCGTGGCTGCGTCCAAAATCAGCCCAATGGCATGAAATGCCATGGAGAAATTCTTCGTTACTCTTGAAAAGAATGCCTGGATGCGGAGCGACAGATGTTGTGCCCAATCATAAGCAACTCCTTTATCTATTCCCTGCAAGTACGAATCAGCCATATGGGCAAATCTGAACTCCTCTCGTTCCCCCGATAATCTGGCCATAATAACGTTCATTATCACTTCTAGCCCAAGTATGTCTCAACCGCGCTCTGTTTGATGCCTCTTCCACCATGGGTGTTAAGCATCGTATCCACTTCGCCCCGGCCAGAGTAGTGATGCTCATAATCAATTCTGGCGTCTTCTTGGGGTCTACCCTTTCGTTCACCACTGGCTTACCCTTCCTGGGTAGTCCGAATACGCGCTGAAATGACTCGGGAGAGAAGTCCACTGTCACCACCTTATCTCCTATGCGCACATAACTCCCGCAGCTTGTCCTCATCGTAGTTCTCCAAACATTTGAATCAGATAACCCTTAAAGAACTCTTTATCAAAGTTCGGGACTTGTAGTATAAAATGTACTCCTGCCTCCTTAAGTCTTCCCTTGACAGGGTTATCATAAGTTGCCTTTGCCCACCATTGCCGGCAAAAATCACCCGTCAGACAAGTCCATGTAATCTCTGTGGCGGGAATTGGTGCTTTTCCACCTTGCTGGACTTCCTTGCTCCTTTTGCTAGCCAATTCCGCTGCCTCCCTCCGCATTCTCGTCTGCCCTGGGTTCTCCACTTGTCCACGCACCTCGTGCTCCAGGTGATGTCGCAGCCTCTTTGCCGACACGGACTCTGTTTCCGATTCTGCCTGACTTGGAGCCTTGCCAGATCTGTGACTCATCTTTCCCGCTCCAACTGCTCAACTGCCTTCCTAGCCGTCTACCTTTTCCAGCCCAGAATTTCTAGACGTCCGCTTTCCAGCCAGACGTCTGAAGAATTTGCTAGACGTCTGCCTTCTCCGCCGACGTCCGCTAGACGTCCGAATTTTCTAGACGTCCGCCTTACCGGATGCCGTACGTCCGCAATTTCGCTTGACGTCTCTCTTCCTATCCGTACGTCTCCGTCTCCCGACGTCTACTCTTCCCGCCCGTACGTCCGCTCTGTCTCGACGTCGCTTCTCCCTACGTCCTCGTCCTCGTCCTCGGACGTCTGCTTGCCTAGCCCGTCTGACGGCAATCCTCCTGGGCTAGACGTCTGCTATGCCCTAGACGTCTGTTGTGGCGCGCGTTGTCTTCACCACCCCTCTCGGCTGCTTCCTCTCCTGCCAACCGTGCTCCTTGCCTTCTCCTCTACCTGCAACTGTTTGGAATGGTGAAAATGGATGTTTAACCTCTTTTTATAGCCTCTCATGCATGCCATAACGGTTTCCCCAACCGCCACCTAGCAACCGTTTCCTCTATGCGCGCCACCTAGCTAGACGTCTGGAATTTAGACGTCTAGGGGTGCTGTTTTGTCTTTTCCCTATTTTGTTTTTTTTTTTTGATCATTTAATATCTCCGACTAAACCGCACAGCCATGCCGATGCGGATTTCGAAGATATCTGGCATCTCATTCCTGCTATGACGGCTTCGACTGTCGAAACTGCTAAAACCGTCATCACCCCCTGTTTCTGCTTCATCCGACTCTTGTCGTCTCCGACGATTACTTTGTCTATGGCGAGTTTCGGGCTGAGGTTGCTCCGGACGTCTAACTCTGTTCCTTGGTACAATTCGCCAGTCCGGCTGCTCTGCTTCCGGTTGTTGTCTGGCTCCTTGTTCTGGCAACTGGTGCCTACTTCCTTGACGTCCCGTGTTCTGCCGGCTTCTTTCTGCCGCCACCCGTATTTGCTCCATCCAATCCTCTACCAGACGGATTTCTCTTTCGTCTGGACTGTCGGTATTTGGATCAAATTCTTCAATTACATCCTCCAGGGGTCTACTCACAGGGTTCTGATGTGCCAGTTCTACTGCTGGGGGATCCGGATGTCTCTGCCATGGAATCCGTTCCGTGCTTCCGTCATGGCGCCGGATGATTACACAATCATCCAAGTAATGAAACATTTCCCTTCTCTGTTCAGGTCGATCAAGTATGTTGTGGTCAGGCTGTTGGGGTCTCGGCTGTCTCCGATTTCGGTTATTTCTTCTGGCTCTTCTGCCTCTTCCTCGGATTTCGCCATTCCGCGGTTGCTCAACAACTCTTACTTGATTTCTTCGTTCCGGATTAATATTCCCATTCCAGGTTCCTCTCCTCCCTCGAACTTGGTTCCTGTGGCCTCGGCCTCTTTCCGATCGAATCTCCCTATTGTAGGGTTGTCGTACTCCCAACTGCCCGAGATTCGGTCGGTCCCTCGGTCGTTCCTGACGACGTCTTCGGTTCCTACGAGCTCGCTGAGGTTGGCCCATAGGACTAACCTCAGGAGCACGTAGTGATGGGTTAACTGTGGCCATACCCACTGCTGGACCTTGCGGTTCAGCAAGTGGTCTGGTCGACCTAGGGGTATCCAGAGTTGAATTTCTCCCACTCTGGTTACCGGGACGGAGGTTAACCACACTCCTCCCTTGGTCAGGTAAGTCTTGGTCACTGAGTGGCTCTGACGAACCCTCCGGATTCCTCAAAATACCTCTATTTCGGCCTTGATTAATGAGTTCGGCCCGAGAACTCCCTTCTTGGCGTTGGTTTTCTGGGGTTACGTTATGCAGAATTCGCAACCTTCGGTCCGCTCTTAGCAATCTCCTTCGCCACCTGGCTTCCTCGAAGCGCCGCTGAGGTGCACATTGTGCTAAGGCTACCTGATATTGTTCTGAAAATTCTGAGTCGGTACTTGAATTGTTCGCGTTTTCATATGCAGATATGGGCCAATTGGAAGTCTCGTGGACTCGACGTTCCAGCCTTCTCACTTCCCTCCTGTGTCGCCTGAGGTCCAATTCTGCTAGCCTGTATCGGGCTACTTCTTCGCGTTCAGTAGGACGCTGCATGGCTGCGGAATATGGAGTTCGAATCGTCGAGGTACTGACAATTCTCTTGTTTCATCTGTACTTGTGTTAGCAATGTTCAGTCCTTCTTCTGAAGAACTTCCACTCCCGATCACCTGTGTTTCATCTCGCAAACCGTACTCTTGTCTGTTGATCATGAGTCAGGTGCCGTGGGCTTCTTTGGGGACTTACTTGGGGAATGTCGGGATCAAGTTGATTTTCATCACTACTTGATTTATCCTGCCAACCTCTTTTTCTTGTTCCCTCTGTTGCTACCTGGACATCCCTCCAATTGATTGCTGCCATCTCTTCTCTTGTTATTCTGTAATTGGCGCTTGAACTCTGTCCTGCTTCCTAGACCCTCGGTCTTTCAGGTGATTCCACTTGTTCTTCAGATCTTGCGACTTGTGCTTCGTCTGAGTTTGCTGAATCTTCCGAGTTCAGTCTTATCCTTAATGTGGCTGAGGATGAACTCATGGACTGGTCGTCTGATGCTACTGCCTTCTCTCTCACCCTCTCCCCTTGGTCTGCATTGGGTAAGGAAAATAGACTGCTTGCTGGGGAGTTGCCCGATTCAGTCCTTCGTTCTTCATCCTCCTGTTCCGCCCATTCATCTCTGCGTACCTCCTGACGTTCTTCAATTCTCTCCATAGTGGTCTCCAACTCCTGGATGACTTGCTCTCGCAACTGGCTATTGTACTGTCTCAGAGTTTCATACTCTTCGTGCAATCTCTGAGTTTCCAACTGCATTTGTTGCAGAATTCTCGCGCCCTCTTCGTTCCGTCCTTCTCCCGGAATTTGTAGGACAACTTCTGCTGGTACCTAAAGTTGTTCCTCTTCGCTATTCGGAGCGGGTTGTTGTAACTGTTGTTGTTCACCTCTTCCAGTTACCGATCCTTCTTCGGTTCCAAATAGCCATTCCAGGTTATGACTTCCCTCCTCCCGAACAACATCACTCTGCTCGTCATTGTCTGGAGTTTGAGTACCTGGATTTGATTCATCTCTCCTGGTTCCGGGATTTCCCTCTGATTGTTCTAAACCGATCATGTTTATCTGAACATGGGGCCTGTATAGTTTCAGTTTAGAACCGTTTATTGCTTCGGGGCAGACTGTTCCGTCCAGTTTCCTCAGTCTGACTGCCCCGTTCTCCAATACCTCTTCCACTTGGAAGGGTCCAAGCCATAAGGTTTTCAATTTCCCAGGCTTGATCTCTCTTTTTCCATTATATTTGAGGACCAATTCACCAACCTTTAGGTCCATCTTCCGAAGATGCTTGTCATGCCAAAATTTTCTCCTTTTCTACGATATCTCCGTTGCCCACTGTGCCATGACCCTTTTCTCCCCTAGTCGAACCAATGTTGTCAGCCGCTCCCCGACGCTCTCTTCTTCACTTAGTCGGTTGTCAACTGCTACCCTCAGGCTTGGTACCAAAAACTCTACCGGTACCACTGCTTCTTGCCCGTACATTAGCTGAAAGGGTGTATGGTTCGTTGTTGGTTTGAAAGTAGTCCTGTACGCCCACAGTATTGCTGGTAATCGTTCCTCCCAGTCGGCTCCTTCCACGCCGCATGTCTTGTACATGATAGAAACCAAGATTTTGTTAGTTGCCTCTGCTTGCCCGTTCGCCCTTGGGTAATACGGGCTGGACAAGGAATGAAAAATCTTGAATTCCTTCGTTAAGTTCTGAATAATCTCGTTCACGAAATGGCCTCCTCCGTCACTTGTCAGATGAAGGGGTATCCCAAATCTGGTGATCACTTGTTCGTACAAGAAACGAGCCGTGCTTCTTGCCGAGTTGTCAGGTAGGGCTCTAGCTTCCACCCATTTCGTGAGGTATTCTGTAGCGACTACAATATATCCGCATTTTCTTCTGCGACTTGTCCATAATGGACCTACAAAATCCAACCCCCATCTCTCGAAGAGTTCCTGAGGTTGTGTCGGATGCAAAGGCATGAAGTCCCTCTTCAATGGCTTCCCCGTTCTCTCGACACGTATCACATGCCTTGACAAAAGTTGTCGCATCGTGATAGAGGGTGGGCCACCATAGACCTGCCAACAACACTTTCCTTGTTGTTGCATCTGGTCCCATGTGTCCTCCTGCCAATCCCTCATGTGTCTCCTTCAGGGTCTGTTGAACTTCGTCCTCCATTATGCATCTTCGCAGAATCTGATCCTCCCCCATCTTGTAAAGCAATCCTGCAATCAAGGTGAAGGGTGCTGACTTTGCAATCACTTTTCTTTGTTCTGTCGTCGTCATTTCTTTCGGCAGCTCTCCTGTCGATAGGTATTCCCCTATGTGTTTGTACCATGCCGGTATGGCACTGATCGCAAATAATTGCGCATCGGGGAATTCGTCAGGTATTCCTCCTTTTGCAGGTTCGCCAGAGTGTATCCTTGATAACTGATCGGCTATTACGTGCTTCTTTCCTGGTCTGACGACTATCCGAAACACGAACTCCTGCAAGGTGACGAGCCATCGACTTACTCGTCCGTATATTGTTGGCTTGTTTATCAAGTATAACAGGGCCTGATGATCCACATAGAAAGCAAATGGGTTAGCCAATAAATAGTGTCTAAACTTTTGCACTGCATACACCATTCCCAATGCTTCCTCTCTGTTGTACTGTAGTTTTTCTCGGCTCTGGACAGTAGCCGACTTGCGAAATATATGGGCTGATCTAACCCAAATTGGCCCTCCCGAGCCAAGGCACATCCTATTGCAAAGTTTGAGGCGTCGACATGTACATGAAACTCCCTCTCCCAGTCTGGAAAAACTAGGATTGGTGCCTTCACCAAATGTCCTTTCAACCCCTCAAATGCTTCTTGGTGTTCTGTCGTCCATCTGAACGGGACACCCCTCCGTGTAAGAGCATCCAGTGGGTGTGACATGAGAGCATAGTTCCGGATGAACCTCCTGTAGTACCCCACTGTTCCCAAAAAGGTCTTTACTGAGCTCACATCATGTGGCTCCTCCATCAGCAGTACTACCCGAATTTTGTCCGGGTCGGGTTTCAAACCCTGTTGGCACACTATATGCCCTAGCAGTTTTCCGTAAGGCACCATCAGGACGCACTTATCTGGATTCAGCGATATGCGGGCGTTCCTGCATAGTCCCATACACTCTTCTAATGCCTTTAAGTGTTCTTGCGTCCGGCCATAGAGTGACCAATCATCCAAAAAAGCTTTGAAGTTGCCTGTAGCCATCTTGTCGAAGATGTATAAGATGATTCTCTGGAAGGTGGCTGGTGCATTGCACAGTCCAAACGACATTCGGTTGTAAGCGTATATCCCGTTCTCCACCACAAAGGTTGTCTTTAGCTTATCCTCCTCCGCAATGCTGATTTGGTTGTACCCCGAGAATCCATCCAAAAATGAATATATCTCGTGGCCTGCTACCTCTTCTAGAATGGAGTCTCGTGGAATGGGATTGGGAAGGGGTCCTTAATAGTTACGGCGTTCAAACTTCTGAAATCCACGCAGATTCGGATTTTGTCTGCTTCCCGTTTGAGCGTGATTACGATGGGAGACACCCATTCGCTTGTCGTAACTTTAAAAATTATGCCTCGCATCCAAAGCATCTTCGCAATCTCCGTGTTCACCCGAGCTACGTACTTGGGGTTCATCCCGTATGGTCGCCTCCTAACAAAGTTGAGCTCCATCAATCAACGTAATCTTGTGTACACATAGTTCGGGTGGAACTCCCTTTAGGTCCTTATATGTCCAGGCAAAAACATCTTTATACTTCATAAAGATCTTAATTGCTGTCGCCTTCAAAGACTCGGATCCCAATCATCTCCACACTTAATCATCTTATTCTCATCTTCCTCTCCTAGGTTTACTTGAATCATTTTTGGTCCTTCATACTTGATCGATTCAGGGTCTCTCTCGGCTTTTAATACCTCAATGGGGTGGGCTGGCTTAACATCAATAGCTGCTTCCCCCATTGTATACTCTGCAAAGTTTTTGGGAAACACCCACTTCTCTCTCTCTTTATCCTTTTCTGCTGATGTCTGTCTCTTGTTACTGTTTTCCTCTTCAGTTTCTCTCTTCTTATCTTCCCGCGTTTCACCTTCTGTAGTGATGCATAGGCATTGAGGAGCGAATACCTCATAATCCTCCATCTGCCAATGGAGTAGACCCTTATCCTGGTCTTGCTCATCCTTTGTGCATTCCTCCAAGTGCAGCACTCCTTCATCCGGTTCATACCCCGTTTCGCCTTCGGATAACGAAGATTCTCGAGTCATCTGAAGTCGCGATGTCCTGACTCACTGTCTTGATTCTTCGGATTGATCACATACTTGTGCTGCCCCTGTTTAAAGGATAGACGCTCTTTCTCCCAGCTTATGGTTGACTTTCGCAGCTTCTCAACCATTCGCGTCCTAACAATGCATCATATGCGGGCTTCTCCATAGCTATAATTACAAAATCAAGGACAAAGTCTTGCTCTGCTATGCGTATTTTTTGGTTCATCGTAACGCCAATTGTTTCGATGTCGTATTGATCAGCACCATACAACTTGAAATTCGGAGATCTTAAGGCGGGTTGCCCAATAGTCCGCCATGTCTTTTCCGGCATCACGTTCACGCTAGACCCTCCGTCCACAATTACTTGACTTAGTTTATGGTCCAAAATCTCCATATGGACCATAGCAGGTCTCCTTCCTGCTTCTATCATTAGAATTGTGGGGTCTATGAATTGCTCTTGTTTGATTGTTGCTACCTGTCGCGGTTCATCCTTCCTCTTGATGACTTCGCCGATCGTAGCATACAGCTCAGGTACTATGGTGAACAGGTTCGCAACCTTCACCTCTACCGTTGTGTTCAGTACCTGCGCTACCAACCCTTCGACCGATGCCTTCTTACTCGTCTCCGGTCTCTTCAACACTTTCTCCGGAACTAGTCGATTCTCGCTTCTCTTTCTCTAGTTCTGTCTGAATCAATTATTGGGCTTCCCGCCACCGCTCCTTCTCTTGGGCAGGATTTGGGTACTGCTCTATCTTTTTGGCCTATGCCCTTGTCACAACCAACACCTCCTTCTTCTCCTCCGTTACTGGGCTCACTTCCCCAATGCCAATCAAATTGACATTCTGAGTCCCACTGGAACTTGCTTTATTCGGGCAATTTGCCTCCGTATGGTTTCCTGGCCCACACCACTTACACATTTGTGTGGTGTTACTGGTATTGTTGCTTTTTGCATTCTGGGGTTTTGAACAGTTCTTCGCAAAATGTCCCCATTCCTGACAATTCCGACATTGGATGATAGGTCGACCGTCAGAGTCATACTGCAGGCGACTCTGACCTCCTTGTCTTCCGCCTCTACGATTATTTCGGTAGCCCCCGCTTGTAGCTCCTTGTCCATTCCTTGTTGCATTCGGCTGCTCTTCTTGTTGTATGGTCATAGTCTGATGTCGTTTACTTTTCAAGTTGAATGGGCAGTCTGCGATGGAATGTCCTGCAATATCACAGATGTTACAATATGCCGTCTTCGGGAAGTTGACGTTTGTGTGTCCTTCCGTCTTGCAGTCCGAGCACCAGATTTCTTTTCGGTCTTTGCGAGTATCTCCTTTGACTTCTTTCAAAATTTTATCAAATTCCCTTTTAAAGGAGTGGATTGTGCTCTGTACTTTGTCTTCTTCATCACTGTCGGAATCTTCATTATGCTTCATATGTGCTCCAATCCCCGCAGTCGTCTGCTTACTCTCGCTTTCGAAATTCTTTGCTTTCTCCAGTGCTTCTTCATATGTTGAGGAAGGTACTGCCTTCATCTTTTTCCTGTATTTTGCCAGTAATCCATCCAGAAACCAGCGTTTCACCATGCCATCGGCAGGTGGCATTTCCATTTTATCAGTTAACTGCTTCAGTCGTCTATTGTAACTCTTGACATCCTCATCGGGTTTCTGTTTTGTTATGCATAGTTCCGTGATGATGTCCGTATCGTCTCTTAATGGTCGGAATTCTTCGATGAATGCTTTTCTCAAGTCTTCCCATCGCACAAAGGCCTCGTGTACTCGCTTTTTCAAATACCAATCAATCGCCATGCCACGCAAATGTGGCTGGAAACAGTTGCAGCCATTCTGTATCCTGCGTGACTCCATTTGCTCCCCAAATGGTTATGCAAGTTCCCACGTGTCTTGACGGGTCTTCTTTTCCCTCGCCTGAAAAATGCGGGCACTTCTGTTGTACTGTCTTACTACCAATACTTGCCATTTGATTTGTGTTTTGTCCCGGATTACTCGATGTTGATGGCTGTGTTGTTCGATTTGGTTGTCTGTCTACTGTTGATGGTGCAAAGTTATATCCAAATAACGTTCTGCCCAACTCCAATTGGTCTCTATTCCGCGATCTCCTTCGCGAATATACCAATCTTGGTTCCAGGTGAACTGATCGAATAGACGAGACAAGGAATCAACATGGGGTCTCGAAGGTACAAGGTAACTCAGACGTCAGAGGGATCAGACGTCAGACTAGTCTATCTATCAATTGGCTGGAACCAGACGTCTGGGGCTAGGATGCCAGGAGGCTAGACGTCAGAGGGTGAGACGTCTGGAAGGAAGACGTCAGGTGGCTAGACGTCTGGGACAAGACGTCTAGGAACTGGACGTCTGGGACTTAGGCGTCTAGGGGCTGGACGTCTGGGGTGCAGACGTCTAGACGTCAGACGGCTGTTGTCATGGCTTCTGCTCCCGAATACCTGCAAACAACCTGCCAGGAAGAGTCTTCAACCTGCATAACATTAACAACACAACCTGCAATAACACTCAAGCACGATCTGCAATACACAGCATAACACCAATATGATCAAGCGCTGTCTTATTATCTCCAGAAGGTTACAGATACAATGCAAAAGTAAGGGGGGTATTTTAAAGGTTGTAGGAGCGGTTCCCCAACTACCTGCGCCAACCACCCAATCGTTTTCCCAACCAACTAGTTAGACGTCTAACTAACAGTTTAGACGTTTGACTAGCCAGACGTCTACACTAACTAGACGTTTGGCTTAACTAGCCTTAACCCAAATGGCGGCCATTTTGTCCTTTTGTGCATTTAATCCTTTTCTCTTCTAATTGGCTGATTAAACTAAACAAACACTATGCCTTATACAAAATGGCATTACAAAATAGCATAAATCCACATTTGCTATATACATTCAAAATTGCTTGGGACATTTTCACAGTCAGTTCCTCATTTCTGCTGTCTGGAACTGCTGTCTACATTGATTATGAAGAAACATTCGCACCAACAGCAAGAATGACTACTATTAGAACAATTTGTGCTTTAGCAACACATCATGGATGGAAACTTCATTAAATAGATGTAAAAAGTGCATTTCTTAATGGTGATCTTGAAGAAAAGGTATATATGTCACAACCAAAAGGATTTGTGATCAAAGGACAGGAACAAAAGGTTTGCAAGCTAAACAAATCCTTATATGGTCTGAAGCAAGCACCAAGAGCATGGTATATAAAAATTAATAATCATTTATTGAAGCATAATTTTAAAAGAAGTTTATCATATCCAAATCTCTACATAAAAAATATTGGACATGATAGAATAATACTTATAGTATATGTTGATGATATAGTAATCATAGGAAGCTTGGAAATTCTAATAGACAGTTAAAAGAGATCTAGAAAAGGATTTTGAAATGACAAATTTGAGGCTTCTTAATTATCATCTTGGTTTGAAAATTAGTCAATATGAAAACAATAACACAATAACATAGACAAAGTATCCAAAATCATTACTGGAGAAATATAGGATGAATAATTGTAAACCCAAAGATACTCCTATAGAACAAGGATTGCAATTGTCGAGCTATGATGAGACACCTCTAGTCTTAGCCACTATCTATCGTCAATTAATTGGAAGTCTTCTATATTTAACAAATACTAGACCAGATATAGTTTTTGTTGTAAATTATCTCTCAAGGTTTATGCAAGAACCTAGAGAAAGTCATTGGAAAGCCACAAAAAGAATACTACAGTATATTATTGGATATACAAATTCAGATTATGTCGGGTCTATAGATGACAGAAAATCTACATCAGGCTATATTTTCTATCTTGGTTCAAGACCTACTTCTTGGTACAGTAAAAAAACACCATGCAGTAGCACTTTCATCTACAGAAGCATAATATCGTGCAACAAAAGATGCAGTATGTGAAGCACTTTGCTTACAATACATATTATCAGACATTGGAATAAGAAGAACTTCTACAATAATAAATTGTGATAACCAAGGAGTACTTAATCTAATAAAAAATCCAATTATTCATGAAAGAACAAAACACATTGAAACTCAGTGTCATTTTATCAGGGATCATGTTCAAAATCATCATATTTAGATGAAACACATTTCTACTGAAGAACAAATTACAAATATTTTTACAAAAGCACTTGGTCGAAAACAAATTCAGATATTTCAAAATCATCTATGTAAATCATAAAATTCTAACACCAAATAATATAATACAGGGGGGTGTTAGAGAATATTACATTATTTTATATATAAGATTGTGCAGGATATGTACATGTGTCATATTAGAAGACTGAGAATCTTGTATGCAGGTGGCAAAAGAAGAGTCTAAAGGTCATGTGAAAAGCAATAGTCAAGAATTTGAAGAGATATCTAGTGTAACTATGTTGTGGAGACAAAGCTCCATAATTTGTGTGAAGTGAGAAACTATCTCAAGATTGTATTTCAGATTTTTTGAAATATATTATAAATATTTTCAATATTGTTGATCTATATGAGAATTGTATATCCTCTATAGTTCAAATCTTTCTTATATTATTATTTTGACCTTAATATTATGGCTATTTTATATTGGGACCTGTGATATGTTGTGGTAGAAAGGCTTAAAAAGCCAACAAATATTTTTGAGTGGGTCAAAGAAACATTCCTTCTGAAGATGAAGCCAAACCCAGTCTCCTATTTGAAAACTGAGAGGTGCAATGTTGATCATGACATCCTTTGTACTTTGTTGTTGCCACTCAAACATTTGCTAAATTTAGTGATACACACATGTTAGATGTTTTGCAGGAAGCACTCAGTTTTTCCCACTCCCTTTGTTTGAGCTAGCGTCTATGGGTGATAAGCACCTGAAAGATGATGTTTAGGGGAGCGCTAGGTTGATACCTAAGACCTACTTGGAAGGTTCTATGACCTATGGAGTTGTGCAAGGCCCGATTGTATAAATGTCAAACATAGGGAAAATTGTCATTCCAGGTGCATGAATGGTCATGGTCATAATTTTAAGCAAATCTACTAGTGTCTTGTTAACTACCTCAGTTTGTACATCTGATTGCGGATGAAAGGCAAACAATCAATCAAGCCAACTGCAAGTAGATCCCATAAGTGTTGCAAGAACAAGTTGACAAACCAAGATCTTCTATATGATACAATGGATCTCAGATTGCTAAACCCATACATACTAGAAAACATGTGCTTATGTTGTGTGGATGCCCTTTTACATCGTACCATGATGGCCATCCTCAAGAGCCTATCAACCATGACAAAGATGCAGTTGTTCTATTGCTTGGTTGAAGGCAAACCTGAAAGATAATTCATGTTGATGGATTCCTAAGTCTTGAGAGTACTAGGCATCGATGAGTATAGTCCAAGTTCATGTTCATTGGCTTGGCAAGGTTACATGGAGCACAGGATCCGATGTGGAACTCTACAGCCTAGCACATACCCCTGACAAGCTTAAGTAGTGAAGAAGAAGAGTGGAGCAGTGTCAACTCGAAATTGGTGTTAAAAAGGCAAAGAGCAAATAATTGGAATAGTTACAATAACCATCATGCACAGTTATTGCATGTTCATTACTACTACCGACACAGTGCCAAGGATGGCAAGACTAAGATATGCTAACGATGGAGAAGAAGTTCACTCGCCAGATAATGGAGTTGAGCGCATGAGGAGTGAACAAGTTGAAGGTTGGGTCAGAAGCATCTTCGACAAAGAAGTGTCAGAAGCACAAAAAAATAAATAGACAAGCAGATGAAGGAGAGAATATGCAATGAGGCTTAGCAAGCAAGTCAAAAAGTTGGAAACATTTTAAAGTATTCCAATGACAACGTTTCCATGGACCATCAATAAACATTTCACCATTAGCAAGCAAGGACCAATTCCCTAGGCAGTTTGGGTAGGTCCTCCCAGTGTGCGATTGAGTTGATGGACAGTCTGGTTGAGCCGTCAAATGCCCCAAGCTATTCAAGACAAGCAAACGGTCAAAGGGGGAGGCAATCAGTGCCCCTCCCTAAATGTTTGGGGACCACACAACCCTTAACATCTTTGGAAAGATAATTGGAAGGATGGAGAGAGCATGGAGTGAGTTCAATGTGAGTGCCCTTGGACAGTGGCGACTTTGGACATTGATGATAGAAACTAAAGTGTCCAAATTGACTAGTCGGGTACAGGATGAGGCAAGGATGAAGATGTTAATAGAGATGGCATAGACTCAGCCATGGGAGGTAGGTGAGAGAAGCAATGTTTCTAGCATGATAGGGGTAATAGAGGTGCCAGAAGGTACACAGGTGTTGTCACAAATCTATATTTCAAAGGATAAGTTTGATTTTGATCCTATCCCAACAATAGTAGAAATTTCAAGCTAGCACCAAAGATGGAGTCCACATATGCCAAGTTGAACTACTTGACTTATTTGATCCAATGGCTGACAATAGGACTAGAGACATTCCACAAGATGGCAAACAATGCACAATTAAAGATGGGACAGCAAGCAGTCTGAAAAAATGAACTAGAAGATGAACTTTGGCATCTTGAAGAAGAAAGTCAAATATGAATTGGCTAAGGTCAAATAGGAGGTGGAGGAGCTAAAGAAAAAGAATGAGTACCAGTTTCAATGAAATGGGCAATTGGGACAAGAAAATTCAGCAAAGGGCCAGAAAATTTCTGCCAAGGAGGAAGAGAATGCACTATTGAGGGCAAGGGTTGCAAAGTTAGAGAGAAAATCATAGCATTATAGGTATTAGTGGGCATGATATTCAGCCCATGCTACAAGGCTGAAAACTGAAACAAAGGCCTTGAAGATGCAAGTTCAAGGGTTTGGTGTAGAACCTGTTAGAGTGCAGCCTTCTCCAAAGCAACAGTCTCCCCAAGGGCAGCAATCGACCAATCTAGAGGGAGGGCAGATGTAGCAGCTAGTTCTGATGTAGCCCCATCCCAAGCACGACCTCGTGCATAGGTGGATACATACGAACATGAGTATGCAAATACAATTTTGTTTGTATAGTTTGTTTTGTCTTTTTGTGAATAATGAAGTTTGCATGTAAAGTCTTTGTAGAAAGTCACCATGCAAATACATGGCAAATGTTTGTGATTATACACACATGTTTTTTTTTTTTTTTTAAAGATTTTATTGCACAAAGTGAATAGTTACAAAACATACAGGGAATGGAAAAATCAAATCTGAGCCAGCAGATCTGATTTTATTGCCATAACATTCGATTGAGTTCTTGCAGTCCTATTGAAACTGTAGGTCTCCTCCATTGTCATTTAGGTTCAGCAAGGTTTTGCCAAGTATGCCACATTCCAGGAGTCAAGTGCACTCCAACATTAGCCATCTTATCTGCTTCCCTATTAAATTTTCTGCACACATGATGTAATTCTATCTTGGAGAATTGCTTCAATAGAATCTTGATAATCTTTGTCACATACAAGATGTTGATGGACTTACAATGACCAAATTTGATGGCATTTATAATGAGTTTCGAATCACCAAATATTTGAATCGAGTCACATCCCTTTTCTTTTGCTAAAATCAATCCCAATTTCAGAGCATTAGCCTCAGCACTGTTGTTTGAAGAGAGTCCAAGCCCAATAACAAACTTCACACTAATTTAACCATTGAGAAATAAGATACCTCCACCTCCAGCAACTCTTGGGTTTCTTTTTGAGGCCCCATCAAAGAAGAGGGGGTAACCAGCAGAGATTATGCATACATGTTGAGTAGTTGTCAGATAATAATCACTTGTCATGTAAAGGGTCCTTAGTTGACAGTTGGTGGACAGATACAAGGAAGTTGCATAGTTTTGCAACTACTTCCCCTGCTAGATTCACTATTTATAGGCCCCTTGCATTTCAAAAAGAGAATGCAGAGATGATAACAATATATGTTGTATAGTTGATGTATGTGTGCAAACATTTCTGAATACTGTTGTGTTTATGATAATGTTGTTGTTCATAATCTGAATATGTCAATGACGATGTGCAGTTTCTCCTGACATTTTGTGTCTGATCTTTCTTTACATATGTATATTGACTTGTTATTGTTGTTATCAATTGTTGTCATTTCCTTCCATTGTTCCTTCAAAGTGGAATACTCTCATTGTACTACATCTTACACTTTGTAGCTGAGACAACAATTACCTTTTTTTAGAGCAAGGACTTTGGAACGTGGTATGTCATGTCCTTAATGTGCATTGACCATTATTAAAGATAGGTGTGGTAGGTCATCTTGTAATCAAAGTGGTATAACCTTCCAAGCAAGATTTCAAAGATCTCCAGTGGTGTTGTGTCACAAAGTGACGTCGCAGATGGGTCTGATCTTGTACACAAAAGTATATTGCAGCTTTACATTAGTTGCCTCTCATGGAAGAAACCACCTTAGGGAAAATGACTAATGGTGTTCTTCAATCTGAAAATCTAGGCACTTGACAGTATCTTAGGTGATGTTGTTCATTTGGCTTCTAATTTCAATGATAATGTGGAGCAGCTTGCCATGAACCCAACAAGAAGTGTGAAACATGCACTTGCATTCTTCAAAGGCATCTAAGGTTGAGGCATCACCAAACATCTAAACACTAGCCCTCAAATAGTCGGTGTTGGAATCCTCTTTAATCTATGGCGTATAAGCGCAATCAGGGGTGTTGGTGTTCGAATAGGTGGTCTTAAACTTCACTTGAGGCCATGACCAACTTTTGTATTATATTTTTTGTATAGCCCTTTGAGCCCTTCTACACCTTGTATAGGTGAATTTATTGTAATATTTATTATTTAACCTAAATGTCTCTTGTAATTGGGTATTTATACCCCTCTCCACCAACCATTTCTATCATTTGGAGTGTAATTCTTTTCCTTTAGTGAGATTATTTTGGTGTCTACGGAGACCCACAATATTGTGCATTCTCTTTTTGTGACCTATTTTTGGTTTTTTTGGGTAATATATTGATTACATTCATTTTTGGAAAGTAGTGTAAAATCCAACATGGTATTAGAGCAAGTGTGAATCTCCATTGCTCAATTACTTGTCTGTGGCAACTCTTTATGGCAATTCTAAGAAGCACTGTTTTGGAAGCAGTTTGTGGAAGCTTATGTGCAGCCAAAAGTTTTTTGTTTTTTAAAGGTTTTCTTGCCAAAACCCTAGGAAGTCTTGGATCACGAGATCTTACTAAATTGGAATAGATTTGTTCCAGCAAAAATATTCACTGACAATGTTTCCTTTGCCTCTCTTGTTATTCAACTTGTTTTTTTGTTGTTCTTTTCTTGACCAGATGGATCCCTAATTGTCAAATTGAATCTTTCAAGGTTATTTCAAAACCTCATTAGTTTTTGAGAAATTTTTCAAAAAAATCCATTTCCTTTTCCCCTTTGGTTTCTTTTGTTGAGATGCAATACAAATGAGAGGACAATGTGCACATTTCTCAAAGAAATAAAGAAGAGGCTGAATAATTTTCAACAACCCCCATATGCCAAAGAAGTCATGAACAAACGTTTGTGCATGGTGAAGACCTCCGAGCCACTTGATAGAGTGGCTAAAATGATCTAACAAATTTTTTGTTGCAATGGCAAAAAAGCACAGCTTGATAGGTTGTGTCCAAGAAAAGGGTTTTATAGGGCAAGTCATTACAAATATGACAAACTGTCATCATTTTTGGATTCTTTGCAAAATTTTAGGAGGGTTCTTCGTTCAACACTTTACACTATTTTGCCTCTAGGAACCTGTTTCTTTACGTCAAAATATTTCTTACTTTCCCTCCTATTTTTAAAAAACTGAATTATGGAATATTCCCCTAAATATTCCAAAAAGGGGAAAATCATGGCACAAATGATGCACATGCTTTTCAAGGTGCACATGGTATAGAACAAGCTCAAAGGGTCTATGGAGTTGTTTGACATGCCTAGGAAAATGGCACCCTCCATGGTTGGGCTATGGTGCTCCCTTACGGGGAGCGCATTACTATTTTTTGTTTGCATGAGCGCTTATGGCGCTATGGAGAAGGACCATAGTCCTTGCGACCTAATAGGGCCAAGGTTCAAACCTCACGCCTACCTTTTTGATGAGCAACCATGTGAAGTCATTGCAAATGACATGGCTGTTAGGAGGTGAAGTCACTATCCAGATCTCTAATGTTCTTCAGCAGAGAGGTGCATGATGGTGCAACTTACAGTGATCCATCCCCACGCGCTAAGGTAACTGGCGAGATGGGTTACCTCCAGACGGGTTGTCTCCAGACGGGTAACCCCAGACGGGTTACCTCTAGACGTGTTGTCTCCAGACAGGTAACCCCAAACAAGTAACCTCAGACGGGTTGCCTCCGGACGGGTTGCCTCCAGACGGGTAACCCCAGACGGGTTACCTCCAGACGGGTTGTCTCCAGACGGGTAACCCCAGACGGGTTACCTCCAGACGGGTAACTCCAGACGGGTTACCTCCAGATAGGTTGCCTTCGGGAGAGGAAACGAACAATTTTTGGAGTCTTCCTTTGGGAGAGGAAACGAACAGTTTTCGGAGTCTTCCTTTGTTTTTCTATAAAAGGGGAACGACCCCTTGCATGTAAAAAAGTAGTGTGAATGTAAAGTTTGCTGAAATCAATAAAATAACGAAGTTGCCATTGCCCCGTGGTTTTTCCTGCACATTGCAAGGTTTCCACGTAAAATCTCTGTGTTACTATTTTTTGTGTTATTGTGTTTTCTGCTTGCACGTAATTTAATATTTTACTAACATCTGGTATCAAAGCAAGGTTTTGTGCGAGTGGGAGCTGAAACAATGACAGGAGGTGTAACCAAGTTCGAGATTGAGAAATTTGATGGCAGGAACTTCGCCCTATGGAAGATGAAGGTGGAGGATTTGTTGGTTCAAAATGACCAAGCCCTAGCCTTGAAAGGGGTCGCGAGTAAACCAAGCAGCATGAAAGATGAGGAGTGGGCAACGCTGGACAGGAAGGCGGTTTCTACAATCCGTCTCTGCCTAGCAGACTCTGTCTTGTTCAATGTTGCTGAAGAAAAGACCGCGGAAGCCCTCTGGAAGAAGCTTGAAAAGTTGTATGAGACAAAATCAGCAACAAATAAGGTTTTTTCTGAAAAAACAACTTTATAGCCTGAGGATGAAGGAGGGTTCATCTGTGGCAGATCATTTGAATGAGTTTAATACCCTTATCAGTAAACTGGTTTCAATTAATGTGAAGATGGAGGATGAGGATAGAGCTATCACCCTACTTTGTTCCCTCCTGGACACTTGGGATCATATGGTGATGACCATCAGTAATGCATCATCAGGAGCTCTAAAATTTGATGATGTGGTAGCCGCTTTGTTGGCAGAAGAGTTGAGGCGAAAAACGTCTCTGGAACCCTCAACCAATGAAGCCCTATCTGTGAGAGGTCGATCTTTCGAGAGGAGTAAACAAGGTAGATCACAGTCCAGATCTAAGTCTAAAGGACGCAAGCAGAAAGGGAAGTGTTGGCATTGTGGGAAGCCAGGGCACTCAAAGAAGGACTGTTGGCAATTAAAAAAGGAAAAGAATGGTGAAAAGCAAATTCAGCCATCAACTGAGGCCAGTACAATAGATTCAGGAGAGACGGCAACATGTGAGGCTTTCTGTATCAGCAACAACAGATCTGTTTTATATACCTAGGTTTTGGACTCGGGTGCATCTTTCCACATGTCTCCTCACAGAGACTGGTTTGACAAATATCAACCATATAGTGGTGGGATGGTCTACTTGGGTGATGATCATCCTTTAGAAATTGTGGGAAGAGGGGACATAAGGATCAGGTTGGACGATGGTAGAGAAAGGATGTTATGTGATGTACGACATGTGCCTGATTTGCGGAAGAATTTGCTCTCAATCAAGATGATGGATAAGCTAGGGTATTTTATCACTTTCGGTAACAACTACTGCAAAATTACCAGAGGAGCCCTTGTAGTAGCAAAAGGAGAATCTTATGGGACCCTATATCGTTTATGCGGTGATACGGTGACAAACCATGCAGCAACAACAACTTCAAGAAATGTTCAGGATGCAGTAATGCTATGGCATCAACGCCTAGGACATATGAGTGAAAAAGGTCTGAAAATTCTGCATGACCGAGGTATGCTTTCTAGGATTAAGTCTTGTAATTTAGACTTGTGTGAGCACTGTATTTTTGGTAAACAAAAGAGGGTTCGGTTTACTGCAAGCCCTGGTAAGAGTTCTGATTTTCTGCAACTTATACATTCTGATATATTTGGACCAGTCCCCACTCAGTCCTTAAATGGTGCTATCTATTTTCTGACTTTTATAGATGATTATTCTAGGAGAGTGTGGGTTTATTTTCTAAAGAAGAAGTCGGAAGCTTTGCAGAAATTTAAAGAGTTCAAAGCACGAGTAGAGAAAAGTTTGGGCAAGCCTATTTTATGTCTCAAGTCAGATAATGGGGGTGAATATTGCTCCAAGGAATTTGATAAATTTTGTACGCAGGAAGGAATTAAGCACCAGAAGACTGTACCATATACTCCACAACAAAATGGTGTGGCTGAGCGGATGAATCGCACAATCATGGAACGTGCAAGAAGCATGCTCAACGCATCCATGTTGGATAAAAGGTTCTAGGCAGAGGCTATTAATACAATTGTTTACCTTATTAACAGGTCACCTACAACTGCATTGGATGGACAGATTCCGGAGGAGGTTTGGTGTTGTAAGCCAATTGATTACTCTCATTTGTGTACCTTTGGTTGTGATGCATTTGCCCATGTGCCTAAAGAAAAAAGGTCCAAACTTGACCCAAAGTCAAGCAAATGTGTTTTTCTTGGCTATGGAGATACAATGAAGGGGTATAGACTATGGGATCCTACTGCCCACAAGGTAATTATTAGCCGGGATGTTATTTTTGATGAAAAATCCATGCAAAGGAAGGAGGTACAACAAACACCTAATGTTGTACCAATTGAAGTAGATATGAACGAAGATGAATATGAAAATCAGCATGCTGAAGTTTTTGATCAGCATGCAGAACAACAAGTAGAGCAGCCACAACAGTCACAAGACCAAGAGCCACAACCAACAGATCATTGGGTTAGAAGATCTACACGTCCACAAAAGTGTCCGGAAAGGTATTCTCCTATTTTTCAGTCCTCTTTTGCTTTGTTAACTGATGATGGTGAGCCTAGTTCATTTCAGGAAGCTAGAGAGTCTGAGAATGCAGAAAAGTGGAGGAAAGCCATGGAGGAGGAAATCGAGGCACTTCGCAAGAATAAAACATGGGAACTTGTGGATCTCCCACCTGGAAGAAAGGTTGTTGGAAACAAGTGGGTGTACAAAGTAAAGAAGAACAATGATGGGTTGTTGGAACGCTATAAAGCTCGCTTGGTGGCAAAAGGTTATGTGCAAAAGTCAGGTATAGACTTTAATGAAATTTTCTCTCCAATTGTGAAGATGACTACTGTTAGAGTTTTACTTGCACTTGTAGCAACACAGGATTTAGAACTGGAGCAGCTTGATGTAAAGACTGCTTTCTTGCATGGTGATCTCGAGGAGGAGATTTATATGGATCAGCCTGAGGGCTATGAAGAAAGAGGCAAAGAGCATTTGGTTTGCAGACTCAAGAAATCTTTGTATGGGTTGAAACAGGCGCCAAGGATGTGGTACAGAAAATTTGACACCTTCATGAAGAGCCAAGGTTTCAGTAGAAGTGAAGCTGACCATTGTGCATACTATAAGAGGTTTGATGATGGCAGTTTTATTATTTTGTTGTTGTATGTTGATGATATGTTGGTTGCAGGCCCCAACATGAAGAAAATCATTGATCTTAAGGCTCAATTGGCTAGGACATTTGAAATGAAGGATTTAGGAGCAGCAAACCAAATTTTAGGGATGAAGATACACAGGGACAGAACAGGAAGAAAGATCTGGTTAAGTCAAAAGTCATATATAGAAAAGATTCTGCAACGCTTCAATATGCAGAATGCAAAACCAGTTAGTACCCCACTTCTTTCACACTTAAAATTGTCTTCCGAATAGTGTCCTAGAACAGAAGCAGAGAAGACAAGCATGTCTCGTGTACCGTATTCATCAGCAGTAGGAAGCCTCATGTATGCCATGGTGAGCACCAGACCGGATATTGCCCAAGCAGTGGGAGTTGTCAGCCGGTACATGGCAAATCCTGGTAAGGAGCATTGGAATGCAATGAAGTGGATATTTAGATATTTAAGAGGCACTTCAGATGCTGCTATTTACTACGGATCGGAAAATTTGCAAGTTAAAGGTTTTGTGGATTCTGATTATGGTGGAGATAGAGATGGGAGAAAGTCCACTACAGGATATACTTTCACTCTTGTTGGTGGAGCTGTGAGTTGGACTTCTAAGTTGCAGTCTGTGGTGGCTTTATCAACCACTGAAGCAGAATATATTGCAGCAACTCAAGCTAGCAAAGAGGCAATTTGGCTAGAGCGATTGTTGGGTGACTTCAAGATAATGCAGGAGAAAATTACGTTGCATTGTGATAGCCAAAGTGCTATTCAGCTAGTGAAGAACCCAACATTCCATGATCGCACGAAACACATTGATGTTAAGTACCATTTTATAAGAAATGTGGTGGAAGAAGGTAGGATCCTGTTGGAGAAAATTGATACTGAAGTGAATCCTGCAGATATGCTTACAAAGCCGGTCAAGACAGAGAAGTTTGAGTGGTGCAAAACTTCTCTGGGCTTGCTGAAAATGTAATAAGGGCAGCATTGGGCAATTGGCACTGGATGGAAAAACATAGGCAAAGAATTCTTGTATACTGACTTCAAGTGGGAGAATGTTAGGAGGTGAAGTCACTATCCAGATCTCTAATGTTCTTCAGCAGAGAGGTGCATGATGGTGCAGCTTACAGTGATCCATCCCCACGCGCTAAGGTAACTGGCGAGACGGGTTGTCTCCAGACCGGTAACCCCAGACGGGTTACCTCTAGATGGGTTGTCTCCAGACGGGTAACCCCAAACGGGTAACCTCAAACGGGTTACCTCCAGACGGATTGCCTCCAAACGGGTAACCCCAGACGGGTTACCTCCAAACGGGTTGTCTCCAGACGGGTAACCCCAGACAGGTTACCTCTAGAAATTTGTCTCCAGACGAGTAATCCCAGACGAGTTACCTCCAGACGGGTTGTCTCCAGACGGGTAACTCCAAATGGGTTACCTCTAGATGGGTTGCCTCCGGACGGGTAACTCCGGGAGAGGAAACGAACAGTTTTTGGAGTCTTCCTTTGGGAGAGGAAACAAACAGTTTTCGGAGTCTTCCTTTGTTTTTCTATAAAAGGGGAATGACCCCTTGCATGTATGAGTAGTGTGAATGTAAAAGTTTGCTGAAATCAATAAAATAACAAAGCTGCCATTGCCCCGTGGTTTTACCTGCACACTGCAGGGTTTCCACGTAAAATCTCTGTGTTGTTGTGTTTTTCCACTTGCACGTAATTTAATATTTAACTAACAATGGCATATGATGATGTCACCCTATTTGACATGGCACATGTTGATATCATATCTGGAGACATGGCACATGATGACGTCCCCCCCTTGGCTTGGCGCACACTAATGCCACATCTAGTGATATGGCACTTGACAATGATGACCTAAAACCTAATGATGTGGCACATGTTAACGTGGTAGAGTGGATGAGGTGGAAATCAAAATTCAGGTATAAAAAGGGGTTCAACCAATCATACTTTGTCAACTCATAAAGTCAATTGTTTTAGCACTCACATAGTCAATAGCACACTCAGTGAACTATGGATCTTATAAGGCACCAGAAGGCGGCACACAACACACTAGTTCATTGATACCCTATCCAATGGTTTGCATAGTCAATGTCCCAATGGTACCTGCTGACATTACACTTGTTGAAATGGCAACCAATGATGTGGCACTTGCTGATGTGATGAATGATGTGTGGCAGTGGCAAATGTGGCAAAGTGGATGAAGTGGACATCAAATTTCAGATATAAAAAGTGGTTCAACCAATCATACTTCACCTACTCATCAAATCATTTGTTACAGTGCTAACATAATTAACAACAAAACTATAGGAGGCACCAAAAGGTGACACATGGCACACTCTGATTCATCAATACCCTATTCACTGGCCTGCACAATCAACATCCTAGTGGCACCTCATTGCACAAAATGATACTTGGTGGCAGACAATTTGTTGTTCCTCTATCCAGTTAGTGCTTAGTTGGCACCCCCTCATTTGCTCAGTCAGCGACACATAGCAGTCTCCCCATTTGTTGAAGGTACAAATAATTTTTTTTTATTTTTCAAAAGTTTTGGTGGCACTTTGTGTGATTTTAGGGCCAAACTTTTGAGGGTCATAACATTTGCATATGGAAATGTTTTCAGACCCTTTTTTTCAAATCACATGGTTTTTCAAACTCTTTGCATTGGTAGTATTGTTTCTGGTCACAAATGCACATAGGTAATTATATTTTGGAAGACAAATCATGGATCGTGTGCCCTTGATGACTGGGCCAAATTATGCCACTTGAAAAATCAAGATTGAAGCTTAACTCCGGAGTAAGAAATTGCTCAAACATGTGAACAAGGCCCCTCAAAACACTAATTCTGATGACAAAAAGCAGCTATTCAAGGATAAGAAGGATGAGGCACTTGGTGTGACAGCTCTTCATGCTGATAAGATTTATGACACTCATGTTAGCAGCACTTCAGATCCCAAGGACCTGCTTAACAAGTTTCAGAACAAACGTGATCACATTGACTCTACACAAATTAGTAGATTGAAGGCAAAGCTTGATACTTTGAAAGTGGGTAACTTCGAGACCATAGATGAGTACATGTTGACATTTCTGCAACATTGTGCATTTTGATGTCCAGTAATTTCTGCTTCTCAAAAACTTTGTTCTCATTATTCAGAATGCATTTTTCTCTCTCCGGTGTTTTACTATCAAAGTATTTTGGCAACGCCTAAAGCAGTGTGCAACTGTTTCTGTTTACTTATCGTGCAGTGCTTTCTATTTTTAGAGCAAGGGTGATTCGCACCATGTCCCGGGTACAGGTTGGTTTTGAAGAAAAAGAAGAGCGCAAGCCTGTTTCGAGCCAGAAAGTAGTGAAGCTCGGCTTCAGGGAAATTCCTGGTGAGCGTAATGCCTTTGTGCGCTGTCAAGTGAGCACAATGCCTTTGCGCGCTGTCAAGTGAGCACAATGCCTTTGCGCGCTACCAACGGGGCGCAACTCCTTTGCATCCTTCCTTAGGAGCGCAACGCATTTTGACTTTTCAAAGCGCAACACCAAGTGTCAATGAAAAAATGGCTAGGTGTAGCTAAACGTGTTTCGCTCTGTCTCCAAGCACAAAGCTGTTTCACTCCAGTTGAGGAGGGCAGGGCCAATTCGGGGCTAAAAGGTGTGCTTCATCCTTTGAATTTTCAAAGCATAGTGCAGCTCCCAAGGAAAGAATGAAAGTGAAACGCCAAGATGTTTCGCTCTTGTCCCCAAGTGCAAGGCAAATTTGGACTAAGAAGGAGCGCTTCCCCCGTTGACTTTCAACACCAGTACACCCCCCAAGGTTCCAAGATGTTTCGCTCCCCTATTTAGTGCAAGGCGCTTTCGCTCCCATTAAACAGCGCTTTGGTGTTTGACTTTTCAACGCCAGCGCACCTCCTAAAGCTCCAAGTAGTTTCGCTCAAATCCTCAGGCGCAAGGCTCTTTCGCTCTAGGCAGCAGCGCTTCAGCCTTTGCCCTTTCAACACCTGCATTGCCCCCCCCCCCAAAATGGCACGTTGTTTCGCTGCAACTGAGGAGCGCAAGCCCTTTTCGGGTCATAAAACAGCGAAACACGGGTAAAGCATACATCTAGCGCGCCGTTTCGGTCCAGCTCTCCCCACTTCGGTCAGATGTCCCTCATAAATGCTCCTCAACAACAGACACGACGCATCCTTATCTGATTAAACGCAGTTGGTTCGGGAACCTTCCAGACTCAACGCTTCTAGGATTTCAGGAGCCTATCTTTCACGGAGGCGGTTCCAACAAGTAAGGAGGCAGCACCAACAAGCTAAAACTGTCAGAGCATTGAAGGGGTGCAACTACATTTCTGTGAGTCATCAATTTCGGCCCATACCTAGGTACTGTTTGATGAATGTTTATCCCTCAATTCTTATCTTCATTGCCACCACGATGTATTATGGGTGTGCTTTTAATGTTTCAAGCGGCAGAATTCCCTATATAAGCCTGCTCTTTTATTGTAAAATGATGGACGTTTGCTAGAAGCTTGCTGTAACTTGAATACAGAGAATGTCTGGCTCTAATTGCTTATTTTCTATTAAATTCTCTGTTTTATCTGTAGGCTTGAATTCTAATATCTGGATTTAGCTTCTGATAAATCGTGAACCCCTGGAATAGCCCTAGAGATTACGCATGTTAGATGCCTAGTTTTAATTTCTGTTAGTTTTCTGTATTGAGTGCTATTTGATTTGACGTACGGTTAAGTTATTGTGTCGTTAGTTCATCACCCCTGTTCTATCTAGCCTGTGGCCATATTTCCCATTCCTTTCAGTCATTTAATCTCTTTCCTGTTCTGTACCCTCAAATCCCCCCAATTAGAATAGCAAGGGAACCAGCCCATCTCTGGAAATTGGCACGAGAGGCATTTATTCCTCTGGGACTTTCAATGTTGGCCGGGTCTAGGGCGCATGAATAGATCATTTCATACCTAAGGCAGATTTTTGACCAACAGTACATCAGTTGGTTTAAGAAATTGGAAGATAATATCCGCACTACCAAAGGAGTTGACAATGAGAAGGGAACCGATGACAGTGGAAAGGACATCAATATTCTTAACATTGTGTTCAACAACATATCCGAGACATAGAAGCAGTTATTGTATTTGAGATGCTTCAATTTTACTTCCTAGTTGCTCCCCCTCCTCTTGTTGATGTGTTCAAGTACCTTCTTCACCACCAAGCTCAAAGACAAAGGTGTAAGAGTTGTTCTCTCATCATTTAGAATCATGCAAAGGAAGTAATTAAGATAGAGATTGACAAGAAGCCAAAGCAAGGTTAGAAGAAAGCTAAGAAGCCCTTCAAGAAATCTGTTTGAACTTTTTGTAAGAAAGACACAAAGCAAAGTTATGTCGAATACAGATCAAGAAGCTTGAGGAAGCAGCCAAAATGGGGGGTGTTGATGTTGCTCTCTTCTCTACCCAGGGTGAGGACGACCATGATGGGAAAACCTCACAGCCACATGTAGTGTTCATTCAACATAATGGACATCCACTTCTTCTGATGAGTGGATTGCATATTCAAGAGCTACTTGACACAACCAAAAATCACAACTCTTGCATGATTATAACACACTGCATTCTAAAGAGTGTTGTTATTGGGGATGATTCTACTTTACAAGTGGTTGGATATGGTAAGTTATAGGTTAGTTCTTCATTTGATGAGGCATTTCATGTTTCTAGTGTGGGCCCTAATCTTTTGTCTATTTATCGCATCACCCATACAAATGAGGTGGAATTTTGGCCAAATCAATAGATGATCAAGGACAATGATGGTTTCAAGACGATTGCCTCAACATATTGTGGTGAGTCAGATCAGATGTATAAGCTTGGTGATCATCCGAGTCTATGGTCCTCTCCTAGAAAGAAAGATTTTGTGGCTATGGTGGCATATGCAAATGATGTTGGTCGGCAATGGCATCATAGACTTGGGCATCTTGGCTATGGCTCCTTGAGGTACATGAGTCGACATCAGTTGGCTATTTGGCTTCCTCCTATTTCTTCCCCTAGTGGTGTTTGTGAGGGGTGTATTTTGAGGACACATCATCAAAATTCCTTTCCAGAAGGGCCTGTTAGGCTTACTACACAACCCTTAGAGATAATTCGTAGTGATATTTGTGGACCCATGGGTGCACCATCTCTTTCCAATAATAAGTACTTCCATGCCTTCATTGATGATTTTTCTTGGTATGTATGGTTGTACACCATTCATAGATGAGGCTTTTGGGAAGTTCAAGGACTTCAAAGCCCTTGTGGATAATCAATTCAAGAGGAAGATCAAGTGCTTGAAGAGAGATAAAGGAGATGATTATGCGAGTAATGCCTTTAATAATTTCTTGACTCTTCATGGTACTACCTTTCAAAGGAGTGTCCATGGCAGCCCAAAGCAGAATATGGTAGCTGAGCGAAAGAACAAGGTGATTATGGAGATGGCTAGATGCATGTTACATGCCAAGCAAATGGATCCAAAAATTTGGAGTGAAACAGTGACTTGTGCAGCACATATCATCAACAAGACTCCAACTCCAGCCATTAGGGAATGACTCCTCTTAAGAGATTGATAGGCAACAAGCTTTTTGTATCACGGTTCTATACCCTTGGATCCACTACATGGGCCCATATTCCCAAAGATACTCAATAGAGTATGGAACTGAAGAGTCATCGATGCATTTTTGTGGGATACTTTGATATCTCCAAGGCTTATTGTTTGTATGATCCTGAGAGGCAGGATGTTCTTATTTGGTGAGATGTGATCTTTTAGATGAGGATCCTTCAAGCCCCCTTCCTGCTCTTTGGATAAGGATCCTTCAAGCGCCCTTCCTACTCTTTTGGATGAGGATCCTTCTCCAATTTCTCCGATGGTCCCTAATGGTCCCTCAAAGATTCTTATTAGCACCATTCTAGTTGTTCCAGCTTCATCTTCCGTGGAGATCCTTCAATTGGGTCTTCTAATTTGACTCCTCTTTTGAAAGCATCATCTCTAGCACCTACAGTTTTAGATCCTCAAATAGACAAACTTGATTCTTCTGAGCCTTATGCAATCATGATAAATGTTGTGGTGGATGGTGAGTTTGGATTGGATGCTTCAGTTTTAGTTTTAGATGGTTCTCTCCTATAGGATGTGCCACAGTCTTCCATGGTTCGTCCAACAACCAAGTGGGTTCGGACTCTCCCTCAAGATGCTCAACACATTCTCCCTCAAAAACGGTATCAGACTTCTCAAGCCTTGCTCTCAAAGGCTGCCTAGAGTGGGATGATGTTACACTTGCCAAGTATGAAACCTTGATGAAGACTCAAACATGGGAGCTTGTTCCTCTTCCAAAACAGAAGAATGTTGTGGGGTGTAAATGGGTCTATAAGACCAAGGATGCTTTCGATGGTCAAGTGGAGACGTAGAAGGCAAGCCTTGTTGATAAAGGGTTCTCTCAGAAGGGAATTGACTACTCGAAGACATTTTCCCCAGTTGCTCCAAAGGATTTTGTTTGCATGATTCTTTCCATAGCTGCTTCATATGGTTAGAAGTACATCAAATGGATGTTAAGTGTCTCTTCCTTCATGGTAAGCTTCAAGAGGAGATCTATATGTAGTAGCCACCTGGTTTTGAGCTTGACGGACCAACCCCCTCTATGTGTCATCTAACCAAGTCCTTGTATGGGCTTAAGCAGACATCTCACGCTTGGTATGATAAGATCCATAGTAAAGAAACACAACAAAACTTGACGATTTTTGCTGAGTCTGATTCTGAGTCGGCCTTGTTGAGCCACTCGGGCTCATGACTTGCAAGTTTTCAAGACTTGGCCTTGTTTTTCAAAAACTCGTCGAGTACTTTGAAAAACTCGTTGAGTACTGGGGAATTGCATGTTTTTGAAAAACTCACAAAGTCCCTAGAAAAATCTCTACCAATGCAGGATAGGTTGGGGAAACATGATAAAAAGCCTGATTTTTTCATTTTTCTTGTTGCAAACTAAAGAGAGAGCTCTCCTTACCTACTACCACACCAAACAAAACACCATCCTAACAACAATTTTTTTGCAATATGAAGGAATCTAGAAGCCATCAACAGTCGGCCAACTGATTCATCTCAGGTAAGAAAAACTCTTTTCAATTGTTTTTTTTTTCTCTTTTTCTCTTTCAAGCATGTTTTTTGTTCTTTTTTTAAGATTCAAACCAAATGCAACAGCCACCCAACTGTTGCATTTGAGCTAGAAAACTAAAAAACTCTTTCAAAGTTTAGCTGTCTTTTTTTTTTGTTTTCCTCTTTTTAAGTAATGTTGCCTGATAACTATGTATACAAAGCCCATCTTTTGTGCTGTCAACATTTAAACTAGTGTTTAAGCCGTAGAGCATTTTTTTTTTCAAAGCTTATATGTAAGTATTTGTTGTTACTTGTTTCCATGTGCACCCACAAGAAAATGTTGAAAAGAGATATAGCATGGAAGTATGCAAGGGAAGGGGATAAGAAAGGGGAAGTTTTTTGCAATTTTTGTGGGGCTCACATGAATGGAGGCATAAACCGCCTCAAATACCATTTGGCAAAGCAAAAAGGGAAAGATGTCAAAACATGCCCAAAGGTGCCAATTGATCTTGAGATGGAATACAATGCCATCCTCTCAAACTATGAGAAGAAAAAAGATCTCAAACAAAGACAAAGCGAGGCCATGTCAACCCCCCTTCTTGACCTCGTACAGAGTGTACCGATAGCACCTTTAGCCAGTTTCACCACGAGAGTTCCAATTCATCAATTGCACACCCAGGAAGTGGGATGGAAGAGTACTATTTTGTGGAATGTTCAACCTAGGGTCACAACCCGTGCTTGAGGGTATGACCATGTGGAACGAGAGGCATAGGGTAGAGAGGAAGGCAGTTGCAAGTTTTTGGTATTTTTCCAACCTTCCCTTCAATGTGGCAAGGTCTCCATACTAATGGGGAATGGTAGATGCCATTGCAAGTTGCGGCGTAGGATTTTAGCCACCAACTTATGAAAACCTTAGGGGCCCTCTCCTTCTTGAATCCATGGACAACATTCAATTTTTGCTTGATGACCAGCATAGGGTGTGGAGGAAGAAGGGTTGCACTATCATGTCTGATGGGTGGACTGATGGGAGGGGTAAAACATTAATTAATTCTTTGGTCGCTTCTATAGGAAGACTTGTATTCCTCAAGTCAGTGGATGCATCAGCACAAGAGAGTTGATATGCTTGCAGAGTTGTTAGGGGAGGTTATGTTAGAGGTGGGAGAGAATGTTGTCCAATTTATCACAGACAATGCAATGACATATGTAGCAATTGGCAGGATGTTGGAGGAGAGAATCCCCGCCCTTTTTTGGACCCCATGTGCAGCCCATTGTCTCTAAGAGGAAAGTCCTTACTTGATGAATAAATCAAATGCAAATATCAATCGAATCTGGGATAATGATGTAAACCAAGCTATCCAGCCACTTAGAGAGGGCGAAGTCTCTTGCGATGATACGCAATGAAATATTATATTCTTCAATGATGATAACTTAATAAATCATTCTACCTATTAATAGATGAAAAGAATCAATGAATAGACATGCCTAATCAATGAAATGACATGACTGATTTGGGATTGTTACATGGCTCCCCCCTCAAAAAGCTTTGTCCTCAAAGCTAGAAAAGACTGGAAAATACTCTCAGGCTCCCATGTAGCATCTTCTTCTGGAAGGTCCTGCCACTTAATTAGGAACTCTTGAATTTGGTGTGATCGAAGATGACGCACTCTGGATCGCAGTATTGCTTTTGGTTGGAGAGTTATACAACCTTCTTCATCAAGTAGTGGAAGCTCTATCTGGGATTGCACCTTTTGACCAATAACTTTTTTGAGGCAAGATACATGGAAAACTGGATGGATGCAAGATGAAGGAGGAAGCTCTAATTGATATGCTACTTCACCAATGTGACAAACCACTTTGTAGGGCCCATAAAATCGAGGAGCCAACTTCTGATTAGACTTGATCTTCAAGGACAACTGCTTATAAGGTTGTAAGCACAAAAAGACCATATCTCCGACGTTGAATTGTCGTTTTGAACGATGTAGGTCCTGTTGTTGCTTCATACGGTTTTGTGCCTGGATCAAATTATCTTTAAGAAGTTTAAGCATCATCTGACGTTGTTGTAACAAATCATCTACCTAGGCTACCTTGGAAGTGCCAGGAACATAGTTTGTGATTGTTGGAGGCTTCTGACCATACAAGGCTTCGAATGGAGACATCTTAAGGAAAAAATGGTAAGAAGTATTATACCACCATTCGGCTAAGTAAAACCATTGAATCCAATAATTTTGCTTGTCTTGAGCAAAACAACGAAGGTAAGTACCCAAACATTTGTTAACAATCTCTGTTTGACCGTCCAATTGGGGGTGATATGCAGAAGACATACTCAACTTGGTACCACTAAGGCGAAATAATTCCTTCCAAAAGTTGCTAGTGAATATAGGATCACGATCACTCACAATGGTTTTGGGCATACCGTGTAGTTTGAAAATGGAATCAAGAAATACCTTGGCCACCTTACTTGCGGAATAGGGATGTTGTAGGGCACAAAAATGAGCATATTTGGAAAGACGATCTACTACCACCAAGATCATTATTTTACCCTCGGATTTGGGAAGACCCTCAATGAAGTCCATGGATATGTGCTCCCACTAGCGGTTAGGGATAGGTAAGGGTTGTAACAATCCAAGAGATTTAATTGTTTCCCCTTTGTTACGTTGACATACCTCACACTCAACCACAAATGTCTTGACATCCGATTTTAAGCCTTTCCAAGAATATGATTGCTTCACTCATTGGTATGTTTTCAAGAATCTTGAATGTCCGACAAGAGGGGATGCATGCAATTCTTAGAGAATCACTGATTTAATAGTTGAAGATTGAGGAAGATATATGCGATCTTTTTTGCGAAGCACTCCATCTGAATATGAGAAGTAAGAATGCAATGATGATCCCATTTTTATATCTTGAATGATTTGAGCAGTCTCTAAATCAGCAAGCCATTCTTCTTGAAGTTGAGAAAGCCATTGTGGACAAGGACCCGAGATGGCATTGATGGTCACATCATTCTCGTACTTACGAGACAAGGCATCAGCTACCACATTTTCTTTACCTTTCTTATACTCAATGACAAAATCATAACCCAAGAGTTTGGTCAGCCATTTATTTTGTTCAGGACATGAGAGACGTTGTTCTAAGAAATGCTTAAGGCTACTATGGTCAGTCTTAATGATGAAACGACTGCTTAATAAATAATGTCTCCATTTCTCTATGGCATGTAAAATAGCTAGCATTTCCTTTTCATAAGTGGATCGTCCCAAATTCTTTCCTAAAAGTTGCTTACTTTCAAAAGCCAATGGATGACCTTCTTGCATTAAAACAGCTCCAATACCTATGCTAGAAGCATCACACTCAATGACAAAGGGCTTGCTAAAATCAGGAGTGGCCAAAACTGGAGTGGAACACATAGCCTCTTTGAGGGTTTGGAAGGCCTGAGAAGCAGCTTCATTCCAAATAAAAGCATCCTTTTTGGTAAGAGCAGTGAGAGGTGCCGCAATCTTACCATAGTTGCGGATAAATTTTCTATAATATCCTGTGAGTCCTAGAAAACCACGAAGTTTCTTGAGCGATTTTGGTAGAGGCCAATCTTGAATAGCTTTGATTTTATGAGGATCTACTTTGACTCCTTCATGAGATACTATATGTCCCAAATATTCCACCTCTTGGACTCCAAATGCACATTTGGATCTTTTAACAAAGAGTTTTTCCTTTTGTAAGAGATAAAGGACTTTATCAACATGAACTAGGTGATCCTTCCAAGATTTGTTGTATATTAAAATATCATCAAAGAAAACTAGGACAAACTTACGAAGATAAGGCCTAAAGACATGGTTCATGAGGCTTTGAAAAGTCGATGGAGCATTAGTGAGACCGAAGGGCATGACTAGGAACTCATAATGACCCTCATGAGTACGAAAAGCAGTTTTAGGGATATCCTCTTCTCTAACCCGAATTTGGTGAAAGCTCGAGCGTAGGTCAAGTTTAGTGAAATAACTAGCACCATGTAATTCATCCAACAAGTCATCGATGACAGGGATAGGAAACTTATCTTTGATAGTGATCTTGTTGAGAGGACAAAAATCAGGACACATGCACCATGAGCTATCCTTACGATGTACCATCACTACTAGCGAGGAATAAGGACTAATGCTTGGACGAATGATTCCATGCTCTAACATTTCTTGGACCAACTTCTCAATTTCTAACTTTTGGGGTTGTGGATAGCGATAAGGATGCACATTAGGAGGTACACTTCCAAGGATCAGATGTATGGCATGATCATGTGTGCACTTAGGAGGTAAACCCTTTGGTTCACAAAAAACTTCTTCATATCTATCCACAATATTTTGAAGATCCGAAGGAATAGCTGGAAGCGAAGAGTCCAAGGATTGAGCCTCAATGGAATTTACTTGGGCAATGAATCCATAACCACCTTTCTTCAATATCTTCTCCATGCTATGTGAACTCACAACTTTGGATGGAGGAGGGTGAATTCCTTGAAGACAAATAACTCTCCCATTCTCTGTCCATTTGATGTATAATTTTTGGAGATTAATAGTAACATCGCCAAGCTGAGATAACCATTGTGCTCCCAAAATGACATCTGAGCTTCCTAGGTTCATAACAAAGAGAGTACCCATCCATGTATAATTCCCCATTTGGATTGTAATTTTAGATGTTCGACCCACACATTGAGCATTGCCTCCATTTGCAATAAGGACTTGAAATTTATCTTGATTAGAAGAATGGATATACAAGCTCAAGGATTTGGTTGTTTTATAATCTATAAAGTTATGTGTACTTCCTGAATCAATCAACACATTAACACGTTGATGTTTAATGAATCCTTGTACTTTGATAGTGTGATGAGCTTGAAGACCCATAAGTGCATGAACCGAAAGGGCCACAATGTCATCTTCTTGTGTTTCTTCATATGCTGGTTCTGTGGATGGCTCTGGTTGAGGTAAATCTTTTTCTTCCTCAGCTACTAATGCATCGTCATATTCTAAGTGAAAGTTTTGACGTTCTACACAAGCTTGATCTCTTGGATGATGTGAACGACATTTAGAGCAGAAAAATCCCGTGGCATGCTCGAAATTGCGAAAAGGACGACGAGCGTTAAAATCACGTCTATAGGGAGGACCAACATCTTGGAGTTTTTGTTCTGTTGCTTGAGCTATACGTTGTGCATCATCTAGGGTATAGGGATCATGCATGTCAACTTCCTTTCGAATCTTATCCTTAAGACCATAGCGAAAAGCAGAAACCACTACTGCTAGACTTAATTCATGTGTATAGGTGAGTAGACTAGTAAATTCAGAGATATAGTCGTCTACTGACCTTGTTTGCTTAATTTGCATAAGACGGACCACATATGATGTGGAAGATCCCTTATCGAATCTTCTAAGAAATTTTTCCTTAAATTGAGGCCATAAAAGAGGACACCCATTTTGACGAAGTTGCCATAACAACCATTGATACGCTTGGGTACCAAGCTTAGAAGCCGTAAAAGCAACACGACCTGTTTTTGGAATATGGTGTAATCGGATAAGGCCTTCCATTTTTGCCAACCATCCACGAGGGTCAGCCCCTTCAAATGTGGGCATGTCAATTCGAGGAACTTGAACATCATGAGGCCATTCCAAATAATTGGAAGCACCACTTGCTTCTAGGTCTAAATCATTGGCAAAGCCTTGGTTAGAAGCAACCACTTGTCTTTGATGAATGTTTAAAGGTTCGGGATTGAGAGTATTTTGTGACCTGGGGGTATGAGGAGGTGTAGAAGTAGCTATAGTGGCTTGAATGGCTCTCAGCGTAGTACGAATGTCATTCATCGTTGCTTCTTGTTGAGTAAGATATTGACGTAAGTGGGGATCAACACTATTAGGAATTGGGTAGGAAGGATCGACATTGTTTGAAGAAGGTGAAGCCATGGAATTTAGTGAAGAATAAAGGCGTTGGTCAAAACTATTAATGTTGTTGGGAGTATTATGATGCGTACCTTGATTTCTAGGTTGGCGCTTTCTAGTCATAAACACATTTGTTGGCCTTTCAGTACGTTGTAATCTTCCATCCACTCCTCGAGTCCAATCACTCATGCATTTGTTGGCACCAAAAAGTCAATTTGAATTTTGAAAAAATAAAATAAAAAATATATGGTGGACAAAATCGTTTGCTGCAATAAAAATTTGGTGTTCAACAGTCAGATATTTGAAATTCCAACGGTGGCAAAAAAAAAAAATTGAATTTGAAAGTCCTTGGCGCCAAAAAAATTTGTGTTATTAACCCCTCCGGTCAACTGAGGGTAACGTGCCTCGAAACAGTGCGAATCTCAATAATTCAACGTGCGGTCAACGAACCTCCTAACAGTACAAACACAATTCAACCCACACAACAGACAAAATGCACCAGTCAACAGCCAACGATAAGAATGCACCCAGGTCAATTTCGACCTCGAAGGTCGTGCGCCAACCACCAGCGCTCTCGAGCGCAGGCACAGGACAGGATGACCACCACCGGGTGGTCACAACAAACTTAGTGCCTGTTGGCAGTTTTAAATTCCCCTTTGGCCTCTACAAGGCCAATGTGGGATTATATTTCCACACCCCAAAACCAAAAAACCCACCGAAAACCGATGTCTTCACCCCGAAACTGTTGTTTATCACACGAAAGCAGTTTAGGGTTCGAAAATTAAATTGTTTAGCATCGGAAATTACCGAGATGGTCAGAAACATTTTGTGGTGATTGGAAAGTTTGCCAACACTGCCTGGAATTATCAACAGTCGTCGAATTTATTCAAGTCGTGTCGGTAAGCTACGACTTTCGGAATTTTCCAAGAAGCAGACTATGAGGTGATGGGGGGCCTTCAACTATGCGTTGACCGCAAGTTGCCTAATGAGGAAATGTGCACTAAGATATAGGATGAGATGCAGGCTTATAAGAAATGTGAGGGCATCTTTTTCCCATCCTCGCAGTGCATTCGAGCAAAGGTCAACTATAAGGCTAGGTAATCCTCATTGAATTATTATTTATTGTCTTTTGATTTTGTTTTAAAATATGATCTCAATTTATGATTTTACATGTGAATTATTAGTTTTCTTTTTTCTTGGTTGTTTCTAGATTTATGGTGGGAGGACTTTGGTGTATATACGCCCAATCTACAACACTTTGCCATCAAAGTTTTATCTCAACCATGCAACACTTTAGGTTGTGAGTGCAATTAAGCCCATACACTCCAAGAAGCGCAATAGGCTTACACAAGAAAAGTTGAATGATCTTGTGTTTGTTCATTACAACTTTCTTCTCCACCATCAAAAAATTATAGGAACAGGTAACAAGGCCATTGACCTAAATGAGAATGATCCATTATCTAAATGGATCACAAAGCCACAACAAGAGCAAGAACAAAAGCCTCTCTTCTCCATGGATGATTTTGAAAACCTAGCAGAGGAGTTAGCAACCAAGGCACAAGAAGAGGCCTAGGCACAGGAAGAGGCACGGGCATAGTGACAAAGAGAGACTAGAGCTTCTGCTAGGGCAAGGCAAAGGGCAAAGGCATTGCAAGATCTTGAGGCATTGTCATGATTCATGACACACTTTGTAATTTGTACCTTTTTTATATTATAAGCAATACAAGAATATCTGAATTTTGGAAGCATTAAAATTTCTTTATTTAAGATGTGTTTTGTTACTTTCATATGTAGTTTAGGGCTTTAAGCTTGTATCACATGCCACTTTAATGTTTAGTTTAAGCTTGTATCACTTACAATATTAATTTTTTATTTGCATAATGTCAATTCATTATGATATGCATGAAAAAGACTTTTTTCAATGAAAATTGCACTTTCTTTGGTTTTTTTTCTTTTTCGAGTTTTTGCGAAGTTTTGAGTTTTCCCTACTCTTTTGCCTTGCCGAGTCTGAGTTTCTCAACTATGATAAGATCCATTCCTTCTTTCTTAGTTGTGCATTTTAGTGTTATGAGGCATAGCATGATGTCTATATCAATCATTACAATGGTCAAACATTGATGATTGTGTTGTATGTTGATGACCTGCTCGTTATAGGCAGTCTACCTTCCATGATTCAAGAGATAAAGCCACAACTTCATGACACATTAGAGATGACTAACTTGGGGCTTTTGCATTATTTTTTGGGGTTTCAAATTGAGTAATTATCTTTCAAGATCACCATCTCTCAACCCAAGTATGCTTTGGATCTTCTATAGCATTTCAATATGAAGGATTGCAAATCTGTTTGGACTCCCTTTGCTTCTGGCTTAAAGCTACAACCAAACTGCACTACTCCTTTGAGGGGCATTACCTTGTGTTGATCTCCTGTGGGGGTCTTCTCTATCTTATTCACACTTAGTCAAATATTGCATTTGTCATCAACTGTTGTTCCAAGTACATGCAAGCACCTCATGAAAGTCAGTGGACACCGGCCAGGCGGATCCTTCAATACATCAAAGACACGTACCAAATTGGCATTCCCTACTTAGTTGAAGCACCATAGATTTTGATAGGTCTTTCAAATGCAGATTGGGTTGGTGATCTGGACCAACGACACTCTACTACAAGGTTTGTCTTCTATCTTGGTTTTGGCCGAGTCTCTTGACATTTAAGAAGGCGGTCCACTATATCTTAGTCTTCTATGGAGACTGAATATTGTGCTGCCAATGAAGCCTCTAAGCACCTTCAATGGATGCTCATGATTTTGGAGCAAGTAGGTATTCCTCAACAGTTTCCAAACACTCTTCATTGTGACAATTAGAGCTCCATTAAGTTTGTTCACAATCCACTATTTCATTGGCAAACCAAGCATATTGACGTGTGGATGCACAATGTGTGATGGCTTTACACCTGTGGGATGCTTGATTTAGTTTGTCGTTAATGGATCAGATAGCAAATATATAAACCAAGGTCATGCCTAAGGTTCCTTTTGTGCGCTTGCGGGAGCATTTTGGAGTAAGAGAGCAACCCTTAAGGGGGGATCACTAATAAGGGTGTCTCAACGTGTCCCCCATTCAGCTTAAGGGGTGATGTTGGAATATGTAGTGTTAAGCTTCAATTGAGAACATGATCGATTTTTGTATTATATTCTTTGTATAGCCTTTTGGGCCCTTGTACACCTCGTAATTGGGGTTTTGGTATTGCTATAAATACCCCCCTCCCACTCCTCATTTGATCATTAGAGTGTTGTGTAACCTTATCAATGGATATCATAGTTGAGAAAATTTGCAAAAAATCCCGATTTTGCCGATTTTTTCCCGACTCATAGGCTAGCCGATTTTTTCCCGAAAAATTCTGATATGCATGAAAAAAGTTTTTTTCCAATAATTAATGCAGATTTTTTGCCGATTTTTTCCCCGATTTTTTGCCGATTCCGATTCTTCGCCGATTTTTAAACCAACAGATTTACTACCCGATTCCGATTTTCTCAACTATGATGGATATAGTGATTATTTATGGTGCCTAGGTGTGCCCACCAAATATTTCTCTTATTTGTCCTTTTTGCTTTTTGTATAAGATTTGAGTGGATGGTTTGCTTCTATTCGTTTCTGGAAAATATTTTGAGTTCCAACACACTTGAGATTACAAGCATGGAGCAATGACCTTGGATCGGTCTCAGGTTGGAGTAAGGGGCTTAATTCAACCAGTAGAGGAAGAAGGAATAAGTGTCCACATTAGATACTTGAATGCTAAGAGAAGAGCTCAAAGAAGCCAAAAAGATGAAAAGGTTATAAAATGGACTTGTGCAAGAGAAGCTCAAAGTGATTTCAAAGGATTAGAATCAATGAGTTGAAAATTTTGGTTTCATCATCTAGCCATGTAAGCCAGACAACATTAGACAAAGTTGTCAAGGAGGAGCAGCTAGAACCTAAGCTAGAGTCGGTGAAGAAGGGACTAGAATCCCTCAAAACTCATGTTGCTTAGGTTTCAAAGAAACCATGAGGGAAGTTCATAAGAAACTATGGGAGAAGGTGATTAACAAAGTAGAGAAGTTCAAAGGTTTCTTAAAGTTTATGAATAAACAAAAATTGCAAAGTGGAAAAGTGATCATCAAGCGCCAAGAGGTGAAAGCTCAAATTGATCCAAAGTACGAAGACTCTTCCCAAGATGCTAGTTGCTAGCCAACCTTCCCAAATAGCAAATCCATGAGAAAAGGATTCCTCAAAGACAAAAAGTGTCTACTCAAATTATCCAAGTGCCTAGGACGTTTGAGTTGCCGCGGAGGTGCCTCGAGCAACTTGCAGAATGTCAATGTAAGCTCATAATCTTCATCAGGAAATGCAACTAATCGACAAAATTGCTGCCGAGGACTCATGATGAGGGACGACTTTGAAAAGAAGTTGGAAAAAGCCAAGGAGAAGACAAAGGCAATTGGCATCTGGATTCTCCATCCGAGCAGGATATAATTGATGCCTTCTAGCCAATAATGAAATTACAACAAGATGTGTCCAAAGCAGAATTACTAGATGATGCCATGTGGAAATATTTTATGGCTTTGATTCAGGAAGCTGCCACTTCCACAACATAATCTTGGCCTTCAAACTGTTGTTAATAGTAAAAGGATAGAAGGCCTGCACAACTTCAGTTACAAGCAAAATTTAAGGCAGTTTAACCTCCTGCTCTGCAACAAGTCTAATAGAAGATCAAAAATAAAAATAAGGACCAAGGACTTCTTCACCAAAAATGGGAAAATCCTCTTGGTCCTCTATTTAACTGGTGCCTCTAAGTCATTGGGTTCATCCCTTAGTGGTGCATGTCTGTTCACTCCCTCTGTTTACCTATTTCTTTGGTATATTCTTTGTTCTCACCTGTCACAAATTAGAGCACAGAAATCTAGGACTCTTAGAGTCAGCATCTGCAAAGAGACTGTTGTATTCCTAGAATCTTTCCTACATTTTAAGGTTCTACAATTGATTGTAATCAAATGGTTGTTTAACCCCATTGTAATTAGAGCATCATTATTGAGGCAAAACTCACCTAATCATGCTTTGAAACAGTCAAAGATTGGTAAAACCATCACTAATTTGGGCAAAACTACACCAAAGTTGAGCGGAAATCACAGATGCGATAATCCCCACATAAACTAGAGCATATTATAGTGAACCAGAACGAGACACAACTCAGTGGCATGTGCACCTTCGATCTAGGGTTCCCTTGGGCTAAGAACCATAGCACCAAGAGGATTCTCTTCCATCAAAATTTACCAGGGAGTCACACCCCATCTCATCCAGTTTTGGCCCACAATTCCATATGCATAATCACAGGAAGCATGACCAGGAAGTCCTTTTTGCGGCAATTGTTCCACCTTACAGCACATGTGCATGCGTGCAAGTAAGCGAGTGCCCAAGCGCACGCCAAAGAGAGAGAGATTACATTTTGTGTTTTAAATATATGCACATTTTTACCTTATGAATGTGTGTTGAGTCCTCATGAAGTATTGTTTCTTTTTCTAAGCTGAGAAGAATTAGTTTCATTGCTTTCTTTTAACTTGGCAGATCTCTTCGTTTCTTCTGAGTTGTTTCTATATTTGTATGGCATACCATATGCACCATAGACAAAGATACAAATTAGATTGAGAACAAAAAAATCTCTCTTACAGTTGCAACATGACACAAAGTCATTTCAAGAAGAAACAATACAATGACCAAACAATTATATCTAAAAAAGAAATGAGGGATGAGCCCCTCTAGCCTGAGGAAAACACATACCAGACCTAAAGTGAAGAAGCAAGAGCTTCTATAGATACCTGGTTGATTCCCCAGATCACCTTGGGAAACAACACAACAGGCTCCATATCTTCTTAGCATGGCTTGTTATATCATTGCTATAACAAAACTGCAAATATTTTTCTGGGAACATTTTACCTAGACAAACATAGATGCATGAACCATAGCATGAAATTAACTTAGAATACAATGCCTTCTGTCATTCAGAAGGCCAATGGATGCACTCATGCTATGAACATCCATGCAAATGACATGATCCACTGACATTTTTGCGACTGAAGTGACCTGAAACATGGTTTGGCAACTTAAGACATGCAAATGAGTTGTATTCACTTTCAACTTAGTGAATATGAGATGGATTGGAGCCTTTTAGCCTATATTGGGTGTCATGAACCTTGTTATCCATCAACGTATAGATGTCAAGAGATAAGCAGTTGGTCATGCCCAACAGTAAAAAGATCTCTAACCACATATATGTAAGAAGTCGTAATCTTATTGCAATTCCCATTGATCATTCATACACAAGATATATACCACCTAAATAAATGCATTAAATAGCTAAGTTTCTCATCATGCTGATCATTTCAAGGCATACTTCAATTTGTGGGCATAGTTCAACACAATCAGAGCTTTAGAAAAATAACCTGAATAAATATCTTTTTACATATTACTGACTTCAGAATGGGTCTCATTACCACAAGAAACAGGCATGAAACAGTATTATAAACTTCAATACCTGACGTATTTATCTATTTGATGAATTCATCTAAACCTCAAAGAGTCATCATGTTCACAGTAATGAATGTGCTTTAATATATGCATCAGTTAAAGAAAAACAGGGATTTCTTTGTCAAGGTTTGATATATCTCATCATGATACTATACAGTATACTATTCAAAGCAATGAAGAGTCCCAAGGAAGACCTCACAATAGGTTCAGATTTCGACACTATTAAATGTTTTCTGTGACTGTGGTATCCTCCTCTTAATAGTCAAGCATGCAGTTGCCCTCATTGTTTTCAGGGTATTATAGAAGAATATTAAATGTTGCATTATATATCATTCCAAGCAAGACATGGATCAAGGCTACCTGCCAGTACTTGTAGCTACGTTTGTAGTTAATGACAATTAACAATATATTATCTAGAGTACATGACAGCTGATAACAATACATGAATTGCTACCAGCTGATAACAATACATGAATTGCTACCTAAACCTCATTCCTACGATTTCATGCTTAGCACATACTATGCCTGCCAGGTGCAGGATTTGCACTACATTATTTTTAGAAGGTCGCAACTGTCAAGATCAAGGAGATCTCCATCATGTGCATACCATTCACATGCACCCAGAACTGAAGACAACACAAGAAAGAGAATGCAAAAAATGTTAAGTATTCAGATTTGGAAAGTTCAACTCGATGTGGCATATAACAGTTTAGACTCTATATCCTTAGATTCAAGAATGGTCCATTCATTGTCTTGAAGTGAAGAAAACAAACACATGCATTAGTCAGGCTTTTTGAAACCGCATAAATCTCAATTCAGGGATTGATCATGCACATCAGAAAAAAAATTGAGGAGATACTGTTCTGAGCGCAGACAATGTAATCCACACCCACAAAGTAAGAGACACCAATGCACGCAACAACACTAAATGTCAGGTGCCTCTGTCCGTCATGTGCCAGCAGCACCCATGCCCAGCGCCAGCATCCAGTACCAGTGCAAGCTGCTAAAAGTGCCAACAAGCACCCACCATAGTGCCAAAGGAAGACGAAACAACAGTAGTCCCTGAACCATCAAAACTTCTCTTTGTAAGTACTCAAAGAAGAACTATTTCATCTTCTTGCAATGTTCTTGTCAACTTCCATTGTATGTACTAACATATATAACGTAGTAATCTGTTACACATCTCTAAACTAGAGGGAATTAACCATTTCAGAACTTTTGGTACACAATGCAGGCACAATTGAGCACCTCTCCAATAGTAAACAAATGTTTTCCCATTGTTGCCAACTATGCCACTCCACATATCTGATTTCTGAGACCCATTGTACAACTCCAATATATGTAAATAACGTTCTTACTCTATTTACATAGTTTTCTATTTTCTTGATGAACATCCCCTTGTTTATCATTCCTCTGTTTATCAAACACCATCTTGCATTTTTGAGTACATTTCAAGCCCGATTTTGTTGTGCCACTCAGATTCATAACTCTTTAGGCTCACAAGCTGAACTAAATAATTGTCCTCCATGCCACACCTTAAGCTCCCAACTGCAAATCAAATTGGTACCAAAAGCAAATTTTCACATAAGTATTTGCAACTTTGCATATTTTGCCCGAGTTTGATCCAATCAATATGATCCATCCTTGAATGTCTGGTCAAACCTGCTTGCAGCACTAGAACAAAGTTACCCAACCTGGTAACGGATCCAAGTATCTAGATGAACATCGTTTTTGTCAAGATGGCTGATTTACAAAGTCCTTTGCAAATACTACTTTAAACATCCAAAAGCTCATAAAGGATAACAGGGAAGAGTGGATTGCTGCTCTGTGTAGTCAATTGCATGACCTAATGCTTCAACTAGGTCTGGCATTAACCTCTACTACTGCACCTATTTAGCATCACAGTCCACTGAAGATGCAGACCAACATTGCCATCCCAATTTTCCAAGGCAAGATCATCACTACGGTGCTGGATACCTGGTCCCAACAATTGGAAGCCTAATTTGTAACCAATTGCTTCATTGATTAAGACAATATCACTTTTGCTGCGTACAAAACCACTGGTGCACAGCATGAGAAAGATCTAGACCAAATTGATACCTAGCAAACATTCATGGACGTGGTGTGCACATGTCAGTATCCCTTGAGATATTAGGAGGATGAATAGATGTGTTTTCAGCAGCTGTGCCAGCAACATGACCAGTCCATCCAAGACTACATTGATGAGTTCAATGAACTTTTCACTTGTTTATGCATCTACAAGGAGAAGCATCTTGTGCTCCACTACATCAATGGTCTTTATTATTAGATCAAGATCACTTTTGCTGCATAGGAAACCACTGCTGCACAGCATGAGAAAGATCTAGACCACATCAATAACTAGCAAACGTTCATGGATGTAGTGTGCACATGGCAGGAGGATGAGTACATGTGTTTTCAGCATCTGTGCCAATGACATGACCAGTCCGTCTAAGACTACATTGTTGAGCTCAATGAACTTTTCTCTCATTGATTCAACAACAAGGAGAAGCATCTTGTGCTCCAATACATCAAAGGTCCTTATTATTAGATCCTTTAAAAGATGGAATTTCTTTAAGTCAATACTCTAGCCAACATAGTTACGAAATTCACGATTTTTTTCAAAAACCCAAGTCAACTGGCGGCGAAAATCAGGATCGCCGATTTTTGGGCGATTTTTGCCCCTTTTTTTTGAAAAAACTGGCTGCAGCCGCACACGTAGAGGCTACAGCCGATTTACTTGAAAAGCCTTTTTTTCATTTTCTTTCGTTTTAGTTGTTGCAAGGGGATAAAGGGGTCTTCCTACCAGCTACCACACTAAACCAAACACACAAGGGCATCCTAACAGCGGATTGTTTGTCGTTTGAAGGAATCCAGCAGCCACCATCAACAACCAATGGCAATGCTATACATTGTTAACTGATGAAATTCTCCATAAAAAGATGTTGAACTATCAATCCAACTTATTGCTCAATTTGCTTGTATATAGGAATAATATTTAAAAGCATAAATGATATGCTTGTATGCTTGTATATTGAAAAATTCAGTTCAGATAGTGAAGGTACTTATGGTTTTGTCATTGAGGTTTCAGGGCGGTACCCTGAACCCTGCGGGGACACTACCCCGCGACCCTGCCCTATATCACAAAAAGGTACATGCAAAGGGCGCTGCCCATTGACCCTCGACACAGGTGGTGACTGGCGTTAGCAGCCAAGGCACAAGAAGGGGAAAAGGCACAACAACAAAGAGAGACTAGAGCTTCTACTAGGGCAAAGGGCAAAGGCATTCAAAGATCTTGAGACATTGTATTTGTCATGACTCATGATACATTTTGTAATTTGTACACTTTTTATATGATAAGCAATACAAGAATATTTGAATTTTAGACACATTAAAATTTCTTTATTTAATATGTGTTTTGTCACTTTAATGTGTAATTTAAGCTTGTATCACTTACATTATTAATATTTGATTTGCATAATGTTAATTCATTGTGATATGCATGAAAAAACTTTTTTTCAATGAAAATTTGTGTTTTCTTCGGTTTTTTTTCCCTAATTTTTTCCAATTACTGAATTTTCCCAATTTTTTCCAATTCCCGAATTCGAGTCGATTCCGATTTTTTTGGGGGGTTCTCAGAGCTTGCCCCTCCTAGGCTACTCCCTCCCCCCTCCTCTCTCTCCGTTCTTCTTGGCGTGCACTCCTCTCTGTTGGACTACAGCCCTCTCCCCTCTGCTTTCCCTTTTCTTTTCTTTTCCCTTTCTCTTTGTTCCGTTTGTCAGGTTTTATCTTGTATTTATCTTAGTTATTTTCTTTGTAGGGCTTTTTAGCCTACTAGCTGGCAATCATTATTGTCCTTCTTATAGTCCCTTGGGTCTTACTTTGGCCCACCGCGAACATTAATAATATTTCATTTCATTTCATTTCTACTATGCTAACCAAAGATGTTTGGCTTTATACCTTTGGAAGCTATCACTCTTCAATGTCACATATTATAGGAAAGACCGATTAACACTGAATACATCACCTCCTTTCATCCTATCTCTATTGTCAGGCATAAAAGCATTCTTCTAATGCTGACTCTCTAGAATGGTAATAACATGAGTCCTTGCCCACATTCAAGAGTAGCCACTAAGGCTTTGATGCTTTTTTCCTCTTGCATGTGACAAGGTAGGGCTATGGCTCTTCGATGCATGATATCGACTGCTCCTCGTTTTCCCAAGAGGTGCAAACAAACACCTTACCAACTGCTCAGCCTCTACTACAAGTTCCTTGGCCATGGATGCTAGGAGAGTTCTAGGAAGTTGGACTTTATGCCCTCCTAGGATTATCCAACTAGGCCTGCTTAGCACTGTCCATTCTCCTGGGAGCATCATTAGATTTTGTGTTGGATCTTTTGGGATAGTTGGTGATGATAATGGCTATGCTTCTACTTCTCCTCCTACTTGGCATTCCACCACTAATTAGAGTTGGCGTTGGACCCTTTTGAGCTCTTCTCTATTTCTTTCTTTTCCCTTGATTGTTGGTTCTCTTATCTCTTCATCATTACTTGCAATATGTTAGGGTTTACCCATTTCTAGTTCCATCCCTCAAGGATGTGATTAGAAGTTGTACAATAGTTTAGTTTAGTGAAGTTCACTTCAATCTCTAGTTTAGTTTATTAATATGTTCTTTGTAACTATAGTGCTTTGAAACAACTTTTTATGTTCAGTCCCAATGACCTGCTTTGGTCATTTATGACACTAATAACATTATCTTATCTTGTCTGGCATAAGCCTATCAGTTTACGACGAAGAGCAAGATCTCCAAGGCCAAGCAGAAGGATCCTATGCAACTGACATGCAAGAACCAATCAGCATTAAAGCAACAATTTCCTATGCAAAAGCCATATCAAAAGCCCAAGGCACCGCATGTGCAACAAAAGCTGAAACCTCCACCCGCTGAGGACAAAAGCAAGAAGGTTAGTGGTGAAATCATCACCAAAGTCATGCTCATAGTGATCCTGAATGTCATGCACAGCAAGACTCTCCATTAACATAGCCAAACACTTCTAACTACATTCAAGTGCTAAAGAGTGATGATTAGATCAACGCCAAATCCAAGAAGTCATCAATCAAGGGAAGGTCCACCCAAGCACGCCTCCATGAAACAGTCCATAGTTATAGCACCAAAGAAGGATGGAACTTGGCAATTCTGCATTGATCATCGCATGCTTAATGAGATCACTGTAACAAATCAGTATTCTTTACAGTGCTGAACTTGTCAGCTTCCCAAGAATCTGTGAAGGTTCATTTGAACATCATAGATGGGTTGCTGCATTTACTGATGGAAAATGTTGGTGTGCAGATGCTGGACTGAATTACTCTTTTGATGACAATGACAATAGCAATGATGGAAATACTAGTACAGACAAGGGTACAAACATTGCTCCTATTGAGGTTTCTGATTAAAATTCAAGCTCATTATGGTTCTATGCTATTTCCTACAGGCAATGTTTTCATTTGCTGGTACTACATTATCAATCTCAGTATATATGTACTTTGTTTACCTGTATGCAAAGGCAGTTACACCTCCTTACATTGTCTACATATTGTTGCTTTGAGTCACATATTTTAGGGTTTACCCTATTTTTGGTTACCCCTCCTTACATTGTCTACATATTGTTGTTTTGAGTCACATCTTTTAGGGTTTACCCCATTTTTGGTTACCCCTCGGCTGTGATTTGTTTATTAATTTATATTTGATAGTTATTCTCTTTTTTATTTTTCTCTTGAGGGTTTTCTTAAACCCTCTTACTTTCTCTTGTCACATCAATGTACTCTTTAATCTCATTGACCAACTTTTAACACTTGCGAACATTAATACAATTTAATTTTATTTCATGACTGTTCCAGTTTTGCTCAAGTCTTATGAGCTACAGTGCTGAGGGCAGTCCTAGTCTTGGAGTATAGTGACGCATTTTAAGATCTTTGTCTGCCTCCTATAGTGCTATGTAATTTATCTGAAATGAGATGTTTTCGACAGTTTCATGGGCAGGGATGCCCACTAGAATCCTCATTTTATTTTGAGCTAAAGAAATTTCAAAAGCAAATGATATTCAAGCTTCTATTTAGTTAATGGATTGACCTAAAATAAACATGCAAATATCCTTAAACATAGATTCTTTTTGTCTTGAAAGAAAAACAGACAGGACTTAAATGAATCAATTGACATTTTTCAAGCAAAAACAATTCTTACAGTCCAATGGAAAGTAATATGGAAACTGAAGCTGCAAGCTTACTGCAGTGGTAAGGGCTTTGGCCTCTCTTTGGGAGGTCCAAGGTTCAAACCCCACTCGGTATGAGGAAACCAGGACCCCTCATAAAAAAACCTGTGTAAACTCATTGAAAAAACATATGGAAACTGAAGCACATAGAAATTATTTATTCTACGTTTTTATAACTGGATGTGAAGAATCAAGATTACCTGTGCACTTTATATTCAGGATACAGTTTAGCTACCATATCAGCAATGTCGCTCCAATGAGTTGTTGCTTCCACGCAAAGGTGCCTCCCTGATGCTGACGGAGTCTCATACAGTAAGATATGTCCTTTTGCAACATCTTTTACATGTACACAACCCATACAAAAGTTTGCAAACCCATCTGTGCAGCCTGTCTCATAAAGAAGGCAGCAAAGTGAGCCTACTTTATTGATAAAATTTCCTCAATAGCAGAATTTTTTGGAAAAATAAAAGAGACTAATTTCAGGAAGAGTTTTATTTCATATTACGAGACAAAGGAGATGGATGGAAGTAAATTTAAAAGGTCCGTTAAAAGTATATCATAGATGCAGAATCTGTCCAATGCATACCAAGTATTTTTCATGTTATTGCACAAAACTTTGGACAGCATAATTACATACATTTCATTGCCAACCATTGGAATCCTTCTAATCAACTGCACAGATAGATGGCTACTTAATGCAGTTATCATAACCAATCCCTTCCAACATCTTTTTTTATACTTTTTGCATTTATCATTTTATCTCCAGACAATAAGTTGACATGGAATCAAAGTTTACCCAAATGCAATCACAGAAATTTCCATGACATAGACAAGCATGCTAGATCACAACTAACACAATTTGAAGAATATCACTTTAAACTTTTCCTTCAAGAAAGCCATGAGACTCACTGTTCTGCATGCATTTTGAGCAGTCTTGGTCATTCTGAGTGAGCCATATTTGCTAGACTCAATTAGAATATGGTAGATCTTCCTCTAACACCTCAAAAACAAAAGAAGAAAAAAGTCAAAAGGACAAGCTAATCTTGAAGTGACGGAAATGTCAGGGAATCCTAACTGTTCATTTGGCTTCCTCTTTTTAGCCTGTCAACAACTGTCCCAGACCTACATATTGACAACTGAAGGAATAATAAAGTGCACCATATTATTTATTGTTTTGACAGCTTGACAACAATGAGGAAATGTTCCCATTTTTAGGCTTGTAGCATAATAAAGAGATTCACTCATTGGAGAAAAGTTTGTACTAAATCACAAAAGATAGTCAAACGAGAGAATCCAGTCAAGTTTACATTTTGTCTTTGTCATCCTATCAAAATGATAAGCAGTATAAATGCCATGAATTTGCATCCTTTCTGCCCCTGATTTTGGCTATTTTTTGTTATAGATATGTTGTGTAGCTGTAGAAAGTGATGTTCTTGAGATATTGCATTTAGACCAATACAAAACCTATTTGTGGAGGGACTTGAGTGTAGTTTTATTGTAAAGCAATAACTTTTGAACACATTTTTTAAAAATACCTATATTTTCCTATCTATCTATCACTTACATTCAGCATATTGGCATGTGTGGTTAGATAATTAGGTGGAATGTGAGTCCATGGAGTGCTTCTTGTACTGACCTGTAACCTATTTGGATGAGGAATTCAATTTATGGCGTTACAGGGCTCTGAAGACAGAATTTGTGTATCAGGATCACTTGCACTGTACTTGGAAATTTCTTGTGTATGATGATAGAGGGAGTCAAGGACAAATCTTGGTTGTTGATTGTCCTTTAATGGATCTGAGAATTTATGATGAGCATTAGTGATTGTTAGCAGATGCTAATAATTCATGCCAAGGGAGCTTGAACTTATTCTTGATAAGTGATAATCATGCCCTGTTTCCATCTGTTGAGTCTCAATTGCTACAATGGAACATTCAAGAGATGTACTTTTTTATGTTACAAATTAATTTGTATTTCCTATTGACAAAAAAACATGGAAAGTAAAGGTAAAGTAGTTTTTAACATCTACAAGGCCATAGGTTATATGGGACAATCCTCATGGAGGATGTCATTTAACCAATATATGTTTATCTGACCATATTCTGGTTACAGGAGCATGGTGTACAACTCTACCCACTTTCAGATTCGAATTCCAAATCCTTCGCCGTTAGAAACAAAATATGTAAATCTGAAGATTTTTCATGATTGGTGCCCTGAAAACAGTGATAAATTTGCTATTATGGCAATTTTCCCATGTAAAATCTAGTATGCAAGTAGTGAGAATTCGAGTGAATGTTTTGATGTTTTAAAAAGTTGTGAGGGGAAGATGTTGAACAGTCAAGAGATTTATTGTATGACATTCAAAGACCTGCTATAGCAACAGCAACAATGTTCATGTTACAACAGAATTATTTTACAATGTCATGCATTTACCATTGACAGATTATTTCTTGATGTTTTACGCCTTGAACCAAAAGTATAGGTATTCTTTTAATTTTATATTCTGTTGATTATATGATTTAATTGTATGATAACAGTTATCAAGGTGGAAATAAGTTAAATGCAACATAACCAGTCAATTTACCAACAAACTGAATGTCTTTTTTGGGGTAACAAATAGGATTTAAATTTTGAATAAGATAGTTATATCATGAAATTTATGTACATGACATTATTATTATGTTTAGGAATTAAGTTATGCATAATCAGGATATTAAATTATGAGTTAGTGTTGAGTGGTTACATAAGCGGATCGAAAAAACTGTTCCACCCGACATTCCTGATGCGTCTTACCTGTATATTCCTACTCTGAAATGCATAGAGAGAGCACTCTCACATTCTCCCTAAGTTCAACTGTCTCTTCTCCCAGCAAGTGGACATGCTATTGACAAAGTGAATGAGAATTATGCCATGTTTTTCTAAGTGATTCTATCCTTGTTCTCAAGTATGTTTCTAACTTAAACTTTAAGGTGATTTCTAAGTTGGTTACTGAGGTAGTTTCTACGAATAGTTTCTATTGTATGTATTGTTTTTAATTCTTACGAAGTTCTATTGTATGTATTGTTTTATTTCATAGGAAGTTAAACTGTTTGTTCTATTCCACTATACTACATTCTTCTTGTTATGGCATCCTGGATGGACTGCAAAATTTGAAAATATCTCTTTGAATAAGATACCATTTCAAGAAATGTGATGGGAGGAGCAATGGAGGGCTAGGGTTTCAATGAGCCTCTTGTTCAGTATGGAAGAAGAGCAGCAGGTTCATACATAATGCATCAATGCTTCAAACCCTTACCATGGATGCGTAAAATATTGTTTCTGGAAAATCGCCAAAACTAAAGAACGCCAGGAGAAAGAAGAGACAGGGACAAGAGGAGCAAGAAAGGCGATAGGCAAGGGTGTTGCTGCAGCAGAATCCCCTAAGGATGTGGATAGGAAAGATTCTAACCCTTTGGATCCAGAAGCAGTAGATCCAAATTCAGCCGCAATAGAAAGGTCAAAGGTAGGCGCTTCCTAGGCACAAGTTTGGAAGAGAGGTCAAACTTTTCAAGAAGAGGGATTTGTTTTGTCTCTGGATCGGGATGAAAAGGGTTTTACTCTTAAGGTCCCAAAAATTTTGGCTGACAAAGTGATTCAGAAAGGAAAAAATTCTTTGGTTAGGAAATTTTTGGGCAATAGACCAGATTTAGATACAATAAGGAAGTGGGTTCGGGATAAATGGAAACTTCTGGGGTAGGAAGCAATGGTGGCTTTTCCTAATAATTTTTTGTTGTTTAACTTTGCAAACCCAGAGGGTATGGAAAATGTTTTGTTGAGGGGCCCATGGTTTTTTGAAAGGAGAGGGTTATTTTACAAAAATGGAGTCAGGGCTTTAATCCAACTACAATCACTCTTCAATCAGTGCCCTTATGGGTGAGTCTACTAGGGCTTCCAATGGAATTTTGGGATGACAGTATTATTCTCGAGATAGCTAAAGCGATCAAAAAAAGCTTTTGATTCAGCTACTAAATCCTGGACCAGAATGATAGTGGCCCGTTTCTGTGTATAGGGGGATCTAGCTGAACCACTACCTAAATCTATTAGGCTAGTTTCAGATTATAGGGAATGGGAACAAGAGATTAAGTATGAAACTCCCATTCCCTTGTGTAACCTTTGCAAAAGGGTAGGGCATATTTAGAAAACATGCCCAGAAAATACTAAGGAGAAAGTTATGAATAATAGATTTGGACAGCCTTTGAGAGTTTGGAGGAAAATGGAAACTACGCAAGGAGAAGTTCTGGGGCAAAAATAAATTGGTGAAATTAGTAAGGGTCCATCTTCAAATAGCTTTGAGGTTATTGCTACCCTTGATGGGGATGGAATTGTCGAAGAAGAGTTTGTTCTAGAAACTCAGCCTAGAGGTATCAATGAACGGTGACTGAGGCTTTCATTGAAAAGGAAAAGAATTTTTCTTTGCATGTAGAAGAGAATATTGAGAAAGAGCCACACTCCCCACCAAGACTAAAGGAAAAGAGCATAAAAATGAGGGTTTTGGGAGAAACCACTCCTCAACAAAATGTGACATTGATTGGCTATGGGAGAAAAATAAAAATATTAACATTATTCAAAATGGGTTTGAGGATGAAGAAGATGGAGGAGAATGGAATTTTACTAGTGATTCGGAGTTGGAAAAGGAGGAAAAGGTTATCCAGAAATATTCTACTAGAAGTAGAAGGAAATCTAAGAAGGTTGATTTGGGAATTTCAATTTCTCGAGGAAGGCCCAATCTCCGGAACTGAGAACCAAAGCCATTGCTAAGGATGTAGCTAATGGGAAGCAAAGAATTTTGTCTTTGGGAGGAAGAAAACTTCCTCAACTTGATACAAAGTGAATTTTCTATCTTGGAATATTCGGGGTATGAATGCCCCAACTAAACATAGGGTGCAAATGTAGGGCAGGTTATTATTATTGTTTTGGTCATTGCACTTTTGGTCAGAAAAGGTTGTATTGTTAAGAAAATGCAGAATTTTATTTGTAAGAAGGTTATTGTTACTGTTTTGGTCATTACACTTTTGGTCAGAAAAAGTTGTATTAATAAGAAAATGCAAAATTTGATTTGTAAGAAGATAAGTTGTTTTTTGTGTCTAGATTGATTCATTTGTTATTCTTGGATTTCCAAGAGTTGTAAAAGGGAAGGTCCCTTTCAAAACCCTATTCAGATGACAGATGTAGAAAAAGTAGTAGGGCAGGTTACTGTTACTGTTTTGGTCATTGCACTTTTGGTCAGAAAAGGTTGTATTGTTCAGAAAATGCAGAATTTGATTTGTAAGAAGATAAGTTGTTTTTTGTGCCTGGATTGATTCATTTGTTATTCTTGGATTTCCAGGAGTTGTAAAAGGGAAGGGTCCCTTTCAAAACCCTATTATTTACCAATAGCAAAAAAAAAAGATACCATTTCAAGGAAATGGAACCTGTAAGGAAGCAAAATAAAAGCAGTTATTTTAGCATTTGCAGTGTGCAACACAATACAATCTGATTTCTTCATTTACATACAACTGTTATTTCTTAACGCCTCATCACCCATAACTCCTTGACACAACATTCTAGCAAGGGAGAATGCCACATTTTGTGATGCTCAATAAAAGTCGTTGGTAATGCATTTCGCGCAAAGGCGCATGCTATACTATTATACTAGAGGAAGATCTTGTGTTTCAGGCTCCATAGAGAAGAAGGGAAGAGTGCTTGAATTACTAACATTAGTTGGAAGTCAACTAAAGATTGCAAATGTTGCCTAGAATCTGATAGAAATCATTAGGGATGACAGGTAAACCCGTGCTGACAAGAGAATAATGACATTCTATTGAAAAAGAAGAAAATTATAATTTACCACTGACACTGATGTTTGGAAAACAATATGTTCTTTAAATTTCTTATAGAAATATGGTTAAAGTTTAGCATAAAAGTGAAGATCACTCTATAAAAGAGAAAGACATAAGAGTAAAAGGAAGTTTATTTGGGGACAATATCAACAGACAAAGAAACAAAAAAGTGAGCAGAAAGACAGTAAGTTCAACATGGGAGCAATATGTAAGGATGCAAGCAAATCAACAAAGACCATCTTGAATTGCTTTATCTTTCACTTATTAGGTCATGGCTAACATTGTATATTGTAATCTAATATAAAAGCTTACAAGTTTATTTGACACCTTGTAGGTTATCAATGTCATATTTGCATTGACCAATAACATGTCGGTTTGACATTTATTAGGATTTGTGCCATTGTATTAGAGACATTCCTATACTCCACACCCCAACCATCCATTGTACTAGTTGATCATTTCATTGCTAGTGAAGAAGATAATTGACACCTAAGAGCACCTTCACCGTCTTTTGTGTTTCTCTTTTCTTTTTGAGTTCCTTCTACACAGTTATCTAACTAATGTGTTGATTTTGTTCATTCCTCTCAAAGTATTCATATTATGTATTTCTACATGGTAGTAGAGCAGGTGTGAATCACCATTACTCAATCCTAAGATTGGCATTCGAAATTTGGAAATTTTGTTTTCCCCAAAAGGGTGGTTCCGACAGTATGTGGATCAAAGCATAATTCTGTCTTCTGCAAGACTGCTTATAGTGTTGAATTCTTATGGACAGCCTCAGTGCATTGACAATTTCTTGGACATGCCTTTTAGCACCATAGACAATGCTTTTCAAGATTGTGCTATAAGGAGGCAGAGAATGGCTCACAGGTTCCGTCTTCACACAAATTCTGTCAAACCAGCTATAATACTGAAATCTAATTAATGGTATTTTCACATAAAACCTAAGAATTCATTCAAGGAGCTCCTTTTCAGATTTTATGCAGAAAATTATGGGAGATCCCAGTTCAGCACTTTTTTTCATTCCTCCATTTTGGACTTCACAAAGCAGACACAAAAAGGTGAGGGTTTATTTCAAATTTTAAATTTTACAAACTTAAATTTCAGGAAGGGTACCGCCTGCCCCATCAGCAAACCAATTTATATGTGTCTGTGTATATATATGTACGAAGGAAAATTGCCCAATTCAAACCTGCCAAGTCTCTCTTTCCTATTGCATCCAAAGAAAAAGTGGCAGACCATGAGAGGCTACAGGTCAGATTTTGCCCCAACCAATTAGCCTACACCAAATGGCAGATTTGGATTTTTGGAGGAAACCCTATGGTCTGGTCCTTAATTTTTAATGCTTGGGGGCTATTTATAGGGCAAAACTTTTAGAGGTCATAACTTTGTCATGCAGAAGAATTTCATGGCATTGTTATCTGGAAGCATTTTAAGCCTTTTTAACTTATTGCATGGTTTTTTGCAGTGTTACCGGTCCCCCTATACCCCCTCCGTCCAGCGTTCAGATATGGCCGGGTCCGTCAGTCGTATCCAAGTCTCCCGAGCGGGACCCTAGACGGACCCACAAGGAACCGGATAACCCAAATAAAATATTATTATAAAAATTAATAAATATTACTTATAAAAAATTAAATACTGAATACTAATATCAAAGACCCACTCCCTCATACTCCACCTACTTCCCTTTACATGACCTTCTAAACTAAGTTGTTAATTCAACCATTTGTGATGTTTGTGAAAGTGAAACCCTAGCTCGCGGCGCAGAGAACTCCTCGCACTCCTCCATAGCTCGCGGTGTGCTTCGAATTGTAAAGAATTCCTCCAAATCCTAGCTTGCTCATCAAGTATGTTAGCTCTTCCTCTACAATGTTTTAGATTAATATTAGAAAGTAAAATAAATTTTTAAAAATGTACAAATTCAACTTTAAAGTTTAAACAAGTTCAAAAAAATTTACGAACAGAAACCCTTCTCCTCTACAAACAACTTCCGCCCTTTTCTTCTTTGTGAAGGCCTTCGGCCCTTCTCTCCTCTGTGAACGCCTTAAAAAAAAATTAAGAACAAAAACCCTTCTCCTTTCCGAAAGCCTTGGGCCGTTCTCTCCTCTGCGAACGCCTTCGGCCCTTCTCCTCTCTGCAAACGACGCCCTTCTCCTCTGAATCTCTTATTTAAATCTGTATATTTAGTAACCTTGTGACACTCACCATAGCAGATTCACCTGGTTTGGCCTTCAGCCCTTCACCTCTTTGCGAATGCCCTTCACCTCTTTGAATCTCTGATTTAAATTTAGTAAGCTTGTGACTAGTTTATATTCCACCATAGGATATTTCATATTCACCTGGTTTGAACAGGTAACTTTTTTAATTTATTTTTATGCTAATCTTAAGACATAACTTTTGTTTTTTAATTTTTTTTTTTTTTTTTTGTTAAGTAGCAGATTTATATACAGCGGGTTTTTGAAGGATCCCAAAACCTTATTTACAATAGATGCCACAACTTTGAACAACAAAAAGACATGATGGACCAGGGGTGTATCCCTAAGAAAAAAACCAGGGCCTCAAAACTCGACCCCTTGCCATCAAACCAGCCAAAAATAACCCCATATCCACTAAAACAACACACGGGTGCAGAGACCCCTGCATCAAGACTTGTAGAATACGTACGCGGGCCAGGCAGAAACCACTAGCAAAAAAACAAACAGCATCCCAGACCAGACAAGAGGGCCTGGGCCCAAAAAGACCAAGCGCCACCCCCGCCCACCCTACAACACAAGGTGAACCACCGGGGTTGCCCCAGGCTGAGGCCCCGAGCCATGGAGCTACTTCCCGTCCCCATCGAGACCATCCCCCAGCCTGCGGCGGAGCTCTTTGAAGGCACTGACGGCCGCAGTAGCCGCATTTGCTGTCGACGTGAGTGAGTTGCTGTCGACGTGAGTGAGTTGATCGCCATGTCGAGAAGGATATTGGTTGGGAAGATCCGGAGCCTGTTCTCAGAATCCGAGCTGATCTCAATGGTTTCAGTGACCTCGACTCTGGGCCTCTTGAGTCTGGCTGAGGACCTGCTGCCGTCGGGAGTCGAGCCCCTCTGAACAGAGCTTGCGCCAGGGGTCGAAGCGCCACCAAGGGCCTGGGACGGCGTCCTTCGTTTCTGGGTAGGTCTGCACTCTTTAGGAGGAGGGGAATCTTCGTGGTCACTGGGAATGTCCTCCCTGGATTTAGAGGCATCAGGGGAGGCAGCGGAGGAGGTGGCAGCCTCAGTGGGGAGAACAGAAGCCAGGGGGGGAATACGCTGGAGCGGGGGCTGGTTGGCCAGGGCATGACGATAGAGGACGGCCATAAGGCCTTGATGGGAAGGGCGGGTTTGATTTTTCCGGGCCCTGTCTATGGCAAGGCCAAGGGAGTAAAGCAGAAAGCGGGGAGTGCTCAGAAGGGTGGTGCCGCGAAGGTGATTGACGAAGCTTAAGTGGGAGCTGTACAACTTCTAGTCCGGATCATCACAAGTGATGAATTGCATCACAGGTACAATGGCTTCATCGAAAGGTTCGGGCAGGTCAGTCCTGAACAGGGCGAACTTGTCCCAATTCTGCTGTGGGAAGCCGGAGAGCCCCTTTTGATTTTTATTTTAATCTTAAGACAATATTAATATATAAGTTGAACATGTAACTTTTTTAATTTTTATTTTAATCTTAAAGTCTTAAGACAATATTAATATATAATTATAATAATTAATATAGTGTCTATGACGGTGATGGTTTTCTCATAGAGGCTTTCCTTGCTCTATGAGCTGGACTGCCTCCCACCATACATCGTTGATTTTTCAATGACTTACGGTGCCATAAATTACTAAAGGATATTGAGCACGTTATATCGTTCCATAGCAGGGGACCCATACAAGTATTAGGGTTCTACCACACAAGTTTAGAATCAACATCAATAAGTTTAAATCCAAGTTTAAACTTTAGTTTATACCTTTAACTTTATTCTAATGTTCTTCTTCCTATACAAGTTTTTCAATAAAAAAATCTAATAACTTTAAACTATATTTATATAGCTTAACTTTTTTATAAGATTCTTGATATTCCTATTTCGTATCCCACTTTAATAAAAATCTAATGGCTAGACTCATCTTTATACTTTAATTTTTTTTGTTAGTAAGAAATTTTTGTTATTAAAATAGAGTATTTTTATTTTAATTATAATTTTTTATGATTAAAATTTCATTTCACGTTAATACATATTTATTTATCTATTCCAAAATAAAGAATTAAAAACATTTTTATTTCAACTATAATTTTTCGTAAAACCAAAAACTAAAATTTGAACTAAACTAATATAATCTTTATAAATTTGAACTAAACTAACATAATCTTTATACTTAACTTTTATAATGATGGAATTATGTAGTATTTTTATTTAGCAAAGTCGCATAAAGTCGTTACATATAGCGTTAATGTATTTTTTCTTAGCAAAGTCACATAAAGTCGTTACACATAGCGTTATAGATTTAATCACGATGGAATTCTGTACCTTTAAAGTATTTTTCTTAGCAAAGTCGCATAGAGTCGTTACATATGTCGATGTCCACTTTCTCTTACTTAGCTTTTGTTTCCAACGGAGGACAAATCTAATACGGAAAGGTAAAGGCACAAATAGGCAAAAACTGAGGCAAAAACTGAATAAAATAAACGCATAAATAAAATAATGGGTTGGGCGTCGAAAGAAAAGATGTACATACAACTTTAGCTTTCTTCAACATTTCTTTAAATCAACAAGTTTAAATCCAAGTATTACGGTTCTACCACACAAGTTTAAATCCAAAAATTTCTTTAAAATAAAGCAACACTTGTTTATCTAATATTTAATAATAAAGTATGGATTCCCGTGCCTCCTTGGGTCTTACCGAAAGTGGCATCCCTTTTGGGATGTTTTCCACTAAAATTATATATATATATATATATATATATATATATATATATATATATATATATATTTAATAATAAAGCAACACTTAGAGTAATAGAGGAAATAGTCTAAAAAATATTAAAGTGGGTGAAAGGAATTTCATAGGAAGAATATTAAAAAACTAATAAGATTTAAATCCAAAAAATTCTTTAAAACACTTTATTTTTAAGATAAATTAAAATGAAAAAATAAGATTGGTTAAACATTTTTATATAATCTTATTTTTTCAACATAAGACATTCAATTGGGGTAGTATGAGGCAGTCAATTGACAAACACTCCACTAGTCAATCATTAAAGAAAATGCACATCGATTTTAAAAATAGTCCATGCGAAATCATTAAAGAAAATGCACATCGATTTTAAAAATGTTTTTAACTTTGAAGGTGAAAATACACAAAGTAATCGCACCCTAGTAGGTTTGGTTCATCTTTGGTGTTAGGTTTTCGTTTTTCAATACAGTTTGCCATCCAACCCAAATCTCTTTTAATATCCCTCATTAACATATTTAATAATTTGTCCATTTTGAATTTGTCCTCGGTAATAAATTTATAATTTGAATTTAATATTTAATAATTTATATATATGGTTTATAAGAAGATAGATATATTAGTTATTACAAATTTTAAAACTTTATATAAATTAAAATAATTTAATTAACAATATTTAAAAAATAAATTTATAATTTAATCTAAATCATATTTAATTTTTTTATTTCTTATCTTAATTCTTTTCATGCTTTAATTTTGTTCTTGAACTAAAAGTCTAAATCACAAACCTAAACTTAAAAGTTAAACCTTATAAGTTATAACTTAGTCTCAATATTATATTTTAATTTTTATGGTACTTGTTAAATTTTAAATTTTAAATTTATAAATCATTTACCAAGCGAAAAAAAAAATATTTTTCCTCACAACTTGCTGCCATTTTAATTTTTTAGCTACCATTCCTTATTTCAGGTTCAAAGTTCATCAAGTAAAGGACAAATTTTTAGACATTTAGTTTTCACTTGCAGAGTATAAATTAGAATGGCAACAAGTGCAAGCTCAGTAGGCAAGTCCCGATTTAGAATTGATCCAAAAGCCCCACTATGGAAATATGTCACTATGTTAGAGCAAATTCCAGGGGGTGGGGGCTACATATGGGTTTGTAATACCTGCAATGTTCGGTATAGCAGCTCATACAGCCGAGTGAAAGCTCATTTGTGTGCTCTACCTGGCCAAGGCATCAGAGCTTGCCCAGGGTCAAAAGATGCACCAGTGCCAACATCTGTGATCATGCAATACATAAAAGAACAAGAAGACGCAGATGCTTTAGCTACTTTACAATCAGGTCATCCTTTGGCAAAGAAAGGATCTCGATCGAAGAAGCCACCTACTGCCCCACCTCATGCTGGCAGCCCATTTGTGGTTGCACCCCATCCATTTTCAGCCACACCTTCCACACATGAAGAGGATTCTTCTCTTTCACGGAAAAGAACAAAGGGACCATTGGAGAAGGCATTCCAAAACGAGTCTAGGGACATTGCAGATCAGATGATTGCACGTTGCGTGTATGCCAACGACTTGTCTTTCAATGTGGTTAGATCACCATATTGGCAAGATATGGTGAAAGCCATTAATGAGGCTCCAAAAGGGTACCAAGGCCCAGGTTATGAGAAGGTGTGCACCACTTTGTTGACAAAGGAAAAAAAAATTGTAGAAGATTCATTGCAGCCCATCAGAGATTCATGGGTTGAAACAGGGTTGTCCATCGTTTCTGATGGATGGAAAGATGCACAAAATCGCCCTTTGATAAATGTCATTGCAATAAGCCCCAAGGGGGCAATGTTTTTTAAAGCAATTGATTGTGAAGGGCAAGTGAAAGATGCCCAATTCATTGCTAACATTTTGATTGAAGCAATAGAATCGGTGGGCTCTCAAAACGTTGTCCAAGTCATAACGGACAATGCCAAAAACTGTAGAGCAGCGGGGATGTTGGTGGAGGCAAGGTACGAGCATATATTTTGGACACCTTGTGCTGCCCATTCACTCAACTTAATACTGCAAAAGTTGGGGAAACAAATTGAATGGATAAAAGAAATTTATGCCGAGGCCGAAGACATTCAAATGTTTGTGACAAACCATCACATGTCGCAAGCTATCTTCAAGCAATTCTCAAAATTGGAGGTGTTAAAGGTAAGAATTTTGTATAATGATGTTTAGTTTGTTTTAAATTTTGAAAACATTTTTGTTTTGTTGTCTATTTTTTTTTATTTTACTAGGTTACTGAGACTCGATTTGCCTCGCACACAATCGTCTTGAGGCGACTTGTGAAAGTGCGAGAGGCATTGCAAAGTATGGTTATTAGTAACCTTTGGAGTGTATGGCGGTAGTCAAGCACTGAGAGGGCACAAAAAATAAAGATGTTGATCCTTAATGATGATTGGTGGGGTCGTGTTGATTACTTGCTCAAAATAACTGAGCCTATCATAAGCATGATCCGATTTGTAGACATGGATCAGCCATGTTTAGGAGAGGTATATGATGGGATCGACTCAATGATTGAGAAGATCAAAGCCATCATCAATGCAAAAGAGCAAGATCCCCATGAGACATTTTTCAAACAAGTGCAGTCATTTGTAATTGAGCGGTGGAACAAAATGACGACTCCCTTGCATCTCCTTGCCTTCGCATTGAGTCCCAGATTTTATAGTAGTGAAATCCTTTCTTTGCCCGGTAGAGTTGCACCATATAGAGATATTGAAGTTAGTGAAGGGTACAAGGCAGCATTCAGAAGGCTATATCCCGATCCTGAGATTGAGGACATAGTTTCAACTGAGTTTGCAGACTTCATTTCCTCTGTAGGACATAGCCTTAGCGCTTGCCGCGACAAATACAAAAAGGATGCTCATATGTGGTGGTATTTGCATGGGCAAACAACCCCAACCTTGCAATCTCTTGCAATCAAAATATTATCACAGGTTTATAAATTTTGAACTCTATTTTTATAGGTATAATTTCAATTTTTTATTTTGCATTAGTTTTGAAAAAATTTCACTTGTGATTTTCTTAATAGGTTGCAAGTTCGTCTTCATCCGAGCGGAATTGGAGTACATACTCCTTTATCCACTCGCAGAAGCGCAACAAGTTGGCAACAAAGAAGGTTGAGGAGTTGGTCTATGTGCATTCCAACTTGCGCCTTTTATCGCATATGCAATCAAACTATAGGGAAGGGCCAACAAAGCATTGGGATGTCAGGGCAGAAGATGTTGATTTAGATGCTTCCCACTCCCATGATTTATTACTTGACATAGAGGCTTTGGCTTCGCCAAGCCAACCGAGTGGTGCTGGTGCTAGTGCCAGTGGGAGTGGGAGTGCTAGTGCTAGTGTTACTGCTACTGCTTGTGGTTCTAATGAATCACATGTTGATGTTGATGCTTTTGATGAAGACATTGAAGATGAATATTAAAATATTTGATATTTCAATATGTGATAGTGTTGATGTGGTTCATTAAAAATGCAAGTAGCCCAATTGTGATAGTGTTTGTACCAATGTGAAATGCTTAGCAAATGTTGATTTAGTAAATGAAAATGTTGATTTAGTAAATTAATATATGATGTTGATTTAGTAAATTAATATATGATTTTTATTAATTTTTGTATGATCGAACCCAAAACGAACCCAAGACAAAAAAAAATTTGTCGTATCGGCGAACCGGGTTCTTCGAACCGGAACCCAAACTTGAACCCAAAACGGACCGATAACATTGGTTTTTGTGTTCTATGCATAGTAAAGAAAATCATATTTGGAAAATACTCAGGAAGGCTGAATTGGGACTCAGACTCGGACTCGACAAAAAAAGGCAAAAAAACTCTGCAAAAACTTGGCAAAAAAAAATAAAGAAAATGCAAATTTTCATTGGAAAAAATCTTTTTCATGCATATCACAATTAATTAACATTATACAAATCCAAAATTATTACTGTAAGTGCTACAACCTTAAACTACACATGAAAGTGATAAAACACACTTGAATTTAAAAAATTTAAAGCCACCAAAAGTCAAATATTCTTGTATTGCTTATGATATAAAAAGGTACAAATTACAAAATGTGCCAAAATGCCTCAAGAGGCCACTATCTAGTGTCTTGTAATGCCTTTGCCCTTTGCCTTAGCTAAAGCTCTAGTCCTCTCTCTTTGTGCCTATGCCTTTGCCACTAAATCCTTTGTTATACTTTCAAAATCATCCATTGAAAAGAGATTCTCTTGTAGCTGCTCCTCTGGCTCTACGATCCATTTAGAAGGTGGATCAATCTCATCTAAATCAATGGCTTTGTAATTTGTTCCAGCAATTTTGTTATGGTGGAGGCAAAGGTTGTAATGAACAAATATAATATCATTCAACTTTTATTGCGTAAGTCTATTGCACTTCTTAAAGTGAATATGCTCAAACATACTCCAATTCCACTCACAACTGGAAGCGCTACATGGTTCACATAAAGATTTCACAGCGAAGCCCTAAATAATGGGCGTATACACACCAAAGTCCTCCCACTATAAATCTAGAAAATGCCGAGGAAAATAAATTTAATAATTTATGTAAAATCGTAAATTGAGATTATTTTTGAAAATAAAATCAATAATAATTCGATCCATAAGGGTTACCTGGCCTCAAAGTTGACCTTGCTCACTGTGAAGATGTGAAAAGGTAGCCCTCATATCTCTTATAATCCTACAACCCATCCTATATCAAATTGTGGGTGTGATCATCTAGCACCATGCGATCAAGGCATTGTTGAAGACCTACCATCACCTCATAGTTGGCCTCAAATGAATCATCATAGAAAAAATTGGGGTTTAGGTAGTACCCCGTTGCATGTAGTGAGCTATGAAGCTAAGACATCCATCGTCGATCGATCAATTCCTAAATAGAAATGTATCTAGGCTCAGAATAATTATAAAATGAGGCAATTGCCTCTCTAGCCCTATCCATAGCCTCATATACATATCCCATTGGTGATTTTTTTCCATCAACAAGACAAAGAACCCTCACCAAAGGCTCTAACACTTGAAGTCAAGTGAGAGATTTTAGTTATTGTTAGCAACTTATCTATTTGAAATTTGGATTACAATTCAATATTGCGTATGGAAAAAAGCTTAAAAAATAAAAATAAAAGTTAGTCATGTACCTTCATTGCCTCATGCATAGTTGTGAAGGCCTCCTCAAAGACATAATCATACACCTTCTAGCCTAGAGAGATGATATTTGGCAGTGTCTTTAGCATTCACTCTTCGCTCACAAACAATCTCTTCAATGCCCCCTTTGCATCAAAGAGGCTTTGCAATGTAATGAAGTTTGTGGTGAATTGTGTAACTCCAAGTTGCACAAGCTCCCTCCCATTAGTGAATTGCCTCATCAGTTGGAGGAACTACATATGGTTGTAGATAAATTTGGTAACACATTTGGCCTTTTGTACAACCTCAAACACGCAAGGTAATGTCCCAATGTTCTTGAGAAGCCAATTGAGACAATGGGTTGCACATGGTGTCCCAAAAATGATGGGGAATATCTCCTCCAAAATTCTACCAGCTACTACATACACAGTTGCATTGTTTGTGATAAATTGGACAACATTTTCCTGCCCAACCTCTAACACAACTTCCTCCAACAACCTAGCAAGCATTTCAACACTCTTAACTTGTGTCGATGCATCCATTGATTTGAGGAATACAATTCCTCCTATAAAAGCAACCAAAAAACTAATCAATATCCAATTCTTCCCATCGGTCCACCCCATCGGATATGATTGTGCAACCCCTTTTTATCCATACCTTGTGTTGCTCTTCAACCAAGAGTTGAAATGCTTCACGGATTCTTGAAGAAGATGGCCCCTAAAATCATCATAAGTTGGTGACTTAAATATTGGGTTGCAAACTATGAGGGCATCAACAATTCCTCGCTAATATGGAGACCTTGCCATATTGAAGGAATGTTGGAAAAATACCTAAAACTTGCACAAGCCTTCCTCGTGGCTTTGTGCCTCTCCTCATTCCACGCAGTCATACCCTCAAGCTTGGGTTGTGACCTTGGCTCGAAACATTCCACGAAAAGAGACTCCTCTATCCCACTTCCTTAGTTTGCCAAAGATGGACTTGATTCACTCCGACACTGCTGAAATCAACAAAAGGTGTTGTCGGTACCCTCTGTACAAGGTCGATAAGAGGGAGTAACCATGGCCTCACTTGTTCTTTGTTTTAGTTCTTTCTTCTCACTATGGTCTGTTAGGAGGATATTGCACTCCCTTACAACCTCAAGTTCTACCTTTCGGTATGGCTTGACATAATGGCGTTTTAACCTTGCCAAGTGGTATTTGAGGCGGTTTATGCCTCCATGAATTTTCTCCCCACAAAAATTATAGTACACCTCCCCTTTCTTTTCTCCATCCTTTGCATACTTCCACACTGGGTCTCTTTTTCCTGTCATTTTATTTCAATGTGGTTGCATATGGAAACAATAAGCAAGTAGTCAAAAACTTTAAAAAAGAAAAAAATCTTAGGGTTTATGCATTGACAGCTAAACTGAGTTTTTTACCTCAAATGTAATTATTGGATGGTTGTTGGGTGGCTATTAGATTCTTTAAAACTAGGAAAAGTTTGAATTTAAGATGCTATTGAGTGTTTTGTTATGATTTCACCTTATCTCCACTCTCTTTGCAACTAGAACATAAAAAATGAGGGCAATTTGAAAAAAATAACAATTTATGCCATTTTCCCATGCTTGTGACACGCCTACGAAATTTTTTTCGAGACTCAACAAGTTGTTCTTTACTTACGAGTCAAAAAAAACTCACGAGTAAAAAAAAAAACTCGTCGAGTCAAGCTCAATTAACTCGGCAAGGCTAACTCATGTGCAAACTCGGTGAGTTTTTCAAAAATCACCAAGTCTCATAACCATGGTTTAATGCAATAATGGCTTTCCTGTTTGGTTGTTCTACGGGTGTGGAGATAAATTTGTGCAAAATCATGATGGACTCCAAGTCCTGTGTTACCCATTTGTATGGGGCAGAGGTATAGCATCTGGTCTACTTAGATGGTTGGTTTATTGCGAAGTGAAGGTTTGTGAAGTATTTATATGGGAAGACGACAACGACCCATGATGAGAAAACCCTCCTTGCAAAGAAAGGGGAAAGCCCTAGGTCTCTTCTCTTTGTTGGTTGATTCAAATATACTTTTCCATATTAGGGATGAAATGGATCCCACTTCTATGTAGCCTAAATTGCAAAAATGCTTTGGGAAAGTAAATATGACAAAGGTTAGTCATGTGGAGATGGAGCTTACTACTATTAAGCTAACCCTTAAATATTGCAATTTCTTTCAAATTGGAAGAAAAACGACAATATGGGGTAGCAGGTTTGTGAAATAAACTCCAAACAACCATTTTTAGGCATGATATATAGGCAGTTTTTGTTTTTGCTTGCCTACTTTTAGCTCTCTCCATTCAGATTTCCTTGCTCAATCTGATAGGTTAGCATTCTTTCCATCAAATTGATGTCAGTTCAACAGCGTTCTTGCCATCTTAACCATGTCAGTTCAATATAATAACAAGATTATGACTCACCCCAACTTCCGTCTTCCATTTCTAGTTTATCTAAACATGGTAGATGGGGTGGATGAAAAATAACAACCTTTCTTTTATACTAACATGCCTTCCCTTTTAGATTGTTGTCCTAACTTACACAACTCGGGAGGTTTTGCTCAACCAGATATACCATGTTTTTCACAACTTTACAACATGCATCAAAGGTGTACTACTACCAAGCAGCACCAAACGCCCTATTTTTAACAGCCTAGACCTTCTCCAATATATGCTTAAAATAAATCATGGAACATTATAAAAAAGAGTTGGAAACATAACAATTACAAATAGAATTTGCCTAACTTGAATACAAATACACATACCAAACAACAATTTGTTCCCTCTTTGCACAACTCTGAATATCATGGGACCTGCTCTATGTTTTGAAAAGCTAAATCAAAAAATGGATTGTCAAAGGTATCGTCATAAATTGAATATAGGGAGTGAAGGTTGACCTGGGCCATCAAATATCAGGGTCAAACGGCAGGCCAGTTGACTAGCCAGTGACACACAGTAAAAGTAGGGACAAAATCTACTGAAAACACCAAAACATAGAGAAAACAATCCTAAGAATCACAAATGGAATGCTCAAATACCTTGAAGAAGGCGAAGAAACATGCCCATACTGGCATTGATAGCTGGAGGGAAAATAGCTCCCATCACGGCGCCTGGATTGATGACAACCACATCCAGACCAGTCTCTTTGGCAAAATCCCAAGCAGCTTTTTCTGCAAGTGTTTTTGATGCAGGATACCAAATCTATACCAATTCAAGTTTATCCTAGTCAATCAATAGACCTAATTACCAAAACACCACTTATACTCACTGCAAAGTTGCAAATAAACTAAGCAACCAATTCATCACCCCATTCTTTTGGCAGTAATCAAGATCAGTCCAACAGTTCTCATCCTTAGGCACATCAGCAGGCCAGTTTGGACTGGGCATGATTGCACATATTGATGAGGTTAACACCACCCTCTTCACTTTTGCCTTGTGGGCAGCTTCCAACACTTTCTTAGTACCCTTGATAGCAGGATCCAAGAGCTGAGCCTGCACAGATATCAAATCACCCCATTCTTATTGCTTAGTCTCCAAACGTACCCAACTCACTCCTATGTCCTTTAACAGTAGCACCTTGAAAGTGGCACTCAATGTAGAAACATGATAATCAATTGAATAGAAACTCACTTGTGGATCCTTCACTTCATCCACAATACAGGGAGATGCTAGATGGAAAACCCCGTCACATCCACTGATGGCAGCCTCGGCTGAACCATAGTCTAGCAGGTCCAGTTGGAACAATTTGAGCCTCTCCTTGGCTCCATCCATGGCCTCCAAGTGCTTGGTCTCTTTGTCGTTTCCTGAGCACAATTTCATGCATGATCCCTGCCATCAAATGAAAAAGCAAAAAGATTAAACTATCAATTCTGATTCTATTTTGCTAAACTCACCAAGATCCTGAACAGTAGCATGGACAGTGTAGCCACCCTCCAAAAGCAAACGAACCACCCATGAGCCAATGAATCCGCTACCTCCAGTCACACATACAGTATCTTTGTTCGCCATATTTTCGCCTTAACAAAAATTCCCACACGCTCCTTGAGAATTTTGATGCCCACAACCACCTTGCTACTAATAGCAGAGCAAATGTAGCTCATACTGCCTTACATGATCCGAAGCAGTTAAAAAATAAAGCAATTCTTTTAATTGTTCTAAAATTATATAACATTGTTTATCCAATATAGTTCAGCCATACTCTCACAACCTCCCCCAATATAATTCAACTATACTCATATCATCAACCCCCAATATAATACAACTATACTCATATCACCGTCCGTTCGACCCTGTATCTTAAATTTCCGAAATCTCCCACTAAGGTTGGATACATTACGTGACTATTATGATGATGTTATCGTCGGTCTCCAACTTCTAGGCCTGCTATTTATTTACTAAATAAATAATAATAAATAAATAGGCCAGCGGTAATTTATCATTTTTATATTCTCCATTTGTTTTGTGCATCCTTGTCATTACTTGCTTTGGTAGGCCTGCAATTATTTATCATTTTTATATTCTCCATTTTCTGCACTAGACAATGGTTTTGTGTGCCCTTGTCATTACTTGCTTTGTTAGGCCTGCAATTATTTATCATTATTATATTCTCCATTTTCTGACTTGTTTTGTGCATCTGTGTCGTTACTTGTTTTAGAAGTATGGTGAGGTTTTTTTTAATTTGATTCGGGTAAGAGATTTTTATAAATATTTTATTTTAATTTTTTGGTAAAATAAAAATTTAACATACAATTCTACATTTCACTTTAAACTTCAAATTAAACAAACAGCAAAAACCAATTCCTAGTGATATTACGCCTTCCTAAAGTTGGAATCCTCATCCTCGCCGTGTCGAAATTTTTTAATCCATGATCAACAAGTGTACGGTGGTTCAAGTAATAGAGTGTAGCGTTGTGTTCAAGTAATAGAGTGTAGTGCTGTGTTGTGATAGAACATGTAAGTATTTTTCATATTAAATCGATGCTATCCATGTTATGATGGACGATAGGTAATATTTTTTTAATATAAAAAAAAGATGGTAACATCTTTTCATTTTTAATAATTGGGAGTTAGATATTTTTCCCTTTGTTTCTGGGCATAAATTAAATTATTGAAGTTGCTTTTATAACATCTACTTCTCCTCATAACTCGAAACTCGAAGTGAGGGAGACCTTAATGGCTTATCATCAAGTTGACATACACTCAATAGATTCAAGTCAAACTACTAATTTACCCATATTAAACATGCCCTTAAGGTTTGAACCTAAGTCTCCTCTTGATAGGTGCCCAGAGTCTTACCAATCCACTTAACGTTTTAGGACGAATGATGGGTACTATCAAGTTAAATTAATATTTTAACCTCTTTACAAACCTTTCTCACTATTTGCTAAGATTTAATGGTCTTTAATAATAAGAAATCTAGTCATCTTTAAATATTCACTATTTGCTAATATCTAGTGGTCTTTAATAATACAAAATCTAGTCATCTTTAAATATTCGTGTGATTAGACATCTTGATAAGTGTCCAAAGTTTTACCAATCCACCTAACCCTTAAGAACGGATAATAAATACTATTAAGTTAAATTAAAATTTTGATCTCTTTACAAACCCTACTCACTATTTGCTAAAATTTAATGGTTTTAATACAAATTCTAATTATCTTTAAATATTTACTATTTACTAAGATCTAATAATCTTTAATAATACAAAATCTGCCATCTTTGAATATTCGTGTGATTAGACATATATACCATTTTTATATATCACTTTGTTATACTCGCACAAGAAGTTTTCTTGCTTAATAAATTATATATTTTTAAAAAAATTGGATTATTTTTTATTTTAATAAATAAATTAATAAATATAATAAATTAAAAGTTTTAATTTTTAAAAGGTTAAAAATAGTTTAAGGTATTAGATTTTTTTAGATATTATATTTATTTTTAATAATGAATAGAGGTAGTTATTTATTCAAATTTTATATAAAAAATATATAAATATAGATGATGAGAGTTTTTGAGTATTAAACATTTGTTATATTATTCGTAAATAAGAGTAATAATATTTTAGTATAATGGATGAAGTGGTGGGGTATTTATAACAATACCATGGTTTTTGGCAGGACTATAAATTGTCGAATTTTTTGACCATATTTCACCCATACGGACTTGGATTGAGATGAAATTTTGAGGATAGATGCTTGAAAAACCCTAAAACGTCTCCACCAATTTTCAGATCATTTGGAGCAACATAAATCCTAGTGCATCCTTATGTGTGAATGATATTTTTGGCAAACATTTGTGTGAGGGTTTCATTTGGGTTGAGTGCAAGCAGCTCCAGGTGTTGGTTTTCAAGGTCTTCGGACCCTAGCGACCAATATTTTTTGTGGTTTCCACTCAAGATTTTAGAATATGTTGCAGGGGATCCAAAATGGGTTAGAAATCTGTCTTTCAACAGATCATGTTGTGAACTTGAGTGACAACGACTTCCAATTTGTTATATAAAATAAAAGTCAAAACCATACCTTTCCACGACGTCTAGGGTAAGGATTAAAGAGATCACGAACCAAGTTTCAAGCAACTGATCAAAAAAATGGCTCAAATCTCAAGTGAATCTAGTGCTAAGGTGCACGGACAAAATAAATCTATTGTGAAAACCCCTATCAAGGGTAAGAATTTGAAGACTTAACCCCAAAAATGAATTTTAGGGATGCCCTCCATGGTGGACAACCTCGGCCTAATGCTAATATTAATCTTAGGGCTTCCCATAAACCTCTAAGAATTCCTAATATTGATCCCAAAAAAATGGAATAAGGATGTCTTAAAGTAGCTAATGGAACTCCTATTGTTAAGCTTGATATGGGTAACATTCAAACTAACATTGAAGATTTGGAAAAAAGATGATTAATTTTTCAATATGTCGATTTTCGTTCAAGCATATCTGCTTTCAAAGTCTGGATTGCAAAAATTTGGAAAACTAAAGGTGAGTTACAAATATCTATTTATCCAAAATGGTTATTTTCTTATTTTATTCTCTAATAATGAAGATAGAGAGAAAAATTTTCAAGGGGGTCCCTGGTTCTTTGGAAGGGTAGGGTTTTTCATGAAGCCTTGGCATACTAAATTTAAATCGAAGAAGAGATGCCTTCTATAGATCTTGTGTGGGTTATACTCTTTGGCCTCCCTATTGAATTTTGGAATCCTATTGTTTTTTCTTCAATTGGAAACTCTTTAGGAACTTTTATGATGACTGTTGATTGTATTCAAAATTTTGAACATATTATTTATGCTCGAATTTGTGTTTTAATGGATTTTGGCAAACATATACCTAAAAATATCACTTTACAATTTGGGGAAGACACTTGGGAGCAAGTAGTGGACTATGAGAACATTCCTTTTCGTTGTAGAATTTGCCATGAATATGGTCATTTGGCTAGTGTTTGTCCAAATAAATTTTGATAAAAAGAAAGAAGATATAAAATCAACGGGTTTCCAAATGCCTAAGAAGAAAAAAACTCAGAAAAACTAGTTAAGAAGGACCAATCAAAGTCATCTGCTAATATGTTTGAAATCCTTTCCACAAATGATGTCTCAAGCGAGGAAGAGAAAATAATGGAAACAAAAATCTTAGAAACATAATTTAAATATGAAGGGAATAACTCAGAGACAAACCAACAAATCAAAGGTTTTCAACAGAAAAAAAAGGGAGAAAATTTACACAAGAAAAATAATCTTTTAAATGTCAAAACTTCAAATAATAGTTTAAATGGTGATATACCTCCAAGAAATGGAGAAGAACACCACCTCATCAACTAATATTTTAAAGGGTGATATACCTACAAGAAGTGGAGAAGAAAACCACCTCATCAAAGGAGTTTTAAAAATAGTTTACAAATTCATGTATATTTCAGAGGAAAGAGCATCGTGATTTCATCGTAGGCAACACCACATAAGTCATTGATAATTAATCATTACAACACCTATAGATTAAGATTTGTTGGGAACTATACATTAATTAAGGTTTCAATATATAAGCATTATCAGCAAGTTGTAATCGTCATAGAGGTAGCCAACGCTTAACCGTTACCCCAGTAAATTAGCGAATTAGCCATTTTAGGAAGAGGTCAAACATTGATTTGAAAATAGCTATTGTATAATCATTTCAAAAGCAAACCTTGATATTTCATTAGAATCATTATGAACTCAGACAAGTCCAATTCTCATAGCCATCATGCGCGTAGGAGACTAAAGTTCACCCATCACTAAGAGAAGTTGAGAAGAAGACACCAATCAATGAAGCCACTAGCCGTTAAGACTACAAGAAATTTGAAGTATTGTGGGGTCCATGTGAGGATGAACATAGAGATAGCTACATCAACTAACATTGTTTGTAGAAGAGACACACAAACAAGTCAATACTCAATGAGCATTAAGTGAGAGCATAGAGTATTAAATCTTGGTATAGAGAACGTACAACAAGTTGATCAATAACCAACAAGGAGACACAACATATTTCGATGAGGTTGAAGTCAAAGCACAACATGCTCAACCTTAGAAAGGTATTATTATTTCATATAGTTCAGATATTTGCTTTTATAAGGAGTAATAATTGATAGTATATAAGGTTAGAATTATTATTTGAAGTTGAATCAACCTTAGAAGATTTGAAAGCACTAGATTTTTATATCTTCAAATAGTATTTCAAACCACATTGATTGAAATACAATTATCTCGATATTTGCAATTAGAACATAGGAGATATAAGGCATTCTACTTAGATACAAATTATTACAAATATTATCAATTTTTAAAATTCCAAATTAGGGAGGTATAAGGAATACTACATCAAACATAGCTTATTAGAATTTAGAAAACAAAACTATTGTATATTAAAGGATAGAGAAAGAAGTTCACTATTTACTTAAAGGAGTTGGAATTAATTGCTTGTACTTGTCTCATATTCACACTAAGGAGAAAAAAGAAATCCAACCATAGAGAAATTCATTGAATAGGAGAAATAAGGTAAAATGGAAGCTGGTTCTTATTATTCTCAAAACATTCCAAAATCAACTCAAAAGGTGAACTATTATCACTTGGGAGACATAAGGAATTCTACAAAACCTAAGTCTTGGAAAGGTTTTATCAAATTAGTTCACATACTCAAAACTAGGGAGCCATAAGGAAGTCAACCTCAAAGGATTAGAACCTTCAAAGCTAAAGCAATTATGGATACAGGAACAGGTAAACATATAACAAGAAATCCACAATGGTTTGATCACCTTAAAGTCTCAAATATTCTTAATTTGAAAGGGCTAATTACAAACCACATTTTAGTAACCAAACTAACTGAAAGTAGAGATATGATAGAATCCAAGTATGAAATAGAAGCTACAAGACTTATTAATAATGGTACATATGCTCTAGATTTATTTGGATTCACACAAGATATTGTTGTTCAAAACAACACTAATGGATTTTCTAAGAAGCAAATTGTAGGGAATGAAAAAGGAAAATGGATCAATTATGATCCAAATTTATCTTCCATATTCATACACAAGAATCATAAGTGATGAAGCAAAATTTTCTAGATAGAAAATCAAAGGATAACATGATTCTAGGAACAAAGGGAAACAATGAATTCTTTGAGCTCAAGAAACTTGTAATCTTGAAGCCACAAAGATTGAAATATACTAACCATTCATTTGATCAAGTATATAGGAAGGTAGTAGATTGGAGCAAGGAGAAAATATACATGAGCTCCAAGAATAAATTGAAGACTGAACCAAACAAAGAAGAAGAACCTAAACAAGATGAATATACTCATCCAAATTCATATAAAGAAGACTATGAAGGAATCATAAGAGAAGAGCTCAAATTCAAGGACAAAGATCCATATTGAAGACTAAAGTCTTCAATACCCAAATAATGTAATACATGGGGATGTTAGAGTATATTACATCATTGGGTACATTATTAGACTAGGATTTTATATTAGGTTACGTAGTTACTTGGGGAAGAAGTAATAAATGCACAAGTGTTAGAATATGCAATGATGTAAAAGGATAAGTGTTCTTAGTTAGGTGTGCATGTGCACAAGTGTCTATCATGTAGAATGCACATGTGTTCTTAGGGTAGGAAAGTAGATAGTTCACATACTAGTATATATATGTGACCAAACATTGTAATTGAAGTTGAAGAGTGCATTGCTCATAGCATGCACTAGTAGAGTAGAGAGAGTTTCATTTATTGTATCAAGTTCCTATTTTTAAGAGTTTCCATTAATGGTATTCTATTGAGTTATTGCAAAAGTTCATCTTATTATTTTCTACATATTTAAGTTCCATTATCATATAGATTCCACAACAAGTTTATTTTATATCTTGTGATTGCATTTCATTCATTACACACCCATCAAAAGCTAACAAGGAAACCCTAGGGACCAATGTCATCTCCATCCAATCATATACAATAAAAATTAAACTAATGCATGTTCCCTCTAAACCAATAGGTTCCTTTATAAGTCTTGTGGTATCCCCTTCGAATCAACAATGGGCTTATCAAAATTCATCGTCCCCTCCTTTTTGGATGCCAAATCAACATTATCATATGTCTTACTATGTTCCATACTAGTATCTTCAAATACCTTCATATCCACCTCAATGTTATATTTTATATCTTTATCAACTACCTCAACAATAATATGATTAATCTTCTCCTCCATAAAATAATCCTATGCCTCAACACCCTCGATCTTATGACCAAATTCTTGATTGGACATATCAAAAGCCATTAAATTGAGGAGCATATTCCACTATCCCACTCGTCTCTATGAAAGCATTACCTACCTTTGATGGGAGCAAGATTAAGATGGCATTAGATCACCTTAGTGAATTGTCTACACTCAAGTCAATTCACCGCATTTAGGAGGAGAACATCATGTATACTTATTGATCTATTATTTATATGATAAATATATTAGTAGTTTGACAACAATTGTGGAACCATTTGAATATAGATTTGGTAGTAAGGATAAATTTTATTTTATTTTAGTTGAATGTAATGCAAATACACACTAAAAAAATATTCATATTAAAACACTAAATTTTGAAGGACCTTAAATTTAATTTTGTAAAATACTAGACCAAATGAAGAACAAACATTTCTATATGATATCAAATGTTTTTAATGTGACTTAGATTTGATGGTTTGTAATTCCAACCACAAATTTCTAGCTATAACTTTCAAATAAGCATCTTATGCAAAAGATATTTTGATTTGGGTAGAAAAATTATTGCCTACCCCACCTATAGGCTATGTTTCCTATGTTAACTCAAATACACAAGTGCCTAGAACTATGCCTTTAATTTGGTCTATTCAAATACTCAATCAGCTACCAACTTGATATCCTCTTTTTACATTGTTACACACCCTTGCTAGAATTTTTCATCAACTATTTCCTTTCAATTGTAATTTTTTGCCCTTCACACTTCATCAAAATCTAATGATGATTCATCTACAAAACTTGATATGAGAGAAGTGCGGGAAGTAACCATGAACAATCATAATAAAACTGAAAGGAGGTAATGACAACAACCTTAAAATTGGTAAACTCATATCATCCCTATCTCACTAAGGATAAAGTTCCTTGATAAAGTTCCAATCATAATTATAGTCAAGTTTAAACAACATGGTGAATACCAATTTAGAAATTAATACACTTAACCGTTAAATTCCAAGAATTAAATTCCATCAGTCCTTGATCTTTCTAAAAAATATTAATAATAGTGGCACCTTCAAAAGAAAACTTTGTCGAAGGGAGGGGGTAAGAATTGATTTCGCCCAAGCAATTTTGTATTTTCGCCCATCAATATGCTTTCGCTCTTATCCTGAGTAATTTTACTCAAAAAATAGCGTACTTCACCTAAAAATGGAATGAAAATGACTTCTACAAGAAACTAGGTGAAAATGATTGATTTCGACCTCAAGAGAGGTGAAAATGATTTTCGTCCCCTACCTGGGATGACTTTGACTTTGACTAGAGCATAAAGATGCTATTTCAGGACTTTCACTCCAACTTGGATGAATTTTCTATTTTTGCCCAAAATGGGGCAAAATTACATTGCAAAGCGTCTTTCTAAAATTCGCTTTGACTTTGATTGGAGAAACCTTCACCTGGATGACATCACTTCATCATTTGCTCCCTGAAAAATATCCTCAGCTTGGATTTCACCCGAAAGAGGGGCAAAAATGATTTTCACCCCTTACTTGAGGTGAATTTGACTTTGACTTCACAAGGCACATGTTTGGCTTGATTTTTGCTCCAGAATGTCTTTATTTAGAATTTCACCCTAAAGAAGGGCAAAAATGATTTTTGCCCCTCCAAGGGCGACTTTGACTTTGACCAGTTCCCCATCCATTATTTTTGCCCTGAAATTAATTCAAATAGTAATTTGCCTCGACAAAGGATGAAATCACTTTAAATGCGTAATTTTCGGGCAGAAGTGCTTAAATTATATTTTCTTCTACCGAAAGAATTCGTCCTTCACTCTGAACTAAGCATTTATCATTATCTTTGCTTCCATTTGGGCAGAATATTTTTAACATGGTATTTCATCCGAAAGAGGGGAAAAAATGATTTTTGCCCCTTCCCTCAGGCAAAAATCATTTTTACCTTTATCTTCACTGGCGCTTTTCCTTGTTAAAGCCTTAGACCATTTTCATCGCTCCTTTGATCCTAAGATGTTCTTTGCCATATATTTTCTCCTTTATATTTTGCCTATGATTTGCATTAATTTTTATCGATAAAAACTTGTGTATTTCCAAGGACGAAATCAACCTTCTTTATTTAACAAAATCACTCAAAGGAGGGAAACAAAAATGTTACATAAAAATGGTAAAATCAAAACAATTGCATCATCCATCTTATATTCCTTAAATTTTACAATCAAAATTTAGTATGGCAAAACTACCAACAAGTGGATACTTAGCCATGTTGGAATGTCAGGATTTAGAGCAATCAAAATTTTCTACTCTTCATGATTTGTTTTGGAAGAATGTTTGGTCACGAGAGGCATTTCTTAAGGTCTAAATATTTCTTTTTTATCTGTCCAAAGCAAGAATCTTACAAGAGAGATTCTACAAAGAGGAATATATAATAGAAATTTTGAAATGTACCTTGTATGAGAAGGATTTAGAAACATTGAATCATTTAGTTCTTTAATGTCCCTTTGCTTATGCCATTTGGGGCTACTTTTTTGAAAATATGAAAATATATGAGGTACCTATAGCTCAAAAGAGTTGATGAAATATTAAATTAATTATTTTAAAACTAAAACATTATATATTCTATGAAGGATTGGTCCTACCAGTATTTATTTGAATGTATTACTTTAAAGAAATAATAAAATTAAAACACATATATATCAAAGTCATGCCTTAGAGTTGTACTATTGCATCTCTTGGAAAAAATAATACAAAGAGTAGAAAGTGAGATAAGAAATAGAAAGGGAACACGACTTTCATTTCATAATCCCATTGTCTAGTTTATTAATGATTATTTATTCTTTGTAATTATTGTGTTTTTTCTATTGTTTGTTGACAACCATTTATTTATTTTATATCGTTTAACAATGAAGACCATCTGAATTTTTTTTTATCGTTTAACAAGAATCATCCAAAGGAAGTTCAATCTCCATCAATTGACGAAGAATCGGAGAACAATGGAGTTATTGCATACTTTTAAATTTTAGTTGTAAAAAAAATGGGTCAAAAAATGCAATGGTAGAAATGGTCGTAGAGAAAAAGAAGGGTCAAATTTATGTTTATGAAATCTACAATATATGCATTCAAACATTAGTGGGTTTGCTATATTATGAATGCATATAGGAAAATAGCAATCCATACAAATGAAATGATGTTAGGGTTTTCATCTTTAATCTATTGACAATTTTAAAGAAATACATTATAAATGTGTTAAATTTATAGGACCATATTACTTGTACTTTGTTCTTGGAGGATTGAAAATTTTGTGTTTAACCTATCATCTCATTTGAAGGCTTCCTTTGCGATAAGATGTGAACTTATTCCAAATTAAGTTTATATTGAATTAGGAACAATTGCTACCAATATTTTTAGAGACTCATGTCTTTTAAATGAATTATATATTCAAGACTACAAGTCCCACATTATGAATCCTAAATTAATTTCACCTCTCCCTCTTGCTTCTGGATTTAAATTTTTCTTTTCTAATTATGATTCAAACCATATTACAAACCAAACATGGAGAACCAAAGTTAACTCCAAAATTTAAATCATAGGATGGCATCTCCTTCATTTTGAGCTTCTAAGGTCTACTACTCTTGCTCCTATTCTAGGTTGTGCTTATAAATACACATTTTTTTCCTCCATAGAGATTATCCCCCATATGCTTTGGTTTTGTAGTTTTAGTTAAAAAATGTAGTCTTTCCTTGGTCTAGTTTTTTGAAGTCTTTAGATCTAGTGGAAAACATCCCTTTTAGGTTCTGGAAGCCCTATATTTGAGAGTCATTTATAGAAGCCTTATATGTTGTTCACCCTTAAAAATATTTAGAAGATGATATATCAAGATATTGGTCCGACATCACCTTAGGGGATATTTTCGTTAAACTTATTACTAGAATAAATCTTATAGTTTGTGGATTCAATGGTGAACACATTAGAATATTTGCATTATTAGGTGCATCATCAACAACATGCGTAAGGGAAAGCGAGTTCAAAGTTGGATAACTAGTTGGCTAAAATCTCATTTTTTATTAATATCCTTCAACTATTTATTAATTATGTGGATTAAATGATCTCTCCGATAATTTCACATTTCAAGAGCAATGGTAACCGATTAGCTGGAAGCCTCACCAATAAATTATCCTATATGACTATGTTTTAGTAGCATGGAGTTTCTATGTTTTTGTTACTTCTACTTTAAGTTTATCTCATGGTATTTTTATCATAAGTTTTTATCCTCTTATTTTATTGATTTTGGGTAGTAAAATTAGGTAAAAATTCTACATTGTGTTGTATTTCTCTATTGGACAGGGTAATGAAAAGCTAGTATTTTTATTTCTAGAAGAAAGACACTAAAGAGATATGATTGATATAAGGAGAGGCATGAAAAGGTTGTGATGGATTATCGTAAGGAAAAAATCTAAAAGGTTATGACAATTTGTCATCGAGATAGGCTAGGCTTTTTTATCCAATATAGAATTCCCTATAACTATACCTAAAAACCTAGGCAAAAGCAACATAGGGAATCCAAGAATAATAATTTCTATTTGTATTAATTATTATTATAAGTCCTTTTAATTTTTCAATTAGGATTATAAGGTTCTTCTTTTAGGATATTTCTATTTACCCACATATGATATGAAATAATTAACATCCCCCATAACATAATAATTACATGATAACAAATAATGTAATAAAGTCTAACACCCACTATCATATTATTTGGTACAAATATCATTATTCCCCATGATTCCAAGAGTGGTCCATTGGAACTATGCTCTAGATTTAGCTCCTAAGTAATATCCACTAGGTCTACCTCTTTGGGTTGTCATTAGATCTACCTTTAGGTTCTTTTCCTTTGGGTCATCTCTAGATATTTACCTTTGGGTATTACCTCTAGGTCGTTGTCTTTGTGTCTTTTCTTTCAGGCCACATTTAGGTCTTTTGCTTTTGGATTGCCTTTGGGTATTTTACCTTTGGATCACCTCTAGGTCATCATATCTAGGTTACCTCTAGGTTAGCCTCTGTATCTACCTTTACGTCATCACATCTAGGAAATTACCACTGATTGTGTTTCATTGTAGGTTTTGTTACTACATGTCTTCCAAGCATAGCTTAAGTCATATTCTAATACAAAAATCATTCATTTCAAATTTATCAAGATTACATTGCTCCATGGGAAAACTTACAATTGACAAACTATGATGTTTTTCAACCATCAAACTTTGCTTTCTTCTATAGAATCCATTCAACATTTCTTTTGCTTTATCCCATTTTAACACATTTATCCATCCACAATTCATATGTATTTTGTTAGTCACTTTATTTTTGTGTCAATAATTTATTTGGGAGTGATTATTACCTCCAAAAATTTCATATGGATGTAGGTTCCAACACAATTATCATATGACTGGATCATCCAAAATGAATACAACAAACTATTCTAAGAAATTTATCTTTGCATCTCTTTTCACAAACTTGGTCTTGTCATTTCTTGTTGGACCATCATAACCAAGAACTTTATTCTTTGCCCTTACATTAGATTCTATAGGCTTTCTTATGCCTTGTCCATTACTTCCCAATCTTGTGCTGTTATAACCCATTCTACTCATTAATTTTGAGTTAATTTCTTTGGTGTGCTTTTCAAATCATCCAATTTCTTCATCATCGCTATGTTTTTTGCCAAAATGAACTTCAACATTATTGTCACCAAAAACATGCCAATACCCAAAATCTTCCGCTATGCAATTCGAAAGTATAAAAGGAAAATTAAAGGAATACCTTTATGCTATTTATTTTTTAAAAGAGAATTTAAAAACTATACCTTGTTATCATATTGATAACAATAAGACGTTGTTCTACCTACAAGTTTCCACATGTCTATCTTAAATATTTCTATTTTTGTTTGAATTATTATTATTATTTTAAATACACAAATTTCATTTCAAATAACATTATGAAGCCTTTGATATTTACAAAAAACACTTCTAGGCACTCAAAAATATTTTTTAGATTTACAAAGAGTGTTTGCAAGAACTCAAATTACCTCGTAACATCCTTGTATGTCAACATGTAGCTTCATATGCTAATTCCTTGGTAAAAACAAAATCATTTTAGCATAAAATAAAATAAGGTAATAGCTTATATATTTTGAGTTTACATAGGTAACATTCCATCTACCAATGAAACATTTTCTTCAATTTTAAAGTAACTTTTCAAGTGCAAATTCAATTACTACCTTCACTCAATTCTTCATCGTCCAATCAAGCTTTGTTTAGGCAATTAAAAAACTTGGGCCATTATTTTCATAACTCCCATAGTTGTAACATACAACATAAGAATATTGAGTATATTTTAAACCCTACAAAACTTAAAATATCTTGAAGACATATTGGACTCACAAAAATTATCTTTAATAAGATATTTTGTGGACATCTCATGTTGGAGAAATTGAGTTTGCTCTCTGATTGATACCTTCACAAGAAAAATTATAAAGAAATATTGTCAGATGGAGATGATTGTCCCTCCTCACACAAATTAACTCTCCATGAATCTTTGCTCTAATACCAAATGTTAGAATAATGACGAAGACAAGCAAAAATAATAAAAAACAATAATATTGCATATATTTTTTAGATTTACAAAGAGTGTTTGCAAGAACTCAAATTACCTCGTAACATCCTTGTATGTCAACATGTAGCTTCATATGCTAATTCCTTGGTAAAAACAAAATCATTTTAGCATAAAATAAAATAAGGTAATAGCTTATATATTTTGAGTTTACATAGGTAACATTCCATCTACCAATGAAACATTTTCTTCAATTTTAAAGTAACTTTTCAAGTGCAAATTCAATTACTACCTTCACTCAATTCTTCATCGTCCAATCAAGCTTTGTTTAGGCAATTAAAAAACTTGGGCCATTATTTTCATAACTCCCATAGTTGTAACATACAACATAAGAATATTGAGTATATTTTAAACCCTACAAAACTTAAAATATCTTGAAGACATATTGGACTCACAAAAAATTATCTTTAATAAGATATTTTGTGGACATCTCATGTTGGAGAAATTGAGTTTGCTCTCTGATTGATACCTTCACAAGAAAAATTATAAAGAAATATTGTCAGATGGAGATGATTATCCCTCCTCACACAAATTAACTCTCCATGAATCTTTGCTCTAATACCAAATGTTAGAATAATGACGAAGACAAGCAAAAATAATAAAAAACAATAATATTGCATATATTTTTCGCCATGTATCATCCATCATACTTATACAATATGGTATCTCTTAGTTTCAAGAGACCCTTCGATGTTTCACCTTCATCATAAACTTTTCATCTTCTCATTCTTTTGGGAGATTTCTATTCACCCATATATGAGATGAAATAATTAACATCCTCAAAATGTAATAATTACACAACGACAAATAATATGATAAAGTCTAAAAACTATATGAGATATTAACAAGATGACCATAAAGATGGTAAAAACAATGTATTTATTACCCAAATACCGTGACCTGATTTGGGTCTTTTATAAACTTGTTAGTGCACTAATAAATATTAGTAAACCATGGAAAAGATAATCAATATTAAATCTGGGTTGAGACTAAATGATCCAAATTTATTATACATATAGACAATCATTCTCTCTAGTTCATACACCACCATGTGGGATTATAGTCAATAAGGTTTTGAGTACTATCCATTGTATTGAACCATATATTAACTATATGAATAGATATAAAATATCTACTATGTTATAATTGTTATGAATAATATACCTATAAATAATATTTACAAATCCTCTCATATTTCGAGGCATAATACTCCTAAGGAAATTCAATCAAGACACATACATTCCTCGATATCATCACCAAGGTTCTTAAGGATTTTGTAAGTATTCCTTATAAGCTATTGTTGACTGGTATATATGATATCTTCCAAATAAATTGTTGGATATTTTTTAAAATATATTTGTTTGTGAGAAAAAGGGGATATCTCATACAATTGCATGTATTATTATATGATATACCAAAAAAAATAAATCAAGATAGCAAAGCAACAATAATGAAATTAAAACTCAAGCTATCTTGATCTAAGTAGAAATTGAAAAAGAGCATTCAAGAACATGCCAAACTAAGATCATCCACACAAAGTATATGCTAGATTAAATCCTAATGCACTAGAATAAATTGCTTGATACTTAGGTCATCAATGACCATACCATTCATAAAATAACCACAAAAGAGAACTCACTTCTTTTCTATCCTACTTGCAATATCATCGTGATAAAAATAAGAGATCACACACTAGAATGAATATAGAAGATTTTATATGTCTCAAACACTAATCCTTGAGCGACGACTCGTAATATTTAACTAGAAATCCTAGTGGAGTGTCTCACCTTCCTCTATGAAAAGTAGATAACCAACAATCAATGGCTTTGGTTGTATTAGAATACATGCTTACTGGTTTGGCATCACTTTAGGGGATATTTTTGTTGAACTTATTGTTGGATTAAATCTTATAGTTTATGGATCCAATGGTTAACAAGTTATAATATTTTCATTTAGGTGTATTGCCAACAACATGCATAGGGGGAAGCAAGTTTAAAGCTGACTAACTAGTTGGCTAAACTCTCAATTTTTATTAATATCTTACTACTTTGACATCACCTTAGGGGATATTTTTGTTGAACTTATAGTTGGATTAAATCTTATAGTTTTTATATATCTAATGGTGAATAAGTTAGAATTTTTGCATTATTAGGTGCATCACCAACAATGTGCATAGGGGGAAGCAATTTCAAAATTGGCTAAATAGTTGGCTTAACTCTCAATTTTTATTTATATCATTCAATTATCTATTAATTATGTGGATCATATGACCTCTTTGATAGATTCATATTTTAAATGCAATGGTAATTGGTTTGTTGGGAGCCTCACCACTAAATATCTGACATGACTATGTTTTAGTAGCATGGAGTTGCTATGTTTTGTTACTTCTACTTTAATTCCAGCTAATGGTATTTTTAGCATAAGTTTTTATCCTCTTCTTTTGTTGATTTTGGACAATAAACTTAGGTAAGAAGTTTACAATTGTGTTGTATTTCTCTATGGGACTGAGCAATGAAATGCTGATATTTTTTATTTTTAAAAGAGAGACACTAAAGATATATGACTGATATAAGAATATATATAAGAAGGTTATTATGGATTATCATAAGGAAAGACTCTAAAAGGTTGTTATTATTTGTCATAATGATATCTTGGGCCATTGGATCCGATGTAGAATGACTTATAACCATACCTACATTCCTACACAAGAGCAACACAATGAATCTAAGAATGAAAAATTCTATTTGTATTAATTTTGTTAGAATTTCTTTTTATTATTCGATTAAGCTTACAATGTTTATCACTTGAAGCCCCACCCATAAGAAGGGGCACTTGACTCTTTCACCCTTACCCCAAAGAATTAATTTTCATGTCTTTAACCCTTATCTTGTATAAGGGACGAATTTATCTTCTATCCTTTAGCTTGTAGAAGAGAGCCTTCTATTTGAATAATAAATTACTTTAATTTTTTTAACAAGTTGGAAATCACCTAATTATTAAAAATGTATTTGAAAACCCTATCAACAATTTTTAGCCAATGTAATCTAACTTTTTTGTAGACTCCCCTAGTAGAATGAGCTCTAACTATTTTAAGTTATATTAAATTGAAATGATATAAGTTTGTAATTCATCATCAAGTACTTGTTTATATAAACTAGCAAAAGCCAACGTAAGAAGTTTATATTAAACCATTGGATGCATGGCAAATTTTATAATTATTTCCCATAAATAAAAATAAGTAGTGTGATAGTGACATAATTTATAATTCAAACTATTAGTTTTCTCCAAAAAGCTAAGGAAAAAGAGTCTAGACTTTATGAAAACGAGACAAAGTAGCAATTATAGTATTTAGTAAATATTTAGCTTTAGGTTGGGGATCTATCATGTCATACTTTAATATAATACAAAATTTTATGGAATAATGGTTTGGCAAGATAATATATGAGATATTATTAACAAGATGACCATAATGATGGTCAAAATAATGTATCTTTTGGTCAAAGGTAGTTACTTGATTTGGATCTTTCATAAACCTATTAGTACACTAATAGAGATTATTATATCATGAAGAAGATAATTAATATTAACTTTGGGTTGAGACCAAATGATCCCAATTTGTTATGCATATAGACAATGGTTCTCTCTAGTTTATAAACCATTATGTGGGATTATAGCAACAATTTTTAAGTATTATCCATTTTGTTAAAATTACCATATATTAACTATTTGAATTACATACCTAAAAATAATGTTTACAAGTCCTCTCACATTTCAAGACATAATGCTCTTAATGAAATTCAATCAAGACATATATATTCCTCAATATCATCACCAAGGTTCTTATGGACCTTGTAAGTATTCCTTAAACTATTGTTGATATATATACATGATATCTTCCAAACAAATTGTTGGAGATTTTTAAAAATATATTTGTTTGTGAAAAAAATGGATATCTCATAAAGTTATATGAATTACTATAAGTTATACCAAAATTATTAAACCAGGACAACACAACAATAATTATGAAATTAATTCTAAAACTATACTAACTTAACTTGAAATTAAGAGAGCATTCAAGAAAATATTACATCAATATCATCCATACAAAGCATATCCTAGGTTAAATCCTAATGTAATAAAATAAAATGCTTGATACCCAAGGCATTAAGGACCATATAATTCATAGATGATTCACTTATATTCTATCTTTCTTGCAATGTCATCATGATAAAAAAAAAAAATATTACACTTGGAATGAATGAAGAGTATTTAATATACCTCAAAAATTGGTTGTTGATAATGACTCTCAATCTTTGACTATAAATCCTAGTGGAGTATCATGCCCTCCTCCATGGAAAGCAAATAACTAGTAGTCAATGAATTTGGTTGTACCGAAAGGTATGAGGAGAGAGAGAGAGAGAGAGAGAGAGAGAGAGAGAGAGAGAGAGAGAGAGAGATCTCATATAACAATAATAACAAAGGTAGATATCTTTGAGAGAAATGTTAAAAAGAACACGAAAATGGTTGTAGTGGCTAAATGTATGGTGAGAAAATGAGAAAATCAAATAGGTATTTTATAGTAGAAGACACTAATTAGCTTTCCCTTAAGCTCAATGATCAAACTACACTCACTTTAGAGTCATAAAATCACAATTGTCAACCCAAACAATGCATTGTCTTAATCCTAGACATAAAACATGCTAGGATCATAATTGTACATCAAAAACCCTAAAATTTAATCAATGACTATAATCCCCACTTAAATTAGTGATCTTACCACATTTTTTTTTTGGAATGCATGGATTTGGGGACACATATAAATATTTTTCTTAATCATGACTCTATCCTTATTTTAGGGTTTTAAAAAAATCAATAAGCAAAAATATATAAGAAATGTGTCAATAAGATAATAAATAATTGAAGAAAGACAACCAAAACCATCATACAACATGTCTCATTATCATCCTAACCAAGGACTAACAAATTTAGTCCACGCTTATCCCATATAGAGGAGGACATGACTCTCCACCATCTACAAAGTTAGTTTTTAGTGTTCATTTTTTACAAATATATATTTCCCCTCCTTGAGGACCATAGGAAAAACTATAATGACAATATAATTGTGAGTTCTTATGAAAAAGAAAAAAAATTCAATATGTAGGAGTCAAAGCAACAAAATAAAAACTGTATGTCAAGGAGCAAAAAAAAAATTGTTAGTCTTGATCCTATTATCTATGCAAAAATAAAAAATTTCAAAAAAGATAGTTAAAAATTCAAAGTAAATAAAAATGTAAAAGAGAAAATACTTGATACTTACCTAGATATGCCCCAAATATTATTGGCTAAAATAAAAAAAATGCTTACCACATACATCTTGAAAATAATTTACCTACAAAATTGCTCGAAGTGCTAAACAATACTAGTTAGGTGTAAAATGAACAAAAATGGAGTGCACGTTCAAGTCCAAAGTAATACAAAACCCCTAGAGGCACAACCCCCATAACATCCCTACGAAACACAACAAAATATTACATATAAAACCAATTTTGTAGAAAAATATTCAAAAATATTTATAGGGGGTTAAAATTTTGAATTTTAAATTTTATTTTTATGCGTATTCCTAAACTTCTAATGAACACCACACATTTGCACGAACTTCAATTTGACTATAGATATAGTTGATGGTGTGGAAATGTAGATATGGTGTTGGAGAGGTAGGTCTCACAACTTTTCCTTGAGAGGTAGGTGCACTATTTTCCTGTTTCTATCATATTGTTATCTAAAACTTACAATAATATCCCTAATGATACCCTTCCTTATGTAAATGGTTGAGGTAACTCTACCAAGAACTCAAACCATGTCACTATAGTTAGTCTTGTTACAAAAGTTATAAAATTAATTTAAATAATAAACTGAAATGCAATAATATTTTATCAAATATACATTTATCATTTTACAAAATGGTCCGAGGGTATTGTTGGGTTTACTTTGAATAGAAAGGCGAGGTTCTTTGGGGTTCGTGTTGTTGTTCCAATAGGATTTGAGCCTACCAAAATTGGGATCCTTTTGGAGCTCCATCTTCCATCACCGTTCAATTCTTCTTTGTTGGTTTTCCTTCGCCTAGATTTTGATAGGTGTTGTGCTATGTTCGGGCATTCATGCCCTTAACTACCATCGGAAATCCTTGTGGTTTTCTCCCCTTTTGTTTCACTAAGGACCGATACGGCCCCATATCTTCCTGCAAGGATGTGTCTCTATTCCCCCTTCTCGGGAAGGTGGACCTTGTCAGTGTGTGCATCTTCGATCCCTTATTTTCAAAGAGTTTCACTAGGGGCGAGGAAAACCCATTGTTTTCCTTCAAAGGTGTGTGGTCACTTTTTGGGAGGGCTTCTCCTATGGATGTGTGCATCCCTAAGTCTCAGTGCCATGAGAGTTATTCCAAAGGTCAAGTAGGCTCCTTGGCTTCTAGCTGCGATGTGCATCCTAAGAAAGCTAAGAATGCTTCTAGAAGCTTTTCCAAGGAGATCAAATTTTTAGCTCTGGATTTGATTATTGGACCTAAGTTTTCAATGTGCTCCTCTACAATGTGCTTCTGTAGTTTTGGGGAAATACTTTATGGGTTTCCTTGGATGGTCTAGTGGAACGATAGCATTGGAATTTTTTTTTAGCTATGCAGTAGTGATGGAAGTAAAATCTGGAGTCATCCCACTTGGTTTCCACTAGATGGTTGCACTTGGGGAGATCCCCTCAAAGAGAGGGAAAAATTTTAGTTTTTTTAAATTTCTTGTTTGAGTAGGATTTCCCTTGCTTAGGTGGAAAATATTCATTATAAATTTTTTACTTGTCCGGGAATTCCTCACCTTGGTGTCTCTTGTGTAGGCCTCAGTTTCCCTTTGCTTCTCTGTCCTTTTATGTTGTAGTTTTCATTGAAGGCCCCTTAGGTGCGACTCCTATTTTTTTTGTCCTTTGTTTTTAGTGGTGGCCCTCTCTAAGGGATTTATATCTTTGTAAAAAGGTTCACGGAACCTTTCAAAACCCCTTCTTCCAACCAATCATTTTTTTTTAAATTGCCACATAATTAAAAAAAAAGTTGCATGTTATGATAGTAATAATTTTATGCGAAATCACCATTGTTCCACGTTGCCAAAATTCTATTACATGCATAAAATAAGTTGTCATAAATAGTTTTATTAGAAATGTGGCTGTGACAACTTTTAATTTTTTCAAGGCTTGGCTTTGCCTTCAAGATTTTTAAGCCATAAAATATTCTATTTCATCTTCCAATTATTGTACCAAAACATTAGCATTTTTGTAACTTAATCTACGTACTTGATGTTGATATGAAATTAGCATGCTTTTAACCTCATGTTTGATCACTTTATTAACTAAAAATATAATGGTCAAATGAAGACATTTTGGAAATTTAATTTGAATCTTACTATTTTGTTTATTTTATGCTTTTTCCTTTTACTATTAGGTAGTCAACCACACTGGATTGTGCAATTTAGAAATTATATCCTCTTGTCCATATGAAATAAGTAAAGTATCATTATAAATTAAAATATTGAAACATCCACTATAATAATATTATTATTGATGATATTTTACAAAGTATAATAATTATTTAATTTTTTAAATGTTCCACACATTTTGAAATAGAAAATTTAAAATTTAAAAAATAAATGAAATTCATATGGAGCAATAATAAGTCAAATACAGGGAATGGGCACAAGAACGATCATGGTGGTGCATGGTGGTGCTAGATTCTGATGCAAAGGAGACCTGACCCATGATCGAAGAGATTGAACACCACTTCTCCCTAGATTCATGTTTTCCACCTTCTAATCTTGAATCCTTCTTCGCTACTTCTTAGAAACCTCCTCAAAGAGAATAAGTTGATTTCTCTTTGGAGGCTCATTTTTATCCAATTGAGTTGAAACCCTTCTTGCCTCTCAATATTTTGTTTTGTAAGAGAGCGGGTTGGCTGAGTTTAGTAGTCTAAAATTCTTTTTTGGATCAAGAGAATACATGGTGGGATGCAGAGTCTACCTTCTGCCTGATAGTGCTGACCCTGTTGTGGTGCCAAAGGTGCCTCTTGTTCCAGATTTTTCCAAAGCACTATTATGAGACAGTTGGTGGGGTGGTGGATCAAGATGTTGGTATTTAGGCTCTGAAATATCAGGTGGTTGTGGTTGGCCACTCTTTAGTTGTTAGGCTCTCTCCTTGGTGAGGAAATTGTTCTTCTATGTATTTATGGGGTTAGAACCCATAGGGGTTGGAAGTTTGGTTTCATTGTGTGCCTATGGGGTTTGAACCCACAGGTTTCAAAGTTTTGGGTCCTTTCCAAAACCCTGCTCCAAGGTTCTAGGAACATTTTAAAATACAGTTGCTCTCTTGGCCCCCTTGGTAGCATTGTTCAAGTTTTACTCTTCTGGGTGTTGGGAGCTTTTGGTTTGGTTAGTGGCAAACCTCTGGTGGTGATTCAGAGTTGGAGGTTCAGAAGAAATTCTTTGTTGGATCTCCCCTGCATATTTTCAGTTAGAGAAAGATGCTTTGTGTTGGTTTTTTAGCTTTAGAGCATTCGAGTTTAGTGGGAGTTTGTTTCTAGATATTTTGTAAGACCATTTGTTGGTAGGACCTCTGGTTTCCTGAGTCCCTATTCTAGGTGGGATGGTCTATGTTAAATTTATTTTGGAACTCAACGGGATGTAGGATTTGTGTGATCTAGAATGAAGTTTTTTTTTTCATTGGATGCCTGCTCCCTTGTTTGTTCTTTGTTCGTTCTTTTCACCATGATGTTGATTTTTAGCTCTATAGATTAGGCAAGAAGGCCTTCTTTTAAGGATAGGTTCTAGATTCCTCAAATATCAATGGTTTTTCATGATCATTGGTTGTATTTTTGGAACTAGATCTATTTGTAGTTTCAGGATTTTGTTCCAGTTCTTTACTACTCTTCTGGTGCCCATGGCTGGTTGTGTTCGTGGCATCTCCTTTAGAGTGTTGGGTGCCTTTTCTTTTGGGTGTTTTAGCTATAGGCTTTCGGGTTGTCACTCAGTTTCTCTTTGGTTTGTTGATCCTTTGTTTGGACCTAGAAATAAGGTTTTTGGGTTTGTTGTTTCCATTGGAGTAGTGTTTGTTTTTTAATAATATTTAGAATTAGATCTTCTTCGAGGCTTCTTGACAAGTGTGAAATATCTGCATACCCCAAATGTTGGTTGGGTGAGTGCTTTAGGATGGTGGTTTTTTTATCTCAAGTCCCCTATTGGGTGGGATGTTGGTATATGGTTCCTTTGGCTAGCCTTCCTAGCTTCCAACCTTGGTTTCTTGCTAGGTGGGATGGTGTTCAGGTGCGAGAAGGATGGTTTTCCTATCCTCTCACTAGGCAAGAAGTTTAAAATTTGAAGTCTTTGGTTAGAGCGAGAGGTTGAAATTTCAAATTCTTCTCCAGCTCTCAGATTCAAATTTGTCCTAGAGCTTATTGAATATTTGTTTGTTTAGGTTTGAGTACCCTTGGAAAACTCCTTTGTATAAGGTTCGGGGACCCTTTCAAAATACATTATTTTACCAAATAAAAAAAAATCAAATACATATGTTAATACAATTTTAAAGAAAATAATATTTTAGAAGACATGTCACTTAAGAATATACATATTTTAGATTGTGCTAAAATTAAGATACATATTCAAGAAGGATAATGGTCTATAGTCTTTATAGTTTTTATTATTGATTCCTTAAATAGGTTTTTTGAAGGCTAAAAAATACTCTTTGACTTAACTTCACTTGGATTGTGAGAAAACTAGTTATTTGTCCCTAGTAAAACCCTTTATTTTGAAATAAAATTTACCATTCTATGCCTAAGGAGCTTAATAAGACTATGGCACAACACATTCATTTGTAGGGTATTAGAGAATACCCATTAATTTCAATTCAAATACCTATACTATATTATTAATACTTCGTCCTAATATATTTTTTGAAGTAAATCCCTTATTTTCACCATGTATTCTTGGTATCCATTTTCATGAAATTTTAAATACTCCTTTTTATTTGTATCCTTTGAATGGCAAGGGTATTTTGCATTAGCATTATGTTGACTTTAAATCCATGAGAAAAAAATATCCATTGGACTTGCATAATTCAAGCAACAATAATATTGTTAAACATGTGATCCATGGGTCTAGGTGGATTGATAAGTTGGGGCGCTTACCGAGAGGAGACCTAGGTTCCAATCCCATGGGCGTGCCCATGCATAGTCAGTAGCTCGATCTAACTCCTCTACGTGTTGCACCTGATTGATGATGGTGATCTGTTTCCTGCTTGTCTAGCGGTCCCCTTCATGCCACGTGTTGAACCAGACTGACAAAGATGGTGTGAACCCTATACGTCCAGTGGTCTCCATATCACGTCGAGTTATCATTAACAAGATGGTGGGTGTGTTGGAAGCCTTTGTTGATAGTTTAAACCCTGCCAGCTACGCTGGCAGTTACTAAAAATTATGATTGTAACCAATTCATCTATGTAACCAATGTAACTAATATATATTAAATCTAGATTTTATCTAAGGATTGATGCATATGAGCAAGATCTATCATGATTGGGAGAAACCCAAAACACAAATAACCCACAAAAGGTAAGTAAGAATAAATTTGGAAAAAAGCCAAATGTTACATCCATAAGGAGTCTTTGATTTCGTACAAGAAAATCATGGATATTCAAGGAAGAAAATATTGTAAATTACCTTGTAATCCATTGTAATGCACTAATCATGGCCTCCAATTTGGAATTTTGGTTCAAGAACCATATACACAAGTATAAGAATATGCATTTTAAGAAACAAAAGAAGAACTCTTTCTAGAAAATGTAATATCCCTCGAATGGATGACAATATAAAGAAAACCTATCTCTAAATTTTTTCTTATATTGTGATAAAAAAAAACCTTGAACATTAATATTTCTATGTGAATTATATTAATTAAATATACAAAAAACAATTTGGGAAAACATATAGACAAACAAAAATATGCTTTGGAGGATGAAAATGAATGTATATATTTTTATTCTATATGAACCAACCCCTTACCTCCCCTTGCCCATCACTTAAGTTTAATTTAATCATACAAAGTTAGTGATGTATTGTTTTTAATGTAATTCAAATTTATAACTACCCCAACATAAACCCAAGTGGTATGTTAATGGTTATAAAATGGCCCCCATGAATAGTATTATGAGATATTGAGAATAGAGTATGGATAGTCCATGAAGATCTTGATGCAATGCTAATAAAGCTTGAAATATACTATAAAATCAAACTATTTATTAGTGTTAAATTCTTGTTCACTTTTAGTGTGAACTTACTAAATTCTAAGCATGAAATTTGGGGTTTCAACTTATCAATAGGGGACACACACACACACACACACACACACACACTATGGTTTAAAATTTAGAGCTTATGAAGATCTAAAGCTCGAACCATTGCTCTATCCCCCAAATCATAAATTATTATTATTATTAATGCTATCAAGAAAATGAATGTGGGAATTGGATAAAAACGAAGATTATTTTTGTCCAACTATAGATGGAGGTAGTATCTTTGAATTGTAAGATATCTATAGAGAAGAAAACATAGTAATAAATAATTTAGCTAGTCATGGTGTTGATCTTATTTTGGAAAAATTAAAATTTGAGAAGTTAACTAGCTGATGGAGATGCTATGTCACCGAATGAAAATGATACAAATGATTTGATAGCAAAAATATAGTAGTTTGAAGAAAATGAAGAATATGTTTTATACAAAGGAAAAGTGGGTATGGTCTAGTTAACCTAATAATGGAAGTGCCCCGCAGTAGAATCCACATATATCTTATTAGAAAAAATAAATTATGATCATATATCCTTCCACAAATTAAGGACCATACTTTAATATAATAACATGTCATTATGGATCTACAAAATCAAAGAATTTTTTATCATATTTTAAGTAGCCTTTAAGTTTAACAATTTGAGCTTGTTATGTATTTGGAATTGGTCCTTGTTACTTTGGTAAGTAGTCATAGGTATAAAGATGAAATTTAATAATGTTACAATGACCCACTAGAATGGCATGCCTTCTATATCAAGAGGAAAAATGATTTGGATCCTAGCATCAAGATGAACCATCAAAATTTGGGGACCTTAAGAAAATTGGGTTACACTAACAATAAAAATACTAGCATGGAAAAATATGAGGTATGGGATATGCACATTAAAGGTACCTACCATAGCCAACCCATTTATCCAATCATTCTTTGTAATTTGGGATAGAAAACACCCCAGGAGTAGAAAAATGCCAAGACAATTAGTGAAGTAATGACTAGCCCATCAAGATCCAAGGGACCCAAGAAGAAGGCTATGAAAAAGATTAACATTTTCACTATAGTTACAATGCTAGTAGTGTTTAGTCTGGTAGTAAGATAGACTACAATTGAAGGAAAAAGTATATTCAAAAGGCACCAACCAATATTTTAAAAGCCTTAGTAGTATAGTCTCAGGCCTTTCATACCCGATATAATCTTCAATAGCTCAGACATGCATATGCTAACTCTTGTATGACTTAAAGTCTTGTTAAGAGACAGGAAAATTACACGTCCAACCTCTAGGTGAAATGGGCCCTAGAGGAGAAACCCCAACTTGAACTTGGAATCTCGGGTGGAGAGAGAAGTTCAAAAGAGGTAACCATTCTAGGATTTGGCCAATCTCGATCTCATGAGTATTTTGACTACAATGAAATGACACTCATGAAGTTTTTTTTTAGCATGCTCATACTAGTAAATAATTTGGAAATGATTGAAATTTTTTCTCACTGTGACCGCTAATGTAGGACGAAGATAGAAAACTCAACTTGAGGAGGGGGAAATCCCTCAAGGACACACTCCTATTAATTTGGGAATGCCTATTGTTGTGTCCATTGCTATAACAATGTCTACTTCCCTTATACCATCTATTGCTTTCTTATTTCTCTATCCTTTCTTCTTCTCGTCATGCTTCTTCTTGCCCCATTCATTCTTCTGCTAAACTTCTCTCACCCTCCACCAATGCAACTCCTCATTATCCTAGAGGCACTCTACCTCCAATGGTCTATTTCTAGTCTAAGACCACACTTATCACTTCATTTTGATCACCTTCCATTCAAGTTTCTACCATACAAATATTAATCCCATAAACCATATCACCATCATTAGCCTTACCCTCATCCACAATGTCATTCCTAATCGACATGCTAGTACAACTGGTATAAAAAATCACTCCCTTCATTTCACTCTATTTCCTTCCATCATCACATAATTTGCTTTTCCTTCCACCTCCACATGTCTTCCTCATCCACTATCTTAGGGAAGATAAATCCTACTCCAAGTAATAGTGCCTACCTCCCTAGCTCAAGAGGTTGAGTTTGTAAGAGTATCCCTTTAAACTAGCATAGTTGGGAGGGCCAATACTAGCCTTCATATGGAAGATAATGTGTAAGCTAGATGAAACATACAAAAAGAGGAGTTTGATACCCTTTCCACTAAGGAAAACAACTGGAAAATGAGTATAAGTGACTTAAAGATAAAATCTCTAGGGCATCAATCCTCATGTAATCATAGTCGACTAGAAAGAGGGACAAGATTTACAATATAGAGGGGAAAGAGTTTAATCCCTCTAAGGTGATGATAGTTGCCATTGACTTGACCATTCAAATATCTACATTGGATCTAAATTGAATGGATCCATACTAAATGGTCTAACTTAAAAAACAATTCACACTTGGTGTTACCATAAAGTTTGATCGACTAGCAATTGAGTATGAAGTAATGTAGAAAAGGAATTAGGAGCTTGAAATAGAAGTGGTGCAACTGAGAGCAATAAGGTTAAAGACCCTAGTATTTCCCTAGTGTAGTTTTTTGAAGTCCTCATATCTAGTCAAAAACATCCCTTTTAGGTTTTGAAAGCCCTATTATTGAGAGCTCTTTATGAGAACCTTATAGGTTGATCACCTTTAAACATATTTGGAAGTTGATATATCAAGATGTGACTACTAGTTTGACATCACCTTAGAATACATGTTCATCAAACTTATTGTTGGATTAAATCTTATAGTTTGTGGATTCAATGACAAACAAGTTAGAACGTTTGCATTACTAGGTACATCCAACATACATAAGGGTAAGTGAGTTCAAAGTTGGCTAACTAGTTGGATAAACTCTCAATTTTTATACTATCTATTAACTATGTGGATCATGTGACCTCTCTGATAGTTTCATATTTTAAGAGCAATGGTAATGGTAACAATTTGAGATTGTTATGTGGTTTGAATTGGCCCTTGCCACTCTGGAAAGCAGTCATGGGTATGAAGATGAAATTCAAAAATGTTACAATGACCCACTAGGATGACATACTTTCTATGCCAAGAGGAAAAAATATTTTGACATTGACATCAAGATGAACCATCAGAAGTTAGGGATCTTAAGAAAATTGGGGTACATTAACAACAAAATCCTTGCATGACAAAAGATCATGTACGAGACAGATACATTAAAGATACCTACCACAAACAACCCATTTCACCACCAATGCTTTGCAATATAGGACAAAGAACACCCCAAGAGCACAAAAAATGCCAAGATAAATAGTGAAGTCATGACTCGACCATCAAGCTTCGAAGGACCCAAGAAGAAGGCTATGACAAATATTAACATTTTTCAATACACTTGCAATGCTAGCAATGATCAGTTTCGTGGTAAGGTAGACTGTAATTGAAGGACAAAGGATCTTTGAAAGATACCAGTCAAGGCTTATAAAGGTCTTAGATGTGTAGGAATATCAAGGGTAGAAAACTCAACTTGAGGAGGGTGAAATCCCTCAAGGAGATACCCCTCTCAAGTTGGGAATGATTAGTGTTGTGGTCATTATTATAACTATCTCTACTTCCCTTTTACCATCCGCTTCTCCCTCGCTTCTCCCTCTACTTTATCTATCCTTTCTTCTTCTATTCATACCTCTCATTCTCTCCCTACTCATTCATTTGCCAAACTTCTCTCACCCTCCACCAATGCAACGCATTCTCCTAGAGACACTCTTCTCCCAGTGATCTATTGCATGTATGAGACCACACTTATTACTTCATTCTGATCACATTCTATTCAAGTTTCTACCACACAACCATTAGTCCTATAGTTGTAGCCTTGCCTTCATTCATAACGTCATTGCTAATTGATATGTTAGTATGACTGACATAAAAAAAAATAATGACATCAAAAAATGTTATTCGAAATATTTAAATAATAAAGTTGATATTGTGTTGAAAAAAAATGGAAGAATTATACCTCCAATATTACACACACAAAAAAAATTGAAATATCCATTGGTGATCAATGTGAACAATTGGTCAACCGATTGTATAATAAATGTAGGATACTATGACTAGTAGTATTTTGAAACAAGCAAAAAGAAACGTTACCAAGAAAAGAAAGACGGTCAAGAGAAGTCGGAATTTCCCCTAAATGACTTGTCATTAAGATGGAGATTACCAATGGAGAAGGAAATATGACCTTCAATAATCTTGTCGCTCAGGTCAAGATAACCGAGTGAGGAAAGATTTCCAACTTAAGGTCTTATACTTCGTGTTATATTAGACGCTGATAAAGAAAGCTCGCTAAGCTCCGGCCATTCGCCATCCAATTTTTGACTTATATCTCCACTTGATCATTGCCATTGAGGTCGAGGTCATTCAAAAGAGAGAGGCGGCAGATACTCAGTGGGAATGAACCATAATAGAGCGAAGTTTCATAGTTATTCCCTTCACCGTTCTTCCACATTTATTCCTTGCCATAGACAAGTCTCCATGCTGACTTCTTCCCTGCTTTGAGGATTTGAAGATTTAAAGAAAATTAATCCTTGACAGAGACCGATCGCGGTACTGTTGTCATGCCAATTTAAGAAACGACAATGAATAATTGCTAACTATAATTGAGGTTTTCACTGTCCGATGGAAAATTGGTTGGTTAAAATTCCACGTTGCTACCCATGGGACACGCCATTAAAAGTCCTGAGTAAGTTTGCCTTTGTGGAAGTCAAATCAATGTAGGTAGTGCCACTTTGCTACCATGGAGCACGCCATCAAAAGTCTTTTGAATGCAATAGATTTGCCTTTTCCACAGAAGACTATGGAAGTCGAAACTTTTGAAATTGCCACTTTGCTACTTAAAAGTCTTTATTGTGTCTGCCATATTACAAGATACTTATATTATGATATTCCAATTTTATATCAGATTCTTACTCAAGAGGTTTTTAGATTCCTTTAATAGATTTAAGTTTAAATTATGTGAGATAGGTGTAAGTGGATTTTAACAACTTATATATATAAGTATATAATATTTTAGAATTTAAAAACACTGGTATCACGGACCAGTGTTTTTATGGCTCCCCACAAAGGGTGTGTTTAAAAAAAAACACTTTAATTTTTATAAATAAAAATATAAAAATAAATATTTCTTAGAACGATTTTAGGGAGAGGGAAGAAAGTAGAGAGGGGAGGGCTCTAGTCCCTCCCCTGCTCCCCTTCCCATGGTTCCTGGTTCCTGTCCAGTCCCTGGCTCAACCCAGGTCATCCCTCCTAGGGAGTGGTTGTTTGCAGATGATCTCCTGGGGGAGATCCTTCTCCACTATCTGCGCCCCTCCCGGCCGGCTAGGGTTTCCTTGGTTATTTTTTGGGACTGGTGATTCCCAGGGATCCCTGTTTGGTTGGGGATCCCTTCCCTTTTTCCCTCAGGCTTCCCACTAGGGTTTTTTGTAGGTTATTCGCGTGGATCTGGTCCCCTGCGTTTCTCGGTGCAGTGGAGGTGACGGTTTAGGGTTTGGACAACTTCCCCCTTTTTTTGTGAATCCTCGACGGGCTCTGTGCTTGGATGGGATTCTTGGTCCCTGCTGCTGGGATCCTCTTATGTTTTCTCGGGGCGGGTTCCTTGTGGTGCAACTCTCTGGTCACTTCCTGATGGGTCGGATCCTCTCTCGTGCCTGGTCGTCGCTTCCTGTAGGATGGCTCTTATGTTTTCCGGTGGGCGGGATGGTTTCTCCACAGGGCGGGATCCGCCAAATCCGCCGGTTTTCCCGCAAGGCGGGATCCTTTCTTTCTCGCTGGTTTCCGGATGGCGGGATTTCCTCGTTGCTTCCGCTAGCGGGACTGTTTGTGGTGGTTTTGATTGCTTCCCGCGAGGCGAGATTTTATTGTAACGGTTTTTCTTTGCTTCTCGCTGGGCGGAATCTTCTCGATGGTGGTTTTTGGCTACTCCCCACTGGCGGGATCTCCAAAACTACTTTCTTTCTTATTTGTTTGTTTCCCGCTAAGAGGGATTGTTTCATGCTTACTGTTACCACTGGGCGAGATTTCTGTTTTGGTGTTCAGTTTCAAGGGATTGATGCCCTAGGCCCATTGCTTATGTAATCAGGTTTTGGGATCCTCGTTAAAACCCGTTATAAATACAAATATTACTTACCAAAAAAAAATATAAAAATAAATAAACGTGTTATATCATATCTTAAAAATTAATAAAATATATATTGTCTTACAGTTTTTATATTTATAAATAATTTTGTTTTCATAATTTTAATATAAAATAGTTTAAATTTGTAATAATAAAAACATATATATTTTAATATTATGATAATGTATTAGTATATAATAAAATTATAATTATTAATAAATAAATGATGACTGTAGCAAGGCTTGTGTGAGAAAGACTTAGAAATATCAAACAATTTGCTTTTTTATTGTTTTTTTGTTCTTACCTTGGGGTTGCTTTTTCAAAAATATAAAATATTGGGTAGCTTCATCAACATTCAAAGAATTAATGACATGTTAGATTAATTATTTCAATGCTATTAGTGTTATATAGTCTATGGAGGATTGACCTTATCATTATTTGTTGGAATTTATGACTTGAAAGTAATAATAGAATTTTTAAAAATAAATCTCAAATCATGCCCAAGTTTGGAATTGTATTATTTTTTCTCTTGGAGAATGTTTATAAATAACTTGTTCATCATATGAAGTCTCAGTTGTGGAAAAAGAGGTGTTAACCACTTGGTTACAAGATTTGAATGTATGTGGAAGGGCCATATGGGACACTAGCATTAAAAAAAAGTTTTTTCCAAATACTGGGTTTATTAAAATAAATTTTGATAGTGTTAAAGGAAATCCAAGAAAAGTTGGTGAAGGTGATGTTTTTATAAATAAACGAAGGTAAAATTATTCTCACATACTTAGGATTATATGGAACTTCAACTCACAACTATGCATAGGCTAGGGTATTTCTTATAGGGATTAAATTTACAATTGTTGAAGGATGGAAATATATTTCAATTGAGTAGGATTCAATAATTCTAATTAATACGATCAACAAAATGATGGGATTGAATAAAAATTGATATTATTATTGATATTAATCAACTATTGTTTGAAGCAATATTTTATAAATGTGAGCATATATATAAAGAAAGAAATTAGACAACATTTAGTTTTGTCAATTATAATGTTTATCTTCATTTTGGTGAATTCATATTTTAGAAGGAACTTAGCCAAGTGAGATTTTATCTCTTACTGAAAATGATGTCAAGAATATGATTATGAACATTGAGAAAGATAAAAACTACATCTAATAGAAAATGAGATGAAAAATATCTTTGATAAAAGGGAAAACTAGATATGGTTCAATTGATGAGTAATCAAATATAATATTTTTGTAGTTTTATGGGAGCCACTGTAATAGAAGTCACATATAGATTATTTGAATAAATATTATAATTTTGTAGACTTTATGACCATATATAAAGGTAATATCTGATATCTTATTCCAATCAATATTGGCATCCCATGAAGTTACCATAACTATAGTACCTCGGTACTACCTTAATATTTTGAAAATTTTAAAGGAGTATATGATAAAGAAGTCCAATAACAAATGCCTTATTAAAAGCTCTCAAAATATGAATAAGTATGGTACAAGTGCTAATTTGCTTGCAAATGATGGGTGATTGACTCCAAGTAGCAATTTTCTTAGCAAAGGTGTTAATCTACTTATGAATGTAAGTGATTTGCTCATTAAAGTAGAGCAAAACATTTGGATGGTCACAAAGGTAAATTGAAGGCATGAATCCTGAGGTAAATCTTCTAAAAAACAATATTTTAGCATATAGTGGTGCCTTATGTTATTTTTAAGCCTTATAAGCCTATCAAAGACATTATTGGAAGCATGTAATATTTGGGGGTGAGTCATTTTCCAAAAATACCCTCAAATGTTTACTTTTACAAAGAATAATTGTTTCTCATCCTAGGTAACTCAAGGGTAAACTTTTACTATAAATAGGGGCTTAGGGACCTCATTGTATTCATTTTTTTGTCATGAGAATATAGAGCTACACTCTATGAAACTCACATTGCACTTGGATCTCATGATATTTTGAGAAATTAGCAAATCCTTAGTCATTCCACAAGTGGTATTGCCCTCATAGTTTTCTAAGTGTTCAACAATTATGGCATTTCCCTCTTATTCCATATTGTCATTCATTTATTAAATTCATATCTAATGAATTTATTGACAATGATGTTATTCAAATTTTTATGTGTTCATTCATCAAACACTTACATCACTATGATTTAAATCCATATTTTCTTGAATCAATCACACCCTTAAACTTCTAAGCATTTTTATTTTTGTACTTTAGTTTTCTACATTTTATTTTCAATGCAATTTAGTGTAGGTTAGCATAGGATTATTCCATGAGGAAGGATTAGGTTGGGATAAGCTATTGGAAACAACTTTCAAATTTGTTGAAACTTGAGTTGGGATGCATGTCTTAATGAGAAGTTAGGACAATCCCTTAGTTTAACAAGTTTGTTGGAGTTTTCTATATGATATTATCAAAAAAAATTGTTTTGATTGTGTGAATGGATTAAACATTGTTATAACACTGTAAATTTTTATTTTGATTAATCAATACCCTACTAGATACTTTGTTTCATATAATAGACTCTGCTAGAGTGGTTTACTATCTTCTTTTCTATTTTTTAGTCTTGTAAAGACTTTAGAAAGACTTTCTCAAAGGTTAAAATTAGAAAAAAATCAAAGGTATTCAGGTTGCAACAAATAGTCCTTCCAAATACCATATATTGTTTGTTGATGATACTATCTATTCTTTTAGGTTATTCCTTAATTAGTGGGATCATGGAGTGTATATCATTAATATCATGATATGAGAAAGTTGCTTGATAGTTAGTTAGTACATTTACAATGAATTATTGTGGGCATTTTAGAATTTAAAATTAGAAAATTATCATCATCATATTTGGGTATTAATTTATCTCACAAAGTAAATAAGGAGCTTTCAGACTTGATTTTGGATTGAATAAAATCTTGTATAGCAGATTGGAAAGTTATGTTCTTAACCATAGCTAAAAGGCTACAATAAAGACTATATTACAATCCATCTCTATTTTATGATACCACTTTCAAGATTGCAAGTAGTCATATCATCTTAGTTTTTAATTAAATTTATAGATATTTTATTTGCAAAGGATGTGACAATAAAATTGGGTTTCCTCTTTGTAAGTGGATATGGTTTGGAAAGGAAAGAATGTTAGAGGGGTAAACTTATTGAATGGTAGACTTATGAGCTTGACCTCGAGACAAGAAGACTAGATATTATTTAGAGAACAAGGAAAGAGTTAGGGAAAATGTTACTTAAAAATATATAGGTTTTCTTAATGTAAATAAAATATTTAGTAAAGTAACCTATCCAAAGGATCATCATGGAACTTTATATTAGACAATTTAAAATTGATAAAGAAACATATTATATGATTATTCAATAAGGGGAATTACAGTTTTTTCTTTTGATATTTGGTTGAAGCCATACCTCTTACTCTAATTCAAAATGGAAACCAAAGCATTCCTGGATTGTAAAGGTCCAAAGGTAAAATATTATATTAATTCAAGCAAATATTATAGATCATGGACATCTATTAATAACCTAGTTGAAGAAGACAAGTTCAAACAATGGTAAAATAGCAAAAGTTGTTTGAAGATTTTAATTTTTTTATTTTTAAACAACATATTGAATTGATTTGAAATCTATCAAGAGATGGTGGATACTCAACCATTGGGATATGATATTTTAGAGTAATCAAAATTTCCTACTCCTAATGATTTGTTTTGAAAAAATGTTTGGTCATAAGAGGCCCTCCCTAAGGTCTCTTCTTTCCTTTGTTTAGTAGTCCAAAGCAAGAATATTACAAGAGAGATTCTACAAAGAGGAGTATATCATGGATCTTTAAGGTGTACCTCGTATAAGAAGGATCTAGAAATATTAGACCATCTACTTATTTATTATACCTTTGCTTACATAATTTGGGGCTACTTTTTTAATATATGAGAATATATTGGGTAGCTACATTAGCATTGAAAGAGTTGATGAAATATTGGATTAATTATTTCAAAACTAAAGCATTACATTTTCTATGGAGTATTGGACCTATCATTACTTGTTGGAATATATATTAATATGTTATGTGTGGATTCTATTGGGGGCCACTACCATTACAAAAACAAAATATTACATTGCTCTCATTACATTTATAACAAGTTAATTAAAGCATATCCAAATTTACCTTTCTATCAAAGATATTCTCCATATTCCTCAAACTGCTAAGTTTCCACAATCAACTCCTTTTATATCAAATGCCTTCTAAAATTTAAATTATGTCAAGATGAAATTCAACACTATGAATAGCTAAAATATTTGTTGTCCAACTTCTATATCTATAAATATCTTGTCTATAACAACCTCACAATTTCTTTATACCTTATTTTAGGGTTCTTATTCATTCCCCTAATATTCCAAGATAATATTCCCCTAATGTCTATTTTTCCATATAAATATCCCTTTTGATTTCTTTTTCTCTTTGTTTTTGCTTCTTGGATATTCCTCTCTTTTTTCATTCCTAGTAATACTTTTATCTTCATCAACCTCTTCAATCTTCTCACACTACTCATAATAAGACTTATCATCTTTAGGTTTGCCTTATTTTGAAGGATTTGAAGTGCAAGGAAAAACCTCAAAAGAACAACCTTTTTTATGTTGCCTTGGAAACACAAAAGTGCAAGGATGCTCATTTATAGCATCTGCCTTCTTATTCAACCTTAATTACCCTAAATTTTTATGGGTTTCCTCCATCCTCATTTATTTATTATGCTACTCTTGAAATCTTAAAATGTAAGGGATAACATATTCATTGCTTTCACTTTTATTACTTGGAGAGGATTCTATAGTACTTGAGAAATTGAATATGATTTACCTGGACTAAAATTGACATCTTTTGTTGAATTTGTTTTATGATTTCTCTTCACATCTTTTGCACCTTTAATTCCTTTTGAACTTACCAAATGATAATGTAGATAGGCTTTCTTTGACTCTTATTTTAGAATGGAATATCCTTGATCTAATCTAGATTCTATTACTATATTATTTCCTTACTTCATATTGAATTTTATATTATGGCTAGCTTTTTTTTGTCTCTTTCTTCATAGTTTTCACTTTGTAAATAGTTTCCATGTGTCCAATATCATAACAATTGTGGTAATGAAATGTGATATTTTTATAATCTACTTATTGATCCCATTCTCTTGATTCAAATTTAATATTAGTGGATTGTGGCAAAGGTTTTAAAATATACATAGCAACACATATTCAAGTATATATAGCATTCCTTCACTCCTTTGTAGTTTGTCCTTCCTTGATAAATTTACCTAGGATATTTCCAACGTTCTTCAAAACATCTTTATTTATAACCTGATATGGAAGTCCAAAAAGCCTAACCCACATGGGAAGCTTCTTAATAGTTTCTATCTTAACAAAAAACTTTCATTCCATAGTCTCAAATAAAGTGCATCTCTTCCCCTAAACCATAGGCCACCAACAATTATTTTTTCCCTAGTTTCTAAATTGGAATAGGTGAGGAGGAAAATTTTTTAGGAAGAAAATTCATAGAGTAATTTGAATTCAATCCCCACTTCCACTTGATCTAAATTTTAATCTCCAAGACCCTAACCATGATCCATGGAACTTACATATTAACTCTATGCTTTTAAGAACCATTATGTCATTCTCAATCATCTCATCCTTCATACTCACTTCTAGTGTAACATCTTCTATCTAGATTGAACTTTCCATGTATTCTCTTTTTTTTATCTCCAACTTGGGACTCCATACTTCTAACTAGGGCATATTTATTTCTAACTAGTGCATCTTGACTTCCCATTAGGGATTTAAAATATGAATTTTCTTCCATACTAGCTAATGGGGCCTACTCTTGGCTTGCACTACCTATTGCCTCACATTCCCTCCTACATTGCACTCACTCTCAACTTGCACTCCCTCTTGCCTCACACTCACTCTTGGATTGAACTCCCTCCTAGATAACAATTACCCCTATCTTTTTTTTTCCCGAAGTTCATTCACTTCAGCAATTATAATAGATTTTTAAAATAAATATCAAGAACATGCCCAAGTTTTGATTCATATTATTGTGTCTCTTGGAGTATATTTATAACATGGAACTCATCATGGGAAGTTTAAGTGTTGAGGAAAAGGTGTTATATCCTTATTTTTAGGATTAAAATATACATGGAAGGATCATTTGCAATAATGGAGTTAATACAAAGAATTTGCTTCGATCTGTGATAAAATAAAAAATCCAAAAATAGGGATTATCATAATTTATTTTGATGGTGTATCCAAAGGAAATTTAGGAAAAGTTGGTGTAGTAGTATTTTATGAAATAACGTAGAAATTTTTTTCCACACTTACTTAAAATCATATGCAACTTCAACTAACAACTATGCGGAGGCTATGACACTTCTTACAAGGATTATAACTATAATTTAAAAATATGGAAATATATTTCAATTTAGGGAGATTCAAAATTATCAATAATGCTATAAAAAAAAATGGATTAAAAGAATATTATTGTTGATGTTCATCAATAATTATTAGAGAAAATCTCTTGAAAATGTAAGCATATGTATAGAAGATAATTCAGCCAATCATAATGTTGATCTTTGTCTTGGTGAAATTTAAATTTTAGGAGGTAACTGGCCTAGTGAGGTTTTATATCTTAATGAAGAATCAATAAAAAATGGATTTACTGCATTATTTTAAAATTTTATTTGCAAAAAAAGGATCAAAGTATGATGGTTCAAAAAATGTAATCAGAGAATTACTTATAGAGAAAAATAAGGGTCAAATTTATGTTTACAAAAATAGTTTTTCAAACAAAAAAAGCATGAAATCTAAAATTTATGTTCAAATTTAGTGGGTTTGATATATTTTCAAATTATTGAGTCGGAGAAAAGTAGGAATGAGATGAAAAATGGCCTTAAAAAACAAACAATGTGGTCAAGAAAATAAAGACTAATCATAGATAATCCCATTGTTAAATTATTAATGTCATTTCAAAAATACTTTAAAAATAAAAAATACTATATAATTAAATTGTTTATAAAGTTTTAAAATACTTTAAATATAAGGTCATATTTTGATTGTCAACATCCCTTGGATAGGTTTCCTCAATCCTATCCAAGGGAGGTCGATTCTAGGTGATATGTCATGCACTTTAATAAAACTAAAGTGAATTAGTGACATTGGCTTTTGTCACTGAATTCTATATAAATACATAAATATACCCATGTACATACATACTTATACACACACACACATTAATCATCCTTCACCTTTATTTTAAAATGCAAAGGTAGTTGTGTCATTAAAAAAAATCCTTTGTCCTTATTTTAGTCGAAGGACAACAAGACTAGTAGCTCTTAAAGGGGAATAAGAAGCTAAATGAGGTAACATCTATGAGATATGCCATGAAATTTAATAAAAATTAAGTAAATTGGTGACATTGGTTTTTGTCACTTAATTATATATCCAACCTTGTTATATATTCCACCTCATAGTTGACTATCTTTCCTGGTATCGAACCTTCCAAACAATCCAATTTTGATCTTAATAACAAGGAAAAATATATTGTAAGTAGCCATTGACAAATATTATCTCTTTAACACTAAAATGATGAAGGGTTGGTATATGGTGGAAAACCATAGCCACTCCTCATCTCATAATAGATACAAGTGGTCCATATCCTAAGAAAAATACCCCTTGATCAAATAGTTGATGTTCTATTTCACATTCCCTACCCATTCCCCCTTCCCCCTCTCCCAAATACCCACCTTGCTTAAGCTCCCCATGAAATCCCTCCATTATTTATTCTCATCTATCTCCTTGAGGTATTCCACCTAGAGAAGGGGCTAGTTGTGTGAAGCATTTAGATGGACTTAATAATGTAGTTGATCAACCTATTGCAAAAATATTATTATGAACTACAACTATGTTTGTGTAGGTTAACCCTACTTATTTTCAAAACATTTATTTTTAGAGTCATTAATCGAAATAAGATTCAAATCCTCTTTCCTAAGAGGTTCAAATTACTAGCATTCAACTTGAAAATTTAAAATTATCCAAGATAATTCGTTATTGTTTCGATGGTGATGACTCCTTGTATTAGGGTTTTGAGAATCCTATGCTTGTTGTTCTACTCACTATAATGGTTAAGTGCTAGCGGCTATTTTAATGTCTTTTGCCACATGAGTCCCTAAGCGACTGAAATGTTGAGCCCTTCAATGTTCTGTGTATATATCCTTTGCAGGTGATCTCCAATGATGAATATAATGTTTTTCTTCTATCAAATACTATGAATATAATGTCTCTTCCTTGATCGATGAATGTAATATCTCCCTTCTATCTATCCACATGGTAATGGTATTACTCAATGCATTGTCCATGTGAAATATATTTCCTTTCAATTTGTTGGTGCCTTCACTAAGCGTGATCTTCTATACAACGGTGCTAATTTGATCCCTTAGTTCAATGATGCTTGTGCTATGTGCTTGGTTTAGCCATCTCCAAGAAATGTTCTACCACTCCTTAAATCCGTTAGGTAGAAGTTATTCAAATGTTTAAATTATCCAATGACTTTCCACTCATTCACTAGTTGTTTCATGGCTCTTTAATTTTGATTCACCCTCTTTCAAACATGTTTCGTGTTCATCCTTCTATAGTGTGCCAACTGGCATGAAAAAAATATTCTTCCTCCCAACATGATCGTTAAGCTATTTAGCAGTTAGTGTTCTTCAAGTATGTCTCCTCTACATGAATTATAGTTCTAATAGTGTCTTCACTTCTATCAAGTCTAAGTGTTGTCGATATGTTGAAGCAATAATGAAATGTTTCAATATTTAATTTAACCTCAAGTGTTGCAATCTTGTAAATAATTTTCTCTCTTTCCAATAGGGCTCAATGTTTCTTCTTTTTCCCTTGATCTTGGCGCACATAGGCGGCCATGTGGGTCCCTTTGTAGTGATCACAAATATCACATCTTTTAAGGTTTTGTAACTGTTTGAATGACTCCCTATGTGAGGTAGGTTTGCCTTTGATGCACTATGGTGGATTTGTAACCCTTCTTCCTTCCATGTTCGAGTCTTTTTATGTGTAATTTTATTACTATGCAATGCTATACCCAAACCCTAAACTGACACAGATGGAGGATCAGGTACTGCTTTTATCTTTCTTGACTACTTTCTTTACTATCAATGGAGAGTCACTTTCCTGTTCCTTGTTGTTCCTTGGTAACTATACCTTGCTTGCTTAACTTTTAACAATGATTCCAAGCTTTTATATCCATGCAACTACTATATATTTTGAATGACTGTACTCTGCACTATAGTGTATCAAACCTATGCTCTAAAATAATGTCTTATTTTGCTTTCAATAGGATGTTGAAATTTTTCTCTATTGAAATATAACTAACTCCTATTTTTATGTGCAGGTTTGAACCTTGTAGAAATTAACTTCTGCACTACCTTGAAGACTTTAAACTTAAAAATTTCTCATACAAATTTAAACCTTGAAAATTTATGCTTAATAACCCTAATAAAGAACCAAATATAAGAGTTCAAATAAAAAACTTGTTGCACCATAGTTTGATACCTTTTTAACTCCTCCATTTGATGATGATGTTCTTGGTGATTTGGATCACCTGAATGTTGCCTTATACTAGACGAAATTATGGCTTTTCTTGGTTGTCCAATATAGCTCTCTAGCTCATCTATTGGCAGATTTGAAAATCCTCTAACTTTCTACATTAATTGATGCTTTCTTGTTGTCCTCAAATATGAAATTTTTAGATTGTAAAGTAGTCAATTTATCGTCCAATATTTGGAAAATTTATTTCCAAACCTTATCCCTTGGGCTTGTTGTTGGATGGTGATAATTGTCCCAAATTCTTCATTATCAGGAGTTACTCCTGATATCTTCCTCCAATGAGGCTTTCCTAGCCTTCTCCTTTCAAGTAGCTTGAGGCCTTCTCCTTGGGCCTTCAATCTTACAACTTTTAAAATATGCAATAGGACTTGTGCTAGTCCTTCTCTATCTTCAATTTTGTGGCTCTCTCAATTTCATATTGATCTACCGTGTGCTCTGATACCATTGTTAGCTTTTGAAGACTTAATATTGAAGGAAATGCAACCACAAGTGATGAAATAAGCAAACTAAGTTATATCTATGATAATGGCTAACTAATAAGCAAGTAAATAGCATGAGAAACTTCTGAAATAACTCATGCAATAGCCATTAATGTAAACTCATAAAAATGGAAACTTGATACAATATATGGATAGCTCTCTACTAGTGCATGTTATGAGTAATGCATGCTTCATTACTAATTACAATGCTTAGTCACAAATATATACTAGTATGTGACTCTTCACTTTCCTACCCTAAGGACACATGTGCATTCTACATGATAGACACTTGTAAACATGCACACCTAACTAATGACACTTGTTCTTCCTATTCTAAAGGACTCTTGTACATGTGGACTAAAAGCACACTTACATCATTGCACATAACTGTGTATTTATTCCTTTGCATAAAGTAAATACTTAAATCCTAATCTAAGACTGACTCCTAATCTAAATATGTATCCATGGTGGTACATTGACATGTACCAAATAATGTAATATTCTCCAACATATATATGTTAAAATTTAATTATCCTTTATTTTATTTTATATATGGGATTGCATTTGTATAGTGGTATTAAAACATTTTGTTGTGCATGTATCACTTTGGTAAGATTTTAACCTTAGTTTCCTCCTTAAAAGTGGAAGAATTTAATGAATTAAGCTCATATTTTTTTTACATGGTGGAATCGGTAGCCACCACAAATCTAGGCAGGTTGTCCAAATTTTTATGGCCTCCACAGTATTCTATGATATCTGCCCTAGAAGTCGCCACACAGATCTTCGCACAGTCCACCCCTATAACCACCATACAACGATCATTTTAAACCTTTTACGCTGCTAAAAACACCAAGAAAGGGACAAGCGTTCAGTTCAACAAGGCCCAAGATTTGAACCTTGGACCTTTGCCCACCTTATGTGGTTTGGAGGAACCAATTAGTCTACACCTCGGACCTTTCAATTAAGCTCATGTTATTTAGTAGTTAACATTCATTTTAAATGTTATTATAAATTATAAAATATTTATCTTTGTTTTTTGGTAAATAGTGTAGCTTATATTAAAGGTTTTTTTCCTGGATCCGAAAACCAATAGTTACAAAAACCTCAAAGGAGGCTAGCATCTTAGAAGAATAAACTTTAAAAAAGTATTTTCGTACATGGATAAACACCATTCACCATATATTGATTAAAATCTGATAAGCCTAATAGCAAACACCCCAAATAGTATTGATGCATATAATATATGGAAAACACCCCAAAAAGGATTGATGCAGATAATATATGGACAATAGATACCCAAACCAGCATTGATGCATATAATATATGTAAATTTAAAATAACCCTCATGAAAACAAACCCCATTAAGGAACCTGAGAACCATAAACAAAAAAAGACCCATGGCCCTCCATCATGTGTCAACCACCTTCTTCTTCACAATGCTTTCCTCAGTATTTATGAGCTGCTTCAGCTTACCGCTAATGATGTCAATACTACTAATAAGGAAACTTATGAAGATGTTGGCAACCTGACGATGAATCTATTGCTTCGGTGCTTCGTTGTTGATTTTCCCACTCTTGGTTGGCTTCATTGACAATGTTTGAAGGTGGATTGTTATACCATACAGTTAAGGAATTCTAGATGATTTCCATGTTTGCTAAGAGGTCAGCCAATATTTTTGCCTCCATGTACCCATGTCTGCATATCACGTTTTCCTATATTCTGATCATGTTTTTGGCTTCCCTAATGGAATTCATGATCTTCCACGAAGGATTGAAGTTGTTGTTGATATAATTTATGATGTTTAGAGAGTCCCCTTCTATTTTATAGTTTTATTTGTGCTTTTGTATGATGCTAAGACCTCTCCACAGGGTATGGGCTTCTGCTACATGATTAGTTTGAATGTCTAGATTCTCTGCAAAGGCGACCACAATTTTGTCATTGCTATATCTGACCAATCCTCCTACCCCTACCATTCGTGGGTTTCTTTTAGAAGCTCCATCAAAATTGAGCTTGAGCCATCCCACCAAGGAGGATTTCCATGAAGAGGTGTGCCTTAGGTGGGGATGATTGATACGAGGATTATCTTCCCTGAGGATATTAAGATTGCTTAACAAAAAAAGCTCCAATCCTACATCAAGGGGTTCTGTGTAAGGGATGAGTCGAGAGTTCTCTATGGCAAAGCTGATGATTTTACTAGCAATGGAGGTAGGGTCCTTGGGAGTGTTAGAGAACACCAACTATTTATTTCTAGACATACCTGCCATAAGAAATGGTGAGTGCACATTTTACACAAGTATTTCAATTGAGGGTTTTTGAAAGGATTGGGCCACTAAGTGAAAAGCTCTACCAGGGAGTTGGGTTGGACCCAGTTGATGTGGAAACTGGATAGTAATTTACTCATCACAATATAAGATAAATCACATTTAGTGAAAATATGGTTGATGGATTCCCAAGCTTTATAGCACAGGTGGCATCTATTGGGTACCATCATCCCACTCTTGATGAGATTATTAGTGGTTAGAATCTTATTTTGAATTGCTAGCTAGGAAAACACTGCCACTTTAGGGATGATGTGCTTGATCCAGATTTTGCTAGGAGATGTGGGAGCTTGTTGTGACCAGGAGATCCAAAATAAGTTTGATAATTGAATATTTGCATTAACCATATAGTTTAGGAACTATAGTTTAAATAGGTTACAAAATAGCTAATCAAACTAAATGAACAGGAGATCATGCCAAACAATCTGCCAAGAGGAAGAGAGTTTGGTTTAGAACTCTTCCACATAGGATATTTAGGAAATTAACCATTAGATATTTAAGATAGTAATTATCTACATGGTAAAAAGTATAAAAGTAAATGTAATAATCTACCCAAGTAGTATAATGCAATATACTACCTATTTTACCTATCAGAGTAAAATGGTAAATATCCCAAAGAATGGAATATTACTCTAACATCCCCCCTTATTACATTATTTGGGTAATGTATACCTATTATCCTATACAAAAATATTTGGGTAAAGTATATAACTACCCCAATACAGTGGAAAAGATGTCGATCTACTGGTTATCGCTCTGTCACAGTGCTCTGGCTGCTCCTAAGCAAAAAGTGGGTCATTCCTCACTTTTTATTCACACCAACGAATGTTCTTATTGTAATCTTGTTATCCAACCAAATTGCATGGTAACCAGCTGCTAAAATCTCTAGGTGTAGTAGAGTAGATCACTTCATACGAGGTTCATTCAGTTACAATATGAGTTTGCAAAAGATAAGGTAGCTAAGGTATCGGTCGCTACCAAAAATACACCCTTATAAGTTCCCCCCTTCTTGTTGCAAAACATGTAATTAATTTCTGAAAGAAGTATGACTAAGGTGTCAATTGCTGCTGAAAATGCACCCTTATAAGTCTTCTTCCCTTTTTACAAAAAAATTGTTAAGAAAAGAAATGTATATTCCCCCTTAATTGCAAAAGATGTGCAACTTAAGAAGCTTTGTGAAGGATTTTACAAATATTGCCTCTTAGGCAATTTTACACCAGAAAATTCCCTCCTTTTGTTACAATAACTTCAAACAATGAGAGTTTGCTATTTATGAAGCTTAAAAAGAGGTACAAACACCCATTTATTACAAGTACTTCAAATAAAAACTTATGCTATTTATGAAGCCTAAAAGAGAGAGAGGAAATAGTGCTTGCTTAAGGTGACAAATATGCGTTTTCCCTCTATAATATTGTCTTAGCTATAAGCACTCTGTGAGCTTTCTCTGAACCAGAATCAAAATTGAAACTAGACACTTCACTAGCAATATTGCCTTTATTTTTCTTTTGTGTTGTGCCTTTATCTTTCTTGTTTTGCTTGTTTTTGAACCAATATTGATTAGTGTCATGGTTGTCCTTTTTACAATGTGAGCAAAACCTCTTTTGAGATTGCTTTCCCTTACCTTTTTAGGATGATCCTCCCTTTTGAAAGTTTCCTTTCTCCTTATCACCCTGATTGTTTGAGTAAAGTGCATTGTTGTCTTCCCCCTTTTATTTTGCAAAATTAACAAATCGAGCACTCCTTCCAAGACAAGTTGACACACAACCCTCGTTTGAAATGCTTCCAGACCAGTCGAAAAATGACTTGGTTTTGATGGACCCAAGGTTACAATTTCTTCTCAATTCTACAAAAAAGAGTGTGCAATTTTATGTCTTATATCCCCCTCGGAGAAAACAAATGCACACTTTGCCTTTTGAATGTTACAAAAAAATTTAGTCTCCTTGTTGTCTAATTGGCAAAAAGAATTCAAGTTTGATCCTTTCTTGTATGCTAAATTAACAAGGTTGAGAAGAGCTTTTATGTTTTGCAACAAAATTATTGATTTCTTTGTCTCTTTATCCCTAAGTGTGGAGAAAACATAAGAAATGGAATTGTTATAGTTGCAAAAAAAAATTGGTGTATAAAAGGTTTCCAATGTAAATGCTAAAAAAAATAATTTTAAAGACTTAATTTTAAATAATTAAACATAATTTGACAAAAAATAATCAAGTTATATAAAAAAATGATTATTTTAAGCAAAAATATATAAAATTATTAAAAATTATCTAAAAAAATATTAAATTTAAGCAATTTTTTTTAAGAAATTGGAAACTTTACCAAATTTAACTCGAAATGCACCTTCTTTGCAAAAAGAGAGTGCGCGGGGGTCGATCTCTCGACCTTGCATGCGTCAAGTTCAAGCTTGACCACTGCACTGCTGGGGCGGCTTTAAAAGTTAGCCCCGAGTGCTAGTAATTGAAGAAAGGGTGGGCGACCTTTAAGTTTTATGGGATTTTTATCCCACATTCATTTTGAAAGGGATGAATCTAGGATTTAAAATCTTGGCCGTGCTATTAAGCATGTGATTGCCTACGAGAAATTACGTAGTCCGCTTTGCTTCTCTCCCCTTGCCATGTGTAAAATCCATGCCTAACCAGTTGTTGCCACGTGTCATGATGTTGCCCAACCTTTAGTCGTCTATCTATAGCTTGTCTACTCATACCAGGTGTCACCTCTCTATCCTCACCATGTGTCACCTCTTAGTTCTAGCCACATATCACCTTTCAGTTATGTCCTCGAGATGCGAGTCAGGTTCAGTTCCTGCGTGTAGGTTAGGTCTTAGATCATGCCATGTGTCACCAAGGTGAGGTCTCGTCAGATCTAGTTCAGTAGGTAGGTCTTCATAAGATCTATTTTAGTAGGTAGGTCTTAGTTAGTGCCTGGTGTGCTGGGCCGAGAGTGTGAGGGCACTCCTACCCTCGATGCACTCCCGGTTAGCTAGGCCATGAGGGAGCTTGAGGGTGCTCCTGCCATCTAAGCTCTTTGATGGCTTAGCCACAGGGTTGGTGTCCCTATGGGCGAGAGCCTCAAGAAGGCCCCATACAATTGTCGCATGCGTTGGCATGGTCGTCGACAAACTGAGTCCTACCTGGTTGATCACCTGTGGTCACCAATAGACAGAGTCATGCCTGGTCGATCGCCTGCGAGCCCCATTGCCTATTGAGGTGGGGTCAGGGTGGGCCTAGAAAAAAATCCAGGTTGCTACCTCCTCTGCCTTCGGGATTAGTGGGTTAAATAAATCATTAATCAAACATTAGGAACTTTAGGAAGATAGGAAAAAAATGAATTAAATTCACCAAATGAAAATGGTGCTTCCTCCTATGCGAGATCGCCTTCTCCAGTGGAACGATTGCGCTTCTTCCCTCCAACTCCCTCTAGCTCTGATGCCAATGTGACCAGGAGATCCAAAATAAGTTTGATAATTGAATATTTGCATTAACCATATAGTTTAGGAACTATAGTTTAAATAGGTTACAAAATAGCTAATCAAACTGAATGAACAGGAGATCACGCCAAACAATATTCCAAGAGGAAGAGAGTTTGGTTTAGAACTCTTCCACCTAGGATATTTAGGAAATTAATCATTAGATATTTAAGACAGTAAGTATCTACATGGTAGAAAGTAGAAAAGTAAATGTAATAATCTACCCAAGTAGTGTAATGCAATATACTACCTATTTTACCTATCAGAGTAAAAGGGTAAATATCCCAAAGAATGGAATATTACTCTAACACTTGCTATGGATTGAGGATAAGTTGGTAGGTAGATTTGACAGAAAAACATCCACTATCCATTTATTTCAAAATTATAAAGTCTTATCTTCCATATATTATAATCATTGTAGTATTCAACATAAGAGCCAAAGCCCTCGCTACCCTGGTTATATGCCCATCACTTGAGTTAATGTCGAGGTATTTCCAGCTTTTAGACCCATTGATGTTTTGGATAAATTTTGCTACTTTGTTGCCTATGGTGCCATCAAGGATAGGTTTTAGGACATATATCTCATCATATTCAACTAGGGGCTGATCACTAACCCACCTGTCTATCCAAAAGTTTATGGCAGTACCTATTCCTAGCTGCCACCTTGAACCTTTCTAAAGAACTTCTCTGACTTGAATAATTGACCTCCAAAAAGCTGATCCCTCTTTGGGGATATCTTCATCAGTGAATTATTTATGCTGAAGGTATTTCCTCTGTATTATTGACACCCATTCTACATTGAAACTTGTGTGAATTTTCCAAGCTTGCTTAGCCAGAAGAGCAGTGTTCATATGCTTGATTCTTCTAAGTCCCAGAATTCCTTGGTTTTTTTGTCGATAAACCTTTTCCCATCCAACTAAATGAATATTTTGCTTCTCCTCTATGCCTCCCCATAGGAATATTTTTTGTATTTGATCGATTTGGATGTAAACTGAAGTAGGAGCTTTGAAGACTGAGAGGAAATAGGTTGGGATGCTTTAGAGGTATGTTGCAGTAAGAGTGATTTTACCTTCTTGGGTTAGAAAAGTTCCTTTCCATCCAGCTATTTTTTTGTTTATCCTTTCCACCACATGACTCCACATGGAAAATTTGGGATGACTGTAAAAAAGAGGAAGCTCCAGATAGCAAGTAGGGAACTCACCAATGATACATTGAAGAATACACTCGATTTTAATCTGCTTGGAAAGGGGGGTATTGATGAAGAAGCTTATACTTTTGTTATAGTTGATTTCTGGCCCAGATGCTTTCTCATATAAATCAAGGATTTTTTTGATCATCTTGGCCTCCACTACTGAAGCATAAGTAACGAGTATTGTGTTATCCACAAATTGTTGGTGTGACAGCGGGTTTAGACTCGAGGTAGCCCTAATCCCTATGATAGTTTTCTCATTGACAACACTCTTAAGTACTCTTCCTAGATATTCAGTGTGTATTATAAAAAGGATGGGTGATAGGGGGTCTTCCTACATGATGCCTTTGCCAATAGGGAAATAACCTGTGGGTGATCCATTAACCAAGACTAAGAAATGAGGGTTGGATATGTAGCCTTTGATTACATTTATCCATTCCCTATGAAAACCAAAATTTTGAAGAACAACCTGGAGGAAATCCTTGTTTACTCGGTCAAAAGCCTTATTGATATCTAATTTGAGAAAAATGGATGCTTTCTTATTTTGGGAAGCTGAGTGGAGAACTTCATGCAGAGTGATTATGCCATCATGAATGGGCCTTCCTTTGACCAAGCTGCCCTGGCAAGGATCTATAATGAGTGGGAGTATTTATTTGAGTCTTGTTATCAAGGCTTTGGAAAGAATCTTGTATATGACATTACATATAATGATGGGTCTATAGTCATTCGTGGATTTGCACTCAGGACCTTTAGGTATTAAGGTGATGAAGGTAGAGTTGGTGTTTCTAGGTATGGCTTTGGATTTTTGCATGTGAATAATGGGTTTGCAAATGTCAACCCCTATGATATCCTAGTAAGTTTAAAAAAACCTAGGGGAGAAGCCATCAGGCCCAAAGCTTTATCAAGGGCCATGGAGAAAAGAGCCTACTTTATTTCTTTATTGGTAAGGTCATTGATGAGCATGTCGCTCATTTCAAGGGATACCATATTTGGAATATGTTGAAGAAGCTGAACCTGGGTCTGTTTGAAAATAGTGGAATTTGTTCCAACATTTTTTCAAAGAAGGTGATTGCTTCATTTTTGATGTGGAAGTCTCTCACACTTGTGCCATCACTGTTTATTAACTCCCTAATTTTATTGGAGCTTCTGTGATGAAGAGTGGAAGCATGGAAAAGTCTCGTGTTTAAGTCCCCGTCCTTGAGCCACAGGGCTCTAGAATTTTGTCTCCAATAAATTTCTTCCTTGGTTAGAATGTTGTGGTAATCGAAAAGGAGCTTTTTATCTTCATTCCTGATTTGTATGCTCATATGCCCTTTCTAAATTTTCTCTTCTATGGATTTGAGCTTGTTGGTGATTTGCTCCTTATTTTCAAAAATATTACCAAACACTTCATTGTTTTAAATTTTGATGTGGTCTTTGATTATTTTGAGTTTTTGGGTAACTTGAGCGATGGGGGATCCATCCACCTACTGTTGCCACCACCATGTAATTTGATTACGTAAATCTGGGTGGAGAACCCACATTACCTTGAATTTGAAAGGGGCCCTAAAAATAGGAGGCTTGTATACTTCGAACAGGAGAGGACTATGATCTGATCTGATTATGGGTAGGGAAGTGAGGGAGGCATCGCCAAATAGAGGTATGGCTTCTTGATATAGAAATAATCTATCTAGATTAAATTGGATCAGATTTTTCCCTATTCTTATGTTATTCCATGTGAATTGAGCTCCCTAGATCTGGATATCCATTAGGTTATTCTTAGTGACAAACCCATGGAAGTTCTAAATAATTTTGGTAGGAATGTCATTGCAACTTGCCTTATCGTATGGGTAAAGGGGGAGTTGAAATCCCCAACCAAAACCCAAGGGAAAATTCTGAAAGCCTGTCTCATTTGACTTAGTTGGTTCCAAAAGGAACTCCTATTGAGGGGATTGTTTGGGGTGTATATATTAGACATGATCCAATATTGATCCTTGTCTTTGCAAAAAAATATGATATTTATAACTCTATCTGAGGACATTATTACTCTACCATCCACTTTATCTAGATCCCAAAGGCACAAAATACCCCCAGATGAACCTTGGTTGGGACTAAAAATGTTTCCACTATTTTTCCAAATGGTGTTGCCCACCTTGCATGCTTTTGACTGATCTAACTTGGTCTCTTGAATAATTAGGATTGTTGGTTTGGTTTATTTTCTAACAATGCTAACTAACCTCTGCTTGGCTGCATTGTTGAGGCCCCTCACATTACATGAGAGTATCCTCATCTAGAAACTTTAGATGATTTCTTGCCCCCTTTTGACTACTACACAGGGGATTTGGGTAATTTGGGATCTTTCTTTGGGTGAGTAAACATTTTAGGTACAAGGGTTGTTTGGACTCCATTAGCTATGTCCTCGGTAGTTTGGCTTCTTATTTTCTCTTGGATATTGGGCCTTCCCATTTTCTTGTCATTTCCAACATTGAAACAAGATTTTTTGGAGCTTCAAGTATTTTTGGGACTGAAATATGCTTTTGTTTTCTCGGTAGCTTCTTGGGAAAGAAGATTTCTATGGGGGGATCATGGAAAGCTAGCTTGATTGGAGATAAGACAGGACTATTGGTGGGAATTTAGAGGTCAACATTTGGATCCGACGTATCATTTTCTTGCTGAGTGAATAATCCTTCATTTATTTTTGAATGAGAGTGGGTGATATTTCTTAGAATATCAAATCAACTAGAATGAGCTAATAGGGAGATTGCTTGAGCTTGGTCCTCTGATTTTTTTGGCTGTAATTTTTGATTTCCTTTGTTTGCCATAGGTTTTTGCCCTGGTGCTTGTTGATGAGGATTTATGTTGTATATTTGCTTATTCTTTTGCATTGGGGGCTTTCCAAGGAAGCGAAAACCTTGGTTCCTATAGAGATGGTTTCCAGAATCTACCTCCTTCTGTGGTCTGAGTGAGGGGTAGTGGGACTTGAGGTGTCCTTGAGTTCGACATTTGATGCAAAAATTTAGTTTGTTTTCATACTCTATGGCCTGGTAGTGGCGGAAGGGACCATAGACTAGATTAATTCGAGTTAGGAGCTGGGAATCATAGACAAGATTTGCGTTGACGCGTATTCTAGCTTGGGTCAACCTAGTGCGATCTTTTGTGGTTGAATCCATGGCCACTATTTCCCCTATGTATCTACCTATTCCTTGTAGGATGTCTTCATACCAAAATTGGCTAGGGAGTCCCAGAAGACGAACCCACACTGGAGAAATTTTTATGCTTTGAATTTTGTCATTGAAATATTCCCCCCATATGTGAATAAACAAACTCTTCTTCCCATAGAACCATGGCCCCCTGTTAGAATGCGGGTTGCATCTTTGGGATTATTAAGGTAGATTTGAAAGAACCCTCTAGGGAGAGCTACAATCTCAAGATTCCCTGAAACTTTCCACCTGGTAGTGGCCCACCATCGAATGGATTCCATGTTCGATCTACAACCCACAAGCTTCTCAATTAGAGAATGTTCTTCCAGGGAAATATATTTAGCTATTAGGGTTTCTGGAATCACTGTCTTATCTGACTACTATCAAAGGGATTCGGTCCTTGGTAGATTTTTGCGATTTGGTACCCATGACCTTTTTAAGATAAGATGAAAAATCGAACGGCCCAACTCCAGTACCCCTTCCTTGGGATAGCCCTCGTTCTTGTCTGGGGGGTCCTTCCCTGGGTCTTTCTCTCACCCAGCGAAAAGGTTTGTTTTAGCATCAACATTTGGCTCATCAATGCCCTCCCCTATAGCAAAGATAGTGATCTCGCCTGGTTCGAGGTTCCCTGTCGCTGTCGCACCCGATACATTCTCGCTAGAACTCACCTGAGATAAAATGGTCGTCATCGCTCTCTAAGAACACTCCTAAATATTTATATTTGTTTATTTAGTAATATTCATTTACTTTTTTAAATGAGAATTTTAATAAGTTAAACTTATTAAATCATTGCCTTTTAAGGATTTTTATTGATTTATGTTATGTAATACAATATAGCTTAAAATGTATTTTTAACCTTTAGTCTTCTTGGCTAATAAAATAAATAAAAATATTCTTGGCTTATATAAATATTGATTTTCTTGTTTTAATTGCAAGTTGATGTAGAATTACATCAAATTGTATTATAATCTCTTTATTTTTGCATGGACACTTTCTTTATGAGGTAATCATGTTTTGTGTAGATACTATTAGATTCAATTTCTATTTCTATTTTTATTAGAATCTTACCTAATCATTTTTATTCCTTTTATAAAGTTATTTTTGATTTAGAGAATTATCTTGACTTTCAATTTAGAAATTGTGCCCCAATTCTAGCTTCAACAAAGTTGGAAGGGAGTGCCAATGTCTCCTCCCAATCTTTGTACTGAGATTGAATCTTCACTCTCCATGTAGAAATACTTCTATTCTAACCTACACTAATTGCATAAAAAGTAAAGTGTGAAAAATAAATATGCATAAAATATTAAGGGTGTGAGTGAGCAAAATTAATACAAGTTTAAACCATAGCATGAGAGTGTAAGTGATTTAAAACATGAGAATTCAAATAACATCAATATTCTCCCATTCATTAAGTATAAGATTGTTTAAGAAAATGATAATATGGGTAAGAGGGCAATGCCTCAATCATTGCGCAATTACAAAATAGAATGGCGGTGATGGAATGCCAAAGCACGTGTCAATTTCTCAATAAGCTCATAAGATCAAAGTATAATGTGGATCTCATATAATATATTCTTGAATTCTCATGACCAAAATATGGATAAAATGATACCTTAGGATCCTATTTATAGTGGGAGTTTAACCCTGAGTTACCTAGGGTGAGAAACAATTACTCCTAGTAAATGTAAATATTTGGGAGCATCTTTAGCAAAATGATGTACCACTAGAAATTGTATACCTCTAAAAGGCTTAGAAGGCTTCTAAAATGACTTAGTATACCACTACATGCTAAAATATCACTTTCCATAAGATTCTCCTTGGGATTCTTACCTTTATTTTTAACCCTTCATTGGCTATTGAGTGATTGATCTAATTAGCTAGCAAATCACTTATTTTTACTAGTGAATCACTAGTAGGCCCTAAGCGACTAGCTTTTATAATCAAATCAATGTCTTCTACAAGTAAATTGGTCCCGAGTGAATCAAAACCTTCTACAAATGAATCAGTCATGAGCCAATTAACACCTATGCTACAATTTGACAAATTTTAGAGGGTTTTCTAGGGCAATTGCTATTTGATTCCACTATTTTATTGTAACAACCCAAAAACTAACTAAAAATAACTAAGAATTTTTTTTTGAAATACAAACACCACTAAGAGGGATCCATAAATCCCCCTATCTAGTATGTCCATTAAGTTATTCTATGTTTCAAGTTTACCAAACTACCCAAATCTACAAGGATCACATCATACTCAATACCCTACACAAGTTCGTCTGTGTAGGTATATTATATGTACCGTAGATAAGCTATCCATATCATCATTCTTAATGAGCTAACTTATCACCTTTAGTATAGTCGAAGGTATACATCCATCTCCATACCATGCACAAGTCTATCTGTGTAGGCATGCTACACATACTACAAGTTAAGTCATCCATCTCATCTTCACAATGAGCTAACTTAACCCATTTGTAGATAATCCAATGGGTTCTAGTTTAGCATATCCCTAAGAGGTCTTAATATCTTAGGTATTTCTATGTTTCCCCCTAAGAGGTCTTAATATCTTAGATATTTTTCATATGTTCCCCCTAAGAGGTCTTAATCTCTTAGGTCTTTTCTATGTTTAAAGACAAGACTAATTCTATCTATTTAATCAAACAAGGAATAAAATATATAAAGCACAAGAAGTTATTTAAATAACATCAAATAAAATAAACATTTAAACAAAGGAAAAACTGAATAATAATAACAATGCATACATAGTTCATAACAGTAAATTAAAGGTTCATTCCTCATTCATTCATTCCATTCATTACATAAATCCAAGTATGGTAAAACCTCCATACTTTAAAATAATAAGTAATACATCCATGATAATCTAGGGGTATTCCCCAAGAGTATAGTCTTTAGAACATAAATAATTGATATGGCCAAATATCATGGTTAGTGCATTGGTCCCAATTGGCCTGTTTAGTCCTTCCAATCTTCCCATGGCTCATGTGAGGGGTAGTAGGGGATCAGGACAACTCATGGTTCTATGAACATATGCATCTACATGCTTCTACTAAACATAAAGCAAGTACATAGATGGATGGTTTCCCAAATTGTAACTATACAATCTATTTAAAGCATCTAACCATCTATTGTCTAATTGATCTCATAATAATTCCTTCATTTCCATTCTTATGTCAATTAGATTAATAAAGTGAGTCATTCCAAAAACATAGACAATTCACAGTTCTCCCTTTAACCATATAGTTCAATAAATCATTCTTGCAATAACTAAGGTCTCATTCCTTAATTAATCAAACAATTCGATTTAATCAACTAAAGTTCCATTCCTTTAATTAACCAGATAATTCGATAAACAACTTATTTATTTAACTAAAATCCTATTCTTTTAATCAAATAAATAATCCAATAGGCAACTCATTTATTTAACTAAAGTCTCATTCCTTTAATCAAATAAATAACCCAATAAACAATTTATTTATTTAATTAAAGTCTCATTCCTTTAATAAAATAAATAATCCAATAAATAATTCATTTATTTAACTAAAGTCCCATTTCTTTAATCAAATAAATAATCCAAAAAGCAACTTATTCATTTAAATAGTCTCATTATTTAATCAAATAAATAATCTAATAAGCAACTTATTCATTTAACTAAAGTCCCATTCCTTTAATTCTAAAACTTACGTTCAATTATTTTATAAAATAAAAGGGTTGAATGGCCATCATGATAGATGAGAACTGACAAGGAAATGCAAGCCATGGACGGTTAAGCTAGAAAGTACATCAACCAACATAATGCATAGTGACACAACGACCAAATAACAACGATCCAATGGCTACAAATCCAATTGAAATCAGATCAAAGGGGTCTAAAATGGGGGTTAGCAATCAACATGCATGTATTGCTATCGTGAATCAACTCATGAAAGATGACACTTGAGGAGGGGGTGATCTCTTTTGAAAATGGATGACCAAACAACGAGGAAGGCATCAACATACTCGGTAGAGGAAGTACACAATTATGTTTTCTCCAACGTAGGCAAGCAAGGGTTTTAGTGACGCTAAACATCCTAAGGAAAACCATGGCCAACAAGATAAAAAAATTGCAATCATAACAATGTCACATTAGGATGGTAGAGACTAGGTGGTCTTCGTAGGATTAGAGAGAATACTCACTTATGTGAAACTAGTTATACACAGGTGCTAAACTTAGACCTAGATGATGTCTTAAAAATAAGCATAACTCAGTCCAAAAACAACATTCACAACTCATGGCCACATAGTACAAAGGAGATTAACAATAATGAGTTACTTCCAAGGAAGGTAAACCAAGATTCTCAACATGATGCCTCAATAGAAGACATCTTAAGAATTAAAGAAGGTAAACCACAACAAGCCAAAGGACCCATCAAAACCAAACTAAAAGAGGACCATCAATGAATGCTAAATTTAAACAATTAAGCTTAGTTAAAACAAGTGAAGATGGCTTCATAAACCAACCTGAGTTAAACATTAACGTTCTCACTTCTTCTTGTTAGTGTATGGCTTCACAAACCATGCTTCTTTCTCCATTGTGGTTTTTCTCCTTTGCTCATTTTTTTCTTCCTTCTCTCGCAACGTCCTCCCCAAGATTATCGCTTTGATCTTTCTCTCCAAACATAGGAAATAGAGTCCTCTTTGCCCATGCTTCTTGTCTTGTCTCATAAACACTTCTACATGATCGCCATTACTTCCTTTCTCTCTTCCACAGTGGTAGCTATATAATTTATTTTTAAAATCCTTCTCTCCTTATTCTAAAATTTTGCTATTAAATGAAGTTCCATCAACAGGAAACTTCTATAAACATAAAAATTTTAACCTTTCCTCCTAAAATGCTTTTACCAACAGATTTAAGCTTGAAAACATAAGAGCTTGCAAAGCTCTTTTAATTATTTTGAAAAGCATCTCATTTCCTATTAAATAAATTTCTTCTATTATTCAAATTGAGATCTTACCTTTCTTTTAAATAATATTTCATTATTATTTAAATTATAGTCTTACTATAGAAAATCTAATATTTATTTAAATGAAGTTCTTATAATCTATTTAAATAAAACTTCTATTATTTTTTAAAATTGATATTCTTTTATATATCTACAAACATATACAAAAATATTTCATCTCAGATTAGCAACATGCTATACTTTCAACAACCAAGTAAATTTAAAGGTAACCAAATATATGTACACTTTCCCAATATCAATGATGCAAAAGAGTGATGAAGTAAAAGACAACCAAGCATATGCACATTTTCCAAAATCAATGATGCAGAAGAGTGATGAAATAAAATACAATCCATCATATGCAACAATCAAAGAGGGAGTCTTTCAATCAACCCAGTCACCCATATCAACTAAAGAATTTACGATAACTACTAGGCTATCAACTATGACTCTAGGTGGTTGGCTAGTTGATGATTATCCCTTAAGTGATAATGCATACCTATATGAGGGTAGTCATCCATGTTATCCCCAGTTGTTGTAATCATCATTTCCCCTACTTCAAGTACCCCATTCCTGGTGGATGATTCTATTTCTTCCACCTCACGAGAGTACCTGATCCTACACATTGACATTATGTGAGCAGTACCATGTTCTTCAAAATGAATCAATCTAAATATTGAATTACCATTCATTTGAAACAAACCTAAGTATCATTGATCATCATATAGTCTTTCATTTTAAAAAATTTCGCTAGGGAGGGTCATGACATTTATGCTCCTTAAAAATTGTGAATATGAAGTTAGTATCAAGGAACTACATTTTTTATGACTTCATGTGGCACCACTCATCCTTAGTGTGAGATCTAGATATTGCATTTATCATTGGGCATGAAGTCTATGAAATTGGGATCCTTGTAGTAAATTTATCAAAATTTTGTCCTTCTTATCCCATATTCTATTGTAGCAATCTCAATAGCTTTTGGTACTATTTGTTGCTTAGTAGTTGAATTGAGACAAGATCCTCCATTTACCCACCAGATATTTGAATGAGTTCTTTGATATTCTTCCTTATTCTCTATTAGTTGTTACAACATGACATATATGGGCTCTAACTTCTTATAGACCTCAACTACATCCCATTTGTTATACTAATATTTTTCCTCTTCAAACATGGTATTGACAATATCGTTATCTAGGATATTCTTTTATAGGTCAAATATATTTGGCATTCCCACAATAACTAAACCCTAAATTTATTTGGTTATTTCTTGTGATTGGGTTTTTAGGGATCCCACATTGTTTTTGCAAGCTTGGATATCTCTTTGGGTATTCAAGATCTTTTTCAATTTTCTAACTAGGTCCTTTTGGTCCATCCTCAGTTATTGTGCCTATGACATCATCATAAAAGAGAGAAGTATAAGGGTTTCTTGGTATTCACACCTAGAAGATAGGCATTCCTCCCCTTATTCAATTGTTTCTTCCACTTTGTCCAAGTTTTGCTCTATAAATATGACAAACCAAAAGTATTCATAAGAGTTATTTAGTTCCTCTTTCATCTTATCCCAAAAGAACTTGACTAGTTGGATGTCATATGCCTTCCTAGGGTCTATGATTATCTCTCTATGTTCTAAAGTTGTCAACTCTATAATATTTTGATCTTTCATCTTTAGGCCTTCTCAGAGTTTTTCTATCTATTTTTGCCTTTGTGCAAGTTGTTCTTAAAGGTCTTCCATCTACTTCTAATTCTTTTCAACCTTAGTAAGTCAGGATTTGAGGTCCTAAACCTACTTCTTCAATTGATACTTTTCTTAAACATCCCCTTTCAAATCTCGATTTCTTTGCTAGAGTTAATCCCCTTGTGTTTTTAGTTGTGCACTTTTATTTTAAGTAATTTATTCATTTTATACTTAGCTTTATCCTCAATTTATAGTCGACCAAACTATATGGCTACACCAAGTGTGAATTAGTTTGTAAGTTAGACCATTTGGTTTAGGTCCAACTCAAACACCTTGGTAGTCAACTTAGTGGAAACTATTATCATCTTAGAGGGATCAAACATTGTTTCTTCTACAATGTAAATCTTGTCCCCCTTTCTAGTCAACTATGATTGCATGAGGATTGCCCTAGAGGTTTTATCTTTAAGTCGCTTATACTTATTTTTCCATTTTTTACTCGGTGGAAAGAAAATAAAAATTCTTTTTGATGTATATTTCCTTTTGCTTGCACATTCGTTTCCATACAAAGGTCAAGCTTGGCCCTACAATCATGCTATTTTAAAAAGGATGTTGCTATATACATATCCTCTTGAGTTAGGGAGGTATGCAACATCACTTGGATTAGTATTTGACTTGGTTGATGGATGAGGTAGACATGTATAGGTAAGAGGTAAAACAAATTGTGTGGTGATAGAAGGAAATAGGATGTAAACAAAGGAAGTGGGTTTTGATACTATTTGTACTAGTGCATCAACCAGAAATGACATTATGGATGAAGATAAGGCTAACATTGGTGATATGGCATGTGGGACTAATGGTTATGTGGTATAAAATTGAATGGAAGGTTATCAAAATGAAGTGATAAGTGTGGTCTCCAACATGTAATAAACCATTAGAGATAGAGTACCTCTAGAAGAAATATGAGTTACATTGATGGAGGGTGAGATAATTTTTTTATAAGAATGAGTGGAGAGAGAAGAAGAAAGGATAGATAAATAAGGCGAGGCAATGGATAGTAGAAGGGAAGTAGAGATAGTTATAGTAGTATCCATAACACTAGTCATTCCCAACTCAAGAGGAGAACCTCCTTGAGGGATTTTCCATTTCTTGAGTTGTATTTTCTAACTTTGATTTTCCCATGCTACTAAGATCATTATAAACATTGATTGGTACCTTTTAAAAATCCTTTGTCCTTCAATTACAACTTACCTTGACATCAAACTGACCATTGATAGTATTGGAATTGTAGTAAAAATGTTAATGTCTATTACAACCTTCTTCTATCATTAGGAGCTTGATGGGTCATTCATCATTTCACTAATGTATTGACATTTATTTGTGCTCTTGGGGTGTTTTCTATCTCATATTGTAGAGAATTGATGGTGAAACTAAATTCTTATGGTAGGTATCTTAAATGTGTCTATCTCACACCTCATATTTTGTTGGCTAGTATTTTATTGTAAGTGTACACTAATTTTTTTAAGGCCCCAAACTTTTGATGGTTCATATTGATGTCATGATCAAAATAATTTTTCCTCTTAGCATGGAAGGCATGCCATTCTAGTGGGTCATTGTAAGATTTTTTTAATTTCATCTTCATACCCATGATTGCTTCTTAGAGTGGCAAGGGCCAATTTAAACCACATAACAATCTCATATTGTTAAACGTAAAGGCTACTCAAAATATGATAAAATATTATCCTTGATTTTGTAGATCCATAATGATATGTTGTGATATTAAAGTATGGTCCTTAATTTGTGGAAGGATATTTGCTAGTAATTTATTTTTTCTAATAAGCCATATGTGGCTTCTATTGGGGGCCACTTCCATTAGAGATTATAATATGCTACATTTGATATTAGGTTAATTAGATCATACCTATTTTACCTTTGTATTAAAAAAAATCTGTGTTTTCTTCAAATAGCTATATTTTGCTATCAAATCATTTCTATCATTTTAATTGGGTAATATACGATCTCCATTAGCTAGCTAACTTTTAGAATTTAAATTTTGCTAAGACAAAAATAAACACCATGAATAGATAAATTATTTTCTAATATGTTTTCTTCTCTATAAATATATTACATTTTGAAGACACTATCTCTGTCTATAGTTGATGAGCGTAAAAAATAATCTTATTTTTTATCCAATCCCCACATCCATTTTTATTGATAGCATTAATAATAATAATAATAATTTGTTAATCCCCCTCAATTTAAATATATCTTTATCATTTTATAATTGCACTCTTGATCATTGCTAGTTCTCTAACCTTTGCATAGTTGTTACTTGAAGTTTCATGTTATTTTGAGTGAGGATAGTTTTGCCTTTCATTACACCACCTTTGCTAGTTTTCTCTAGATTTTCTTTGGAAGCAACTTGATAGGGATTGTTATGAATTGATTCTTCATTTTTCATCAACTAGGGCATCCTTACTTCCATTTAAGGATTCCATATATGACTTTTCCTCCTTGCTAGCTAGCTTTCTAAGAATAATCCTTTATTTTTGAATTTATTTAAAAATTTCAAAAAAAAATTAAGTTGCTCACTCCTTACTCACATTTTTATTTTCTCCTTGGTATGTTATGAAATATTTTTCTCATTAACATAAATAATTTACCATATATTTTCAGAAAAAATCATTCATCCATAAATAATTAACCATAGTAAGAATATACATAATGAGATAGACATAGGTAATACCCTTAAGGTAGGGAAACACCAATAATACTCCGTTGGACATTTTGAGTCCCTAAGTCAATGTTGTCATTGATGTCACCAGATGAAGTCATCATTAATAATCAAGGATTTTCGTAGGAAACAAAGGGGATAAAAATGGTTATTTGATATCCAGGAAGAAGGCCAAAGATCAAGTGAATCGATGCAGAAGTTAAGAGTTCGAAAGGAGTTATAATATTTATTTTTATAAATTATTTAAATTTAGTGAGAATTTAAATTTAATAAATAAATATTATTTACGACATAGAATACCGTGAGAAGGAGATATGTTATCAAAGGTATAATATTATAATAATGGTTATTATAATATTAACGGTGATATGGTGAAAATCCAAATAAAATATTTGTGATTCTTATTATAATATTTTATAATGCAAAAGTGGGTTTTATAAAGTCTAAATATATTTTATAAACCCAAAGGTTGGGTTTAAGACAAAAGGTATTCGAAGCCTTTATAATCTCCGCCAACGTCATGGAAGATAACATGGAGAGCGCCGACGTTTTCAAAACAATGGAGGAAGCATATAAATACAAACACCCAAAGTTCAATTAATTATCCTTGCTCGAAAATTAAAAAGATTGCATGCGAAGAAAAGAGCTCGTGAGTTTTTGTGAAAGTCGTGGCAGAGAAGCTTTTAAGGGAGGAAGCTTTAATCCTCGAAGTTGCATAGGACAACATGACCTAGTGATATTTTGGGAAGCACAAAAGCGATGGATTGCAAGAGGTTTGCATTCGAATCTCGGTGGGTGCATCGTGATTTGTGTTGGTTAAAGTGCCTACGATGCACGTTATTTTACCCAAGGTGGAAGGTGTGAGGAGATTAAGAAGCATGTGGTGTTTCATTAATCTTAGACGAGCGCTTGGATCGTTTGGCGACTTTGGTCGTGGCTAAGGTGCACATTGGGAGGAACATTGAGGGTTCGATTCCCTCCGAAGATAAGGTAATATATTTGGTTTTAATTTTAATCAAATGCCTAAGTTGGAGGTATAAGGTTGTTTAGAGGTTTGTGTTTGGAAAGGTTGCTTTGTAATAAATTTGTGGTAGTTGAGAATTATCATTAGGAGTTATAAGGAGATTTCCGTTTTTAACTTTTAATAAAGTCTTAAATTGCTATAGTGGTATATTGGAGGATTAAGACTTTGTGGGTACTATGTTATTTTGAATTAAGATTTTTTGTGATTATCATGAGGCTATTGATTAGTAATAAATTTGGAGTGATAAGGTGTAAATTTGATATTGTTTTTGTGTTATATTTTGTTGAGAAAATTATCCTCTAACCCTTATTGAGATTGGCAAAGAAGTAGTTGTGAGTGTGGCTGATTTATGAGATCATCTACTTGTCAAGAAAAAAATTATGGGTAAATTCTTCTTTGGTTGAGTTGATTGAATGGCTTACTAGAAAATAAATTTTGGAGTGAAAAGGATTTGATTAGGGTTTCATTTTCGAAAGTGTTTGAGTTAATGCTTCAAGGTTTTATGAAATTAAGAGTTGTGATTAAAACCTTGTTTTATAAGCATTGTTGTTGAAACCATTGGTTGTGTGAAGAACTTGAGTTAGGGTTTGAAAATATCATAAGTATCATTGTTATGTAAAGAATGTTTTACAAGCATGGTTGTTGAAGTGAGTTGTTATGAAAAGAAATTGAACTAGGGTTTGAAAAGATCATGAGTATCATTGTTATGTGAGATTTGTTGTTGAGCATTGTTGGAAATATTTTGAGTTGGATGATACATGCTTGAACTAGGGTTTGTGAGCAAGAGTTGTTTCTTGAGTGATTGGTTGAGTAAGTTTATTGAGCCTAGTCAAGTGGATGTATGAAGTGATTGTTCAAGTTCCATAAAATAAACTATTCTATATTATGATTTGAGTTGTGAAAGAGATTGAGTTGTGAGAATAGAACATATTGAGTCTCTAACAATTCTATTTATGCTTCTATGAGATTGAGTTGAGAAAGTGATTGAGTTTTGAGTATAGAACATATTGAGTCTCTAACAATTATCTTTATGCTTCTATGAGATTGATTTGAGTTGAGAAAGTGATTGAGCTTTGAGTGTAGAACATATTGAGTCTCTAACAATTCTCTTTATGGTTCTATGAGATTGGACAATTTCTGTGTGGACTTGTTAAGCAGTTTTGAGGTAAGTCTTTGAGAAGACTTGTGGACTGATTTGGTGTGAGCTTTTTTGGAAGATTACAATACAGATTTCGTTAAGTCCTAGAGAGGACTTATTGAGCATATTTGAGCAAGTCCTAGAGAGGACTTATTGAGTAGATTTGAGCAAGTCCTAGAGAGGAATTGTTGATTTTTTTTAATAAGTTCTATGTGAGATTTTTGAGCAGATTTGAGCAGGTTCTAAGTGGACCTATTGAGAAAATTTGAGCAGGTTCTGAGTGGACCTATTGAACAGATTTGAGCAAGTTTTGAGTGGACCTATTGAGTAGATTTGAGCAGGTTCTGAGTGGACCTATTGAGCAGATTTGAGAAGGTTCTAAGTGGACCTATTGAGAAGATTTGAGCAGGTTCTGAGTGGACTTGTTGAGAAGATTTGAGCAGGTTCTAAGTGAACCTATTGAGCATATTTGAGCAGGTTATGAGTGGACCTGTTGAGCAGATTTGAGAAGGATTTGAGTGGACTTGTTGAGCATATTTGTGCTAGACCAACTGGACTATGTTTAGTGTAGATTTGAGTGGAATTATACTTGATCGACTGGACTGTGTTAAGTACAATAGTTGAGCAGATTTGTGCTAGACCGAATAAACTGTGTTTAGTGCAAATTTGAGTGAGCTTGTTGAGTAGACTTGTGCTCGATCGACTAGACTATGTTTAGTACAAGAGTTGAATAGAGCTATGCTAGACTAACTATACTATGTTTAGTATAGAATTGAGACAAAGCTTTGTAGGTGACAGAGCAGAGAGGATAGTAGTCTCCAATGGATAGAGATCCATCAGCCAGGCTAGTGAGGATAGGTCTTCTGAGTGGGGACAAGAGTCTTCAATGGAAAGAGATCCACAAGCCAGTGTAGTGGAGGCAGTAGTCTTCTAGAGGATCACCAACCAGAGCAGAGGAGGAGTTCTCATGTGGATAGAGATCCACAAACTAGATTCAAGGGATAAACATCTCCTTTAGACAAAGGTCCATAAACATTGTAATAGGGAAGAAATTCCCAAGAGATTATTTGAGAGATATTTAGAAGAAATAATTTCTCTATGGATGTAACCCACATTGGGTGAACCACGTTAAATTGGTGTCTCTATTGTGTGTGATGATTTGTGCATTGATTTGGTTATTGCTATTGATATTGCCATTGATTATATTGATTAATACTATTTGGGAAATAAAAGTAAAAAGTGTTCTTATACTGTTCATCCCCCCTCTCAATATAAGCTTGTGTTCTTCAATTGGTATCAAAGTTGGTTACTTCAAAAAGGGTTTAACATTTTGAAGGAAGATCTTGAAAGAAAACAAATGGCAAAGAAATGCAAAGGCAAAACCATGAGACACAAGAATAAAAGAACACACATGGTTATGAAAGAAAATGAAGATGAGTTTAAAATTGTTGTGTTGGGAGGACAAATGGAAATAGATTCAAGAGATGAATCAAGCAGTGGAGAAAATATTATATTGATAAAGTTTTGTACCAGATTTAGGGACACAGGTCACCATGCAACTCATTTTCCATAAGAATGTTTTATTTGTGGTCAACTCAGCCATGATGCAAGTTATTGTTGTAACAAAAGAACTGAACACAAATAAAAATATGCAAAAAGAGAAGTAGATTTCCAAAATGCTCTTTTGTATTGATATTAATACAAATTTTTTTACAAAAGATTTTGAATTGCCCTAAGTGTGTTGGGAGCAATGTTACAATGCTTCTTATCTATCTGAAATACAATGTTTATGATAGAAGAGGGGAGATATTCTGATTCTTTTTGTTCCTCTATTACAGCTTTAAAGGGTGAGTGGGCTTTGGTATCCAGCAAGGGACCACTCCAGCTTCAATAGCTTATCCAAGGTACCTGTCACCTGCACACATTCAGACCAACAAACAAATCAGTAGCACCTGTCACAATCCAACAATAAATCCAATGCTACACATAAACCCTAAGTTGATGCAAATGAAAAGCAGATAACATAAAACAATCAATAACTAACGCCTTGCTAACAAATTATGTACTAATATCTGCTCTATGTGATTTTTATTCTCGAGACTGTGTAATCATGGATGCGCGGTGGTGAAATGGAAACCACGGACCTGTGGTTGTGAAAACTATGGACGCACATTTTTTACTGTGAAATCGTGAATGGGTGGTTTTGGATAAAAATAGGTTGCCTCGAGATCTGAACTAGTAGTATGGAATAATGCTCATGCTCGTAAATTATCTCTATGTCTGGGTCGATTTTGGTAGCCTGTTGGTATGCAAATTTAGCTCCCTTTCTTTGTTGACAAGATGGCATTTTTATAAGCTTCCTAAGGCTTTGGAGGGAAATGGGAGGTGGTGACTTACCAAGTGGCAAATCTGAACTACCAGGTGGAAGGCGTAGTTACAATGAGTCATTCAGTGTGTCTCATTTAACTGAGGTGATGTGGCTATAAGTGGAGTGGGATGTGGGATGTTGTTTTATGTGAAGGGATAAGGGGAAAACAACAAATGAGTTGTGGCATGGATGTCGAGAATCTATCCCATGTACAAGGACAAGGGGGACAAGAGTGGGTAAGATGTGGTAGGGGTGTTGGATGAAGTGTCTAGGACACATGTCCAATGGGTAGATAGGGCATCCTAGGGTGATTTTCTAGATTTAATAAATTAGGAAAATATGATAATGTGCAGGGTTTTATATCCCTAAGTTTAGACTTAGGCATATATTTTTATTAAGCAAGATTTGATGGTGGGGTGGCAAATGTGGTTTAGAAGGTGTTGGATTTTGGTGTCTACAGTTGCCCATTTTTGTACTGTTGTACAACATAATGCAGTGCAAAAACTAATGACACTCAATATTTATTTGATGAGTGGACTCAACTATCTTTTGTGTGGCAAAATGAATGATTGTTGTAAATAAAAAATTTCTCTGCATGCTTACCCCCTCAATGGGTGAGTATGTATCGAATGAGACCTACTAGCCAATTGAAAATGTAATTTTGTTTGTTTTGCAACATTTATTTTGGTTTGTTGACATGCAAGTAATGAAGTAAAGGAACCAATCATCCTAGATGCTTGTTCTAGTGACTGTTAGCAATTCCATTGTGCATTTGGATTGGTTGTGGTTTACCGTGTTTTGTAACCCCATGGAGTAGGTGTCATTAACCTCAGATTGTTTGCATTGAACTTGTTTTAATTTTGGTTCATATTTGTTTTTTTTTAAATGTGGTTACACAGTTGCATTTACCTGCAACCGCGTGTATGCGGTTGTGCATTCCTGAAACCACACACACATGTTTTTAATGCATTTATCGTGAGTCTACGGTTTAGTATGTAAACCATGAGTTTACGGTTTTGTGCATCCCAAAAAATATGGGTGCACATTTTTTGCCACAAATTATAGCTATAAATGGGCTTTGGCCCTATCATTTTCATTCATTTGCCATTTGTCTTCTACTGATTGGTGAGAGTGACAAATGATATGGAGATTGGTGAGGGGAGCGGTGGTGGAGTTGATGATGGTGGTGTCTCATCTGGAGCGGAAGCTGGCGTCCGCTATGCCGAGGTAGGTGGTCTTGCCCCTTTAGCGTAGGCTTTATGTTTGCTTTTATATTTTTGTTGTTTGAGAGTTTTGTTTTTGGTTCTTTTTTTTTTATTAAGTGGGGCTGGTAATGATTTGTTTTTTGATAAGTAACTAGAATTTTATATACAAGTTGGGTTTTTTAAGAGGATCCCAAAACCTTATAACAAAAATGGCCGAAGCACCGAGATTTAAAGAAATTCCTTAGTACAAGAAAATAAACACAAACTGTAAGAGAAAGGGCCAGAAACAACCCTTGAACCAGCAGAAAGACCAGATTCTAGTACCAACTAGTGAGACTCACTTCATAAAAATATCATCCTCCCATTACTGGCAGTCTGGGATCCTCCCAGGGGTGGATGCAGCAGCCTGGGATCCTCCCAAGGATAAATACAACAGTCTGGGATCCTCCCAGGGAAGGATACAATAGTCTGGGATCCACCCAGGGGTGGATACAGTAGTCTGGGATCCTCCCAGGGGTGGATACAATGCACCTATCCAGACCTGCGTAGGGAGAGCGAAAAGGCCAAAAATAGCCTGCAACTAGAAATCCTGCCCGAAATTCAAAAGTAGGGAATTATAAGAAAACTAGAGAGGATCCTCGCCCAGGGATGGCTCGGGATGCAACCCAGGGAGTAGCGAGGCAGCAAGCAGCTACGTGAGCAAAGCAACAAGCAACACCGGGATACAGGCCAGGGATCAACAGTGAGACAACCTAGGAAATGGCTTTAGGGTCCCCAAAGATAAAATGGGAAGCCTCCGCATGAGCCTAAAAAGTGGAACAACACTACTGGGGTGACGTCGCCCCTTCAGGGCCCTGACTCGGGGTGATCTAAGCACCTGAACTCTCATCAGGGCTTGAATTGTCTTGAGACGCTAATTGGACTAGAGCATCAGGGAAATTTGTGGTCCAGGTAGTGAGATCTTCTGCTGTGGTGGCTTGGTTGGCCATGAAATCGGTTGCCCTATTACCTTCTCTATACACATGACGAAAGGAGTGATGAGTGAATCCTTGGAGGATGGTGAGAACTTCCCGAATGGTGTTGTGGATACGCCATGAGCTATTTCCCAAGCTACGGGTGGCCTTGATGATGACTAGAGAATCGCCCTCGATGATGAATTTTGGGGAGGTCTCCTTGAGGGCTATCAGCCCGTGGAGGAGAGCTGCTGCTTCGACAAAGTTGTTGGTCTGAATGCCAAGTGGTTCGGCGTACGCCAAGATCAGGGCCCCGTGACTATCCCGGATGACCCCGCCCGCTCCAGAGGGGCCAAGGTTTCCTTTAGAAGCTCCATCGAAGTTAAGTTTAACCCATCCGAGAGGGGGGTAGTCCACCTTATCATCGAATGATGGGAGGGGGCAGGAGGGGGACCGAGGGGGAAGCTGGACTCCGAGGGAGGAGAGGAGGGTGGACTCGACCAGCCTGTGGGGCACCTCGGTCAAAGGGAGGGAGCGAGAGTTCTCAAGGGCGAAGGCAACCGCCTTGGCTACCACCCACTAGGGGGAGCGGGCCGGGGAGGAGAAGGCTCTGCTATTGCGCTCAAGCCAGAGTTTCCAGAGTAGGTGAGGAAGGTAGGAGCCCCAAAGGAAGCGGATGAAGGGGTGGGCAAAGGGATTGGGCCACTGGGATAGGAGGTCAGAGATGGAATTGGGGGCCACCCATTGGATAGAAAATTGGGAAAGGATGAGGCCCAGGACTTCAGAAGAGAAGGGGCATCTAAGAAAGAGGTGATTAGTGGACTCCCAGGTAGCACAACAAAGGAAGCATCTATTCGGGATCTGAAAGCCCCTCTTGATCAGGTTCTCAATGGTCAGGATCTTATTTTGGATGGCCGCCCAAATGAAGTGACTAATTTTGGGGATCAACTTCTTGGCCCACACCTGGTGGGCTGGGAATGGGGCCTCATCAGGGACTCTTTGGAAGTTGTAGGCAGATTTGACAGAGAAGACGCCACTGGGAGTGTCATGCCAGACGCATCTGTCGTTCCCTCTGAAAGACGGGATAACTGTCACCTTAAGGAGACGTTGGAGCCTGGAGGCTTGGAGCGGGTGCTTGGGGTTCAGGATGGGCTTCCAAGTTACCCGTCCTTGGTTTTGGGTGAGATAGGCCGACACTTTGGGCCCTCTATCCACCAGGCCCGATTTGAGGATGAGGAGATCACTGTCAGCAATCAGGGCCTCATCTTGGATCCACCTGTCTTCCCAAAAGTCGATCTTGGTTTCGTCCCCGAGGATCCATCTGGTCCCCTTTTGAATGATGTCTTTAGTGGAGATCAAGGATTTCCAGAAGGTTGATCCATCTCTGGGTTGGGATTCGTTGAGGAAGGGGTGATGGTGGCAGTATTTCCTGCACACGATACTGACCCATTCATCAGGGGCATTGGTGAACACCTTCCAGGCGTGCTTGGACAAGAGGGCCTTGTTCATGAGGGTCACCCACCTGAGCCCGATCCCTCCCTCGCCTTTGGGGCGGCAGACCAGGGGCCAAGAAACCAGGGGAATCCTCTTCTTATCTTCGTTGCCCGACCATAGAAAGCATTTCTAGATTTGCTTGATGTGAGTTGCAATGGAGGTCAAGATTCTGAAGACCGACATGAAGTAGACCGGAATGCTTTGAAGAACCACCGATAGTAGGGTGGCTCTGCCAGCCTGTGAGAGGAGGTGGCCTTTCCAGGGGGCCAACTTCCTTTGGATCCGATCAATCATCCCGCTCCAAAGGGTCTTGGAGGATGCTCCTGTAAATAGGGGGAGCCCGAGGTAAGAGGAGGGGAGGGAATCAGGGGTACAGCCAAGAATCCGCTCGATTCTGATTTGCCTAGCCAGGGGGTATGGATAAAGAAAATTTTACTTTTGTGGAGGTTGATTTTCTGCCTCGATCGCCTCCTCATACAGGGTCAAGATGAGCTTGATAGTCTTGGCTTGAGGGATCAAAGCTGAAGTAGCAAGGATGGTGTCATCCATGAACTACTGATGGGACATAGGGGGTAGGCCCGACGTAGGCCTGATGCCCGAGATAAGTCCATGGGAGACAACACTCGAGATGGTGCATCCTAGGGCCTCGACCAGGATGATGAAGAGGATCGGGGATAGGGGGTCACCTTGGCGAAGGCCTCTAGAACTGGGGAAGAACCCGACGGGGGATTCGTTGATGAGGATAGAGAACCAGGGGGAGGACACAGTTTCTGATGAGGCTGACCCAGGAGGGGTGGAACCCAAACTTGAGAAGGACCTTGGAAAGAAAATCCTAGTCAACTCTATCGAAGGCCTTGTTCATATCTAGCTTGAGTAGAAAGGAGGCCTTTTTGGATAGGAGGGCCGAGTGGATGGCCTCGTGCATGATGATAACTCCATCTGTGATAAGTCTGCCTTTGATCGAGCTCCCCTGGTAGGGGGCAATGATCAGGGGAAGGATATCCTTAAGGTGGGAGGCCATGGATTTGGTCAAGATTTTGTATAAGACATTGCACAAGCTGATGGGGCAAAAATCAGAGAGGGATCTGGCTGCCTGAGACTTGGGGATCAGGGCAATGAAGGTGGAGTTTATACCTCTGGGGATGGAGCTAGCGGACTGAAGGTCCCAGATGGCTGCGCACACTTCTTGGCCAATGATGTCCCAAAAGGACTGGAAGAAATGGGGGGAAACCCATCCGGGCCCGGGGCCACCTCGACCTTCATGGAAAACATAGCAGCATGGATTTCAGAGTCAGACAAGGGCTGCAGGAGCATCTCATTTGCCATGGCCAAGACTGAAGTTGGAATATGCTCCAGCAGGGTGTCTGTCACTTCTGGGGACATGTGGGGATTGTCACCAAGGAGCTCCTGGAAGAAGTTGATGGCTTCAGTCCAAATGTCTTCTTCGTCCTTGATAGTTCTACCATCGCTGCTCACCAACTCGGCAATTCTGTTAGAGCCCCTATTTTTGAGGGTCGACATGTGAAAGAACTTAGTATTAGCATCACCATCTTGGAGCCATAGGGCTCTCGACTTCTACCTCCAAAATTTTTCTTCCCTAGCTAGGATGTTGTGGTACTCGCTGAGGGCTGAACGTTCCTCTTCCCTAATCCTCAAGTCTTGGGAGCCTTCCTGGAACCTGAGCTCAAGGTCTTCAAGTTTTTTCTTGATTGTTGCTTTATTTTCGAAGATGTTACCAAACACCTCTCTGTTCCATACCTTGAGTTGTTCTTTGAGACATCTCAGTTTGTGGTAGACTTGCTCAATAGGGCACCCAGGGACTAGGGGAGCCCACCAACAACCAACCTAGGCCCTGAAGTTGGGGTGGTGCAGCCACATGGACTCAAACCGAAAGGGTCACTTGAGGGAGGAGCGATGGTCGGTTTCGAGGAGGAGGGGGCTATGGTCAGACCCAATTTTAGGGAGAGCCAACAAGGTTGCATCAGCAAATAGGGGAATGGCTTCCTTAGAAAGGAACACTCTATCTAGCCTGACCTGGATATGGCTTGCTCCCGCTCTTCTGTTTGACCAGGTGAACCTGGATCCTTTTAGGCTGACGTCCATGAGCTCATTTAGGTCGATGAAGGCTCCAAAGTCTTCCATGCTTTTGGACGGAGCCATTGAGCCCCTACTTTTGTCAGAAAGGAAAAGGGGGTTGTTGAAGTCCCCTACCAAGATCTAGGGAAGGGGGGCAAAGGCTTCCCTCATCGAGCTGATTTCCTTCCATAAGGTAGCTTTCTCAATCGGGCTGTTGGGAGCGTAGACGTTAGACAAGATCCACGAACGCCTTGACTTCACACAATGGACCAGAATGTTGATTATTCTAGGGGAAGATGATATGAGTCTCCCCTTGAAAGACCAGGGGTCCCACATGCACAGCAGGCCTCCGGCTGTGCCAGTCGCAGGGGTAGACAGTGACTCGCAATTGCGCCAAGTAGCTTGGGTGACCCTCTGAGCAGCCGCTTCATCTATTTTGGTCTCCTGGAGGAGGAGGAAGGACGGGCGGTGATCCTTGCAGAGTTGGTCGAGGATCCTTTTTTTGGGGGCACCATTGAGCCCCCTAACATTCTAGGTGATGAGCTTCATTTGACACCCTTGGGGGGTCGCTTGCCCCCCTTCCCGAGCTGAGCGGGGGGTTTGGATCATAGGGCATCTACTTTGGAGAAGCTCACGACGACGTCAGAGAGGGTTTCCTGGGAGCCATTGGCTATGTCATCTTCAGTGATCCTCGATCGCTGATCGCCCAGGGTGGGGCGACCTCTCTTGAGTTTGCTACCAAAGTCTATGGCGAAAGTCCTGCTTCGGGTCATCTTGGGGCTGATTTCATCGGGCCCAGATGGAGAGCTGCCCTCAACCTCTTCGTCGGACCTCTCGAAGCTACACTCTAAGGGGGGAGGCCGGGAGGGACCGTCGGGAGGGGCGGGAGGGGGTCGAGAGGGGGATAGCGAGGAGGGGGGGAGGAGGAAACCCTGGCAGAGGAAGACGGGAAGGTGAGAGCCGATGGGGGAGAGAGCCCGGGCGGCTCGTAGGGCTGAGAGGGGGCATAAGCAAGGGCCTGTGGGGAGGGATTCACAATGGGCGAGGGGGGAGCCTGGGATCGGGGCCTCGAAAGAGGAACTAGGGAGGGGTACGGGGGAAGGGGGAACCTGGGGAAGGCCATCCATCAGGCAAGGGCCCACTTGGGATTCCTTTGGGACAGAAGGGGGAGCCTCCTTGGTGGTCCAAGCCTGGGATCTGTGGTCATCATGGGGGGCCCGTGGGAGGGGGCCCGACCTGGTTGGGAAGGGGGTTTGATGGGGAGAGAGGCATCAGCCTTCTTGGATATAGGGCATTGGTAGGGGAGGTGTCCCTGAGTGCAGCAAAGAGGGCAGAAAGTAGGTTTGTTTTCGTAAATTAGGGTTTGGCACCAGAAGAAGGACCTAGAGGATATGGACACAGAAGAGGGGAGTTCGGATTCTAGATTTGCATTGACGTAGAATCTGGCATGGACCATTCGAGAGCCTACCTTGGTAGCGGGATCGAAGGCCACCAGCTCACCGATCGACTGGGCAATGAGCCTTAGAACGTCTTCGTGCCATAAGTGGAAGGGGAGCTCAGGGAGCCAAACCCAGACCGGGGTGAAGTTGATGCTTTGGGTGCTGGGATGGAAGTCAGCTCCATATCGCCTGAGGAAGAGGCTTTTGCGACCCAGGAACCAGGGCCCGCCAGACAGAATATTTTTAGCGTCATCGTTGTTGTTTAGTTTGATAATGAAGAATCCCTTGGTAAGGGCCACCAACTGAATATGTCCAAAAACTTTCCATTTGGAAGCCGCCCATCTGCGGATGGTTTCCATGTCCGGTCGCCCTCCCAGGAACTTCCCAACTAGGGAGGCAGAGGATCCAGAGACAAAGGATGAGTAGACCTCCTCTTGAATGGAAATGTGGGTGCCCTCGAGGGAAAGCCCTATGCCTAGGGCCCGAGGCTGGGCCCTGGCGCCAGCCAGGATCTACTGATAGGAGGGTTTGGGCCCACCCGGGGTAGAGCCCTACCTAGGATCTAGAGGCTTTTTCCCTAGGCCTGCACTAGCATCGATGCTGGGAGGAGGCCCTGGGCCCAAGATGTCGTCCCCGCCCTAGCCGCCAGTCTGCTCAGCCTCTGAGCCCTCCTCTGGTCCCGTCGAGGACCTTGCGAGCCCTGGCCCGGGCCCCGACGTTCCCGACCCCAATCCCGATCCTACACCCACCCTGGATCCTACACCTGCGTCTAAACCTGTTCCCGCTCCCGTTCCCGTTCCCGCTCCCGATATTGCTCCAGATACCACCATTCAATCCTAATAGTCGATGAGAAATATTTTTATCATGATATTTTGTTTCTTTTTGTCTTTTTGTATTATTATTATTATTATTTTTATTTTTTTATTTTTTTTTGTTTGTTTGTTTTTTTGTGATTGGTTTTTATTGTTTTGTTTGTTTTTTCCTGTTGATTTTTGATCACCTAAGGGTAGGTGAAAGTTTTGTTTTTTGTTGTTGTTTTGTGTTTGGTTTTTGTTGTTTTGTTTGGTTTTGCCTTTTGATTTTTGATCACCTAGGGGTAGGTTGAAGTTTTTTTCTTTTTTTTGTTGTTTTGTGTTTGGTTTTTGTTGTTTTGTTTGTTTTTTCTTGTTGATTTTTGATCACCTAGGGGTAGGTGAAAGTTTTTTTTTTTTTGCATTTTATGTTTGTTTTTGCTTGTTTGGCTATTTTTTTGTTTGTTTTTGCCTCTTGATTTTTTTGATCACCTAGGGATAGGTGAAAGTTTTGTTATTTTTTTTTGTTAATGCATGTTATGTTTGTTCGTTTCCAGGTGAGGCTCTTAGATGCTCGACATAGGTGGCCGAGGGCTATTAGGAAAGTGCAGAAGGTAATTTCTGATGATGATTGGGATTTCCTAGAGACCATCGATCTTGATGGCTATGGGTGGTTGGAAACCGTCCGAGATGATGAGGATCTCCTTTCAGCATTGGTTGAGCAGTGGGATCCAGATAGAGGGACCTTCCAACTTCCTACTGGGGAGTTCACTGTTACTTTGGAGGACTTATACTACATTTTTTGCATTCTTTTTGAGGGTCCAACCATCCAGGTTGGCATCGACAAGGAGACACTCTTTCCTATTTTTGGTGATTTTTGGGATGTAGACTATAGTCGAGGTGAGATTGCATAATTGGATTTGTTTTTTTCTGGCAATTTGGGAGCAGTTTCAGCTTTCCTTATGTACATATTGAGCAACATGTTGCCCAATTCCATGGGATCGAGGATCCCATGGAACCAGGTACCTATTGTTTTAGGTTTTATTTTTGATCCTCAATGATTGGTGTGGTCTCCCACTCTCTTATGTCAAATTTATAGCAAGATTTATGAGGTTAAGAGGCGAGGTTGGAAGGGTTTAGGGTGCAGCTTGATTCTCCAAATATGGTCTTAGGAGCATATTATTGTGGGATGACCAGTTGGTCTGCCTTATGCCTACAATGCCACATCTCCTCGTGCTTACAGGTGGCTTCTTAACGAGGAGCTTAGTCATCCTGTGGTGGGGGTTTTAGATTACAGAGATATTCTTAGCTCACTCACTAGAGATTTTATGAGTTGGTGGTCTTGGAGGGGCATTGATTGGGTGTCTGATGCTATTGATCTTCGCTAGAGTAGGCAGGGTCAATGGGTTGTAGGTGCTCATATAAGGGAGATGGATTTTGTTTAGTTTAGTCAGGTTCAATGCCAGTTTGTTTTGATCCACGGTGTGCCTGATGCATTTGTGACTTATAGATGACGGGGAGATGAGCTGGAGTTGTTAGTAGTTCTTTATTTTTGGAGGGTTGATGACCCTTCTGATGATATTGATATCAAGATTCTTGACATTGATGATGTGGGTACCACTCCTGAGTTTGATTCATGGTTTTCCTCTCAGCCTCCTTGGATGTCGAGTGTAGTTGTTGACGATGAGGGGAGTGGCGACAAGGCAAAGGTAGGAGGATGGATTCCTTGGTTGGTGAAGCACCGACGTGATAGCTCTTCAAGGGTGGAGATGGCTATGGATGCGTAGTAGCCCAAGGAGACTAGTGATGATGGGGTTGGAGAGGGGGATGCCCCTCCTCGATGGATAGAATATGATTGGGATATTCTCCAGGGTGAGCGAGACAACTTGGAGTTGGAGGTTGCTCGCCTAAAGGGTGAGCTGGCCTTATGTCAGAGTGAGGTGACTCGCTTATAGGCCGAGGTGGATGGATTATGGGGTGGGCCTAGTGATGATGCTATTGCTACTAGGGACTTAGAGATTACTCATCTTGGGGGTGAGGTATCCGAACTTGAGGGTGAGCTTACTCACTTACATTTAGGTTCTAGCGGAGGGGACACCACAACTACTATTGCTACTCTTCAAGAGGAGATATCTCAGAGGTTTGCTCGTGAGGGTGCAGATTTGAGGACCCTGCATAAGCAGGCTACTTACATTGAGATGTTGGAGAACATATTGCATGAGTGGCAGATCTTGCTTCTTGTTTCTACTTCATCGTCAGTGGCTCCTACCAGTTGAAGGACCGAGACGAGCCATAGGAGTCATCGACAGTCTAGCTTACATGCTGCTTTATTGACTCAGGGTTCTTAGAGGGATCCTACTGGCACCAGCTAGTGTGCCTTATTGTCATTTTTATGTATTTTATGGTTTATCAATTTTTGATGAGCCTTGATCTGATGTATACAGACTGCAGGCATTTTGTACTTTGAGACCGCCATATTTATATATATACATGGCTTTTATATTGGCTATCTCTTGTGTTAATGATGTTTTATTTTATGTTTTATATGAATGTTTATTATTGTTTATTGATGTAATTCAATTTAATTATGCATGTGTTGGTTTTATGCGATTTATTTATTTTCATTTGTTGTTTTGTATTTATTATGAAATATATCAATGCAAACTATTATGGAATATGTAGTTAATTTAATGTTTATGTATATTATATGATAAAATACATTGTGTTCATGTGATCTTTTTATAGCTCAAAATATCATTGACCATTAGTTGTTCATTTTGCAATTGGGGGTATCCAACTTGATGACTTTATGCGGTTGATGTATGATGTAGATATGTATGTGATTGTGGAAGAGCATATGGATGTTTATATGGACGATGTTTTAATTTTGATATTTAACAGTGGAATATTTTCAAAGACTCAAACAGTCTAGTGATATCAACAAACTTACTTGACCATTGTCTAACTTTCTTTAGGACCAAGGTGTGTGCAAGTGAAGTTCATTTACTAAATCTTGAGCATGTCAAGGACCCTAAGCAATCAAGAACCAGTGTGTGTGAATGTGAAGTTCATTGACCCATTATGAGTAAATTGGATTTGACCTGTTATGGTATTTACCAAGTAGCTAGCTTGTCCGTATGTGCAGTCAGAGGTCTCCCTTTTTCTGAGAGAGATATATCTTGATAGCAACATGCCAAAATACGAGAAAACCTCAACTACTATTTTCTCTTGAATTACCACAAAATCTTGATGTTTTGCTATGGTCATAAGTCCTTCAAAATATCCACAATATTCATTCTAGTTCCATCCATCTAAATTATATGTCTAATATTCTTAGTATAGGAAGATCCCATCTCTTCATAGAATAGTCTTGGAATCACTATTATATCTACTCCTCGACTATGCAACTCCTTAGAAAGTAATTTTTAATATTTTGAGTTATATAGAATAGTGATACATTTAGAATTTTAGGCTTTGGATCATTCAATATATCTATAAAATTGACCTTAATATCATATGGATTCTCCACTATTAGGTTCAATTGTTTCACTAGACTAGACTGAATAAGTTTAGGTTGCTCATTTTTGGTGTAGCTTATTTCTTGTTCCTTAGAGCCTCTTGAAGTAGGTCCCTTTGACCTCAAAGGCTAGAAATTTTAGCATCCTAAACTTGGTGAGAGTATTTTCATATCTTCTATAATATTAAACCTGAATTTATCAGAACTAATTTTGCTATGCACTATAAGGTTTCTATACTACCTAGTAGCCCTTGCACATTTTTTATATGTGAGAGAAGAATATCTAAGGCATTGCTATACCCACTATAGTTTACCTTTCTCATTCCCATTCATATCTTCTTTGGAATATTTTTGCTCATCTAAAATTACCTTTTTAGTTTCTAACCCCTTTCAAGTATCTGTTGGTTGGTAAATCTATCTAAGAAAAGGTTGTGCACCCATAGATCTTGACCAACATTGAGTGACCACAGGAGCTTAATGGCTTCAATGGTCAATATTCGGAGGAGGCTGGATCCTTTGAAGTTCAATCTAACTATTCCTAAAGTATGGGAGAAAAGTGTGTTGAAAGAAATAAAAGGAGTTGAAGCTAGAACTTATGTTGGTGTAGATGTAGCCACATCAAGACACATGTGTAATAGAAGACTATGTAATCAAACAATGAATTACCTAACAGACAAGCCAATTTTACTATAAATCATAGAATACTTAATTCCAATACAGTATAGATCATTAGATTATGAATTCTAGAACAAGTGAATGAGCATAAGCATAAATTCAAAAATCAGAGTAAACACTATGAGCATTCAACAGGTTAAAATTAGAAATAAGTAGTCATCCATACATACATGTTCTACAAATGAATTGAACTAGAGGCCAAACAGCAATCTCTTTGTATTAAGATGCAAATATTCCTTTCTTACATATGAATTGTAAAAGCCTAAGAGCCAACCTCTTTTCATTCTATATTCTAGTATTTATAGTCTTTTACAATGTTTCAATTGGGAAGATATCATTACTTTTGAAATAGATTGTTGTTATGTCAGAAGATTCACCAACTACTTGAATTGCTTGGAGGTATGGTTGCTTCAACTGCCCAATCATGGCTTGCTAACTTGTCCAGGATTAGTATCTTCTTGAGTCATGGCAATCCTACTGCTTGCATATAGTCTATTAATTGCTACTGACTTCTTCAGTTAAGCTACTTTGTTATCTTCATGATTGCCTTGAAAGAGACCTATGTTGCTAAGATCTTCTCACAAGAAATCTTTCCCAATAGGTGTCTTGGGGTGAAGACAACTTTTATGTTGATAGATCAATTCTAGATTCTAATATTGACTTATTTTTACTTATTCATGGTTGTTAAATACCTTTTTTTAAGGTTGATACCAGACCTTTGCACACTTATCTTCTTAGGAAGGGTGACACACCTTCAGAACTCAAACAAATTCCATCTAGGTATATATGTTTTGATGCTTTGAACACTTGGCCATCCTTGTGCTCCTACATGTATCAAAATTTTAGAACCATGATGGGCTTTGGCTAGGTGTAAGTCTTTTGAAGCCTCTCAAACTAATCCTCTAAGCATTTTTCATACCTCTATTTTAATGACAAATTTGTAATACTCCTCTAGGTTTTGGGTATATAAATATGTTCCAACACTATTAAAACTTAGTCTTTCTCTTACTTTTCTCTTCCAGTAGCACGAAAAATCCTTGGTACCTTGACAGACTCCAGTTGGATGAAAATATTTTGGTGCCCTCAATACTTATCTAGTTTCCTACTCCTGCATGTGCTAGAATTTTGGTACCTGATAGGCTCCGATTGGGTGCATATATTTTGACACATGAATCACTTGGCTAATTTATGTCATATCGTCTCTAGTAGTAAGAAGGAGCTTTGGGACTTTGAGAGGCTTTGGTCAGGTGCATAGCTTCCAGTGTATCCCAAATTTAGCCATGTCAGCTATGTTTGTTCTTTTGGACCTATGTTGAACTTTTTGTACCACCTCAGGTCTTGAACGTGTACCATTCTTTTGGAAAATTTAGGACTTAGCCAATTTTTCTTGAGATTGCCTTCTAATAGTATGACAAAGCATGCACTTTTGGGTACTTCGTTTGGGTTTAAATGTTTCGAACCTTTCATGCCTTAGCCTATTTCAACCATTTCTCTCTTTTTTTAGCATGACGAGCCTTTATCATTTTCTTGGAATCTAGCTAACTAGACTACTAGCAATCTGACGTGAGTAGATGCAAAAACTATCCTCAATATCCTTACTAGCTTGTGCATCTATTTGGGGCATATCAATTGAATTCTTCCTAATGCTTTTTATTTGTTTTTCTATTTTATAGTCACAATCAATCCCTTATATTTTAAGTCCAACAATGAAATTTCACCTCCTATACATTATGGTGCCTTTCATCACATCATCATATTCTTATGCTAGCACCACTCCTTGTTGATTTTTGCATACAACATTATCCTAAAACATGGAATATTCATCCCCTTCAATTGCATAGAAGTTGGAAAAGAATGCATTATTAGGATTTGGTTAAACAAGGACTAGTTGTTGTGATAGAACCTAATACATTTATTTATTTAACAATAGGCTACTGGTAGATAGGTTGATTTATTGCTAGTTTTATTTAACCCAAGGTGAATACCTATTGAACTTGACATTAGTGTCATACAAATTCATCTATGAATTTCTAATGGGAATGACATAATCTATGGGATCATACCCCATATTACATGGTAAACACCATAACACATTAATTTTTAAATTAGTGTTTACCATCTTGCTTTGAACCTCATTTACACTCTAATTATTGCCTTGTTGTGGTCCTTGATCTTTGGCAAGACAAGGGATTTTATTAGGTTTTCAATTTTATTGTTGTTACCATGTGTTATTTTGCTACCACTACCTATTTTTAGTATTATTTTGATTTATCAAGGTCTTTACCACATCCGACGTGTCTTCCATGTCAAGCTTATGTTGATCAATAATGTTTTTATTACCACTATTAGTTTATGATGGGGTGAGAAGGGATGGCAATTATGGTTGGAAAGCAATATTGATGGTGAATTTTATCCTATATGTGCCATGATATATGGAGAAGGGGTTGAGTTGATAGAGGATTGGATGTTAGGAATGGGCACTATGGAGGGCATAAATCCATAAATTTATATATCTTGGTGACATGGGTAGCATAGGCCATAAGCAAGGTAAACACCAAATTTTCTACCCAAACTATAATATCTTTTATACGAGATACTTCTTCAAAGGTTACAAATAGAGTGATATGGTTAGAATTACAAACCACTAATGCTAAGTTAGATTGTAAATATTTGATGTAATATGGAAATGTTTATTCTTCATTTGATGTAATTGAATTCAAGATCCTACAAAGTCTAGTATTTTAATCATGAGTATTTTCTTGAGGATGCCTTTGTATAGCATTCAATTGAGTCAATATTGAGTACCCATTGCCCATACCACAAAATATATGCATGAAAGGTTCCATATTTGATGCTCAATGACCGATAAAATGATTATTTAACCTTATATACCACAAGGTAAGATTATTACATAATGAATAGATAAGTAAACATACCATGATGTCTTCCTCCTAGATTCAATGAATTGGCTTGAGTTTAGATAAAATATTTAGGTGATCTCACACATATTATTTCCACTCTTATTAAAGGTAATGAATCTATAGTGGTAGGTGGGATAGGGGGATAGGTTATCAGATTTAGTGATATTTGATATGTCTAAACAAGAGGTTGGTTTTGGGGCCTAGGAGGTTGAGGTGTTAGATTTTTTTATGGAGGGTGACTATATTGGATGGGATACTACACTACATAACCTTGTAGTGGATCTACATATGGATGCATTTGAGGGTATTGATATATGGTGTAATGAGGTGACAAGAAAGAAGGATTTAAATTTTGAAAAGGAGGTGGATAGGGATGAACCCATTGTTGATTTAGAGTAGCTTGCATATTTTGGGATAGAGAAGGATTTTACAACCATTGTTGATGGATTTTTTGACTCTAAAAATATGGGTATTTTTATAGATTTTATAGTATTTGACTGAATAGAAGTAGAATTTCACCCAAGGGGTTTTCCTATGTTCTTTGGACCCAATTTGATCATACAACTCTTTCAAATTCTAAGTAAAATATTGGCTCTTATTAGGAATAAAAATTTATCCTAAAGAACATACATTTGGCGGTACAAACTATCCAGATGAAACATTTGTTGTGTTGGACTTGTTAGATCTATGTGGGCTTTGAGATAAAGTCATACTTGTAGGAGTGATTTGGGTGTTAGACAATGGAGGTTGAAACACATTATTTGGATTATGGAAGGATGCTAGCAATGGATTATTCATAGGATTATTCACATCAAACAACACTCCATAAAGGGATTAGTGTGAGTCAAGGTAGGGCACATAGTAGCCCAGGTCTGATTAGCAAGAGTAGAAGATAAATTATAAAGGAAACTAAAGGGGATCATTTCTTGGAATGTAAAATTTTGAGTCACTTGATCAGCCATTGTTTTGTTGAGCAAGGTGCAGCAAAAGAATTGCAAAAGTATTGTCATTGTTGTCAACACAGACAGATTGATGCAGTTGATGCAGTTCAGAGGTCAGTCAGATCAAGTGCAGTGAATTTCAAGAAAAACAGAGGTGACCCAGATTCAAAAATTGGCAGAAAAAGACAAGGAAGAAAACTGTCGCGATATCGCGACATGTTTTCTGTCGCGATATCGCGACAAAACAAGAGAGAGAAAATGCAAGGAAGATTGTCGCGATTTCTCGCGACATCATTCCGAGAGAAAGAGGAAAATTTGTATGTGACATGGCAGAGGAGAGAGAAAGTGAAAGGTAAACTGTCGTGATTTCGTGACATGCTGGCTGAGAGGGAAGCAAGGTGAAAAGATGTCATGATTTCATGACATAAATGGAGGAAAGGAGCTAGCAACGAAAAGTGTCGCGATATCGCGACACGTCGGGTTTCGTGACCCGAAGAGGAGAGAGAATGCTCAGCAACAAAGGTGTAGCGATTTCGCTACATGTTGAAATGAATGGAAACAAAGGTGTAGCGATTTCGTTGCATGATGGAAATACATGGCACAAAGGTGTAGCGATTTCGCTACAAATAGGAAGTGCAGAAAACAAAGGTGTAGCGATTTCGCTACAAGTGAAAAGGCACAAACAAGAAGATGTAGCGATTTCGTTGCATGACAAAATGTATAAAAACAAAGGTGTAGCGATTTCGCTACCATTCAAAGTTGTAAAAATTAAAGATGTAACAAGTCAAAAGCACAAGGCACAAAGTTGTAGCGATTTCGCTATTGCACGAAACAAAGAGTGTACGAAAGAGTGAACGTCGCGATTTCGTGACATGTTCCATTTTCGTTGAGTTGCAAGGAGAGTTGTACGGAAGAGCAAAGTGTCACGATTTCGCGACATGTTCCATTTTTGCTGAAGTTTGCAAGGAGGATTGTACGGAAGCCAAAAGCGTCACGATTTCGCGACATGCTTAAGGATGACGTCAGCAAATGTTGAAAGTGTCGCGATATCGCGACAAGATGCAGGGAAAGCTTTCAAGACACAAACGGTCACGATTTCACGACATGCTTAAGGATGACGTCAGCAAATGTTGAAAGTGTCGCGATATCGCGACAAGATGCAGGGAAAGCTTTCAAGAGCCAAAATGGTCACGATTTCATGACAACAAGGGCATGAATGGTACGGCTACAAAAAGTGTCACGATATCACGACAGGTAATGATCTGCGAGGTAAAACCCGTAGGAGCATGCAAGGTGACACGTGTCAAAAAAGCATACAGAAAATCATGCAGCCTGTTACGTAAAAAGTAACTGATGTCAGATCGACAGTTACACGTTGACAGGTGTCGGACATGCATGGGAACAGATGTATATGCATGATTGAAAAGCGTTCGAAGTGTCGTATAGGCTGTATCGAAAAAGCATTCGAACGGCCACAGTAATGCATTCGAACAACCAATTGAAAATGCATTAGAACAGTCGATTAAAATAAACGTATTTACAGCATTCGAAACATAAAATAGGAAGGATCGAAAAGCTTTCGAGAAGAAGGATGTGCAGCATTCGAACAGTCGTATTTGGAAGGATTCGAACAGCCGCATTGGAAAGGAGAAAAGAATTCGAACGGCTCGAGAATGTAATCCGACTGCATGCAGGATTGAAACGCTATGGAAGACAAAGAGTTTCGATGAGAAAAATAGATTATAAAAAGGACAGTCGTGCAGAAAATAATGTTGCTACTGTTAGAGAGAAATTGCTATAAAAGGAGGGTTAGAAAAGAATCAAGAGAAAAATTAGCAGAGCCGTGAGAGTGTGCAGAGTTGGGTTAATTGCAGACCAGTCAGGGTCGTGCATGAAGTGAAGACATTTTTATGTCATTCTAAATTGATCGAAATTGCAGTCCAAGTTGGTGCTTGGTACTAGGGGTTGGTGCTCCATCCATTGCGGCGAGAAAATTACAGGGGTTGGTGCTCCTTCCAGTTGATGCTTGGTAAAGTATTTGTAAAATTGATATTTTGCAAAGAGCTGGATTTGGATTGGAGTCCAAGCAGTCATTTTTGAGGAGTAGCCAAATTGGTGAACCTCGGTATATTGAGTGTTGTGGTGTGCTCTCTTGTTCAAGTTGTTTTTCCAGTTTTCAAGTTCTCTTTATTTCATATTAAATGTTGTAGATATAAAAATTAATAGCTACACTGATTCACCCCCCCCTCTCAGTGTCATTGTGTGAACATCAATTGGTATCAGAGCAAGGTTCCTTGTTCAAGCTTAATCAGCTAAGGAGATCTTGGAAGAAACAATGGCAGAGCGGTGAAGGATTCTCATCTAACAAAGCTCCCTTATTCGATGGAACAAATTACACTTTCTAGAAACTTAGGATGCAAACATATCTGAGTGCATTGGGATATGATATTTGGGATTATGTAGATAGTGGATACACAGCACCCACTACTCCTCCAACAGATATCTGCTGAGAAGAAAAAATTTGAGAACAACTCCAAAGCTAAGAATGCCATAATGTGTGGGCTTGTTGACGAGTGAAGCGATAAGAGTCATGAGCTGTAAATCAGCAAAAGACATGTGGGATAAACTGAAAAGCATCCATGAAGGAGACAACAAGATCAAGGAAGCAAAACTGCAAACTCATCGAGCACAGTTCGAAGCACTGCAAATGAATGAAGATGAGAACATAGAGGCTTATATGTTGAGAGTCAACGGAATCATTAATGCAATCAGAGGACTCGATGAAGAAATTGATGATGCAGTTGTTGTGAAAAAGGTTCTCAGAACACTTGCACAAAAGATTTAACTCCAAAGTTTCTGCAATAGAAGAGGCAAAAGATCTGAACAACTTCAGCTTGGATGAGATGCATGGTTCTCTGACAGCATATGAAATGAGAATAGGACAAACCAAGTCTATAGACAGAGAAGCGACTTTTAAAGCACACAAGAATATAAAAGCTGAACATGAATCCGAGGATGAAGAGACTCTGGATGAAACAGAAGCTAATTTTGTTCGAAAACTCACAAAAGGAAAAGGAAAATATAGAGGAAAGCTACCTTTCAAATGCTTCAACTATGGAGGAGTCGGTCATTTTGCAGCCAAATGTCCAATGCATGAGAAAACTAAAAATGGTGAAGGCTCACACCAAGAAAAAGGTGAGCTGGAAGAAGAAACAAAATTTTAGAAAGAACAACCTCAAGAAGAAAAGCTTCATATCCAAGAATGTCGGTACTTCGAAGAAAGCTCGGATGAGGATTCCGAAGAAGAAAAAGGTGAAGCTCTGTTCATGGCACTTGAAGAGGAAAGAACGAGGAAGAAAATCGGGGAAGGTGATGAAAACTTTAAAGATGAGGCTGAAGTTTATCCGGAAGGAGAATTGGTTGCTTGCACTTGAAGAGTTGAGTGTAGAAAGGAAAAAGAACAAAAAGTTTTCAAGAAAACTAGAAGATGCCAACGACATAATAAACAGTTTAAAAATACGAGACGAGAGGAATTCAAGAAAATGTCTGAAGTTCTTGATGAACAATTAAGCTGTAAAGACAGGTTGAATGCGGCAAGCTAGAGGAAGACATTGTTAAGTTAAGAATGCAGCTAGAGGAAATGAATAGAAAATTGAACTGTTTTCATAAGTTTGAAGAAAGCAATCGTAAAAGTTGGATAAAATGTTAAATAACCAAAGGCCTTTCGGCATCAAATTTGGTTTAGGCTTTGATGAAGGAGAATCATCAAAGGATTCAAAGAACTTGAATTTAGAACCCATAAAGAAAGAAGAAAAGATCAGGGTTGAACTAGAAAAAACAAATCATGCCAAAGAAAACAATAATGCCAGAATCAAGAAGAATACTGACAAAGATGGATTCACAAAAGTCATACATCCAAGAAAGAGAAGATTCATGGCTTCTACTTCAAACTGGCAAAGACTGGCACCCAGGTTTAATCACTCCTTTTCAGGTTATTGTTTTAAATGCAATGCTTATGGCCATAAGATTTCAGATTGCGGGCATAATGTATCTCAAAGGAATTTCACCAAGCAGAAATGTTTTTTCTCCTTTAATGAATTATGCGGTTGAATGTTATAATTGTCATAATTTTGGACATATTGCTAGAAACCACAGAAGCACTTTTGCATCAAATAATTATCAGGGTAGAAAATCTCAACCAAGTGGGTTGAAACAAAACAAGAAATTTCCTGAAAAACAAGCACAAGCTAATGAAAGGACAAAGGCAAAACAAGTAGCCAAATCTGCTATCAAACCAGAATGGAAAGAAAAGGAATCTTTGATTGTTCAGACTGCCTTTAAAGCTCAGAACAAATCTGCACCTTGGATACTTGACAGTGGTTGCTCCAGTCACATGACAGGTGACAAGCAAAAATTTGAGAATTTGCAGAATTATGAAGGTGGTTATGTGAAATTTGGAAATAATGATGGAGCAAAGATTGTTGGAAAGGGATCAGTCAAGATCAGTGATGGCAATATAAAATCAAAAGAAGTCTTGTTTGTGATTGGTCTGAAGCATAACTTGCTGAGTGTCAGTCAAATATGTGACAGAGGTCATGATGTAATCTTCAAGAAGGAGGGCTGTGAAGTAAGAAAGACAAAAAATGGAAAGTTAATAGCCACTGGACTGAGAACTTCTGGAAATCTGTATACACTTTCAGAGACTTCAGAAGGAACTTGCTTGGTTGGTCAGGAAGAAGAAAACCGGCTGTGGCACAAGAGACTCGGTCACATAAGCTTTGATAATCTGGTAAAAATCAGCTCAAAAGGGGCAGTAAGAGACATACCAACTATTGGTAAACCTTCAAACAGTATTTGTGAGTCATGCCAAAAGGGAAAACAAACCAGAGCCACTTTCAAAGCAAAAGAATATTTCACGAGCAAGCCATTAGAATTAATTCACATTGATTTATGTGGACCCATGAGAACTGAAAGCATAAATGGACACAAATATTTTATGCTGTGTATAGATGACTACTCAAGAATGACATGGGTACTATTTTTGAAACTTAAATCGGAAGCCTTTGAGATGTTTAAAACCTTCAAAAATCTTGTTGAGAATCAATCGGGACAAAGAATTAAATGCCTAAGATCGGACGAGAGGAGGAGAGTTTATTTCAGAAGAATTTGCAGAATACTGTCAAAAATATGGGATAAGAAGACAGTTTTCAGCAGCTAGAACACCTCAGCAGAATGGAGTTGTAGAAAGGAAGAATAGGACAGTGCAGGAAATGGCACGGACAATGCTGGCTGAGAACAAAATAGCTGACAGATTTTGGAAAGAGGCAGTACATACTGCAGTTTACATTCAAAACAGGTGCATGCTAAGACCACATGAAAGCAAAACACCTTATGAGCTGTGGTTTGGCAGAAAGGCAACAACAAGACATTTCAAAGTATTTGGCAGCAAGTGCTACATCAAACGGACTGAAGATAATCTCGATAAATTTGAAAATAGAGCTGATGAAGGTATCTTTCTTGGTTACTCAACAAAAAGCAAAGCCTACACATGTTACAACAAAAGGCTAAAGAAAATTGTTGAGAGTGCTTATGTGAAAGTTGATGAAGGTAGAGAACAAGAAATTACTTATCAAGAAAACTACCCCATCTATGAAGAAGTCATTGAAGGTGATGATGAAAAGGAAACAGATAAAAATCAGAAAATTGATCCGAGATGGTGTAAAAACTGAATCAGAAGAAGAAGAAAACAGGAAATTTAAAACAGGCAAGCGGCAGAAAAATCATCCAAGTGAACAGATTATTGGGGATCCCAAAGATGGTATTCAGACAAGAAGAGCAGCAGTGCGGAACTATTCTCTGTTATCTAGCATTGAACCTAAAAATGTTGTTGAAGCAAGCAATGATGAAAGTTGGTTGAAGGCAATTAATGAAGAACTAGATCAGATTGAGAAAAACAATACCTGGGAATTAGTACCTAGACCAACAAATAAAAACATAATTGGCACTAAATGGGTTTTTCGAAATAAATTAAATGAAGATGGACAGGTTGTCAGAAATAAGGCAAGATTGGTCTGTAAAGGCTATGCTCAGGTTGAAGGCATTGATTTTGAGGAAACTTTTGCACCGGTAGCCAGACTAGAGGCAATCGGAATGTTTCTGGCATTAGGAGTTCATAAAAACTTCAAAGTATATCAAATGGATGTAAAATCAGCATTTTTGAATGGAAAAGCTGGAAGAAGAGGTTTACATTGAACGACCGGATGGCTTCCAACTTGGTGAAAACCCAGATTTTGTTTGCAGGTTAAAGAAAGCATTATATGGTTTGAAACAGGCACCCAGAGCATGGTATGCAAGGTTGGATAATTATCTAATTAAACAAGGGTTCAAGAAAGGTTTGGTGGACAACAACTTATATGTCAAAACAGAGAAGGGCCATCTTATTGTTCTTGTTGTTTATGTAGATGATATAATATTTGACAACAACATGGATGAATACTGCAAATACATATCAACTAAAATGAAGAAAGAATTTGAGATGTCTATGATTGGTGAACTTTCTTATTTCCTAGGACTACAGGTCAATCAAAATGAAAAAGGCATTTTTATTTCTCAAGTTAAATATGTAAAAGAAATGCTGAAAAAGTTCACAATGGAAGACGATGAAACCGGTTAGCACTCCCATGACAACGAGCTGCAAGTTGAGCAAGGATGATAAATCCCAGGATGTAGATCAAACAATGTACGGGTCTATGATTGGAAGCCTGCTGTATTTAACGACCACTAGACCGAGATATATTACAAGCGGTATGCATGGTTGCAAGATTTCAGGCCGGTCCCAAAGAAACTCATGTAACAGTTGTAAAGAGGATCTTCGAGATATCTCAAGGGCACTATGGATTATGGGTTGTGGTACCCAAAAGGTAAAGATTTCACTTTGATTGCATATTCGATGCAGATTGGGCGAGGATGTATTGATGACGAGAAAGAGCACAAGTGGAGGAGCATTTTATCTTGGAGACAGGTGGTAGCATGGCACAACAAGAAACAAGAATCGAGTATCTCTATCCACTTGCAGAGGCGAGAATACATTGCGGCAACAACATGTTGTACTCGAGATATTATGGATGAGACAAACATTGAAAGATCTTGGTATTCATTTCAAAGAGCCAATTTCAATTAAATGTGATAACACTAGTGCTATCAACATATCCAAGAATCCGATAATGCATTCAAGAACCAAACATATTGCAATCCGATATCATTTCTTGAAGGATAAAGTTGCGGAAGGAGAGGTTAAATTGGATTTTGTTCCAACTACAGAGCAAGTAGCTGATATATTCACAAAACCTTTGCCAAAGGAAGTATTTGAATACCTTCGGAAGAAGTTGGGAGTAGTCACACCACCCAAGCACCGACTAGCTATGGGAAACACATTCTCGGGGGGAGCATTCAAACTTTTTAAGTCCGAGAATGTTGTGCATAGACTCGGGGGAGTCTGCAGCTAGCCCTTTGGTATTATTGGCAAAGGGGGAGAAGAAATTAAGCAAGGTTGCAGTGTGTTGCCAACAATTCCAAAGGGGGAGATTGTTGAGCAAGGTGCAGCAAAAGAATTGCAAAAGTATTGTCATTGTTGTCAACACAGACAGATTGATGCAGTTGATGCAGTTCAGGAGGTCGATCAGATCAAGTGCAGTGAATTTCAAGAAAAACAGAGGTGACCCAGATTCAAAAATTGGCAGAAAGAGACAAGAAAGAAAAGCGTCGCGATATCGCGACATGTTTTCTGTCGCGATATCGCGACAAAACAGAGAGAGAGAAAATGCAAGGAAGATTGTCGCGATTTCGCGACATTGCCAAGGAGAGAGAAAATGCAAGGAAGATTGTCGCGATTTCGCGACATTGCCGGAGAGAGAAAATGCAAGGAAAATTGTCGCGATTTCGCGACATTACCGACATGGCAGGAGAGAGAAAGTGAAAGGTAAACTGTCACGATTTCGTGACATCTGTGGTTGAGAGGGAAGCAAGGTGAAAAGATGTCACGATTTCATGACATAAATGGAGGAAAGGAGCTAGCAACGAAAAGTGTCGCGATATCGCGACACGTCGGGTTTTCGTGACCCGAAGAGGAGAGAGAATGCTCAGCAACAAAGGTGTAGCGATTTCGCTACATGTTGAAATGAATGGAAACAAAGGTGTAGCGATTTCGTTGCATGATGGAAATACATGGCACAAAGGTGTAGCGATTTCGCTACAAATAGGAAGTGAGAAAACAAAGGTGTAGCGATTTCGCTACAAGTGAAAAGGCACAAACAAGAAGATGTAGCGATTTCGCTGCATGACAAAATGTATAAAAACAAAGGTGTAGCGATTTCGCTACCATTCAAAGTTGTAAAAATTAAAGATGTAACAAGTCAAAAGCACAAGGCACAAAGTTGTAGCGATTTCGCTACTGCATGAAACAAAGAGTGTACGGAAGCAGTGAACGTCGCGATTTCGTGACATGTTCCATTTTCGTGAGAGTCTACAAGGAGAGTTGTACGGAAGAGCAAAGTGTCACGATTTCGCGACATGTTCCATTTTTGAAGTTTGCAAGGAGGATTGTACGGAAGCCAGAAGCGTCGCGATTTCGTGACATGCTTAAGGATGACGTCAGCAAATGTTGAAAGTGTCGCGATATCGCGACAAGATGCAGGAAAGCTTTCAAAGCAAAATGGTGATTTCGTGACATGCTTAAGGATGACGTCAGCAAATGTTGAAAGTGTCGCGATATCGCGACAAGATGCAGGGAAAGCTTTCAAGAGCCAAAATGGTCATGATTTTGCGACAGCAAGGGCATGAATGGTACGGCTACAAAAAGTGTCGCGATATCGTGACAGGTAACAGTCTGGCAGGTAAAACCCGTAGGAGCATGCAAGGTGACACGTGTCGGAAAAAGCCTACAGAAAATCATGCAGCCTGTTACGTAAAAAGTAACTGATGTCAGATCGACAGTTACACGTTGACAGGTGTCGGACATGCATGGGAACAGATGTATATGCATGATTGAAAAGCGTTCGAAGTGTCGTATAGGCTGTATCGAAAAAGCATTCGAACGGCCGCAGTAATGCATTCGAACAGCCAATTGAAAATGCATTAGAACAGCCGATTAAAATAAACGTATTTGCAGCATTCGAAACATAAAATAGGAAGGATCGAAAAGCTTTCGAGAAGAAGGATGTGCAACATTCGAACAGTCGTATTTGGAAGGATTCGAACAGCCGCATTGGAAAGGAGAAAAGAATTCGAACGGCTCGAGAATGTAATCCGACTGCATGCAGGATTGAAACGCTATGGAAGACAAAGAGTTTCGATGAGAAAAACAGATTATAAAAAGGACAGTCGTGCAGAAAATAATGTTGCTGCTGTTAGAGAGAAATTGCTGTAAAAGGAGGGTTAGAAAAGAATCAAGAGAAAAATTAGCAGAGCCGTGAGAGTGTGCAGAGTTGGGTTAATTGCAGACCAGTCGGGGTCGTGCATGAAGTGAAGACATTTTTATGTCATTCTAAATTGATCGAAATTGCAGTCCAAGTTGGTGCTTGGTACTAGGGGTTGGTGCTCCATCTGTTGCGGCAGAAAATTACGGGGGTTGGTGCTCCTTCCGGTTGATGCTTGGTAAAGTATTTGTAAAATTGATATTTTGCAAAGACTGGATTTGGATTGGAGTCCAAGCGGTCATTTTTGAGGAGTAGCCAAATTGGTGAACCTCGGTATATTGAGTGTTGTGGTGTGCTCTCTTGTTCAAGTTGTTTTTCCAGTTTTCAAGTTCTCTTTATTTCATATTAAATGTTGTAGATATAAAAATTAATAGCTACACTGATTCACCCCCCCTCTCAGTGTCATTGTGTGAACATCATGTTTTTCCTTTGGAAAAATCAAAATTAGATAAAAACTTCCTCATTTTGGTAATCTTGATGCACTCACATGACAATCCATTACTTCATTTTCCTTATTGCATTCCTTAGTTAATATCTAGTTAATTTTCAATGAAAGCTCTTTATCCAATCATTGTATTTTGAGCATCGATTCATAAGCTTGATTTTATATGTGTATGTACCTACATGGACAAATTTTTGGGGTCAAATTTATAAATTTGCAAAAATTTTATGTTCATAATGAATCACTAGCTAACTAGGGAAAATTGCCTACAAATACTAAACTTAGAAATTATTGCAAGTAAAGGGTCAAGCGAGTCACATGAAATTAGTCACTTCAATTTTGGGATGAATTGCTCTCCTTGGAATTTTGAGTAAATTGCTCCTCAAAACTAGGAAAATTATGTCTTGATTTTTACTTGGATAAATTTTATTGTTCTTGAGTGAATCATTGGCTATCTAGCGTGAATTCCTAGCTAGATTGGAATTTGTTAAATTTTAAAACGTTTCATGATGATTGGCCTCAAGTTGTAACAACTAAACATGAATAAAAATATGTAGAAAGAGAAGTAGATTGCTAAAATGCTATTTTTTATTGATATTGATACAGTTTTTTACAAAAGATTTTGAATTTTCCCAAGTGTGTCAAGAGCAATGTTACAATGCTTCTTATCTCTCTGAAATACAATGTTTGTGATAGAAGAGGGAAGATCTTTCGACTCTTTCGTAGGATGTGGTGTTCTTTGCTATATTGTTACAACTTCAAAGGGGTGAGTGGGCTTTGGTATACAATGCGAGGACCACTCCAACTTCAGCAGCTTCTCAATGAACCTGTTACCTACACACATTCAACCAACAAAATGATCAGTAGCACCTATCACAATAAAGAAATAAATCCAATGCTATACATAAACCCTACACTGATGCGAATGAAAGGCAGATAACATAAAATAATTAATAAATAAAGCCTTGCTAACACAAAAATTGTTGATCTCCATTGATAAACTCTGTTTTGCTCTCAGGACTATGGAATTGTGGAAGCGTGGTTGTGGGCTGGGAACCGCGGACGTGCATTTTTTATTGTAAAATCACGAACGAGCGGTTTTGGCTGAAGAATAGATTACCTTGGGATTAGAACCAATGGTACAAAATTGAGCTCGCGCTCGCAATTTCTTGCTAGATTCAGATTTATTTTGGTAGCCTGTCGATATGCAAATTCAACTCCCTTTCTTTGTTGACAAGATGGCATTTTTGTAAGCTTCCTAGGGATTTGGAGGGAAATGGGAGGTGGTAAGCCTGACTTTCCAAGTGGCAAATCTAAACTGCCAGGTGGAAGGGGCAATTATAGTGAGTCATTCAATGTGCCTCACTTAACTGAGGTGATGTGGTTGCAAGTGGAGTGGGATGAGGGATCATGTTTTATGTGAAGGGACAAGGGGGACAAAAGTGGGTGAGATGTGGCATGGGTGTTGGGAATCTATCCCATGTGCAAAGACAAGGGGGACAAGAGTGGGTGAGATGTGGTAAAGATGTTGAGTGATGTATCTATGACACATGTCCAGTGGGCAGGCAGGGTATCCTAGGGTGATTTTCCAAATTTAATAAATTTGGAAAATAGGATAATGTGCATGATTTTATATCCCTAAGTTAGAACTTAGGCATATAAATTTATTATGTAGGATTTGATGGTGGGGTGACAAATATGACTTTGAAGGTGTTGGGTTTTGGTGTCTACAGTTACCCCTTTTTGTACTATGTTGTGTACAACACAATGCGGTGCAAAAACTAATGACACTCGACCTTTATTTGACGAATGAACTCAACTCTCTTTGGTGTGGTAAAATGAATGATTATTGTAAATGAAATTTTAATTTGTGTGCTTACATCCTCTATTGGCGAGTGGATAACGAATGAGACCCAATGGCCAATTGAAAGTGTAATTTTATGTTGCCCTAAGTTATTTGTGGACTTTGTGCTACAGAATATCGTTTGATTTATGGACATGCAATATATGAAGTAAAAGGAACCAATCATCCTAGTCGCTTGTTCTAGTGATTGTTAGCAATTCCATTATGCATTTTGTTGATTTGAGTTTACCGTGTTTTGTAACCCCACGGAGTAGGCATCGTTTAACCCAAATTTTCTTGTAGTGAACTTGTCTTTGATTTGGTGTTGTTTTTGTATGTTTGTTTATTTGTTTTTTTTTTAAACATGGTTACACGGTTGCACATACCTGAAACCGTAGGTTTGTAGTTTTGACTTGTTAACCATGCATTTGCGATTTAGTATGCAAACCGTGGGTTTGCATTTTTACGCATCCCAAAAAATGCAGATGCACATTTTTCACCACAAAATGCGACTATAAATGGACCTTTGCCTTGTCATTTTCATTTCATTACCATTTGTCATATTCTGATTTGTTGAGTTAAGACAAGTGAGATGGAGATTGGCAAGGGTAGCGGTAGCGGTGGCTCGGCTAGAGCGAAAGCTGGCATCCACTATGCCGAGGTAGGTTTGCTTTCCCCTTTAGTTTAGACTTCTTTTTTGTTTGTGTTTTTGTTTTCTTGTCTTGTTTTTGTGTTTTGTAACTGTTTTTTTTTTAATTAAGTGGGGCTGGTAACGAATTTTTTGTTTTCTTTTTGTTATTATGTTTTATTTATAATGTTTTTTTTTTGTAACTAAGTGGGGTTGATAATGAATCACACTTTATTTTCTTTTCTTTTGTTTTTGTTTCTATTTTTTTTACTTTTTTTGAGTGTTTTTGCCTGTTGATTTATGATCACCTAGGGTTAGATGAAAATTTTTGTTCTTTTTTTGTTGTTAATGCATTTAATGTTTGTTTGTTTTTGCTTGTTTTTACCCGTTGATTTTCGATCACCTAGGGGTAGGTGAAAGTTTCATTTTTTTTTTTTGTTAATTCATTTAATGTTTGTTTGTTTTAGCTTGTTTTGCTTGTTGATTTTCAATCACATAGGGGTAGGTGAAAGTTTCATTTTTTTTTATTTTTGTTAATGCATTTAATGTTTGTTTCTTTTTTCTTATTTTGCTTGTTGTGCTTGTTTTTTCCTATTGATTTTCAATCATCTAGGGGTAGGTGAAAGTTTTGTTCTTTTTTTTTTGTTAATGCATTTTATGTTTTTTTTTTTTTTCAAGTGAGGCTCTTGGATGCTCGACTAGGTGGCCAAGGACTATTAGGAAAGTGCAAAAAGACACTTCATGATGATGATTGGGCTTTCCTGGAGACCATTGGTCTTGATGGCTGTGGGCGGTTGGGAACCGTCCAAGCTGATGAGGATCTCCTTTCGGTGTTGGTTGAGCGGTGGGATTCAGATAAAGGGACCTTCCAACTTCCTACTGGAGAGCTCACTGTTACTTTGGAGGACTTATACCACATTTTTTGCATTCTTGTTGAGGGTCCAACTGTCGAGGTTGACGTCAACAAGAAGGAGGCACTCTCCCCCTAATGTTTTTTGTAACAAATTAACTGAACACGAATAAAAATATGCAGAAAGAGAAGTAGATTGCAAAAATGCTCTTTTGTATTGATATTGATACAATTTTTACAAAAGATTTTGAATTGCCCCAAGTGTGTTGGGGGCAATGTTACAATGCTTCTTTTCTCTCTGAAATACAATGCTTTTGATAGAAGAGGGGAGATCTTCCAACTCTTCTACAGGATGTGGTGTTCTTCGTTCCTCTATTACAGCTTCAAAGGGTGAGTGGGCTTTGGTATCCAATAAGGGACCACTCCAGCTTCAACAACTTCTCCAAAGTACCTATCACCTGCACACATTCAAACCAACAAAGGGATTAGTAGCACCTATCATATTCGAGCAATAAATCCAATGTTATGCATAAACCCTAAGCTAATGTGAATGAAAAATAGATAACATAAAACAATCAATAAATAAAGCCTTGCTAACACAAAAATTACTGATCTTCTATCGTGCATGTTTTTTCTGCTCGGAATCGTGGAACTGCGAAGCGCGGTTGTGGACTGGAAACCGTGGACCTACGGTTGTGAAACCGTGGATGCGCATTTTTTACTGTGAAACCATGGACGAGTAGTTTTGGTTGAAGAACAGATTACCTCGGGATTCGAACCAACAGTATGGAATTGATGCTCATGCTCGCAATTTCTCGTTGGGTCTAGATCGATTTCGGTAGCCTATCGGTATGCAAATTCAGCTCCCTTTCTTTGTTGACAAGATGGTATTTTTATAAGCTTCCTAGGGCTTTGGAGGGAAATGGGAGGTGGCAAGCCCAACTTGCCAAGTGGTAAATCTAGAATTGCCAGGTGGAAGGGGCAGTTATAGTGAGTCATCCAGTGTGCCTCACTTAACTGGGGTGATGTGGCTGCAAGTGGAGTGGGATATGGGATCTTATTTTATGTGAAGGGACAAGGGGGACAAAAATGGGTGAGATGTGGCATGGGTGTTGGGAATTCCCTATCCCATGTGCAAAGACAAGGGGGACAAGAGTGGGTGAGATGTGGCAAAGATGTTGGATGAAGTGTCTAGGACACATGTCCAATGGGTAGGCAGGGTATCCTAGGGTGATTTTCTAGATTTAATAAATTAGGAAAATAGGATAATGTGCAGGATTTTATATCCCTAAGTTAGAACTTAGGCATATAATTTTATTATGCAGGATTTGATGGTGGGGTGATAAATGTGGTTTTGAAGGTGTTGGATTTTGGTGTCTACAGTTGCCCCTTTTTGTACTGCATTGTGTACAACACAATGCGGTGCAAAAACTAATGACACTCGACTTTTATTTGATGAATGGACTCAACTCTCTTTGGTGTGGCAGAATGAATGATTATTGTAAATAAATTTTAATTTGTATGCTTACCCCCTCAATTGGCGAGTGGGTAACGAATGAGACCCAATAGCCAATTGAAAGTGTAATTTTATGTTGCCCAAGTTAATTGTGGACTTTGTTCTGTAGAATATCGTTTGGTTTGTTGACATGCAAGAAATGAAGTAAAGGAACCAATCATCCTAGGCGCTTGTCCTAGTGACTGTTAGCAATTCCATTATGCAATTTGATGGATTTGTAATTTACCATGTTTTGTAACCTCACAGAGTAGGCATCATTTCAACCTTGGATTTTTTGCATTGAACTTGTCTTTGATTTGGTGTCATTTTTGTATGTTTATTTTTTTTTGAAACACGGTTACGCGGTTGCGCATACCTAAAACTGCAGGTCCACGATTTTGACTTGTTAACCGTACATTTGTAGTTTAGTATGCAAACCATGGGTTTGCATTTTTAGGTGCCCCAAAAATATGGATGCACATTTTTCATCACGCAATATGGCTATAAATAGGCTTGTGCCTGTCATTTTCATTTCATTGCCATTTGTCATATTCTGATTTGTTAGAGTGATGAGTGAGATGGAGATTGGCGAGGGTAGCGGTGGCGATGCTAGGCTGGAGCGGAAGTTGGCATCCGCTATGCCGAGGTTGGTGGTCTTTCCCTTTAGTTTAGGCTTTTTTTTTTTAATTAGGATTTTTTTTTTTTTTATTTTTGATCACCTAGGGGTAGGTGAATTTTTTTTTTTTAATGCATTTTATGTTTGCTTTTTTTTTAGGTGAAGCTTCTTGATGCTCAGCATAGATGGCCGAGGACTATCTAGAAAGTGCGAAAGGCACTTTCTGATGATGATTGGACTTTCTTGGAGACCATTGGTCTTGATGGTTGTGGGCGGTTGGGAACCGTTCGAGCTGATGAGGATCTCCTTTCTATGTTGGTTGAGCGGTGGGATCCAGATAGAGGGACCTTCCAGCTTCCTACTAGGGAGCTCACTATCACTTTGGAGGATTTATACCATATTTTTTGGATTCCTATCGAGGGTCCAGCCGTTCAGGTTGGCGTCGACAAGGAGGCACTCTTCCCTATATTTGGTGACCTATGGGATGTAGACTATAGGGGTGAGATTGCATATTTGGATTTATTTTTTGCTGAGAGTTTTGGAGCAGTTCCTACTTTCCTTATGTATATATTGAGCAACATGTTGTTGCCCAATTCCATGGGATCGAGGATCCCATGGAACCAGGTACCTATTATTTTGGGTTTGATTTTTGATCCTCGACGGTTGGCATGGGCTCCCACTCTTCTATGTCAGATTTATAACGAGTTATATGAGGTGAAGAGGCGGGGTAGAAGGGTCTAGGTTGTAGCTTGGCTCTCCAAATTTGGTCTTGGGAGCATATTATTATTGGACGTCCAGTTGGTCTTCCTTGTGCTTGTGATGCCACCTCTCCTCATGCTTACAGGTGGCTTCTTAGTGAGGAGCTTAGTCATCCATGGTGGGGGCATCAGAGTACAGAGATATTCTTAGCTCACTCACTAGAGATTTTATGAGTTGGCACCCTTGGAGGGGCATTGATTGGGTGACTGATGTTGTAGAGCTTCATCGTATCAGACGAGGTCGATGGGTTATTGGTGCTCATCTCAAGGAGATGGAGTTCTTCAGTTTAGTCAAGTGCAGCATCAGTTTGGTTTGATCCAGGGTGTGCTTGATGCACCTATGACTTATAGGCGATGGGGAGATGAGTTGGGGCTTCCTATTACTCCTAAATTTTGGAGGGTTGATGACCCTTTGATGATATTGATATTGAGCTTCCTGACTTGGATGATGTGGGTACCACTCTTGAGTATGATGTATGGTTTACCTCTCAGCCTCCTTGGACGTCGAGTGTAGTTATGGATGATGAGGGGAGTGGTGATGAGGTAGAGGTAGGAGGATGGGTTCCTTGGTCGATGAAGCACCGACAAGGTAGTTCTTCGAGGGTTGAGATGGCTATGGATGTACAACAGCCGAGGAGGTTGGTGGTGATGGGGATGGAGAGGGGGATGCCCTCCTTAATGGATAGAGGAGGATTGGGGTATTCTCTAGGGTGAGCGGGATAGTCTAGAGTTGGAGGTGGCTCACCTGAAGGGTGAGTTGGCCTTATGTCAGAGTGAGGTGACTCGCTTATAGGCTGAGGTGGATGGACTACGGGGTGGACCTAGTAGTGATGCTATCACTACTAGGGATGTAGATATTACTAGGCTTGGGGGTGAGGTATCTCGACTAGAGGGTGAGCTTACTCACTTACAATCAGGTTTTGGCAGAGGTGACACCACAGCTACTATTGTTGCTCTTCGAGCGGAGATATCTCAGAGGGTTGCTCGTGAGGGTGCAGATTTGAGGACCCTACATAAGTAGGCTACCTATATTGAGATGTTGGAGAACATCTTGCATGAGCGGTAGATTCCTCTTCCTATTCCTCCTTCATCATTAGTGGCTACTACTAGTCGAAGGACCGAGACGAGCCACAGGAGTCATCGATGGACTAGCTCACATGTTGCTTCATCGACTCAGGGTTCTCGGAGGGATCCTACTGGCACCAACTAGTGTGCCTTATTATCTCTTTTTGTATTTTGTGGTGTATCTATTTTGTTATGAGCCTTAGTGCTCTGATGTATACAACCTACGAGCATTTTGTACTATGAGACCTCCATATATATATATATATATAACTTTTGTATTTTGGTTATCTCATGTGTTAATTGATGTTTTATTTATGTTTTATTTGAATGCTTTATTATTTTTTATTGATGTAAATTGCAATTTAATTATATGTGTTTTTTTTATGCGATTTATTTTTTCATTTGATGTTTTGTATTTATTGTAAATATTGATGCAAACTAATATGGAATATGTAGTTTAATTATTTTTTTATGTAAACTATATGATGGAATGCATGATGTTCATGTGATATTTTTATAGCTCAGAATATCATTGACCATTACTTTGTTCATTGTTGCAATTGGGGGTATCCAACTTGATGACTTTATGCGGGTGATGTATGATGTAGATATGTATGTGATTATGGAAGAATATATGGATGTTGATATGGAAGATGTTTTGTTTTTGATTTTTAATAGTGGAATATTTTCAAAGACTCAAACAGACTAGTGATATCAACCAAACTTACTTGACAATTGTCTAACTTTCTTTAGGACCAAGGTGTGTGCAAGTGAAGTTCATTTACTAAATCTTGAGCATGGCAATGATCCTAAGCAATCAAGAACCAGTGTATGTGAATGTGAAGTTCATTAACCCATTATGAGTAAATTGGATGTGACCTATTATGGGATTTACCAAGTAGCTAGCTTGCCCGTATGTGCGGTCAGAGGTCTCCCTTTTGGGAGAGAGACATGTCACCCTGCATGAGTTTACTCCACTACCAGTCAAGCATCTATAGCCCCGATGGAGGCTCACTCCATAGTCCAATGATCTGATATTTAGGCTTTGGGGATGACTACATAACTTTTTGAGGGAAATGTAGTACGATCCTTACAACTTTAGGGATCTATGGTGTGTGCATAGAATTTTTAATTTTTGTATAGAGCTTTGGGGATCGATTTCTCAACTACAATTGTGATGAGAATGTGATCTTATCATTACTACTCTACATTTTATTTATATTTGGAGAGGAATTGTGATAGTGGTGAAAACCACTATTTTTTGATTTTGGACTATGTTGCATGATAGGACAAGCAAGGAATACCTCTTTTTCACTTCAAGGTGTTACCCAAGTTTGGCGTTATCCTTCTCTTACTCAAAATGTTTTTAAGATGTGAAGAAGTGTGTTTGGTGCAAGATTGTTTTAGGATCAGTCGACAATACTCAAGACTTTCTTAATGTGAGAAAAGTGCTTTGGTCCTAAAGAAAATTGAACATTTTATGAAAGTTGGTTTTACACTAGAAATGGTTGAGTGACTGAAAATTTGATTTTATGACATAGGGAAAACATATATGGGTGTAGTGTTTGGTGAATTGCGTAAATGCCTTAGGTGGGTACCCTCAATTCTTGGAACTTGTTTTTCTTTGGTCATATCATCACCACTACAAAAGATCACTGAACATGGGATGGGATGGATGCAATTATATTTTTTTTTTGTAATGCAACTAATTGTGTATGATATGTTTATTGTAATGCAAATTTATTGAAATTCTTGATATATATTTAAATTTTGTGATATGAATATTATCTATGTGATATGTGAATGCAATATGTAAAATGCATGTAAAGATATTTATATACAATGTAAAATGTATGCAATGTATTTTTTTTTTTTAGCCATGTATATATATACATATATTGTAAGTCGATTTATGCATAAAATGCCTTTAGGTGCATTATGTTTAATGGCTCTAGCTCCAACTTTCCTTCTAAGTTGGCAAGTCTATACGTTCCTGGTCCCAACTTTTGCTTTACAATATATGGGCCTAACCAATTAGCCATAAATTTATCTCTCAAGTGTGGCAATGCATTGGTATTTTGTTGATTTTCTTTGAGCACTAGGTCCCCTACTTGAAATTCATGAGGATGGACTTTTGCATTGTAAGCACATTTGATTCTGTCTTGATATACTCGCAAATGCTCTAGAGCGTTGATGCGTTTTTCATCAATAAGTGTCAATTGGTCAAGACGTGCTTGTCTAGCGGTGTCATCATCCATGAATTCCTGTAATGTGATTCGCAAGGAGGGTATCTCGAGCTCAAAAGGTAATATAGCTTCAGCACCATAAACTAATGAAAATGGTGTTGCTCCCATTGGCATTCTGATGCTTGTTCTGTAAGCCCATAGTGCCAAAGGAAGTTGAGTATGCCAATCTCTATGATTTTCTTTGACCAGTTTCTTGAGAATGGATACCATTGTTTTGTTGGTTGCTTCAGCTTGCCCATTTGCTTGTGGGTAATAAGGTGTTGAGAAACTGTGTTGGATATTGAATTTGTTGCATAAGGCTCTAACATCCTTATTCTTAAATGACTTCCCATTATCAAAAATGATCTTAGAGGGTATTCCAAAATGATAGATAATATGCTGAAGTATAAACTCCGCTATTCGAGGTCCAGTCGTAGTGGTCATTGGAATTGCTTCCACCCATTTTGTGAAGTATTCCGTAGTGGTTATGATGAATTTATGTTGTCCTGATGAGGCAGGTGATATTTTACCAATCAAATCGAGGCCCCATTGTGAAAATGGCCAAATACTTTGAATGGGTTGTAAAGCGTGTGATGGTACATGAGTCAAATTGGCATGATGTTGGCACTTTTGGCACTTTTTGACATATTGACAACAATCACTTTCCATTGTTGGCCAATAGTATCCCATGCACAATATTCTCTTTGCAATGGCCATTCCACTGAAATGACCACCACAAGTACCATCATGGGCTTCTGTTATAGCTCGTTCTGCCTCAATTGGATCTAGACATCGTAATAATATTCCATCATACCCACGTTTATACAACACGTCCCCCAAGAGAGTGAAATGAATTACTTTTTGTTTGAACATTCTTTTTGCAGTTCGTGTCATTTCTATTGGGAGTATTCCAGACTTGAGAAAGTCTCTTATTTCATCAAGGTAAGAATTGTAAGGTTCAACATGTATCAAACAAACATTCTTCTCACCTATAGATTCTGCTCTTTGAATTGATGGTTTTGACACTATTGTTATGATTAGCGGTTGTACTTCTCCATGCTCATTCTTAGGGATGAGAGATCCCAAAGAAGCCATTGCATCCACAAATCTATTTGTCGAACGGGGTAAGTTACTAATTTCATACCAATCAAACTTTTCTAGCAACTTTGTTGCTACTTCATGATATTGCTTTAAAACTGGTTCTTTACATTGATATTCTCCTTTTACTTGGTAAACAACTAGTTGAGAATCACCAAAAATGCTTAGTCTTTTTATGCCCATTGCTATAGCTGATTGAAGACCCAATATTAAGGCTTCATACTCTGCATTATTGTTAGTGCATGTGAAGTCAAGTTTGAATGATAAAGGAATTGGTATTCCTTTAGGTGTATAAAACATGACTCCCACACCTTGTCCTTTTTTGCACTTAGATCCATCAAAGAACATTGTCATGTCTGCTTCATCCTCAGGAGGGACTAACTCTTCTTGTTCTGTGACAGAGAATACTGAATCATCTGGGAGCTCAATGATTAGTGGTTTATCATTATGTAAAGGAGCTTCAGCTAGTTGATCAACTATCACTTAACCTTTTATGGATTTTTGACTTATGAATTCAAGATCGAATTCTATTAAAAGCATTATCCATTTAGCAGTACGGGTGTTGTTGTAAGTGCGAGTCATCATGTATCATAGAGGATTTTCTCTAGCTATGACATAAGTAGTGTTTCTTAGCATATAATGTCTAAGTTTCTTAGTGGCGAAAACCACTGCTAAACACAACTTTTCGACATAAGCATATCTTGTTTCGTAACTTACCAATGTTCGACTAATATAGTAAATTGCTTGCTCCTTATGATTTTCATTCTTTTGTGCAAGCATTGTCCCTAGTGCAAAATCTATTGCAGAAATGTATAGGTAAAAAGGGACTCATGTTCGAGGTGATGTAAGAACTGGTGGTGAAGCTAGATACTTCTTTATGTCATCAAATACCTCTTGACATTCAATTGTCCAAGAGAATGTCACCCCCTTTTGTAGCAAGTGGTTGAAAGGCCTACATTTATCTGAGAGTTGTGCAATGAATCATCGGATAGATTGGATCTTTCCTTGTAAACTACGCAACTCTTTCAAGTTCTTGGGAGGTGGCATCTCTAATATAGCTTTTACCTTACCTGGGTCCACTTCAATGCCTCGCTTGGAGACAATGAATCCTAGAAGCTTTTCGGATGTGACACCAAATACACACTTCTTAGGATTTAACCTTACTTTATGTTCTAGCAATCGATCGAACACTTTTTCCAAGACTTCAATGTGCTCAAGACGTGTTTTTGATTTAGCAATCAGGTCATCTACATAATCCTCGATGATCTTATGCATATAGTCATGAAATATGTACGTCATAGCACGTTGATATGTAGCTCCTACATTCTTAAGTCCAAAAGGCATCACTCTATAACAGAATGTACCCTAGGGTGTTGTAAATGTTATCTTGTGTTGATCTTCGAGATTAATTCAAATTTGGTTGTATCCCGAGAAACCATCCATTAAGGAAAGCATTTCATGGCCAGCACAGGAGTCTACTAGTTGATCGATATTAGGCAAAGGAAAATCATCCTTGGGACATGCTTTGTTTAAATCTCAAAAATCAGTGCACACATGTATCCCTCCATTCGGTTTGTGAATGGGTACCATATTTGAGAGCCATTCTGGGTAATCAATTGGTACTATGAAGTATACATCCAATAACTTTTGTAGCTCTTCTTTCACAATTAATGCAACTATTGGATGGACTTTCCTAAGCTTTTGCTTGAAAGGTTTTGCATCTGGTGCCAATGTAAGGTTGTGGACTACCAAGTCTGGGTCTAAACCAGGCATGTCTTTATATGACCATGCGAACACTTCTTTCTTTCTCATCAACACATTGATTATGCATTCTTTTTCTTCTATGGATAAATATTTTGTGATTTTGACAATTTGGGGATTATCCACGTCTTGACTAAGGTTCACATCTATAGATTCTTCAATCAGCATGTGAGAACCTTCCTCTAGTTGATGTGGAGTTGGGATGAGGTGGATATCATCCACCACATTTTCAAATGTCTCAGGGGCTTCCCCCTCTATTTCAGTTTGAAAAACTGAGTTATTTGATGATGAAGGTTGTTGTGAAATATATGCATTTGAAGCATGCAGCAACTCTTCGGACAGGATAAATTTGGCAATGGATGGTGGGGATGAGATCCTATCCATGGCAATGAGGCTAGTGTCGATATGGATCGGCTTTGCCTCATCATATGGATTGTGGAGTGGGGTGAGAAAATCAATAGAAATCATGTTGACTTGATGGAAATGGGGTGGCTACGATTCGAGAGGTGATGACTCATCCTCTCTAGGTTGCAACTGACCTAATGTGTGTGATTGGTGGTGTTGCATGTGATGCCAATGTGATGGAGGAGGTTCTAGTTCAGGACTCTCATGCTCTTTGCTTAGCCAAAAGAGAGTGTGGTCTATTGGGAACTTCTTTTGGTACCAGTCATCTCTTCGAATAGATTCTGCATATATTACCTCCTCTTGAGGTTCTTCTACCTCTTGATTAAGTTGTTCATGATGTGCCTCTCCTTGGAGAATTCTCCTAGCTTGCATTTCATGCTCATGATTAAGATATATCATTTTAGTCTCATCTTCATAATCATCATCGCTTATCCAGAAGCCATTAGCATTGGTATGAGGTCCCAAAATGAGTGGCATGTAATCTGGTCCTAAGGTAGGCCATCTCTATTGGATCTTCATATTCTGGTCCTTGTTGTAAGGCTTGCTCTAGGAAAGCTCCAATTTCATGAGGGTAAAAATTATAGATTAGGTATTCACCATCTATATCATCATCCTCATCATTAGGTTCATCCTCTTGGTCACTTCCTTCTTCTTCTTCCTCGCACTCAATGTCAAGTTCTTGGAAGGCATGATTAAGAGAAGAGCTTGCGATGGAAGGTCTGTAGCCTAGACCGGAGCGGTCACTTGGTTCTCTATATTCTGGCTCAACAATGTGGTGAGGACCTTGTTCATGTCATCCAAGTCCATATCCTTGCCAATTAACCCTTTGAAAGTATCTCATTGGGAATGTTGGGTTAGATAAATAATCAATATCTTCATTAAACTCTTGTAAAGGGTCCTCATCCGGAGGAGATGGATCAGATGAAGAATCTACCCCCCATATATGAAATTGATTGCATTTGATTGAGAACCCATCCTGTATATCTCACCTATGGCTAAAGGTGGGTCACGAGGGTGACCATAATCTCTGGCTGACTCAATAGGTGGTGTAATTGTGACACTTTCAATAATATACTCGCCAATACCTGGACTGGCAAGATGTACTACAACTCGAGAAGGTTGGGAGGTTGATGGCTCGATGGATGAAGAGGGTTCTTCTAAGCTAGCCTATGGCTCTAATGGTGGTGGTGGATTTTCTCTGATAGGTGGCCCTATTTGTGAGACTACGGGTTGTGAGGTTTGTGGTTTGCTAATGGATGGAGTGGGTTGTGTTGTGAATATGAATGGTTTTTGTGGATCTGGTAGTGTGGTGGATGGAGTTGGTGGTTGGTTGGTAGGATGATCAAGTGTGATTGGAAAATGATATGTAGTGTTTGAAGGTTGAATTGAGCTGACACTTTTTAATGCAAAAGTTGGGTCAACTATGGGCAATTCTTCTTGGATGGGGGCTTTTGATGAGGTGTTACTAGGTGGAATGGTCCTGATGGTGAGTGGTTGGATAGTTAGGTGTGTTGATGGAAGCAAGGGCTCATACGGGTTTGAAATTAAGTTGCAGTACTTGAAAGGTTCTGTGTCAGCTGGTATACAATGTACTTTACCTTCATGTACATATTTTAAGCATTGATGCAATGTTGAAGGTACACACTTCATTTCCCTAATCCAAGGGCATCCAAGAAGTATATTATATTGCATTTCTCCTTCCAAGATGTGGAAGAGGACATGTATTGTTTTCACCCCCACGGTGATAGGAAGAACAACATTTCCTACAGTTGAGCATAAAGCGTCATTAAAATCCCTAAGGGTGAAGGTGGATGTTGTGATGTGTGATGATGGGATGTTGAGTTTTTTCATTGCAGGTGTGGTGATGAGGTTGATGGAGGAACCGGTATCAATAAGAACTCTCTTGAATGGCTTCCTGTCAATGTGAGCTACTATGTGCAATGGTGGATCGGGTGAATCTGCCAAAATTTGCTTTTCCTCGAAGTCATAAAATGCTATCGAGGGTTCCATGCACTTTTGCACACTCCCCACGAAGGAATTGAATGCATTGGGGTCTTCTGACTGTACTTGGATAGACTTTAAGATTTCCATCAATGCTTCCCTATGGGGTGGTGATTGTTGTATTAGCTCATAAATTGATAATTTTGTTGAAGCCATTTTTAAACTTTGTGTTAACCGACTATTTAAGGTGACAACTGGGTGATTGTGCAAAGGTGGTGGTGGAATGTTTGGTCCAAGTTGTATGGGCACATTTGTTGGTTGTGTTGTTGGAGCTTGAGTTGTGCGATTAGCTTACCTCTATCCATGGGTAACTATACTGATAGCTCCTACAAAACCTTGTGGTAGTTGAGACACATAATTAACCTGATTGGGAGGAACTGTAGAAGTTGATGCTCCCATTGGTTGTTGATTTGCCTCATGATGTGGCAAAGGTGTCTGATAGATGCCTAGGTTTTGGTTATTTTGGGCTAATGGGTTGTCAACTTTGATTGTACCCACTTCCAATAAATCTTGCACAATACCTTTGAAACCATGACAACCTTCGATGTCATGTCCTCTTTGTCTATGATAGATACAAAATAGGTGTTCTTTATAACCTTTTGTCTTTGGTTTGTTAGGATCCTCAGGTTTCATCTCCGGAAATGTAAAGAGTTTTGTCGCATACAAATTTTGGAAAACTAATGAATATGGCTCTTGTACTGGTGTGTAATTTCTTTTTGGCTTAAAATGATGTTGTTGCCTTTCTACAGGTTGTGTCTGATTTTGTGCCTGTTGTGGGGGTGGAACCGCTTGATAATTCAATTGTTGTGGTTGTTGTTGTTGTTGGGGTTGTTGGATTTGTGCTTGGGCTGGTTGATTTAACTATGGTTGGCCCAAGACTATCTGGTTAACCTGCGTGGTCTTGGACGGACCGTGGTTATTCCCCTTTTGATTCTTATTGTGCCACTCTTTCTTCTTAGGCTTTATCTCACCTTCTTGAATTTTTATCTCTTCTATTACCTTTGCTTGGGCGAGTGCCTCATCGAATGTTCTATACTATTGTAGTTGTAGTAATGAAGAGATGGGCCTAGCACAACTCTTCATGAACATTCATATTATCTCTGACATAGGGAGGGAAAATGGTAGCTTGATCATGATTGCCCTCCATCGATTGCCAAAGTCATAGACCGATTCATCATCATATTGTTTTAGATAAATCAAATCAGTCAATGTGGTTTGCTTTCTGACATTTAGGGTGAATCTTTCCAAGAACTGGTCCGCTAGTTGTTCAAAGGTAAAAACACTTTGATGTGGCAGGTGGTTGTACCAGTCTTGGGCTTCTCCCCCTAATGTCTGAGGAAATGTGTGTAACATGAGTGCATCATTGCTCTTGATTCTAAAGCATGCATTTACAAATCTAGTTACATGTTCACGGGGGTCCTCTTCCCCCTTAAATTCAAGCTTGGGTATCTAAAAATCCATTGGATATGGTGGCTCAGGCATCGAAGCATGAATAGGATGATTGAGTAGTTGCCTTAAAGTTGGCTTTTGGTATTGCAAACCTAGAGTTTGCATGGCAAGACTATCAATATGACTCTGTAAGAACTGGTATCTAGGGTCATCCATAGGACTAACACTCGAATGTACTTGATGCTACTGGTAATGGGGTGGATTGTATGTAGGTTATGGGTGATAAGGTATGGTTGGCTGAAATGTGTTATGGTAAGGATGTTGATGGATGTTATGATATGGATGGGGTGATGGAGGTATGATGGTATGCTGACCTACTATATTAGCATATGGATGTGGAGGTTGATTATGAACCATAGTGGTAGATGGAGGGTGCATTACCCAAGATGGATCTTGGATAAAGGTATTAGTTTGGTGAGATGTAGGTGGAAAGTTGTGTTCAATCCCTTGCAAATGTTGGTTGGGGTCAGGATTTATGCTATGGTTAGCATTATCTAAAATCATTTGTTGTAGTTGTAAGAAAGCCTATTGCATAGCAATTGCATTTGAAGTAGGGACCGCCACATGTGATGTGGTAGGTTGGGTTGGTTGTGAGGCAACCATGGTAGTGGAAGTGAGTGGGGGGTAAGTAGCAAAGGGTATTGCCACTAAATGTGGTATGGTATGAGATGTAGAACCTATGAGGGTAGTGGGTGGAGTGGATGTTGGGGCTTGTGAAACAACAGGAATTGTTTCATACAAGGGATTGGTGGAAATGGTTATTTGTTGAGGTAATGTGAGGGGTGGTTGGTTGGATGATGATGGTTGGTTAGCTAGTGCTACAATAGCCAACTCAAAGAGAGGATTTGTGAAGACTTGTTTTGATTGTTGTGGGTAAGTGAATGTGGACTCTTGTTGTAATGGTGGTATGACACGGGATGGGATGGAGAGTGGTGGCAATGATGGGAAGACCATTCCAACTGCATTCAAGTACATTCTAATAGTATCCATGTCCAACATGGTGACATGACTATCTATCACTATAGGAGGTTCACTCCTAGGTGTCTCAGGTATGGCTGTGTGAGTGGCCCTATGCATAATGTCTATGTCCATATTAGGGGCACTACTAGAGGGCCCTACATTAAGACTTTGGGACATAGAAAGGGGCATGCTTACTTGCCCTACCACCGAAGTGTTAGGGATGTTGCCAGACTGAGATGCCATGGGGGAAGACCACTGACTTTGGCTTGACACTAATTTCTTAGCCTGACTACGAGTCACTACCATACGCTACTATGTGATAAAATGCCAAGTGCAACTATGTGTCTATGTAAATAAAATGATAGTACAATGCAATACAACATGCAAAGCAAACAAACACACAAAGTTTTTGGTCCTAGATTTTTGCCATTTTATTTTTTTTTTAATTTTTTAAAAATGAAAAGATGTGTGCTCAATGTTTTGCCCTAAATGAATCTAGGATTTCACCTGTATACTCGTAGCTCGACAACTTGGCTATGAACTCCAGGTCGCGTAAACCCCCAAAGTGCGAGTGAAAGTCCACACCCAGGCAGGGAGCAGTCCTACCAGTCCTCACCTAGTCTCACTTGGTCAACGTCATACTCTCCGAAGAGAAATATATGCAAATTTTCCAAGCTACGATGGTTCTTGGAGCCGACCTTGGCCAAAAATTAGGGTATAATGTTGGTGGTTCGATGATGAAATCCAAACCCGATGGTGATGAAATCCAATCATTTTCCAATATTTATGTGAGTGTGTGATGGTTTTGTTTAATTATTGTGATATGCAAAACTATTATGCAATTTTGTTTCAATGCCTAAATGTAGAAAAAGAAAATAGAAAATTGCAGACAGTAGATCAAGGGCAAAAGTGCCAACTTTAGGTCCAATCCAATCAGATTCTATTTAACAGGGCTAACCATGGGTGCGCGATTAGTTCTGGTAAACCGCGGATGCATGGTTTGCCAACCATGCATCTACATTTGGGATATCCCAACCATGGATGCATGGGTCCTTTATATCAATAATGGTATATAGACCCAAACCTAAAAATAATTTCCAAGTTATTTCTAACCCGAGATGCAAAGATGATCTTTTTATATTTACAATGCTATTTTTTTTTTTTATGAACTCTATCCTAAGACCTATATGCAAACAAATGGCAAACAGGACTGAACTTCTAATTTACCCTAAATGCAATGCTAATAATAATCAAATAAAAAAAAAAGAAAGAAATCATCAAAGGTACAGACCTATGATCCTATCATTGCTCCTTCCAACTATCAACCATCAACCCGCATTTTCACATAGACAAACCATGATCTTGCATTCCTTTATCAACCACACTCCATTTTCTCAAAAAAACCATGCAATCACATTTTCTTCAAAAAAAAACTCTATTTTTATATTTTCACAACGTTCTTTATCGATCGAGATCGATCCCACGCACCTCGAACACCTAAACCTATGTAACAAAGTAGAAAAATAAAATTAAAAAGCAAGGCAAAACAAAATGGAACCTTTAGGGGGTCCCACCATGATCACCATTTCTATAACCAAAATAACTGAACACAAATAAAAATATGCAGAAAGAGAAGTAGATTGCCAAAATGCTCTTTTGTATTGATATTGATACAATTTTTACAAAATATTTTGAATTGCCCCAAGTGTGTTGGGAGCAATGTTACAATGCTTCTTGTCTCTATGAAATACAATATTTTGATAGAAGAGGGGGATCTTCCAACTCTTAACAAGATATCATGTTCTTCATTCCTCTATTACAACTTCAAAAGGGTGAGTGGGCTTTGGTATTCAAGCAAGGGACCACTCTAGCTTCAATAGCTTCTCCAAGGTACCTATCACCTGCACACATTCAAACCAACAAAGGGATCAGTAGCACCTATCACAATCCAGCAATAAATCCAATGCTACACATAAACCCTAAGTTGATGCAAATGAAAAAGATAACAAAAAACAATCAACAAATAAAGCCTTGCTACACAAATGATTACTAATCTCTGCTATGATGTGATTTTGTTCTCGGGACTATGGAACTGTGGAAGCGTGGTTGTGGACTAGAAACCACGAACCTGTGGTTGTGAAACCATAGACACGCATTTTTAACTATGAAACCATGGACGAGCGATTTTGGCTAAAAATAGATTACCTCGAGATTCAAACCAACTATACGAAATAATTCTCCTGCTCATAAATTATCTCCAGATCTAGGTCAATTTTGGTAGCCTATCGATATGCAAATTCAGCTCCCTTTCTTGGTGGAATAATGGTGCCTTTATAAGCTTCCTAGGGTTTTGGAGGGAAATGGGAGGTGGCAAGCCCAACTTTCCAAGTGGTAAATCTGGACTGCCAGGTGGAAGGGGTAGTTATAGTGAGTCACCTAGTGTGCCTCACTTAACTGGGGTGATGTGGCTGCAAGTGGAGTGGGATGTGGGATCTTGTTTTATGTGAAGGGACAAGGGGACAAAAATGGATGAGATGTGGCATGGGTGTTGGGAATCTGTCCCATGTGCAAGGACAAGGGGGACAAGAGTGGGTAAGATGTGGCAAGGGTGTTGGATGAAGTGTCCAGGACACATGTCCAATGGGTAGGTAGGGTATCCTAGGGTGATTTTCTAGATTTAATAAATTAGGAAAATAGGATAATGTGCAAGATTTTATATCCCTAAGTTAGAACTTAGGCATATATTTTTATTATGCAGGATTTGATGGTGGGGTGGTAAATGTGGTTTAGAAGGTGTTGGATTTTGGTGTCTACAATTGTAATGGGTTTAGTAGTAGTGAAGATGAATATGATATTCTCATAAATGAAACCCTAGATATTGGTTCAAGAAAGGATAACAGGGACAATCAAAATAGGTATGAAGAAGAAACTCTACTTTCAGTAATAGAAGAAAAAGAAGATGCTTCCAAAAAATAAAAAGGGAAAGCCAATCTTAAGGAACTTGTTGAATTGAAGAGAGAGAATTTAGAATTGAAGGGTCAAATACAAGAAGATGAGAAATTTAAGACAAAGCTTCTACAAGATCTTTCTGACTTGAGAGATAAGGTTGAAAAGGCAAGAAGAGTTGAAAAAGGTATGGTTGAACAGTCAAAGGTAAAAGAGATAGAATGTGAAAGGCTTATGGTTACTCTTGAATAATTAAAAATGGAGAACTCAATATTAAGGGTTCAAGCTCAAGAAGATGAAAAAGCAAAAGCAAGGTTTTTACAAGAACTCACCAACTTCAAAATCAAAATTGAAGAGACAAGAAAAATTGAAGAAGGTATGGCCAAAAAATTAAAGACAAAATATCTAGAGTGTGAAAGATTAGAGCATGAGATAGTCTCACTAAGGATGGAAGTAAAAGGTTATAAGGACAAGCTACACAAGTTTGAGGAAAATTAAAAGACTTCGGACAGGATTATCAATGCACAAAGGTCATCTGTCACCATAACAGGACTTAGTTCCAAATAAGAACAAGGGAAACAGGAAGTAGGAAAATAATATTAAAGCTCAAACACCAAAAAAGAAGAAGCATCAAAAGAAGTAAGTAAAAGAGAGAGTGAGACTTCTAAGGATAATTTGGACAATAGAAAGTTCAACAAGGAAAGGAAAAATGCACAAGTAAGAAATAGATGAAATAGGAAACATGTAGAAGAGACTAAGAGACCAATGAGGTCAAGACAAGGAAGCTTAAATGGAAGATGTTTTTCATGTCACAGGTTTGGGCACATGGCTTCATAGTGCAGGACACATGAAAGACATGAATATGGGAATAGACAACTTTTCCATGGGTATTGTTATTCATGTAATCAGTTTGGTCACAAGGAAATGAATTGCAAGGTTCATGACAGAAGAGGATATGGCTTCACTAGGAGAAATACTCAGACATTTACACCTCCAAGGAATAATAACATTAAGTGTTATAAGTGCAATAATAATGGTCACACAACAAAATGGTGTAGAGTAGACATTCTAGAAATAGGTATGAACAAGAACATGAATAGGAACAAGAACAAGAACAGGAACAGGAACATGGATGAGAACATGAATAGGAATAGGAACATGAACTTGGATGTGAACAAAAATAGGAACAAGAATATGGATGATGACATGGATAGAAACAGTCGGAGGAATCAGAAAAGTTAGAAAAGAAGGTAAGAGGATAAAGGCAAAGAACAATACCTTTTGGGAGTAGAAATACTCCCACCCCAGAATTAACCACCTCAAAAGGAGGTGAGGTAGGGGCTAAGCTAAGAGGCTCATTCTTAGCCCCGAGCCCCAAAGGTGACCCTTTGCCATTGAAGTAAAAGGGGGAGATATTTGTGTAATGGAGAGAGATTTAATATTTGAGAGACTATTGAGCAAGGGGGAGCAATGTCCTAGGGGGAGCAGAATAAAAAGAAATGTCAGGTTTTGGTAAGAAGAGTATGGGTTGCCATTAATGATAAAAGGGAGATTGTTGGACATTTAAAGTACCTAAGTCAAAGTTGTCATTTATGTCACCAGATGAATTCATCATTAATAATCAAGGATTTTAGTAGGAAACAAAGGGGATAAAAATGGTTATTTGATATCCAGGAAGAAGGCCAAAGATCAAGTGAATCAGTGCAGAAGTTAAGAGTTCGAAAGGAGTTATAATATTTATTTTTAAAAATTATTTAAATTCAATGAGAATTTAAATTTTATAAATAAATATTATTTACGACATGGAATATAGTGAGAAGGAGATATTTTATCAAAGGTATAATATTATAATAATGGTTATTATAATATTAAAGGTGATATGGTGAAAACCCAAATAAAATATTTGTAATTCTTATTATAATATTTTATAATGCAAAAGTGGGTTTTATAAAGTCTAAATATATTTTATAAACCCAAAGGTTGGTTTTAAGACAAAAGGTATTCGAAGCCTTTATAATCTCCGCTGATGTCATGGAAGATAACATGGAGAACGCCGACATTTTCAAAACAATGGAGGAAGCATATAAATACAAACGCCCAAAGTTCAATTAATTATCCTTGCTTGAAAATGGAAAAGATTGCATGCGAAGAAAAAAGCTCGTGAGTTTTGGTGAAAGTCGTGACAAAGAAGCGTTTAAGGGAGGAAGCTTTAATAATTGAAGTTGCATAGGACATCATGGCCTAGTGATATTTTGGGAAGTGTGAAAGCGCTGGCTTGCAAAAGGGTTTGCGTTCGAATATTGGTGGGTGCATCGTGAGTTGTTTTTGTTAAGGCGTCAACAGTGCATGTTATTTTATCCAAGGTGGAAGGTGTGAGGATATTAAGAAGCACGTGGTGCTTTGTTAATCTCAGACGAGCGTTTGGCTTGTACGATGACTTTGGTCATGGCTAAGGCATACATTAGGGGAAACATTGAGGGTTCGGTTCCCTCTGAAGATGAGGTAATATTTTTGGTTTTAATTTTAATAAAATGCCTAAGTTGGAGGTATAAGGTTGTTTAGAGGTTTTTTTTGAAAATTTTGCTTTGTAATAAAGTTGTGGTAGTTGAGAATTATCATTAGGAGTTATAAGGAGATTTCTATTTTTAACTTCTAATAAAGTCTTAAATTGCTATAGTGGTATATTGGAGGATTAAGATTTTGTGGGTATTGTGTTATTTTGAATTAAGGGTTTTTGTGATTATTGTGAGGGTGTTGATTATTAATCAAGTTAGAGTGATAAGGTGTAAATTTGATATTGTTTTTGTGTTATATTTTGTTGAGAAAAGTATCCTCTAATCCTTATTGAGATTGGAAAACAAGTAATTGTGAGTGTGGCATATTTGTGAGATCATCTACTTGTCAAGCAAAAAGGTATGGGCAAATTCTTCTTTGGTTGAGTTGATTGAATGGCTTACTAGAAAATAAATTTTGGAGTGAAAAGGATTTTATTAGGGTTTCCTTTTTAAAAGTTTTTGAGTTAATGCTTCAAGGTTTTCTAAAATTAAGATTTGTGATTAAAACATTGTTTTATAAGCATCATTGTTAAACTATTGGTTGTGTGAAGAACTTGAGTTAGGGTTTGAAAAGATCATGAGTATCATTGTTATGTGAAGACTGTTTTACAAACATGGTTTTTGAAGTGAGTTGTTATGCAAAGAACTTGAACTAGGGTTTGAAAATATCATGAGTATCATTTTTATGTGAGATTTGTTGTTGAGCATTGTTGGAAACATTTTGAGTTGGATGATACATGCTTGGACTAGGGTTTATGAGCAAGATTTGTTTCTTGAGTGATTGGTTGAGTAAGTTGATTGAGCCTAGTCAAGTGGATGTATGAAGTGATTGTTCAAGTTCCATAAAACAAACTATTCTATATTCTGATTTGAGTTGTGAGAATAGAACATATTGAGTCTCTAACAATTCTCTTTATGCTTCTATGAGATTGAGTTGAGAAAGTAATTGAGTTTTGAGTATAGAACATATTGAGTCTCTAAAATTTCTCTTTATGGTTCTATGAGATTGATTTGAATTGATAAAGTGATTGAGCTTTGATTGTAGAACATATTGAGTCTCTAACAATTCTCTTTATGGTTCTATGAGAATGGACAAGTTCTGTGTATACTTGTTAAGCATATTTGAGTCAAGTCTTTGAGAAGACTTGTGGACTGATTTTGTGTGAGCTTTTGTGGAAGCTTACAATACAGATTTGGTTAAGTCCTAGAGAGGACTTATTGAGAAGATTTGAGCAAGTCCTAGAGAGGACTTATTGAGTAGATTTGAGCAAGTCCTAGAGAGGACTTATTGAACAGATTTGGACAAGTTCTATGTGAGCTTGTTGAGTATATTTCAACAGGTTTTGAGTGGACATGTTGAGCATATTTGAGTAGGTTTTGAGTGGACCTGTTGAGAATATTTGAGCAGGTTTTGAGTGGACCTATTGAGCATATTTGAGTAGATACTGAGTGGACCTATTGAGCATATTTGAGCAGGTTCTGAGTGGACCTGTTGAGCAGATTTGAGCAGGTTTTGAGTGGACCTATTGAGAAAATTTGAGGAGGTTTTGAGTGAAATTATTGAGCAAATTTGAGTAGGTTCTGAGTGGACCTATTGAGCAAATTTGAGCAGGTTCTGAGTGGAACTATTGAGAATATTTGAGTAGGTTCTTAGTAGACCTGTTGAGCAGAGTTGTGCTAGATCGACTAGACTGTGTTTAGTGCAGATTTGAATGGACTTGTGCTAGACCAACTAGACTGTGTTTAGTACAAGAGTTGAGAAGATTTTTTCAAGACCAAATGAACTATGTTTAGTACAAATTTGAGTGATCTTGTTGAGCAGACTTGTGCTAGATTGAATGGACTATGTTTAGTACAAGAGTTGAGTTGAGTTGTGTTAGACTGATTGGACTATGTTTAGTACAAAATTGAGACATAGCTTTAGAGGTGACAAAGTAGAGAGTACAGTAGTCTCTAGTGGATAGATATCCATCAGCTAGGTCAGTGAGGATAGATATTCTAAGTGGGAATAAGAGTATTCAGTGGAAAGAGATCCACAAGCCAGTGTAGTGGAGGCAATAGTCTTCTAGAGGATCACCAACCAGAGCAGAGGAGAAGGAGTTCTCTTGCAGATAGAGATCCATAAACCAGATTTAGGGGATCAATATCTCCTTTGTATAAAGGTCCATAAACATTATAATAGGGAAGGAATTCCCAAGAGTTTATTTGATAAATATTTAGAAGAAATATTTTCTCTATGGATGTAACCCATATTGGGTGAACCACGTTAAATTGGTGTCTCTATTGTGTGTGATGATTTGTGCATTGATTTAGTTATTGCTATTGATATTTCCATTTATTATATTAATTAATACTATTTAGGAAAGAAAAGTAAAAAGTGGTCTTATATTGTTCACCCCCCTCTCAATATAAACTTGTGTTCTTCATAATCCTTAACAAAGGAATAACTCCATAAGATATTCCAATATGAGAGTCCACTCTATGGGTAAAGATTATTACAAGATAATACTTTATATGAATGATGATTATTACAATGATAGTATCCCTTCTTTATATACCCATCTTGTAATTCTACTTTTGGGAGCCGACTACTAAACCCTCATTCCACTCATTATTATAATATAATCAACCTTGGGTTATGTGTGGCCATGATAACTATCCATAATACCCTTATATAATATAATATGATATTCTCATATACCTATTCTTAGGTACCATAGCATGGTCACACTTTCCTTTTTCACTCTAAAATTATTATATTTGTTATTATATATTTTTATTTCTTCATAACTTTAATGGCATCTTATTTCATTCTATGAGATTTGTAGGGTTTCATGCTTAGAATTTAGTAATTTTAAGCAAAAAGTGAACAATGATTTGACACTAATAAATAGTTTGATTTTATTGTATATTTCAAGTTTTATTAGCATTGAATCAAGATCTGCATGGACTATCCATACGTTGTTCTCAATATCTCATAGTAATGTTCATAGGGATCCATATTATAACTAATCATGTACCATGTAGGTTTTTTTGGGTGATTATTAAAATAAAATACATTAAAAATAATATATCACTAATTGTAAGGTATTATTAAATTAAATTTATGTCATGTGGAAAGGGGAGGAGAGGGATTGGTTCATATAAAATAAAAATAAAAATTCCCTAGTTTTGATCCTCCAAAGCATATTTTTTTTTGGTTAGATGTTTTCCCAAATTTATTTTCATATATATAATTAATATTATTAAATTAATATTTTTAATGCTTTAAGTTCCTTTTTCATCACATTAGAAGAAAAATTATAGAGATTGGTTTTCTTTATAATCTCATCTTTTCAAGGAAGATTAATTTTTCAGAAAGGGTTCTTCTTTTTTCTCCTAAAATATATAACCTTTTAGTTTTGGATATGTATCTTAAAAAATTATCCAAAGAGGAGGCCATAATTAGTGCATTACAATGGATTACAAGGTAATTTACAATGTTTTATTCCTTTAATATCCATGATATTCTTGCATGGAGTCAATAATCCTTAAGGATGTAACATGTGGTCTTTCTCCAAATCTATTAAGGATGTAACATGTGGAATTTCTCAAAATCTATTTTTACTTGCCTGTTATGATTATTTATGTTTTGATCTTCTCTCAATTGTGATAGCTCTTGCTCATATACATCAATCCTTTGCCAAAATCTAGATTTAATCAATACTAGTCACATGTGTTTGACTATATCATTATTGTTTGAATTTTGTATGGATATTTATGCTCATGGAATTATAATCAACATAATGTTAATGAAAACTATCCTTGTCATTCAAAGGATAGAATTAAAAAAGGGTATTAAAAATATCATGAAAAAGGATACTTAGGATACATGGTGAAAATAAGGGTTTTAATTTAAAAAATGTACTAGGATGAGGTATTAATAATAAATGATAAATATTTGAATCAAAATTAATGGATATTCTTTAATACCCTACAAATGCATGTGTTGTTACATAATATTATTGAGTTCCTGAGGTATAAAGTAGTAGATTTTGTGTCAAAATAAAGGGTTTTACTAGGGACTAATAACTAGTTCTATCATAATCCAAGTGAAGTTAAGTCAAAGAGCACTTTTATGCACTCAAAATATGTATTTAAGGACTCAATAATATAAATTATAGATCATTCTACTTCTTTAATGTGCATCTTAATTTTAGCAAAATCTAAAATATGTACATTCTTAAGTGACATGTCTTCTAAAATCTTATTTTCTTTAAAATTTCATTAACATATTTATTTGACTTATTATTGCTCCATATGAATTTCATTTATTTTTAAGAAATTATATTTTCTATTTTATGATGTGTGGGACATTTAAAAATTCAAATAATTATTAGACTTGGTAAAAAATCATCAATAATATTAGTTATTAGTGTATACTTCAATCTTTTAATTTATAATAAAATTTTACTTATTTTATATATAAGAGGATATATTTTCCAAATTGCACAATAGTCCAACATGGTTGACTACTTAATAGTAAAAAAGTATGAAACAAACAAAATTTTAAGATTGAATTAAATTTCCAAAATGTCCTCCCTTGACCATTTTCTTTTTAGTTAATAATATGATCAAACATGAAGTTAAAAGCATGCTAATTGCATATCAAGATTAAGTATCCAGATCAAACTAAAAAAATGCTAATGTTTTGATATAATAATTATAGGATGAAATAGAATATTTTATGGCTTAAATATCTTGAAGAAAAAACCAAGCCTTAACAAAATTGAAGGTTGTCACAACCACATTTTTAATAAAATTATTTATGGCAACTTATTTTATGCATGTGATGGAATTGTGGCAACATGGGACAATGATGATTTGGCATAAAATGATTACTATCATAACATGCAATTTATTTTATAATTATATGGCCATTTTGTAAAATAAAAATGTACATTTGAATGTATTATTGCATTTAAATTTATTATTTAAATTAATTTTATAAATTTTGTAAAAATACTAATTATAGTGATGTGGTTTTAGTGCTTGGTAAAGTTACTTCCACCACTTGCACGAGGGAGGAAATCTTTAGGGAGAGGATTGTAGATGCTAGAAAATGACATGATAGAAAGAGGATAATTGTGCACTTAGCTTTAAAGGGAAATTTGGGAGACCTACCTCTCTAGCACCATCTCTATGTTTGCTCACGATCGACTATCTCTACACTCAAATTGAAGGTCATGCAAATATGTGGTGTTCATTGGAATATTAGGAGTGCTCATAAAAATAAAATTGAAAATTTAAATTTTTAACCCTCTATATATATTTGAATATTTTACTACAAAAATGGTTTTCTACGTAAAATTTATCTAAGTTTTGTAGGGTTATCATATGGATAGTATGTCTAGGGGTTTTGGCTCACTTGGGACTCATTTGCGTACTCTTTATTGTTCATGTTGTATCTAACTAGTATTTTTAACACTGAGCATTTTTGCAGGTAAATTTTTTTAAGCTACATAGGGTAAGGATTTTTTTCTTTTGGCCAAAATTTTGGGGCACATCTATGTAAGTATCAGGATGTTCCCTAATATTTTTACATTTTTGTCGTCTTTGTAGTTTTCTACTATTTATTTTAAATATTTTGTATTTTTGTATAGAAAGTAGGATCAAGACTAACAACTATTGCGTTTTTGCTCCTTAGCATAGAATTTTTATTTTTGTAGCTTTAACTATTGCATATTGCTCTCTTTTATTTTTTTCTAAGAACTTATTATTACATTTATTTATAGTGTTTCCTTTGGTCCTTAGGAAGGGGCAATGTATATTATAAAAAAATAACTATAACAACTAACTTTGTAGATGGTGGAGAGTCACATCCTCTTATATATGGGATAGGTGTGAACTAGCTTTGTTATTCCTTGGGTAGGATGATGATTACCCATGTTTCCTAATGGTTTTGGTTCTATTTCTTCACATTATTATTGCTTTTTTGCCACATTTCTTGGTTATTTTTGCTTGTTAATTTTCTTAAAACTCCAAAATAAGGATAGGGTCATGATCAAGGAACATCTTATGTGTCCCCAAAGCATACATCCTAAAAATTAATGGTGCTAAGATTCTAATTTAAGTGGGGATTCAAGTCATAGATTGAATTTTAGGGTCTTTGATGTGCAATCATGATCCTCGTATGTTTTTATATCTAGAATTAAGACAACATATCATTTGGATTGATAGTTGTGATTTTAGAATTAAGACAACATTGTGCGACCATGATCCTCTCTCTCTCTCTCTCTCTCTACCAAATACATCAATTGGTGGTTCTCTACCTTACATAGAGGAGGGCAAGATGATCCACTAGGATTTGTAGTCTCTCTCTCTCTCTCTCTCTCTCTCTCTACAAAATACATCAATTGGTGGTTCTCTACCTTACATAGAGGAGGGCAAGATGATCCACTAGGATTTGTAGTCAAAGATCAAGAGTCATCTCTCAAGGACTAGTTTTTGAGGTATATCAAATCCTCTACATTCATTCCAGGTGTGATCTCTTCTTTTTATCATGATGACATTGCAAGCAAGATAGAATAGAAGTGAGTCCTCTATTGTGATTATTGTATCAATGGTATGGTCCTTGATGCCCTAGGTATCAAGTAATTTATTTTATTGAATTAGGATTTAACCTAGTGTATGCTTTGTGTGGATGATCTTGGTGTGGTATGTTCTCAAATACTCTCTCAATTTCTACTTAGATTAGGATAGTTTCAGCTTCAATTTTATAATTGTTGCTTTGTTATCTTGGTTTAAGTATTTTGGCATTTCTTATGATAATTCGTGTAATTGTATGAGATATAGCCTTTTTTCCATACACAAATATATTTTTTAAAATTTCCAACAATTTTCTTGGAAGATATCATATATACTAGTCAAAAATACTTCATAAGGAATACTTACAAGGTCCTTAAGAACCTTGGTAATGATATTGTGGAACATATGCATCTTGATTAAATTTCCTTAGACATATTATAACTTGAAATGTGAGAGAACTTGTAAGTATTATTTTTAGATATAATATTTATAATAATTAGAATATAATATATCTCTTATATCTATTATATAGTTAATATATGGTGAATTCAACATAATGGATAATACTCAAAAAAAATTTGATTATAGTCACACATTGTGATGTATTAACTAGAGAGAACCATTGTCTATATGCATAATAAATTAGAATCATTTGGTCTCAACCCAAAGTTAGTGATAATTATATTCTCCATGGTTTACTAAGCTTAATTAGTGTACTAATATGTTTATAAAAAACCCAAATCAAGGCATGGCCTTTAACTAAAACATACATTATTTTAACCATCATTATGGTAATCTTGTGAATAATATCTCATATATTATCTTTTCAAAATACTATTCCACAAAATGTTTTTTTATATTAATGAATGACATGATAGATCCTTAACATAAAGATATATATTTACTAAATAGTATAGTTGCTACTTTAGCTCTTCTCCATAGAGTCTAGAATCTTGTTCCTTAACTCGTTGGAGAAAAGTAATAGATTAAATGATAAATGATGCCATTATCATACTACTTATTTTCATTTAGGGAAAAGAACTACAAAAGTTGTCATCCATCCAATAGAATAAGTTAAATTTCTTATCTTGGCTTTTATTGGTTTATATAAGCAACTACTTTCTGATAAATTACAAGTTTATATCATTAAAATTTTATATAAATTAGAGAAGTTAGAGCTCATCCTACTAATGGAGTTTAAAATAAAGTTATATTGCAATGGCTAAAAATTATTGATGGGGTTTCCAAATAAATTATTAATTTTTAGGTGATTTCCAATTTTTTAAACAAATTAAAAGTAATTTATGATGAAAATAAAAGGCTCCCTTCTACAAGCTAAAGGATGGAAGATAAAGTCATCCCTTATACAAGATAAGGATTAAAGGCATGAGAATCCATTCTTTGGGATGAATGTGGAAGATTCAAGTACCTCTTATTTTGGGTGGGGATTCAAGTGGTGAACACCATAATCCTAATTGAAAAATCATAAAGACACACCTCCTTCCATCTAAATGGTATAAATATTGAGTTTCTTTTTTCTATGGGGGATGGAACGGATGGGATAATTTCCATTAACAATGGAAGGAAGTATCAATACTCTTATTTTTATAGTGCATGGAATCGATGGATGTTATTTATCTTAATTTGAAAGTCTAGACATTATTTCTTCAGGCTATGGTTGGAAAGGATAGGTGTATTTTTCTTAGACATGAGGAAGTTTTGAATTCTATATTTTGGGCTAGGGTGGGAATGGATGTATATTCATTAAAAGAAGGATTGGGGGCTAGGGTGGTGGATAGAACATATGGAGTTCCTTCTCCAAGTTAAAGGGTGAAAGGATTGGATAACTTTTCTCTACACTGTAGTGTTATAGGCCCTCTTTCTTTTGAATAAGGAACAAAGGAATAATTCCCTTCTTTATGTTCTAAGGTGGAAGAAAATATATCATTTATTTTATTTTTTGGTGTATGAATCAATGCTCCATCATTTAAGTGAGGTTAGAAAAGACAAACCTCCTTTTTTAGTTTAGAATAGAAGGGACATGCACTATACATCCATCCTAGAGTACAATGTGGGAGTAATGGGGATGTTATAAGCAAAATAAGCCTCAATTATCATTCATGTTTTTTTCTCAAGGTGAATTATATAATATGTTGGATAGAATTATATTTTATGACATAGAGGTCCACAATTATATTCACACCATAGATCTCTTTTTGTAATAAGAATACATAGCTCAAAATTTATCATGTTATATATCCTAGGACTTTCTCAGTAGTCAACCATCCTAACACTACTATATCTTGAGCATATGTTAACTTTAAATTTGGTTTTGGAATAAGTTTTTTTTCAAAAGGTATGTTATGTAAGTACACACAACATATTATTAGATCTATGTTTAAGGACTATTTTAGTTTAAAATTCCATAGGTTGAAGCCTTATTGGATGTTATATTATGTTTTATTGGCTAGATACCTAATGAAATATTATAATATGAACTTAAAAGGTTGTTCTCTTTCATGACTATAAATGATGGAAAACCATGTATTCAGTGTATTGTTTTTACTTTAATAATATATAATACAAATAGAAATTTTCATTCTTGGATTCCCTTTGTTGCTTTTGCTAAGGTATGTAGGTATGGTTATAGAGAATACTATATTGGGTCCATTGGACCAACCTTTACTTATGATAAAAAATCAAAACCTTTTAGAGTTTGTCCTTATGATAATATATCATAACCTTCTAGTGTCTCTCCTTATGTCAGTTATCTCTAATGTCTCTTTTTTAGAAATAAAAAAAATATTAGCTTTTCATTGATTGGTCCAAAAGAGAAATACAACACAACAGGAAAAAATTACTTAAGTTTTTTGTCCAAAATTAATAAAAGAAAAGTATAAAAACTTAGACTTGATACTATGCTAAAAATTCCATGAGTTAGACTTAAAGTAGAAGTAACAAAAACATAACACCTACATGCTGCTAAAACATAGTTATATAGGATAATTTATTAGTGAGAATTTCATCTAACCAATTACCATTGTTTATGAAATATAAAACTATCAAGGAGGTTATATGATCCACATTATTAATAAATAGTTTAATGATATGAATAAAATTGAGAGTTTAGCCAAGGAGTTATCCAAATTTGAGTTCACTTCTCCTTGTGCATGTTGTTTATGATGCACCTAATAATGCAAACATTATAACTTGTCCACCATTGAATCCACAAACTATAAGAATTAATACAACAAAGAGTTCAATGAAAATATTCCCTAATGTGATTCCAAACCAATAAGCATGTCTTGATATATCAACTTCCAAATATGTTTAAGGGTGATCAATCTATAAGGTTTCCATAAAAGGATCTCAAAGATAGGACTTTCCAAACCTAATGTTATAATATATTACATTATTTAGTACATGCCAATGTACCATCATGGGTACATCTGTAGATTAGGAAAAGAGTCTTAGATTAGGATTTACTTTATGTAATATAATGCACAAGTGTGCAATGCTATTTTTGTAATGTAAATGTGCATAGTTGTCCCTAATAGCGTAGGAAGATGAAGAGTCATAGGAAGAGTGAGGCCCAATAAATCTCCATATGAAGAGTCACATTTCATTCTATATATATGGATGTATTGATGTAAAATAGAGACAGTGAAGGAGAAATAGTCATCTATGTTAGCAATGGAAGGTGATGTAATATGATGTATTTTGATCTCTTCATTCAATAAATATTTTTGGGTATTTTTGAGTATTTGGCATTAGCATTTTTTGAGTTATTATCTAGTAGATTCTAAATTTATATACTTGATTGATCAGCATTATTATATATTTCATTTTGTAATTATATTATTGATCTTGAGGTAATATTATTTTGAGTATTTACTCATCAAAAACTAACAATGGTATCAAAGCTACGCTAGATCTAGATAGAAATTGAAAGAGCCTTAAGAATCATTATATAGATAAGAAGAAATAAGATTTCTACTGGTTAAGAAGAGACCAATAACAATAAGAGAAATTCCTCTACAAAATTAAGCCAGATAAAATAAAGAGAATTTCCTCGAGAAAAGTAAACCCAAGAAGATAAAGAGAATTTCCTATGGAAAAGTAAACCAGAGAAGATAAAGAGAATTTCCTCTAGAAAAGTAAACCAAAGAAGATAAAGAGAATTTCCTCTAGAAAAGTAAACCAGATAAGATAAAGAGAATTTCCTTTGTAAAATGAACCAAATAAGATAAAGAAATTACCTCTGAAAAATAACCAGAGAAGATAAAGAAATTTCCTCTAGAAAGAGAAACTAGAGAAGATAGCATTTCTCACAATGTTGAATAAAAACCTGTGATATTTAAGGATATATCTATTCCAAGAACAAAATCAGAATAGAAGAAATTTTATAGGTCTTGAAGATAGACATTGATATTGAGAAGAAGAGAATATACCTATTCCAAGAGTAAAATCATAATAAAATAACATTTATAGGTCTTTGTTGGTCAACTATTTGCCTAATCAACAAGATATGGACAACATTGAAAGGCCAAAGGAAAGAAATGTCCCCCATGCCAATCTCCAAAGAGGGTTGGTTCCCAAACTAAATACTACACTGGTAGAGGACTAGGGATACAGGAAAAGGATTGGAAAAATGTGAAAGAAATGGGAAATATGGCCACAAGACGAAGTGCAAGATTCAAAGTAGACTAACAATAGGAAAATCACCAAAGCATAAAATAGCATTTAACAGAGGAAAAAGCAGTAGAATCTACTTGTAACCTTGTAGTAATAACCTCCAAAATAACACTCCAACATTCACTCCCTCACTAGCAATATTTAAATCCAAATGCAGAATTTAAATTTAACAACAAACAAGAAAGACAAATGTAAAACAAAAGTGCACAAAGTACAGAAGGAAATTGCACATAAGACAATTTGCAGATTCAGAATTATGATGCCTTGTATTAATATAGAGAATTTAGATATATCTCTCGCAAAATGTCTAACCTCCTTTATAGTAGAAATTTGATTAGTATTTATAAAGTTTTTTGCCTCTTTCATTAAATGCACAAGGGAACAAAATGATCCCAGATCAAAAACAAAAATGAGAAAATCCCTCCTTGGAATCATTAAAAATCTCTTCTTTAGAAACAACGATTCATATTTCAGGGAATACTTTCCAAGAAAGCAACGGCTCGAGCATCGATGCATAGATAATTAGGAAAATATTGAATGCCTTGGAAACATTCTCACACCTTGGAAATCATGAAGATTCTTTTGCTCTTTCTACACAACTTGTTTCTTACTCGGGATCCATGATTCAAGTCACTTATTGCCACCATTATTTAATATAGCACCTTTGGAAGCCTTGACCATAATCTATTTCTCCCCACCCTCTCTAAAGTGCTCATGATACCTTCTTTAAAAATGTTTGCCCATAGGAGAGGTGAACAGGATGTTCGCACCTCAACCGGGGTGAACGCAATGTGTACTCTTTGTAGGGTACGTTCACCCATAGGAAGAGTAAACAGGATGTTCATCCCTCAACTGGGGTGAATGCAATGGGGCTTTGCTTTTGAGAGAACACAATTCATTAGGATGTTGAAGCGCATTCACCCAAAGGAGGTACGAACGAGATGTTCGCCCCTTAGTTGGGGTGAACGCAATGTGTTTTTTCGTGCTTCCTTTTGCTTCACCTTGAGGTTTTCTAGATACTTTTTTTTTTCGTTCACCTGAACCTAGGGTGAATGGGATGTTTTCCCCTCATTTGGGGTGAACACGTTGGCATCTTCGAGATAATGAACTTATAAAAAATCTTTATCAAATTATTCATTGTTTTTTCATTTACGCAGGCCCAAAGATGCTTTCATTCTTAATATACTCATTCAAGTGATTTACAAAACACTTATAGCACCAATACAAAAAAGTACATAAGGCATATATGAAACTATTTTGAAATAAAAGCCACCATAGACAAACAAAACTATATCATCATAATGCATCAAAATTCATCAAAATACTCTAGCAACATCTCCAATGTGGTAACACAAAATTGCCAATATTTTTGGTGACTCACACAGTATCTAGCTCGCATGGATGCAAGTGACCCCAAGCCTTAATTCATAGGGCAACAAAGTCTTTGGCTGGTGCCTTTGCCAATGTTGTAGACACCTTTCGACACGCCTCTTCCTCTGTGCGCTCCTTCTACTGAGCTTCTTTTGCTACTTGGAGTACTTCATCTCGCTCCACTTCTTCTACTACCTTCGTTGATGCTGCACGTTGTGCTTCTACCTGCTCCTCTTGCTCCTTTATGGTTTTAGTAATGACCTCATAAGCTCAAACTACTTCCTACCAAGCATGAGTAGAGAATAGGCAAGGAACACTAAGGGATTCATAAATGAAATGCAAATGTTGAACGTCCATCAAACTGAGGTGCTTCGCTCATTGAGCCAACTTGTATAATGATAGTTCCAAACGTGTATACTTCTACATCAATGGAAACACCTGCGCTTCTATGAGAGGCTCTTCACAGGCATTAATTTTAGAGGTATCCTCAATGAACTTCTTCCATAGAACTTCCATCTATTCCATGGAAATAGGTTGTCCCCAATTATCCATAAAGATCAAGAATCCCAACTCATCAACAATCTCAAAATGAGACATGGAAATAGTATATTCATGTTCAATAGTGTTGAGGATGGCTTGTCCCTCCCATACCAGGTCCATGCATTGGAAGTAACTACGTAGTGTAACTTTATCCTTAGACTAGGCGTAATCCATCTCACTGAGGGGGTGAATGTGCAAATTGGTATTAATCAAAGCCTGTATCTTTATGACCATATCCATATAGGGCAACAACATCTCCTCAGTGGTATCAATTAACTGTTGTCAAAGATGGATCTGTATCTATGCCTCCCATAAATATTGTAGTATCTTAACAGCTTGCACGACCAACTTTTCATAATTTTGTGCATAGCGAATGCGGGTTCCCTTGACACTATCATGCAAAAATCCTATGTCCTGTATTGCTTTTTAGCTAACTACTTCGTCACTTCTTCGAGCTACTGTTGAAGCTTGTGCATCTCAATCTTGGTGGCATTGCACTCCTTCAAATGAATTGTTACCAATTGGTGCAAGTAGTCATTCTTAGTAGCCATTTTCTCCTCTTGGGCTCTACTTTTTTCCAGGGCATTTTTGAGCTCAATTACTGTTATGAATTTCAAAATATTTCTCCTTAAAATGCTCATCGTGGAGGTACACTGAGCTCATATCTACTTGAATATTACCCATATTTTCCATAGGATCTATCTATGTAAGGTCTTCTATTATAGTCTCAAAAATGAGATCACCCGACAATAACTCTCCTTGGGGCTTTTGAACCAATGACATGATTGTGGTAATATGAGCCTCCTTCATAATGGGATCAAAAACAACTTTATTAACAGGACGAATTGGAGCCAAGGTCTCTTTACACCGCATACTCTTCAACCAGTACGAAGAGCTCAAGTCTACCCTATTTATATTCTCTACATCAGGCTGCTTATGGGCTACCTATACATTAGGAAATATCTGTAGCTCCAAAAATGGGGTAAAAGAAATCAAAATATCTGAGCGAGTGGACCCAGTAGAAGCGGATGACATGGCTAAAAGAGGTGGAATAGAAATGGTGGTTTTGGTGGAGGAAGTGGGTTCAGCTGTAGTTATGCTTACTCTAGGAGGAGCCTACATGCTTATAGCCTCAATGGCGATGGAGGCGAGGATCGAAAGAGATGGGAATAAAAATGGATTCGACCCTGATGCATACAAACTGAAAGAAATGGAAGACAAAGGGAAAAATAGAAGAAGGAGCAGTAGTGAATTCAGGGGTGGGAGAAGATGGAAATGAGATGGTCGTGGATGGCATACCGAAGGGTGGAGAAATAGATATTGAGGATGATAAAAATGGAATAGATGGAAGCAAAGTGGAAATCACTACTTGCTCCAAAGAAGAGGAAGAGGGAAGAAGAGACATACCTTCAGGTGTAAGCACCATGTGCTGCAATGATGGAGGCATCTACGAAACTACTTCTTCCTCATGTACTTTCAACTTTTCTCCAGTGTCTCCATCCATAACTTTGATATGAGAGCTCTTCGATTGATGATCTCTCGCCAATGATTGTGCCATCAAAAATACTTTTGTGACTTTGATTGGGGGCTCTTCCATGGGTGAAGGATTTACCACAGGAAGATTTACCACAACCACCAACACATTAGTAACCATGGGGACAGTTACAACTATCGTAGAAAAGGTAGTGATCGAAACTGTTGGAGCCTCAATGATAGAAGTCATAACTATGCTAGTTCTTGGCCTCTTTGCTACCTTAGGAAATGGAGGCGCCTTCGGTAAATTTTTCTTTTCAAACACGAATGTCTCCTTTTGTTGCTGCTTCATTCGTTGAGACCTCCTTTTAAATACATATTGTTGTTCTTCTTCCTTCGGGGTCTCATATTCAACTATTGGATGCTCCTGTTTAGTTTTGCCCTTGCCACTATCAGAATGCTAAAAACTTTACGACAAAATATTGGTGAAGGTGACGGGTTGATACGAGTCTACAAACTCATCGTAAATATTTGAAAACTGCTCATCTAATTTCAACTTGTAAGCAGTAGTCATCTTCTCATGGTAAATTTACATAATCCACCAATTCATTATCTTTTCTTCAGTCTAGTCAGGTTCAACTTCCTTAACCAAACTTAATAAGTCTGGTGGAGGAATTTGAGTCATATTTTTAGCCATATTATATTCTGCCTCCTGCTCGTAATAATCATGCCATGGTGGTAGGGTCGTCATTGTTTCGATATGCCAGTTCATGTCTGATCCATAAAAATTATTTCTCCTCTTTTGAATATTTGGCCAAGGGTAGCAATGGAATGATTTGGCCTTTACAATAGCCAAGAACCTACCCAAATGATCATATTGCTAGTACTATGGCAATTAAATCAAGCCTAAATTCTGTAGCATCACCATCAAGAGCCTATTCTACCCAACTTGGCTTACTTCTATGCTATCGAATTTGAATGACATATTGCATGTAGTCTTTTTTCCACACCTAGCTCCATATATATTATTTTACATGATCAGTCTAGTGCACAACCTCCATGGAAAACATGTGTTCCATGGTGAAATACGACAACAAAATTGGGTTATCAGTAAAGCCAAAAATTCGCATAACTACCCCCTGGATAAGCAGGAAAATGTTGCCCTTCTCTTGTGTGATGACTACGTCCCTCAATTTCATGACACTCTTTCACAGATACCGTAGAGAAACTCTATCACTGGCCCCAAAAACCAACTATTAAAGTTGTACACTGATTCTCTCCTTGTCAAAATGAGATTCCACATATAAATCGGTAAGGGCTCATCCTTTTCACCCAACTACATCACTGCAATGAAGAAAAAACATTGTTGCAATTGGAAAAAGAAAAACCATACTAAAAATGATGTATGCAAAAATGACTTGGACTCCTCGGTTTGTATTTTTTCCAACTGAAAATTTATTCTTCAGGAGATGAAGTCGACCCAATAAAATAAAATTGGATTACCACCTTGCCTCATAGCAAAGAGAGAATAAAACTTAACTTTGCAAATACACTGCGAAAAAGCTACCTGCCACTTATGCACAGTTTCATTCGAAGACAATCCAGCGACCCAAGACAACATGGAGTATATATCTTGAATCTTGAATTCTGAAAGTGGCTTCGGTAGATTATGGAGCATCATCACTGTAGAGACATACTTGTCCTCTTACTCATCGGTATGCAACTTTTTATGCACTGCATATGTTGGACATTTTGAGTCCCTAAGCTAAAAAGTTGTCATTGATGTCAAAAGGACCTATGTAAGTAAGCACTATGATTTTTCTCCACAAAGAGCTTCATGAGAAGCAAAGGTTTTGATCAAAGGTTCAAGAAGGGATGCATGGCATTTGGTTCCAAAAGGAGCTTCAAGGGAAGCTTAGCAAAAGGTTTTTATGAAAACCAAGGAAGGCAAGGAAAGGTTTTATTTAAAACCATGGATGGGAGATTTGAAATGGGTTTTTCTTAAAACCCAAGTTGGCTTTTCGTTTCATAAAAAAAGGTGCCCCGATGATGGAGAAATTTAATTTTAAAGGTTTAGTTTAAATTTTAATTTATTTAAAATTTTAATTTTAATTTTAAAATTAAATAAAAGAGTTTTCTCGCCATGTCCGCCGACGTCATATATTTTATCATGCAAAGGTTCGAATATTTAAAGGGGTTGATTTTATCAACCAAGTAGGTGACAAGAAATATTTTCCGCATTCGATTATCCCCTCCTTCACAATCGTCGATTTCCCCCTTCCGATTTTGTTTGTGCACTACACGTGGAACAAGGGAGCAAGTTTCAAGGCATAGGTGGAGAGGACAGAAATATAAGTCTCAAAGGCTTAAAGCCTCCACGTGGAAGGCCTAGCCCACACGGTGGTCGAAGAGTGTGCTAAGGCGCACGACGAGGAGGAACACGGGGTCAAAACCACCCGAAGCCATTTTGCAAGGTATGCCATAATTCGATCGCCGAAATTTTTGGGTGCATGAAATATTTTGAATTTGCTAAGGTTGTGTTAAGCGTCAATTTTCATGGAGAGTATAGTGGATTTAATTTTTGCATATGGCTAAGGTTTGATATTTGATTAATGTGGGATATTGCCTAAGAAGGTTTTGTGATTATTTTTTTAAGTGCAAAAGTGTTGAAAGGAAGGATATAAAATATTTGAGTTATTTTATGGTATAAGTGGTTTTTGGAGTGACAAGGTTATGCAATGTTTTGATTTATTTTATTTTATGGTACAAGTGGTTTTAGGAGTGATAAGGAAGTTGTGCATCAATTCTTAAGAAGGTTTTTTAATTAAAAGCCTTGGTGAATATTATTGTGAAGTGGAGTAATGTTGATTATTTTGTGATCTTCTAACCCTTGTGAGGATTGGCAAAAGAATATTGTGATTGTGGCAGATTTCCAAAGAGGCTTCTTCATCTTCATAAAAGGTATGGGCACATTCTCCTATTGATTTATTATGGTGGTTGATTATAAAATACCTTTGGAGTGAAAAGGATTGATTGTGGTTTCCTTTTTGAAAGTGATTGGTTAATGCTTCAAGGTTTTCTAGATTGAGAGTTGTGATTAAACCTTGTTTTATAAGCATTGTTGTTGAAGCCAATTGGTTATGCAAAGAACTTGAACTTGAGTTAGAAAAGAACATGAGTATCATTGTTATGTGAGATTTGTGGTTGAGCATTGTTGGAAACATTTTGAGTTGGTTGATACATGCTTGGACTAGGGTTTGTGAGAAAGGGTTGTTCATTGAGGTGATTGGTTGAGTTGAGTTGATTGAGCCTAGTCAAGTGGATGCATGTGGTTGTTCAAGTTCCATGAAACAAACTATTCTATATCTGAATTGAGTTGAGAATGAGATTTGAGTATAGAACATATTGAGTCTCTAACAATTCTCTTTATGCTTCTATGAGATTGATTTGAGTTGAGATTGGGATTTGAGTATAGAACATATTGAGTCTCTAAAAATTCTCTTTATGCTTCTATGAGATTGAATTGAGATATTGATTAAGCATTGAGTATAGAACATATTGAGTCTCTAACAATTCTCTTTATGATTCTATGAGATTGGACAAGTTCTGTGTGAGCTTGTTAAGCATATTTGAGACAAGTCTTTGAGAAGGCTTGTGGACTATTTTGTGTAAGCTTTTGTGAAAGCTTGCTATGCAGATTTGAGCAAGTCCTAGAGAGGACTTATTGAGCATATTTGAGAAGGTTGTGTGTGACCTGTTAAGAAAATTTGAGCAGGTTCTGTGTGGACCTATTGAGAAGATTTGAGTAGGTTATGTGTGGACCTATTGAGTAGAATTATACTAGATCGAATGTACTATGTTTAGTGCAAGAGATTGAGCAGAGTTGTGCTAGACCAATTGGACTGTGTTTAGTACAGTATTGAGACAAAGATTTGGAGGTGATAAGAGTACAGAGGACAGAGTCTCAGTGGATAGAGATCTAGCATCCAGGACAATTGAAGATAGATCTGAGTGAGGAGTCTTCAAGTGGAAAGAGATCCACCAATCAGTGCAGTAGAGAGATAGAGTCTTCTAGAAGATCACTATCCAGAGTAGAAGGGGAAAGATTTCTCTTGTGGAAGAGATCCACAAACTTGAGATTTAGGGGATCAACATCTCCTTTGGATAGAGGTCCATAAACATTGTAATTGGGAAGGATTCCCAAGAGATTATTTGAGAAATATTTAGAAGAAATATTTTTCTATGGAGGTAGCCCACATTGGGTGAACCACGTTAAAAATGATGTCTCTCATGTGTGTGATGCTTTGTGTGATGTTTACTATTTTATTAATGATGATGCTACTATTTGGGAAAAAATTTTATGTTATATTGTTCACCCCCCTCTCAATATAAGCACATATTCTTCAATTGGTATCAGAGTTGGTCTCTCCGTAAAGAGTCTAACAACTTGGAAGAGGATCCTTTAGTAGCACACATGACTTAAGAAAGTGAAGAAGAGAGTAGGTTTGATATAAAAGAAGAATTCTTTGCTACTCTCAAAAAATTGGAAAGACTTAGAGAGAAAAATTCAAACTTGAAAGAACAAATTCAGGAAGATGAAGAAGCAAGAGTGGAACTTATACAGAACCTTATAGAATTCAATATTAAGGTAGAAGAAGGAAAGAAGATTGAGCAAGATATGACAGATCTATTGAGAGCCAAGGAAATAGAATGTGGAATATTGGAAGCAGAAATTGTTCTCCTAAGGAATAAACTAGAAGGGATCAAGATACTACAAGATACAGAATATGAGAAACAAAGAGAGGAATCAAGCTTCCAAAGGGTAGAAACTTCAAACAAGGAAAAGCAAGCAAAGGACATCAGAAAGGAGGAAAGAAAAGAGGAACCCTGGATAAGAGTTAATTACAAGAAGATGATGACTTCTTCACAATATCCAAGATCTCCAAACAGGTTACATAATTTCTTTCATGGTCATTGTTTTTCTTGCAATAAATATGGTCATATAGCTGCACACTATATTCATCATGCAAGATACAATAGAAATTTCAATCCCTTTGCACCTCTCATGGATGATGATGTTATATGTTACAAATGCAATAATTTTGGGCACAAGGCTAGGTGGTGTAAAATGATATTTTTTGAGTCTAGAAAAATAGTTCCAACAACTGGGAAGGATGAAAGAAAGAATGTCAAGGCCAGATCTATGTTAGTCCAAACAACCCTGCATGCTCAAAATAAATAAGAACAATGGTATCTAGATAGTGGTTGCTCTAGTCACATGACAAGAGACAAAGACAAATTCATTGTTCTAAAGGAAACAAATAGAGGATCAATAAGTTTTGGTGATAATGGATCAGCTAGGATTGTTGGGAGAGGCACTCTAAGTCTAGACAATGGAAAAACAAAAATAGAAAATGTTTTGTATGTCAAAGGGTTAAAACACAATCTACTTAGTATAAGTCAACTTTGCGATCAAGGATATATGGTTACCTTCCATCCAGATAGATGTGAGATAAGGAAAACAAAAACAGGAAGAATCATTGCAAATGCAAGAAGAACCCCAAACAACTTATACATGCTCAATGAGATCAAAGGGGAAAAATATTTTCTATCACAAGAAGATGAGAGCTAGTTGTGGCATAGAAGATTGGGTCATTTGAATTTTGACAACATAGTTAGCATAAGCAATAAATAGGTAGTTAGAGATTTACCCAAAATAAGAAGACCTCAAAACATAATTTGTGCACCTTGTCAACATGGAAAGAAAACTAGGACAACTTACAAACCAAAAGGCTATATGTCATCTAAGCCCTTGAGTTTAATACATACTGATTTGTGTGGTCCTACTAGAACACAAAGTATTCAGGGTGAGAGTTACTTCATGTTGTTTGTAGATGATTATTCCAAAATGGTTTGGGTAACTTTCCTAAAAGAGAAGTTAGAGGCCTTCAAAAAATTTAAAGCATTCAAGAAGTTGGTTGAAAATGAAATAGGCAAAAGGATTAAGTGTCTACGATCTGATAGAGGAGGAGAGTTTACTTCAGATGAGTTTGTAGAATTTTGTGAACAACATGGAATCAAGAGATAATACTCAACAACAAGAACTCCCCAACAAAATGGAGTAGTTGAAAGGAAGAACAGGACTATTGAAAACATGGCTAGAGCTATGTTAAATGAATCTAAGTTGTCAGATGGTTTTTGGAAAGAAGTAGTATCTACAGTTGTGTACATAATTACTAGGGCTCAATTAAGGGTAAATCATCACAAGACTCCTTATGAGCTTTGGAAAGGAATACATTCTACTGTAAAACATTTCAAGATCTTTGGAAGTAAATGTTACATAAGATGAGAAGATCAAAATTTGGGCAAATTTGATCCAAGATGTGATGAGGGAATTTTTCTTGGTTATTCCACAAAAATCAAGGCTTATAGATTTTACAACAAAAGAACACATACTATGGTGGAAATTATGAATGTAACAGTTGATGAGAAGATAGATTCCAGAGAGCCAATTCAGAAAATGGTATACCAAGAATATGGAGGTTGTCAAGAAGAATTTTGTGAGGAATCAGATAATGATGAAGAAGAAACACAAAGGCTTCTTCCTAAGACTCCTTCCAGGTATGTACATAAACATCACCCAAAATATCAGATCATTGGGAATCCATATGAAAGACAGACAAGAAGAAGAATAATAAAACCATCTCAACAAGCTAATTTTTCTTTGCTATCTAAGATTGAGCCAAAATATTTCTCTCAAGCTAGTGAAGATGAATTTTGGGTTAAAGCAATGAATGAAGAATTAGATAATATTGAGAAAAGCAAAACTTGGGAACTTGTTCCATGACCAAAGGACAAAAATGTGATTGGCACAAAATAGGTCTTCAAAAATAACTTGAATGAAGATGGACAAGTTGTCATAAATAAAATAAGGTTAGTATGCAAAGGTTATGCACAAGTAGAAGGAATTGATTTTGATGAAACCTTTGCTCCAGTTGCATGACTTGAAGCTATAAGGATATTTTTACCTTTTTCAAGTTTCAAGAACTTCAAGGTATATCAATGGATGTTAAGTCATCTTTTCTAAATGATATTCTAGAATAAGAGGTCTACATTGAACAACCAAAGGGATTCATACTGGAAGATACACTAGAATAGGTATGCAGATTAAAAAATACATTGTATGGTTTAAAGTAGGCTCCCAGAGCATGGTACTCAAGATTTGATAAGTATCTACAGAAATAGGGATTCTGGAAAGGAATAGCAAATAGTAATTTTTATATTAGAAATGAAGTAAATGATCTTCTAATAGTGGTTGTTTATGTTGATGACATTAGTTTTGGGGGAAACAATGACAAGATGTGCAAAGATTTTGCTAAGAATATGCAAAGTGAATTTGAGATGTTTATGCTTGGTGAATTATCCTTCTTTCTTGGTCTTCAGATCTCACAATTATGAAAGGGAGTGTTTCTTTCTCAAGCCAAGTGCATCAAGGATATGTTAAAGAAATTCATATTAGAAGATTGCAAACCAGTAAGTACTCCTATGGTCACAGGGTGTAAGTTGAGTAAGGGTGATGAATATCCAGAAGTAGATCAGAGACTATACAGATCCATTATTGGCAGCTTATTATATGTCACAACTACAAGACCAAACATAGTATAGTTAGTGGGATTAGTGGCAATATTTCAATCAGCGCCTAAGGAAACACATGTGGCAGCAGTAAAAATAATTTTTAGGTATCTAAAAGGGACTATGGAATTTGGTATCCCAAAAGTAATAGTTTCACACTCATAGCATATACATATGCAGATTGGGTCAGCAACATTGATGATAGAAAAAGCACAAGTGGAGGAGCTTTCTTTCTTGGAGAAAGTCTAGTCTCCTAGTTAAGTAAGAAGCAGGGTTCAGTATCACTATCTATAGTAAAGGTAGAATATATTGCAACAGTAGCCAGTTGTACATGTAACCACCAGAAAGGGTCACACCCGATGGCGGCTCCTATTGCGATAAATGGTAAAGATATAGCATGCATACAAGAAAACGAAATTGACAACAAATGAAACAAGAAAGAAAACACTTTATTCCATTGTATTCAAAGCCAAAATCCAATTACAAGTACGTCCCTCTTAGGGATATTCATTTTGATACAATATTACAATAGGAGTGCACAATTGTTTTCCCTCTTAAGGGTAGGTGTGATTTCCAAATGCCTTTCAGAATGGCACGAACTGCTCTAGGGTGGAGGTGCCCTCTTCTTCGCAATGGGGAAGGAACTTGATGGTTTGCTCTCCTTTGAAACTGTTCCCTGTGGTCAAGAAACAACACAAGAATGTCAAAAATATAGGCAACCTCTCATGATGAGGCCCTTTTAGGTAAATTGCATAATGACACCATTAACATGCATAATCAAGAAAATATAAAGAATGCTTCTAAGCTATGCAAAGTGAATCAAGATTCATGTAATAGCGTAAAGGAAAGTAGCAACTACACTATGCATGGATCAGATATAGAAAAGTGAAGCATAAACATGCATAAAGAAAGCATTTAAGTCCTAATTGAAGCATAAGCATAAAATGTAAATCTAACCTAGTTCTACGGTCAGAAGTCTTCTAAAATGCTATTAAACCAATAAAACAACTAATCTAACCTAATTAGCTAGACAGAAATGGAAATAGGAAGGCGGTTATACCTCTGCTGCAAACCGTAGCTCTGGTGCATGGTCTGCACTGTAAACCATGGTTGACAGTCATGGTTAGCACTCTGATAGGCTTACCCTCAATTCCAAGGGTAGTGGGCTTAACCTCCTTGTCCAATTGATGTTCAAGGGTCGCCTTCGATGTCCTTCTGATAGGTTTGGTGGTCGAATCACTGTGATGGGCCTTCGTTTGCCCGGATTTGCGTTTCTTGATCCTCCTAGGCTCCTAGGGCTTCCATGGCAAACTGATCATTGGATGAATAGCAAAGTAGCCTTCGAATGCACAAATTTAGTATGCAATCCGATAGGGCTTTGCTACTTGCTTGATCACTTCACACTCACTTGATAATTCATCAATGCTTCGCTATACAAATCATCTATATCTCTTCCCATTTGGAGGGGGTACTTATAGGATGCCCTAGGGCTTGGGGTGGCTTCCTGGAGAAGCCAAGATCAAGAAGGGGTGGTTAGGATAGTTGGAATGGAAGCTTCCACCCTCTAACCACCTTCTTCTAGATCCAATGGTCATTTCAACTGATTTGGCTCGGATTGAAGGCCAACTGAACTTCAGTTAAGACCGTAGGTCACAACTATGGTCTAGACTACAAACCGTAGGTCTCAACCATGGTTCAGCTATAAACCATAGGTCTGGGCTATGGTTCAGACTGATTAGGCCAAGGAGCCCAAATTGAGTGGTTAGAACCATTGCTCTATCTTGGAGTCTATCCAAGATCTTCCATATGGTCTTGTAGCATGTCCATATGAGTAGTCACCCTCGACATGATGCATTTTAGGTGTCTACAGATGCCCCTTTTGAGATGCATTGTGAGATCGAACAATGCTGAGAAAAAATAGACCTCCTAAAATGATGTCGAAGGTTCTATGATGATCATTAGTCAGATCAACATTAGATGCCCCAGGTCCAGCAAAAGGATGTGCATCCTGGAATCATTGCTTCCAACTCTTTGGAGGCTTAAACTTGAAAAGCTTGTGCCCTTCTCATCTCATTCGGTGTAGCTGTGCATTCCATAGGTATCTTATGACCCATATATCCGAAAGGTGGAGAACAACAAGCAAATTATCATATTTGCTATTTTCCCCAAGCAAAGGGGTAAGCTTATGATAGTTGTTTACAATGATTCGCAAGGACGAACATAATTTTGACAAGATCAAGGGATCTACGATCTTCGGGATCTTCTATTGATTTTGATTATGATTTGATATTATGACTACCCCCTCAAGCGATGAGTCGATGAGGGTAATGACAATGAATGAAGTGACGATGTCGCTTGACCACCATGGATGATCTGAACAAATTTAGATTTGAGCAAATTAATGCCTTGGCTAGGCCTAGTTCAGCTTTTGATTCCAACTATTAATAGTATTTGCACGCTTCTATCCCATGGAGCAGTCGGGCTACAATAGCCATCTTAGGGAATCGAATTGATACAAATCCAATCAGATTTGTGTTGAATCAAATTATCGATGATTTGCTAAAAAAGAGGTCATAGAAGAAATGGCATGCAACGCCTCATTCCCGTGGAGCAGTCCAGCCATGAAGGCCTTCTTAGGGATTGAAAAGAAGCATATCAGATCAACGATGACAATTTTTGCCCCAAATGTCCTTATGGTAATTTACTCATCTTGTCGGATTGCATGGATCGCAAGTCACTGCAACCGCCAAGTGTATAGGGTAAATTACTGAATACGAGGTGCATTTGGTGTTTTAATTTATTTGATTTTTTTGAATGTTTTGAATTATGCATTGAGCTTATTTATTTGGTTGGGAGGTGTGTCGCTCCATGAAAGGATTATCATAGCGATGACCTCGATTGTACTTTATAATCTCAGCCAGATTTTTAATTTTTGATTGGATCCCGGTGCTTGATTATCACCAAATTTCCAAATTAGCTTGCTTTTATTGAGTTCTGACCCAATGGGAGGCATTAATTGATCTTTTTGGCCCTTCCCATGGTGGGATTTTTCTAAAATTTTCCTACCAGTTGCAAACCATGGCTAGGGTCTATGGTTCCCATTTGCAAATTTGGGAACCGCGGCTAGGGCCTACGGTCCACGCGAAATATGAGAAGTCTATAAAAATTCTAAATTTCAAATATCTCTCATTATTCCTTGATAGTGACTTGCAAACTGGAGCTCTAATAGTGACAACTGACAAAACTGACTTGCAACCTACCATACTTTACCCGCACACCGACTTACAACACGATGGCAGGGCGCGGGCAAGCGTCTTCTAGCCGCGGGGGATGAGGCGAGGGCAAGGTAACTCAAAAACCAAGACCTCGCATCCATTACCAATTAAAATGAACCCAATTAAGAAATTGGTAAATCAATTACACTAAACTATTGGTAATGAACCTCATCTTAGGCTAGGGTAGCTTAGATTTATTTTTTTGCATTTTTGGCTATGGTATCGCACCCGATCGGACTTCAATCGGAGACCGTAGGTACCAACTATGGTTCCCAATTGGTCAATTGGGGACCGCAACTTCTAGCTATGGTCAGCATTCAAAATCCCAATGGTCAATTTTTGACCGCATGCGGACCGTAGGGTTGACCCGCGGTTCGCCAACTTTAGGAAAAATTTGCAAAATTTTTAATTTTTCTAAATTTTTAGAGGCAATTAATATCATTTAATGCATTTTTGACCTGTCTGATTGAAAAATTTAATTTTTAGGCCTGCATGATGACATGTTTTTGCAATTTTATCAATTTTTTACTATTTTTGATGATTTTTAGGTCAATTTTTAAATGTTTTTGCTTGTTTTAGTTAGATTTTTCCTTATTTTATGCTATTTATTTCAGAGATTGACCTCTAGAGCGTGAGAGCCTGACATTCTGAAGACTCTCCATGGAGAGCTCACTGATGGTGAGCGAGAGTGGTTCAGAGCTATCGACTTTGGCTACATTCTGGATCTACCCACCATTAGGGTAGATCAATCCTATCTGACTACGTTGGCCCGATGCTGGAATATGTGGACCAACACATTTCACCTACCTACAGGTGAAATGACAGTGACACTAGAGGATGTATACAGGATCTTCAGGATCCCCATTGATGGTGAGGCCATCGTATGCTCTACTTCTGGGGCTAAGGAGTCCATCTTCGATGCTATCTTCGATGCTCAGAGTGAGGAGGCTCAGGGAGCTATTGACCATGGAGGGGTCCACATCGGCTACTAGTAGGGGAAGAATGTCTTCTCCATGCATGAGGCCATTTTTATGCACCTAGTGGTGCAATATGTGCTTCCAGACTCCTCGGGCATGAGGATTCCCTAGAACCTTCTAGCTACTATACATAGAGTTGTACAGAGCTCTATCTACCAGCCACTACTCCTAGCCTAGGGGAGCACTCTATTAGCTCAGCTATATCAAGAGCTATATCAGATCACTGAGCGTAGCCATAAGGGCATCAATTATAGTCTACTTTTATAGATCTTGGGCTAGCAGCATATCAGGATAGAGCATCCTAGGGAGCTACCCATACATATTATAGACATTGATGATGAGCATCAGTGCTATGCTACCTACTAGCCTCAGGAGGAGGAGGGCTTCCATAGCAGGACTCATGTTGGTGAGACCCAACATTACATTACCTGATTTGTAGGACTTGAGCCAGATGATATCCAATGGTGGCCCTACATGGATTGTCTTAACTAGCTTGAGGTCGACGAGAGGCTTCGATGGGCTCACCAAGATAGATGGTTACTCGATCGAAAGGTCGAGATCAGAGAGTATCAATTTTTCTCTCATATCCTATGATAGTTTGGCATGGTGTAGGACATCCCGAGATCCCATTCACTTACAGGTGCTAGCTTTGGAGAGGGATCTACCATGGATCCAGCCTCTAGCTCTAGGTGATGCTCCAGATGACTTCTAGGAGACTAGAGTTGACATAGCGATGACCACTCCAGAGTATGATGGATGGTGGTCTCTATTCCATTGGTATGGGATAGGGCCTCTAGGTCGAGTGATAGATCAGAAGCAGAGGTGGATCCTGATGGGCATAGGGTGCACCAATGGATAGAGGGTGGATGGGGCATAGAGGCTACCACTGAGGAGGCTCCTAAGATTGATCCTAATGAGGAGGCTCTAGAGGAGGGTGAGGTCCCTCCTGATAGTGTAGAGGGGCTACTCTTAGCATAGGTGGCTGACTTGTAGAGTCAGCTTGGGTGATTCTAGATGTAGTAGAGGGAGCAGGACACTACTATCGCTACTCTATAGGCATAGTTGATAGAGAGAGATCATCGATTGACATAGGTAGACCAATATATTGCTAGCCTGACAGCACGAGCTACCACAGTAGAGACCCAGGTTAGTGAGCTCACTCATGCTCATGACTTGGTACAAGCACAGAGGGATGCAATAGTAGTAGAGCGAGATCTACTCAGGGCACAGAGGGGGATCCTCCATCCTCTTAAATGATTATGGGGCCTTCGATAGCACCAATAGTAGTACTACTAGGTGGTCGAGATCCTATGGTAGAGATTCAATACCTACAAGGTTTACTTATGAGTGCCAATGAGAGGCACGCATCCAGGGTTGCTCGGGTAGACCAGCTAGTTGGATACATTCAGATGTTAGGTATAGAGGTTCCTGAGGATCCATATGTTATAGAGTCCCAATGGACTAGATCTCAAACTACAAGATAGTCCACTGCTAGCTCTAGCCATCACACCCATCAGAGTGAGAGGACACATAGGTCCTCTAGTACACATGGTGACAGCAGTCATACCAAGACTAGGGAGGCAGGGCAGTCTACTACAGCATCCAGTCATAGGTCCCAATGCATAGAGGTGCCCATAGCACAAGGGGCAGTTGGATGAGTGCTAGGCCTCTTCGGGCTAGGCGGTACTCAGGGTGCTCAGTAGGATCCACAGCAGTCAGCAGGGCAGTAGGCAGAGTAGTCTCCTGAGCACAGTACTGAGGGAGGCGGTGAGAGCTCCAGTACAGGGGGAGCAGATCAGAGCTAGAGCTCTACTGTTATAGGACACATTTTTGATATATCTCATTTTTGGTGTAAGGTCGAGGACCTACACATTTGTAGCCTACGAGCATTTTTGTACTCCCGATGTACTCTGAGACACACATTATATATATGATATGATCATTATTATGGCTCATTTATTGTGTACTCATTTATTTTTAATTTTATGTTTATGTGATGCACATGGATGCAATGCTTATGTTATATTGATGCTATATGATGTGATGTATGGATGACATGCACTAGATAGCTATTTGATTTATGATGATGATATGCAGTGATCTTAGATGCTTAGATGTGCTTTTTGATGGATGCATATGGATGCGATGTTTTTCTCTTAACGCATATTTGATATTGCTTTATTTTCATGCATTAATGTATGTAATGCTTTATTTACATGATGCTAATCTAATGTAAATGAACCTGTATGCTTTAATCACTTAAAACATAAGGAATGAATGCAAATATGTTTATCAATCTAATGGATGATGCCATAGAATGTATAAAAATCATGAATGTAATTGAAAATCCTTAAGATAAGAATGTAATCAATTAATCACCCATATATGAAATGCAATGGTATGCAATGTTTATGATGTGAATGATATAATGTGTCATTCGATTTTCTTTTGCAAATTTGAAAAATGTGCATGATATAGTCAGTGGTCATCTAAATATTATTGCTAATATCCATCCGGTATCTATCCTATATGTTGATTGTGCTTTATATAATGATGTATCATGGGTTTGATACTTTGCAATTTGATGATTTATATGGTTGCCATTTTTGACACTTTGTTGCTATGGGAGAAAATTTTGAGGTTTTCCATGAGACTCAAACACCCTAATAGACTTATCAAAAGTTGCATACTAACCACACTAGACTTCTGAGATAAAAGGCTTTTGCTAGGATAGACCCTAACTGTTCATTATCCCTGTGTGTGCAAATGATTATTTTAAGATAAGACACGAGCGTTCCCCGATGTTAGGCGGGATTCTTTCAGCCCATTGCTAAGATAGGGGTTCCACAAATGTCTTATCCAATCTCAAGTTTAGATTTTAGTTGGACTAAGCCACTAGGCAATGCAGGACACCTGAAGCTAGCTCTTCCACATTCAAACATTGGTCTTGTTCATAAGCGAGATGCTAATGCGTCAGACATATCATCATGCGTAAGGTACAGTAGTGTTGACAATTCCAGGGATTCAGGCTCATTCCTTTCTATCCTTCAATTTTTGGGATACTTGCTCATATGTAGTGAAGCAAGGGAGTCGATTCCATATTCTTTTTGAACTATCTTTGGATCTTCATTTGATCTCTCTTCGAACTAGATTTTGGATCTTCATTTGATCTCCGCTCGAACTTTTGATTTATGATCTTCATTTGATCTTCACTTTTGAACTTCACTTTGAACTTTGATTTAAGCCTATTTTTTTGATCTTCACTTTTTGACTTTTTGCATTTACATTTGATAATTTTCTTCAAAAACTTTCCTTTGGGGAGATTTACTTGGAAAAACTATTTTTGGTATATCGATTGAGAATATCGATCTTATGATATCAATATGGGATATCACTCTAGGGAGTCGATCTATGATATCGATCTAGGGTATCAATCATGAGGATTGATATGGGATATCTCTTTGGGATATGCTCATTTTATCATAAGCAAGGGATTCTAAATAGGGAACTAACCTATCCTTTTGCCAACTGCCAACATTTCCCATACCATCCGCACAGAGGGATAAGCAAGAATAACTCTTTTCACTTCAGGATACCCGGTCCTACTTCATGGCTTTCATATTCCCCTAGTCCTTGTTAGGATTGTTTAAATTTGTTGATTAGTGATAGGCTTATGATATGCTAAGGGCTATACTAACTGAACCTTAGCTACAAAAGCAAAGCAAGCTTTCTACCAACTCTTGATAAGACTACTAGGTATGGCTGAGTGACCGAAAAACCCTAGTATATCTCCATAGCAACATTATAGGTTGTGTTGAAAAACATAATTACTCACATGAATGATGGATTATGATAAATGCAGAGATGCATGATTTAAACACAAACGTGGCATCATTTGTAAGACTGACAAACACAATGCCTTCTATTACGGAATGCAATGGATGATGAATGCCTATATGCAATGCAGTAATGCAGTGAATGCATGTGTAAATGCAAAATTCAAATGCAAATGCAAATGTTTTTGGATTTTATGCTTTACCAATTTTTTTGGATTTTATTGATTTTATAATTTTTATGGGTTTTGAGCCTCATAATTGACCAAACGATGAGTACATGCCTCTGGAGCCTTTAGATTGACCAAGCAATTTTTAGGAATCCTTGGAGCTTTTAGGATTGACCAAAGGGATTATGGGTACCTTTGGGGCATTTTGGGATGACCAAGCGATTTTGAGAATCCTTGGAGCCTTTGGGGTTGACCAAGCAGTTTTCAAAAACTCTTGGTGCCTTTTGCATTTGACCAAAGGGCTAACAGATGCCTTTGGAGCTTTTTAGGATGACCGAGCGATTATAAGCAAATCCTTAAGGCTTTTAACTGACATGACCAAGCGGTTTTAGGAACCCTTGGAGCCTTTTTGGGATGACCGAGCGGTTTTGACCAAACCCTCAAAGCTTTTGAGGTTGACCAAAGGGCTTACAGATGCCTTTGGAGCTTTTTACTTGACCAAACCACTAATGAGAGTGTTTGGAGCTTTTTAGGATGACCGAGCAGTTACAAGCAACTCTCAGAGCCTTTTACTATGCTCTTCAAGCATAAAACACCTTAATATGGATGATGTTGAGAGGTTCAGGCTCTTCAACACCCCCTAGCGATGTTAGGCGATAGGTACCTAGACCAATATTTTTAGATATGATGTAAGGTCCTAGCCAATTAGCCATGAATTTGTCTCGCATATCTGGCGGTAAATTAGAGTTCTATTGGTTTTCTTTCAAGACAAGATCCCCAACTTCAAAGTCTCTCTAGTGGACTTTGACATTGTAAGCTCATTTTAGTCACTCCTGATAAACGTGGAGATGCTCCAGGGCATTCACGTGATGTTCATCAAGTAGCATCAGTTGATCCAGTCGAGCTTGTCATGCAGTGTCATCATCGATGAACTCTTTCAATGTGATGCGCAACATTGGAATTTCTAATTCCAAGGGCATAATGGCCTCAATGCCATATACTAGTGAGAACGGTGTTGCCCTAGTGGGCATCCGAATACTAGTCCTATAAGCCCATAACGCAAGGGGCAGCTGGATGTGCTAATATTTGTGGTTTTCTTGTACCATATTTTTCAAGATGGCTACCACTATCTTATTTGAAGCTTCAGCTTACCCATTTTCTTGTGGATAGTATGGAGTCATAAAACTATGTTTGATTCTATATTTAGATGTCAAAGCTCTCATAGTTTTGTTCTTGAAAGATGTTCCATTATCCGATATTATTTTGGATGGAATCCCAAAATGACTTATGATATGCTCCTAGTATAAACTCTGCTATACGAGCTCCAGTTGTCATTGTTAAGGGTATTGCTTCCACCCACTTTGTAAAATACTCAGTAGCCATGATTATGAATGTATGTCGACCCGATGATGGAGGAGAGATCTTGCCTATAAGATCTAATCCCCACTAAGCAAATGGCCAAGCCGCTTGAATGGGTTGTAAGGCCTACGATGGCAAGTGCGTAAGATTAGCATGATGTTAGCATTTAATGCATTTCTTGACATACGCATTGCACTCCTTCTCCATAGTGGGCCAATAATAACCCATTCGAAGGATGCGCTTGATGATGGCCATGCCGCTGAAATGGCCACCGCACGTACCATCATGGGCTTACAAAATTGCCCATGATGCCTCTTGGGGCTCTAAGCAATGAAGGAGAACTCCATCATAGCTTCTTCGATACAAGATGTCTCCTATTAAGACATATTTGGCTACTTTCTATTTAAATGTGTGCTTCACGGCATGCAATAATCCCTCTGGGATTATACTAAGCTTTAGGAAGTCTTTAATTTGTGACATCCAATTTTGATAAATCTCAGCTTCGATTGCCAAGACGACTTGCTCCCCTTACGTATTTACTTTTGCAAATGCAGACTCAAAAACAACCCTATGGTGAATGGTAGTACCACTCCCCATGGGACTCTGAGAGGTTAATGACCCCTAGGGTGCCTTCTTAAGAAAGTCTTCAGCTCTATAGAACCATTCAGCTTGTGGTTCTACACTGATCATGTTGACTGATTCTCTATTATCATAGGCTGCACGCTCTGCTACTGGATGAGAGAGCATCTTGACATGGATGGTAGTGAAATCAGTAGATGGATTCTGAGGGATTAAAGATCCCAAAGAAGCCATGGTATCTACAAACCTATTTGATGATCGAGGGATTGCCTCAATGTCATACCATTCTAGTTTGGCCAAATATGTGTCAACTAGATCTTTATAGGCTTTCAGTATGGGACATCGACACTAAAAAAGCCCCTTGACTTGATTTACTATGAGCAAGGAATCACCAAAGATGTTCAATCTCTTAATATTCATGGTGACAGCTGTGTGGAGGCCCAATAGTAGGGCTTCATACTCAGCATTGTTGTTGGTGCATGAAAAATCCAACTTGAATGACAAGGGCATTGGAGCTCCTTGCGGTATGAAGAACACTATTCCAGCACCACCCCCTTGTTCGCACTTTGAACCATCAAAGAACAGAGTCATATCAGCATTGTTCTCTAGTTCTTCGAGTTTGAGAGCTTCAGATACGATGAAGACTGCATCATCCGAAAGCTCAATTGTTAGAGGCCTACTATTTGATAGTGGTACCTCAGCTAATTGATCTGCTATGACCTATCCCTTAATGGACTTTTGGCTTATGAATTCTAGATCGAATTCTATCAAAAGCATGATCCACTTTATAGTACATGTATTGTGATAAGTCTTACTCATCATGTACTACAAAGGATTTTGTTTGGATATAACATACGTCGTATGACTTAACATATAGTGTCACAATTTCTTTGTAGTGAACACTACTGCTAAACACAATTTTTCCATGTATGCATACCCGAGCTCATAGCTCACCAAAGTTTGACTAATGTAATATATGGCATATTCTTTGCCTTGCACATTCTTTTGGGCCAACATGGTTCCCAATGCAAAGTCAGTTGTTATATATATAGTAGAAAAGGCACCTCTAGCCTTGGTGGAGCTAGCACTAGCGACGTCACCAGGTATTGCTTTATCTCAATGAAGGCTACCTTGCAGTCCTCATCCTAGTTGAATGGGACACCCTTATGTAGCAGTCGATTCATGGGTCGACATTTATCCGATAGTTGGGTGATAAATCACTTTATCGAGGCTACCTTGCCTTGAAGGCTCCTTAATTCCTTAATATTGGTGGGAGGACGCATTTCCAAAATGGCCTTGACCTTCATTAGGTCTACTTCGATGCCTCTCTTGGAGATGATGAACCCTAGTAATTTTCTAGAAGTTACGCCAAATACGCACTTCTTAGGATTCAGCCTGACATTGTGCTCTATCAGGTGATCGAAGACTTTCCTTAAGACCTCTGCATGCTCTTCTCATAGCAATGACTTGGCTAACAAATCATCGATATAATCTTCAAGAATTTTGTGCATATAGTCATGAAAAATGTATGTCATGGCCCGTTGATATGTGGCACCAACATTTTTGAGGCTGAATGGCATAACTTTATAGCAAAATGTTCCCCATGGTGTTATAAACATGGTTTTGTGTTGGTCTTCGGGTTTAATCTGAATTTGATTGTAACCAAAAAAACCATCCATTAAGGAGAGCATTTCATGACCTGCAGTTGCATCTACGAGAGCATCAATATTGGGCAACAAAAATGAATCTTTGGGTGTTGCCTTATTTAGGTCTCTGAAATCCATGCAAATATGGATTCTTCCATCGGGTTTTCCCATGGGTACCATATTGGACACCCATTCTGGATAATCGATGGAAATCACAAATTCCACATCCAACAACTTTTGTAGCTCATCTTTCACCATTAAGGCTACTATTGGGTGCATTTTCCTAAGCTTTTGCTTGATCGACTTCTTCATCAAGTCTAGCGAAAGGTTATGAGTAACCAATTTTGGGTCTAGACCTAGCATATCCTTATACGACCAAGCAAACAAATTTGGTCTCTCTTTCAACAGAGGGATGAGGGTGGCCCACTCATCTGGAGTGAGACTCTCTCCAAATTTAACCTTCTTTGCATTGGTGGGATCATCACTGATATCCACCTCAAAGGTTTCCTCTACCGACATATGTGATCCCTCCTCAAGCTGGTGAGGCATAGGAATCAGATGAATGTCATCAGCCGGGTTGAGTGGTTCCACGTTGGAAGCATTTTTAGCATGATAAACATCATATGCATAGCTTGGTGCAAAATGGAAAGGTTGCAACATTTCTTCATTGGGGAAGAAATCCTCAAGCTCAACGGGTGAATCAACGTGATCCCAATCGATAGCATCTTTGTTAAGATACAATGGTTTAGATGGATCTACTAGATTGTAGAGTGGAGTGGTCAAATCAATGGAGACCATGTTTATGGAATGGAATTGATCTCCAGGACCACATGGACTGACCTCTACAAAATCTGCATAGTCCTCATACCCATGATCTGGCTCTAATGGCACAGGCACAAAAGGGTCTTCCCTATGAGGACTATGAATAACTGGATCCTCCCTATGCACTAAATGCAAAATAGGATCATTCAGCTCATGGAGCTGCATGTAGGTCGATGGAAGGGGATTAACCAACCGATGGATTTGATCCAGGTTTAACCATCTTGCTCTCAGATGTGGACCAACATGTAGCTGCCTATAGACCTCATCAATGTCGATGGGTTGATGGTGGTGATGCAAATAAGGAGGACCAAGGTAGGCCCTCTCTAGCTCATATTCTTCATCACTATCATAATAGAATCCTTCATTCACCCCCACTCCTAGAGGGTGCTCCTCTAAGTGAGGCCCCATAAATCTCACTTCTTGCATACTATCATCGCTATCCAAAAAAATTAGATAATTATACCTCATGTACGATGCTACCAAGAAAACTGGCTCGGTCTCTTCCCTTGGATGATCAACATTGGGAAGGATCTCTTCGGTATCCTATACCGATTCCATAGGCAATAAATGATGTGCATACAAAGGCCTTACATAAGTGCCTTCGACTTCATCCCCAGATCCATCATCGTTTGAGGAATCCTCATCTGCATCATAGCCTGGTCCACTCATATCGGAGGTGGACTCCGCTCCATCTTCATTACAAAGATCTCCTAACTCGAGATCACTTGTAGTAATGGGGTTGCACCCCTGCATGTCTGTGTCATCGACTACATCATGGGTTTGGTGTCCCAGTTGATCTCTGGGGTTCATTTCCACCTCAGTCTGCTCAAGGAGCCCTTCACGATGATCTTCGAGTGGCTCAATGGTGATGGCAGATATCATAGGGTGATTCCTCTAGAATTTGGAAGGATCTGGATGATATGGATTAAAATCCATATCATCCACCATGCTGAGGTACAGACGATCTAGGGATGCTATGAGCAAATCATCCTACCCATGTATCTATAACCCTAGACTGAATCTATCAGTGACTAACTGATAATGAGGTTCCAACAGAGTCCTCCATCCTTGTTCAAAGAGACCAAGGTCGTATCCATGCCAATGATATAGCTCAAAAATATGCATGGCATACTCTGGATTAGACAAATAACGAACATTTACCATGAAAGGTTCCTCATCATCTTCATCCATGGGCTCTCACATTGGAAGCTGATCTAGCCCCGCATAGATGAAGTTAGTCTGGTTAGGTGGCTCTCCCAATGGAACCATCGATCCAACCGGATAACGATGAGTGGATGGTCTGCCCATCTCTTGTGTAGTCTTCAGAATTGGTTCGAAGGTCACATTTTGCACAAGGTACTCACCTAATCTAGTATTAGTGAGATGTACCATCACCCATGGTGTGGATGACCCTACTGAAGATGCAGGTGAGGTAGGCTGAGGTGCCTCCTCGACTTTGTCTTGGGGTTCCTCAACTTCCATGGGAATGGGAACGTCTTCGATGATTGGCTCGGGCTCAAGCTCTTTCTCTTTCTCGCCCATCTTCACCTTTAATTTCCTATCATCCCGATGCATGACTGATGCCGACGGTTTCAAGGAAGTGGTAGTGGTATGCTCCGATCTGTGTGACATAGATGGCATTGGTTGAGCATGCACTACCGGTTTACCTCCTGGTTTCCTTATTGGTGATGACGACCGAACATCCAGGTGCATTGATGGGAGTATGAAACCCCTAGGCAAATCTGCTAGGTTCACAAACTTAAATGGCTCCTCATCCGATGCCACTACGTGAACCAGTCCCTCATGAATATATTTCATGCATTGATGTAGTATCGAGGGGACACAATGCATTTCATGAATCCAAGGCCTACCGAGTAAAATGTTGTACTGCATGGCCCCTTCTATCACGTGACACATTACTAAAATGGTCTTCAGACCTACCTATACGGGTAGGATAATTGTGTCGATAGTCGAACATAGTGCGTCGTTAAACGCTCTCAATGTAAATGTAGTTGGCACAATATGTGATTTAGGTAGCTTCAAATGACTCAGTGCCTTGGTCGTTATTATGTTGATCGATGAGCCAGTATCGATCAAGACCCTTTTAAATGGCATGTGATTCACACACATGATTATATGCAATGGTGGGTCAGTCGTAGTTGTAGAAACCATCCTTATCTCATGATCATAAAATTGGATCATCGGTTCCTGACACTGTTGTACATGTCCCACAAAATTTGTGAATGCCTACGCATCCTGGGCCTGTACTTCAATGGACCTTAAAATGTCCATAAGAGTCTCCCTGTGCCTCGGGGACTACTGAATTAATTCATATATTGACAACTTCGCAGGAGTTGTCTACAGGTTTTGGACCAACCTGCTCCTTAGGGTCACCACCGGTCTTGTTGGTGGGCCTGGAATATTCTGTGTCGACCGCTGATTCGGTGTGGCTTGTATCTGGATAGGAGCACGAGGTTGATTTTGTTGTTCGTATCTCCCATGCCTAGTAACAACATTGACCATGCCTACGAACCCCTGGGTAGGTGGTTCGACTCGCACCTGGTTAACTTGACCAACGTTGTTTCGAGGTGCCTCATGATTCGATAAGGGGTTCTTGTAAATCCCCATATTTTTATTGTCTAGTGCCTACGGGTTGTGAGGCACTACAAGCTCACCCTTGTCGATCATATTTTGTACTAGGTGTTTGAAATACCAACACACCTCGATGTCATGACCTTTCATTCTATGAAAGATGCAAAATAGATCATCTTGAAACCCCTTTGGTTTGGGTTGATTGGGGTCTATCATCTTGAATTCGGGTAATCTGATTGCCTTGGCCTCACATAACTGATGGAAAATCATCATCAATGATTCCATCAATGGTGTGAACTGGCGAGGTGGGCATTGCTCTTTGTTCTTGCCCTTGTAGTTATTGCGCTTGTCATACTACGCAGGGGGAGGTTGGGCCTGATAGTTCTACTTTTACTACCCCTTGTCCTCCCATTGGAGATTTAATACCACTTGATTTACATGGGCCTACTTGCCCTAATGCTTTGTGGTACTCTTATTTTATCCCTCTCTCCTATTTTTGAGCTTCAAGTTGCCTTCCTGCAACTTGATATCCTCAATCACCTTGGCTTGCACCAAAGCCTCTTCGAATGTAGCATACTATTGCAGCTACAATAGTAATGAGATGTGCTTGGCACAACTCTTCATAAACATCCAAGTTAATTCCATGGTAGGAATGGGGAATGGCAACTTCACCATTAATCTCCTCCATCTCTTTTCGTATTGTTCTATCGGCTCATCATCGCGTTGAGCTAGCACAGCCAGATCAGAAAGATTAGCCTATTTCTTGATGCCAAAGGAATAGCATTCAAGAAAGGCATCAACTAATTGCTCAAAACTTGTTATACTATGTTTCTTTAGCTGATTAAACCACTCTCGAGTAGGCCCTAAAAGTGTCATGATGAACGTGTGCAACAATAATGCATCATTGCTTGCTATCTAAAAACAAGCATCCAGAAAGCTCGTTACATGTTCTTGTGCATCTTCATCACCCTTGAACTTATCTAACCTGGGCATATCAAAATGCTCAGGGTAAGCCGAAGTAGGCACCGAAGGATCCAAAGGCTCATTATGGATTTTCCTTAGAGTCGGCTTTTGAATAGTCGTGCCTTGTCTCTCAATGGCTTTAATTTTCTCGGCTAAGGCCTTATAGGCCTCTGAAGATAGAAAGTCCTCCTCCCTAAGTTGATGTGTAGGTGGCTTAGGAGGTACTATCTTCCTTGTGCGAGATGGAGGTCTTTGCTCTTCCTCCTCTTCAGCTCGAGAGCTTTCAGGATATTCTTGCTCGTATCCATCTCCCACTGCTGCTTCATGTTATCTCTACCTTTGATTATTGAGCGGTGGTAGCCGCTCCCTTTGTTTGGTAGTAACATGAGTATGAGCATCTCTATGCTCTTGATGCATCTCAGCTTGTGAGAAAGCCTTCCTATGTGTATGCTCTCGATGCTCATCTTGAGGATATAGGCCAGCCCTAGCTAGTCGATCCTCCTACTCCATGCATTCCTTTTGGGCAAGGATACGCTCCTTGCACATGCGCTGCTCATATAACCTCTATCTTATGAGCCTTTGTGCTTGAATATTTTCATCTTCAATACACTACCTCTCTAGGTGAGCATCCTCCAATTGGTCTTGGAGGAGTTGGCATTTTTGCTCTGATGCCAGTCGATGTGATCTATCGATCTAGTCGACCATGGGAGGCCTTTGATACCCTTGCTCTATACGAGCGACTTTGTGGGTTCTATACCCATCGGAATGATGTGTTGTGCCTTTGCCTCTATCTATAAATATGACATTGGCCTCCTATTATGTCCTATATTGTGACCCACCATGTGCAGATAGTGGGTGTGTGACATGAGGGTGCTTAGAAGCCTCCCCATGTTCTCTAGTAGTGTGGATGACACTCACGCTATGCTCACTCAAGGCTCGAGTGGGTGGAGTAGAAGGCTTGTAGCCTAGCTACTCTAGAACACTACCTAGACCTTCTAGCTACCTAGACCACCATCACTCATGTGGTGGTGTACCATTATCTCCCACCTTTGATATGTCAATGGTGATCTTGCATGGTGGACCACGCATGGGAGTATGGTTAGTTCTATGCTCGGTAGCGAGCCTATCTGCCTACCCCTGAATGGGTGGGTCTCTAGTCCTTCTATACTCAGAAGGTGGAGCCATAGATCCTCCAGTGGACTTAGTATGTAGGGGCACCAATCTGGTCCCCTGCATAATAAACTCTTTGGTCGATCCCGTGGATGCGCGTGCATTACGGTCTCGATAATGGCTCTCAAGTGGAACACCCTCATGCTGGAAGGTTTCCTATTCTACTCTATGCCTAGAGGAGTGTACTGAAGCTCCTCTATTTGGGGTTTGCTCTATTGGCTCCCCTCATGTCGAGTTATCTCCTCGAATGCTAGCCGAACGACGTTCGGTTCGCTCATGTGGTTGAGGATTCGACATGTATTATTGTGAACTAGTTAGGGGTTGGTCATCGACATTGGCTTTGGACCTTTGTCGACCACCCCGTGTGTCCACCATTGTGTACCTAGAGTCTAAATGTATTATTATTAAGCAAACAAGGTATACAATAATGATTATCTCATTTTAAGTTTTAAAGTGAGTCCTAAACTATTTGATGTGTTTTCAATATGTGTTGTATCAGTTGTAGAAACTCTTATCATATTTTGCAAAACTTGTTGGATTTTATTCTTGGTTTAATGGATTTCACCTATACGCTCATAGCTCGACAACTTGGCTATGAACTCCAAGTCACGTAAATCTCCCATGTGTGGTAATGAAGCCCACACCCGAACAAGGAGCACAGGTCCTACCAGATCCTCACCCAATTCTCACCCAGTCAATGTTATACCCTCCAAAGAGGAGTACATGCAAATTTTCTAGGCTACGAATGGTTCTTGGATCCGATATTGGTCTATATATCAAGGGTTCATAGGATTTGGGCCAACGGATGGAAGTTACGCCCACCGTCGTTGAACCCTACTAGTGGTTGGATGTCAAGCCCAACTCACTAGCATTTAAGTGTTTCATGGTGTGTGTGGTTCCTTTTAATGTACATAAAATAAATGCATCATATAGCACACATGCTCATTTTCTAAATGCTATGCAAATGAAAGACATTTCAAATTCAAAAAATGCAAGTTACTCTAGATGCTCTTTAAGACTATGCACATTACGATGCTAAATGGCCACTAATCGGGCCTCACACATGCAAACCATCAACACATATCTATCAAGCATGTTGTAGCCTAGGGTGGACTGCAATCAGAGGTCCGTTGTTCCCAATAGCGCCTTTCTAGTGAAAGCAAAGTATGAAAGCAAACTAGGACAATTGATTTACCATTTTTTTTAGTTCTTTTCCTAATTTGCATTCGAATTTGACCTACTATAAAAACATAGAGAACAAAAAAGTGATAGAGGTCTAAAAATAGGACCTACCTCATGTCCTGCACTATCTAAAATTCTAAAATTGGTTGTCTATGTTGTCAGTAGGAAACCGTAGGTCTGACCTACGGTTCTGACTATGAACCGTGCCTTGTACCTACGGTTCAGTTGTTGGGCCATAGATGATAGCTATGGTCTATACCTACAAATACAAAAGCCAAAAAAGCATAGTCAGATCCTAAAAATATGGGGTGCCACCATGATCACCTCTGTAACCACCAGAAAGGGTCACACCCGATGGTGGCTCCTATTGTGATAAATGGTAAAGATATAACATGCATACAAGAAAATGAAATTGACAACAAATGAAACAAGAAAGAAAACACTTTATTCCATTATATTCAAAGCCAAAATCCAATTACAAGTACGTCCCTCTTAGGGATATTCATTTTGATACAATATTACAATAGGAGTGCACAATTGTTTTCCCTCTTAAGGGTAGGTGTGATTTCCAAATGCCTTTTAGAATGGCACGAACTGCTCTAGGGTGGAGGTGCCCTCTTCTTCACAATGGGGAAGGAACTTGATGGTTTGCTCTCCTTTGAAACTGTTCCCTACGGTCAAGAAACAACAAGAATGTCAAAAATATAGGCAACCTCTCATGATGAGGCCCTTTTAGGTAAATTGCATAATGACACCATTAACATGCATAATCAAGAAAACATAAAGAATGCTTCTAAGCTATGCAAAGTGAATCAAGATTCATGTAATAACATAAAGGAAAGTAGCAGCTACACTATGCATGGATCAGATATAGAAAAGTGAAGCATAAACATGCATAAAGAAAGCATTTAAGTCCTAATTGAAGCATAAGCATAAAATGTAAATCTAACCTAGTTCTATGGTCAGAAGTCTTCTAAAATGCTATTAAACCAATAAAACAACTAATCTAACCTAATTAGTTAGACAGAAATAGAAATAGGAAGGTGGTTATACCTCTACTGCAAACCGTAGCTCTGGTGCATGGTCTGCACTATAAACCATGGCTGACAGCCATGGTTAGCACTCTGATAGGCTTACCCTCAATTCCAAGGGTAGTGGGCTTAACCTCCTTGTCCAATTGATGTTCAAGGGTCGCCTTCGATGTCCTTCTGATAGGTTTGGTGGTCAAATCACTGTGATGGGCCTTCGTTTGCCCGGATTTGCATTTCTTGATCCTCCTAGGCTCCTAGGGCTTCCATGGCAAACTGATCATTGGATGAATAGCAAAGTAGCCTTCGAATGCACAAATTTAGTATGTAATCCGATAGGGCTTCATTGCTCGCTTGATCACTTCACACTCACTCGATAATTCATCAATGCTTCGCTATACAAATCATCTATATCTCTTCTCATTTGGAGGGGGTACTTATAGGACTACCCTAGGGCTTGGGGTGGCTTCCTAGAGAAGCCAAGATCAAGAAGGGGTGGTTAGGATAGTTGGAATGGAAGCTTCCACCCTCTAACCACCTTCTTCTAGATCCAATGGTCATTTCAACCGATTTGGCTCGGATTGAAGGCCAACTGAACTTCAGTTAAGACCGTAGGTCACAACTATGGTCTAGACTGCAAACCATAGGTCTCAACCATGGTTCAGCTATAAACCATAGGTCTGGGCTGTGGTTCAGACTGATTAGGCCAAGGAGCCCAAATTGAGTGGTTAGAACCACTGCTCTATCTTGGAGTCTATCCAAGATCTTCCATATGGTCTTGTAGCATGTCCATATGAGTAGTCACCCTCGACATGACGTATTTTAGGTGTCTACAAGTACACAGGTGTTATGGATGAAGAGAACTTTAGAAGACTTCAAGATAAAGCATGATCAACCCATTCCTATACTATGTAATAATACCAGTGCCATATGTATCTCAAAAAATTTGGTAATGCACTCCAGGACGAAGCACATTCCAATTAAGTATCATTTTCTGCGAGAACAAGTGTCAGATAAATAGGTCATATTGGAGTATGTCACTACAAAGGAACAAATAGTAGATATTTTCACTAAGCCACTCTCAAAGGAGAATTTTGAGTATCTTCAAGGAAAATTGGGAGTGAAACTCCCACCCCAGAATTAACCACCTCATGTGGAGGTGGGGGAGGGGCTAAGCTAAGAGGCTCATTCTTAGCCCCAAGTCCCAAATGTGACCCTTTTCCATTGATTTCAAAGGGTGAGAGATTTGTCTATTTGGGAGAGATTTTATATCAGGAGAGATTTGATATTTTAGAGAGCATTGAGCCAGGGGGAGCAAATACCCGGGGGAGAAAAAAAGAAGGTCAGGTTTCAATAAAATGAATATGGGTTGCCATCAATGACAAAGGGGGAGATTGTTGGACATTTTGAATCCCTAAGCTAAAAGTTGTCATTGATGTCAAAAGGACCTATGTAAGTAAGCACTATGATTTTTATCCACAAAGAGCTTCATGATAAGCAAAGGTTTTGATCAAAGATTCAAGAAGGGATGCATGGCATTTGGTTCCAAAATGAACTTCAAGGGAAGCTTAGCAAAATGTTTTTTATGAAAACCAAGGAATACAAGGAAATGTTTTATTTAAAACCATGGATGGAAGATTTGAAATGGATTTTTCTTAAAACCCAAGTTGGCTTTTTGTTTCATCAACAAAGGTGCCCTGGTGATGGAGAAATTTAATTTTGAAGGTTTAGTTTAAATTTAAAATTTTAAAATTAAATAAAAGAGTTTTCCTGCCATGTCCACCGATGTCATATATTTTATCATGCAAAGGTTCAAATATTTAAAGGGGTTGATTTTATCAACCAAGTAGGTGATAAGAAATATTGTCCGCATTCGATTATCCCCTCCTTTGCAATTGTCAATTTCCCCATTTGGTTTCATTTGTGCACTGCACGTGGAACAAGGGAGCAAGTTTCAAGGCATAGGGGAGAGGATGAAAATATAAGTCTCAAAGGCTTAAAGCCTCCATGTGGGAGGCCTAGTCCATACGGTGGGCGAAGAGTGCACTGCATGACGAGGAGGAACGCGGGTTCGAAACCACTCGAAGCCATTTTGAAAGGTATGCCATAATTCGATCGTCGAAATTTTTGAGTGCATGAAATATTTCAAAATTGCTAAGGTTGTGTTAAGCATCGATTTTCATGGAGAGTATAGTGGATTTAATTTTTGTATATGGCTAAGGTTTGATATTTAATTAATGTGGGATATTGCCTAAGAAGGATTTGTGATTATTTTTTTAAGTGCAAAAGTGTTGAAAGGAAGGATATAAAATATTTGAGTTATTTTATGGTATAAGTGGTTTTTGGAGTGACAAGGTTATGCAATGTTTTGATTTATTTTATTTTATGGTACAAGTGGTTTTAGGAGTGATAAGGAAGTTGTGCATTAATTCTTAAGAAGTTTTTTTAATTAAAAGCCTTGGTGAATATTATTGTGAAGTGGAGTAATGTTGATTATTTTGTGATATTCTAACCCTTGTGAGGATTGGCAAAAGAATATTGTGATTGTGGCAGATTTTCAAAAATGCATCTTCATATTCATAAAAGGTATGAGCACATTATCCTATTGATTGATTATGGTGGTTGATTTTAAAATACATTTAGTGTTAAAAGGATTGATTGTGGTTTCCTTTTCAAAAAAAATTGATTTAATGCTTCAAGGTTTTCTGGATTGAGAGTTGTGATTAAACCTTGTTTTATAAGCATTGTTGTTGAAGCCAATTGGTTATGCAAAGAAATTGAACTTGAGTTAGAAAAGAACATGAGTATCATTGTTATGTGAGATTTGTGGTTGATCATTTTTGGAAACATTTTGAGTTGGTTGATACATGCTTGGACTAGGGTTTGTGAGAAAGGGTTGTTCATTGAGGTGATTGGTTGAGTTGAGTTGATTGAGCCTAGTCAAGTGGATGCATGTGGTTGTTCAAGTTCCATGAAATAAACTATTCTATATCTAAATTAAGTTGAGAATGATATTTGAGTATAGAACATATTGAGTCTCTAACAATTCTCTTTATTCTTCTATGAATTTGATTTGAGTTGATATTGGGATTTGAGTATAGAACATATTGAGTCTCTAACAATTCTTTTTATGCTTCTATGAGATTGAATTGAGATATTGATTAAGCATTGAGTATAGAACATATTGAGTCTCTAACAATTTTCTTTATTATTATATGAGATTGGACAAGTTCTATGTGAGCTTGTTAAGCATATTTGAGACAAGTCTTTGAGAAGGCTTGTGGATTGTTTTGATTTTATGAAAGCTTGCTATGCAGATTTGAGCAAGTCCTAAAGAGGACTTATTGAGCAGATTTGAGCAGGTTCTGTGTGGACCTTTTGAGCATAATTGTACTAGATCAAATGTAATATGTTTAGTGCAAGAGATTGAGTAAAGTTGTGCTAGACAAACTGGACTGTGTTTAGTATAGTATTGAGACTGAGCTTTGGAGGTGACAAAGTACAAAGGACAAAGTCTCAGTGGATAGATATCTAGCAGCTAGGAAAATTGAAGACAGATCTGAGTGAGGAGTCTTCAAGTGGAAAGAGATCCACCAGTCAGTGTAGCAGAGAAACATAGTCTTTTAGAAGATCACTAGCCAAACCAGAAGGGGAAAGAGTTTTCCTATGGAAGAGACCCATCAAATTGAGATTTAGGGGATCAACATCTCCTTTGGATAGAGGTCCATAAACATTGTAATTGGGAAGGATTCCCAAGAGATTATTTGAGAAATATTTTTCTGTGGAGGTAGCCCACATTGGGTGAACCACGTTAAAAATTATGTCTCTCATGTGTGTGATGCTTACTATTTTATTAATGATGATGCTAATATTTGTGGAAAATTTTTATGTTATACTATTCACCCCCCTCTTAGTATAAGCACATGTTCTTTAGCATAAGAGGGGGACTTCAATCCGTAAGCGAAGGCTTCCCGAATTTCATTTGGAGTAATGGTAAATAGAATCTCCCTCCTGGCATTTCTTACAGCCCTAGTGAACGGGTCATAGAACTGGGCGATGAGTTGCACCAGCTCAGGGCATGGATGAATGGGTGAACACAAATACCAAGACAGCTGCGAATGATATGGCACTATTAACCAGCTATTTGATGACACCCCTTGACTCACAGCAGCTTCTACCTCTTGCCTTAACCTTTTGATTCCTTTGTGTGTGATAAGGTAGTCTTCGATCTCTGCCATGGTATCATCATATGGGTCTAAGTCCACGTAATCATTTTTCTGAGCCCTTTTGGCTCTAGAACCACCCTTCTTCTTTCTCGATTTCTTAGGATTTGTAGCCTCTGTGACGTCCTTGGGCTCCTTACTTTGTTTTCCCATTTTCCTTCTCTTTAACAAATTCTTTGAGGAAACTCTAAAATATTCTGTAGCTACAATTGCGAATAGCAGTAAAAAAATTTACAAATCAAATATAAATTACATCTTTTACCTCATGGTTTTTATAGAGCCCTCCGACATCTGTCATAGTAAATACAAAATTAATTACAAATGCTTTCGAAAAAGAGAAGGTATTAAACTTTTAGCCTAGCATCATTCCCAATGTCTTAATGACTTCTCTTTTGATTTACTTCTAGATCCTCCTTGAAAAATGTGCCCTGCTCACCATGCAATTTTGTTTGGAAATCATGCCCTGGTGCCTCAAGCTTGCTAGGAAAGCTAAATTGGTCGCTTGACAACCAATCATTTAATATTCGTTGCTTCTTGGAAAACAAAAATTGGGCACAATGCACGTTTTAATTTAATGCTCTTCTATCAGCGCTCTCGCCCTCCGATAGTTGACACGTACCCAAGGGCACTTTTCATTACACAACGTGCTTCCAAAACCGTCACAATCATTTCCTCCTTCCGGTAAAAAATACTTCGGGTGCAAAGCAATCTCATCTTTCCCTGGCGACTTCAAAATTGAGGTCAAAACATCATGCTTTACTTAATTTGGGCACCTTCGATCTATTTGAAAACTTATGGCGAATAGCTCCTTTTTAAAATAAAACTTCGTTTGCTTCTGCTTTTCGCATGTACTTCAAAAATCAGATTTTTCTTTCTAAAAATAGCTTAAGGCTGCTTTTTTTTCTTTTTTTTTAAAAGCGCTTTATAAAAAAATAAGCTTTGAAAAGCATGCGCTTTTAATTTTAGACTCATGCAAAAACAAACTTCGTCACTTTTCTTGGCGCATTCGCCCATAACAGGGGTGAACGGCCCGTTCATCCCTCTCTTAGGGTGAACGCGATGTCAATTCACTGTTGCCAAACTTGTCATCAATTTAAGTTCACCCCACAGAAACGAATGACCACACTTTAATTTACCAGGGGCGAATGCATTTAGCACATATTACATCATTTGTTACTTTACCCAAAATTACATGTTGCCATAGCCGATGAAGACATTTCTTAGGCGAAGGCATTCCTTAGGAAAATATTTTTACTTCACTATAATTATTAGTCACCTCATTCTTAGGGTGACCATCCCTTTCGCCCACCCTTGAGGCGAATGTCCTTCGTGCTTTTCTTCCCTCCTCCCTTTTTTTTCTTCTTTTTTTTTAGCATATAAATCATCAACAAACTAAAACAACAGTACTTTAAAAAAAAGATATATACATATGTACATAATGGTACCTCACTGAAATATCATCATGAAATATAGGCCTTCAAATGAAGGCCATTCACAGGGATGGGATATCATAACCTTCCATATCACGAAGATGATAAGCATTGGCTGAATTCACCATGAAAATCTGAAAAGGACCTTCCTAGATAGCATCGAACTTATGGTGATTCCCTGGTTTAGCTTTTTTTCATTCCATTTTAAAACTAGATCTCCCACCTAAAAATCGTGGTCAATCGATTTCTTTCCAAACCACTTCTTCATCTCTTTTGTATGCTCAAAAAATACCTGGTAAGCCTATTCCATGTTCTCTTCTAACTGCAACAACTGTGCCAACCTTGCACTCATAGAATCATATTCTTCATCCTCATCCTGGAACAACTACAATGTTTGGAGTACTGGCAGCTCAATATGTGTAGGGAGAACAACTTCTTTCCCATAAACCAAAGCATATGGAGACGTTTTAATAGATTTCTTCACTGAGATACGATCTGCCCAAAGAGCTTGATTCAATAACAAATGCCAACCTCCTCTTGTTACTGCCCATTATTCTTTTCAAGATTCGTAGCAAGTTCTTGTTAGTGGATTCGGCCAACCCATTCCCTTGCGGATAATAGTTGGATGATATCTTCAAATAAATGTTGTATTTGCTAGCAAACTCTATAATCTTGGCCCCAATGAATGGAGTGCCATTATTAGTTACAATAGAATCTGGTATGCCAAATCGAGTAATGAGCCCCTCTAGAAAGGAAATAATAGTAGCTTGATCGACCTTCTTAGTGGGAACAGCCTTTGCCCATCTGGTGAAATAATCTATCATCGTTAGGATATACTTGTGCTCCGTAGAAGAATGTGGATCAATGACACCAATGAAATCAAGACCCCACTGTTGGAAAGGTGCTTCCACTTGGATTGGACGTAAAGGCAACGCTCCTTTCCTAATTTTGCCCACATATCGTTGGCAACTATCACACCGCTGACTTATCTTATGAGCGTCGATGAACAGAGTAGGCCAATAATAACCTGCTCGGATAATTTTTAAAGCCATGGGTCTGCCTGCATAATGGCCTCTAGATAGTCCAGAGTGAAATTCTTCCAATACCTTCTCCTTTTCGGATGCCTTTACACACCTGAGAAGAACTCCGTCAATGTTCTTATGATATAACCCATTAGGCAACAATACATATTTGAGCGCTTGCAGCCTGAACCTCCGATGCTGTGAAGCATCGAGGTGAGTTGGACATCTCCCAAAAGTAAAATAATCAATCAGCTCTTTTGTCCAATCATGGTCACTTGCAGTAAGATTTGCACAAATTGCTTCGCCTATGTCCTCCTTGTGAATCATATCCAACGTCTCAGTGACAACACTCTTAGCTAACTCCTGGCATAAAGTGCACCCATGAACTAGCTTTGTCGATCGGATCTCCACATCATATTCTTGAATTTTAGAGACCCATCCTGCTCTCTTATCCCCTAGTTCTCCTTGCAGTATGAAGTTTCGGACATCAGGGTGAATTACATAAACAACAGTCTTGCTCTGAGAAACAAAATGTCGAAACTTTTTCAATGATTTCATCATGGCATAAACTTACTTCTCAATGAAGTTGTATTTCTCTTGATGTGGTGCAATAACTTGGCTCAAGAAAGCGATTGGCTTCTCTTCTCCATCTTCTTGTTTTTGAGTCAACACTGTAGCATAGCTTTCATGCTCACCTACTGCATAAAGAATGAAGTCCTTTGAATAGTCAGGATTAATTAAAACTGGGGCTTGGGTGATTCTTTCTTTGATTTCCTGAAAAGCTCATCTCCTAACTTCCATCCATTTAAACTCAACATTATTTTTCAAAAGCTCGATCATGGGCTTAACAACCTAGGAAAAATCAGCAATAAACTTGCGGATGAAGTTTATTTGACCGAAGAAGGACTGCAAGTCTTTCTTATTAGTAGGTAGCGAAAATTTCATGAGCGCTTCAGCTCTTGCAGGATCTATCACCAATCCTTCTTGTGAGATGACGTGACCCAACAATTTCCCTTCCTTGATGGTAAATATCAAATTTTTTGGATTGATGGAGATACCAAACTCATGACACTTCTCAAACACTTGCCTAAGATGAGCAACATGATCTTCTCTGTGATGCGAAAACATAGTCATATCATCAAGATATATTACAATAACTCTATTTAGTAACTCACCGAAGGCGACATCCATGGCTCTCTGGAAGGTGGCACCTGCATTTGAGAGCCCAAAGGGCATCCGCTGGTAGGCAAATGTGCCCCACTTAGTAGTGAATGTTGTTTTGTATTGATCTTCATCTTTCACCCAGATTTGGTTATATCTAGAGAAGCCATCTAATAGTGAGAATCTCTGAGTGCCAATGACTACATGAAGAATTTGATCTATCTGGGGTAGAGGATAATGGTCTTTGAGCGATACCTAGTTTAGGTTGTGAAAATCAATGCACAATCGTATGTCTCCATTCTTCTTCCTTACAGGAACTAGGTTCGCCACCCAAGTTGAATGCTTAATCGGATATATAATCTTTGCTTCCAGCATCTTCAACAATTCTGCCTTCATGAGCGCTTCAATCTTAGGATTGACAAGCCGCTACTTTTTTTGAAAATGTTTTACCCCTTCCTGTAGTTCTATGGTATGCTGAATTACATCCTTGTCATATCCCTTTAAATCCTGGTAACTCCATGCCACAATGTTGGGGTATTCGTAGCATAGGTTTTTAATACCTTCAAGCTCATCTGGCACACAATCTGTCTCGATCTTGATAATATTTTTTGGTTCCAACTACAATTCCTTGTACTCCTTGGCATCTACCTTAATCCTGTGCTTATCAGCTCTATCATTTTGATCGAACAAACTTTCCAACGAGATTAAACCTCTGGGAATGTGATTATTCTTTAACTGAATCATCCCTTCCTTCTCCTCCTCAACAAATACTCTGTCATCTGCACTAGCAGCTTCTCTGAGCAGGAAGTTGACTATTTGTTCATCATTGTCAAATACTTGCCAATAAATATTCTTATCTAGAACCGAAGGTCTATAGATCACCCTGACTGTCTTGGGCTTTCGAACCACTTGCTCTATAGGGGAATAATTTGCACCAAGGGAAGCTAAAATATCAGCATGTCTGTTCTGCTCCCGAGGAATCACCTGAATGTTCAAAGTTGTGAAAGCTTCAAATAAATCCCAGACCCTATTGCGATAAGCTTTCAGGTAATGCTACTTTGATACACACTTATTAGTGGTCTGGTTGACAATAAGCTCAGAGTCACCAAAAATCTGTAGTTGTTTAATGCCTAATTTTTCAGCCTTTTTCAATCCAAGGCACAAAGCTTCATACTCAGCTGCATTGTTTGTACAACTCCAAGTCAACCTATAAGAATAAGTCCTTTGTATGCCTTCGAGGGAGATCAATACCACACCAGCTCCTATGCCATTCTTACACCTGGCACCATCAAAATACAGTTTCCATAACTGATTTGTGTCAGAAGTCTATGAATCAAGAACTTGCTTTTCAACTTGCTTCGATTTAGTTATTGTGTAACAACCAATATTTGTTCCGATCATTGCATTAAAATATGTGAGCAAAAACTCATCCTCCAAGTGAAGCTCACCCAATGCTTCTCCTACCAAATCCACTTCTTCTAGTTCTTCAGTCATCATGTTCACTATGCCTAGGGATTGTTCTTCCTCTTCTAACCTTTCAATATGAAAAGGTGAAGGTTTTTCATTATGGATACGAATCTGTTTTCCTTTGAATGGTATCTCCAAATGTGAATAGTCCAAGGAAAGGTATCCTCCCAGCTTAGCTGTGAACTCCCTTGAGAGGCACATGCTAAAATATGGCTCTAGGTCAACTACCACCACTTCTTGGATGACTATGATTTGGGGCATACTATGAAGGACAATAGGGATGTCTTTGATCACCCCCACCATCTTGACTAGAGTTCCATCCAATTGCAACACTCCTGGACTGCTTCTCGTATATTCCATCCCCATCACTTCACATACTGCCTTTGGCATGACAGTAGTTGTAGCTCCAGAATCGATCATACAATTATGTACAATCCACCCTTCCATTCTCAAAGATAAATAAAATGGGGGAGGCCTATTTTTTCCTATCGTAGAAGTGGGTAATGCTTGCACTAGGACCATTTGAGAAGAAATTTTTTTTGATCTTTAGCAGTCTTCAAGGATTCTTGCAACAAATCAATTTGTCCTGGCAACTGCAGTGCGTCATACAAGCTAACTTTAGCTAGAATCCATTTCATTTCCTCTATGATGCTATAACTTGAGATAGCCGAAACCTTCTCTTCTAGAGCTCATTCATATTTGTCTCGGTACTATTGAGTAGCCTCTACTCTTTGTCTTTTTATCAAGGATGGGTACTTAAGTCGCTCCCTGGCCTGCTCTTTTGTTTCATTCTGTGTTTGAGCAGCTACTACAGGTTGAGAAATGGATGCTTTATTTTGTACTTTCTCTTGAGCCTACTTAGGTAATAAGTCTCTCAACTTGATAGACTCTTGCTCCTTAGTTTTCACCCCAGGCACTTTCACTGGAGGTGGCCGCTTTTCATCTTGTACCTTTGGTTCTGCAGGAACCTTCAAAGGTTCGAGTTCCACCGGATCTACAGTTACTGGATTTTTCCTGGACCTTGTGAGTACAAAAACTTGCTCCAAGGATGGCATCATGAAATTGTGTTCGGCCTCTCTAATCATATTAACTTGTTCGTAGAAATTTCTACTAGCATTTGCACATAATTCATATGCACCATGCAGGTTTCTTCTCCATGAGGATCATTACATGTCGAACACCAATACGCCTTTTTTGTTGCACTAATCTCCTCATTCACCATCATTGCTTGGCTCTTCTTAGGGCCTCTACTTGTAGAAGCTTGTTCTCTTGTAATAGGTGGGGTCTGAAATCTCCTAGATCAAAACTCGATCCTCTGCTTGCTTCTTCCTTACCGTGGTAAGTTCATTAGATATTGTCCTTAAGGTCGCATTATTAGACTTTACTTCCTACAACAATATCGTGAGGGGATCAGGATTAGATGGTGGAGTGGGCGCTGGCAATGGTAAGGGTGCTTGTGGCGCAGGTAATGACAAGGGAGTCAGGGGTGCTGGCAATGTTAGGAAAGGGACAAGTGCTAGCAACTAGGGAACTGATTGAGTCGACAACTGAGAAAAACCTGAGGTCGAACGTTGCGGGATAGGGATTGGAGCAACATGAGGTGGGCTAGAACTCCATGAGGGAACCAGATACATGGAAGGCATGGGTTGCAAAAATGCACTTGAATATAGATATTATGGAAGGTCAGGAACAATGGGCATAGTCATCTTCAGGGGAAGCCTACCTACAACAATCAAGTCAGATTCGACCTTTTGAGCTTGCGTATACAAGTCTAGAAATGTAGTCACATTGGCCTACTGTACAACCATACCAATTTCGGTGCTAAATACCCTAAGATAGTAGAATGCAACTTGCTCATGTGTGGGTCATAATCCATCAGGGACTCTCTACCAGCTTCACGTGAACCTGACATTGAAATCAACTATCTCTTCTTGCGGATGTCTCTGAATCATCGTAAACTGGTGTAGCAAAGAGTATGGATTAGCTTGTTCATGAAAATTTTTAATCAGCAACTCCACTAGTTGATCCCATGACGTAATGGTACCAGGTTGCAGCGATCGATACCAATAAAGCAATTTGCCTCTCAATGACAATACCAATAATTTTATCATTACATCTTCATCTGTTATGTCATGGATGGTCGCCAAAGAAGCCACATCTTGAATATGTTCATATGCAATTTTACCGATACCATCATAGGTCGACAAAGCTTTCAAAGCAGCTTGTGGGACCAGATTCTGTGCTTGCAGATTCAAATCTCCTGAGCTATTCCATGTTGGGAACTACCTTGGTGGAGGGTTTTGAGCCATATGGACTGGTATATGGGGTGTAGGCTGAGGAACACTAGTTTTTGTATAGGGTGGAGGTTGTGGAACACTCATGGTAGTACTTACTGGACTTACAAGAGTGGAACATACACCTGCTAACCATGAGGATGTAACAGATGGTATGTGGGATATATGGGGTAACGAGGATGTACGCCGAAACGTAGCTAATTGAGGATGTTCCCCCAACCTTTGAATATCAAGTTCGTAGAACTCAATTTGATGATCTGGATTTTTGGCCTTCGATCTTGTATTCATGAGACACAACTTTTATTGCTCTCACACTCGGAGATTTTTGAGTATAGTCGAGTCACCAGATGTTCTAATGTTATAGCATGAAGGCAAACATCAAACCTTCATACTATTGGAAGTGGAAACTTTGAGGTCCCATCGAGCGTGCCAAAAATTGTTGGTCAAATATCTGCCTAATCAACAAACACTGCATTTGTGCGCCCTAGATACGGCCAACATTGAAAGGCCGGAGGAAATAAATGTCCCCCGTGCCAATCTCCAGAGAGGGCTGGTTCCCAAACTAAATCCTACACTGGTAGAAGACTAGGGATGCAGGAAAGGAATTGGAAAAATGTGGAAAATAAATGGGAAATATGGCCATAGGTCGAAGTGCAGGATTTGGGGTAGACTAACAGTAGGAAAATCACCAAAGCATGAAATAGCATTTAATAGAGGAAAAAGTAGTAGAATCTACTTGTAACCTTGCAGTAATAACCTCCAAAATAACACTCCAACATTCACTCCCTCACTAGAAATATTTAAATCCAAATGCAAAATTTAAATTTAACAACAAACAAGAAAGATGAATGTAAAATAGAAGTGCACAGTATAGAAGGAAATTGCACACAAGATCATTTACAAATTCAGAAGCCTGATGCCTTGTATTAATGTAGAGAACTTGGAGAGGTCTCTCGCAAAATGTCTAACCTCTTTTATACAATAGAAATTTGATTAGTATTTATAGAGGTTTTCACCTCTTTCATTAAATGCACAAGAGAACAAAATGATCCCAGATCAAAAACAAAAATGAGAAAATTCCTCCTTGGAATCATTAAAAATCTTCTCTTTAGAAACAACGATCCATATTTTAGGGAATACTTTCCAAGAAAGCAGCAGCTCGGGCGTCGGTGCACAGATAATTTGGAAAACATTGAATGCCTTGGAAACATCCTCATGCCTTGGAAATCATGAAGATTCTTCTGCTCTTTCTGCACAACTTGTTTCTTACTCGGGATCCATGATTCGAGTCACTTATTGCCACCATTATTTAATGTTTGTAAATATAGCGCCTTTGGAAGCCTTGACCATGATCTGTTTTGCCCCACCCTCTTTTAAGCGCTCATGATCCCTTCTTTAAAATGCGTTCACCCATAGGAGGGGCGAACAAGATGTTTGCCCCTCAACTGGGTGAACGCAATGTGTTCTCTTTGTAGGGTACGTTCACCCATAGGAGGGGCGAACAGGATGTTCACCCCTCAACTGGGGTGAACGCAATGTGGCTTTGTTTTTGGGTGAACGCAATTGCATTAGGATGTTGAAGCACATTTGCCCAAAGGAGGGGTGAACGGGATGTTCGCCCCTCAGTTGGGGCGAACACAAATGTGTTTTGTCGTGCTTCCTTTTGCTTCACCTTGAGGTTTTCTGGATACTTTGTTGTTTCATTCGCCCGAACCTAGGGCGAATGGGGCGTTCGCCCCTCCTTTGGGGTGAACACGTTGGCATCTTCGAGATAACGAACTTCTTAAAATTCTTCATCAAATTATTCATTGTTTGTTTTTATTTACGTAGGCCCAAAGATGCTTTCATTCTTAATATACTCATTCAAAGTGATTTACAAAACACTTATAGCGCCAATACAAAAAAGTACATAAGGCATATATGAAATTATTTTGAAATAAAATCCGCCATAGACAAACAAAACTGTATCATCATAATGCATCAAAATTCATCAAAATACTCCAACAACATCTCCAATGTGGCAAAGTGCAAAATTGCCAACGAGTCTTGAAGACAGACCTTGATACTAAAAAGAGAATATACCTATTCCAAGAGCTAAGTCATAATTGAAGAAAATTTATAGGTCTTAAAGACAAACCTTGATTAAGAGACCCTTAGAATAGGTCCTATTGATAAGCTTTATAAAAAAATATTCCATATTATTTGGCTAGAATCTTTCCACAGGGTTGAAAGGAAAACCCGTGAAGACTAGGATTCAATATAGATTTGATTCCACTAGTTTTTTAAGATAGCTAGTGAAGATTATTATTTTTGGAACATTGAATACATATGATTATTACTTTCTAAGTTTTGTTACAGAAAAGTAGACATTAAAGGAGTTCCAAGAAGGAGTCCTTATTGAAGATTGAGAAGAACCAAGAAGAAGGTTCTCATTGCAATATTGCATATTGAAGAAAAATATCCAAGAAGAGGTCACATTGAAGAACTTCCAAGATTGGAAGATTAAAGATTGAAGACATGAGATAGGACTACAAAAGGTACTATTGCAGATAGAAGTAACAGAATATAGAGATCTCATTGAATAATTTTCCATAGTTGGAAAAATGAAGAAACCAAGGTAATATTTCATTAAAAGCATTTACTAAGAGAATTGAAGGTTGCAAAATTAGAAGACCCAAGAATAGATATCTAAAGAAGAATTTTAAGAAAGAAAAGAAGGCAAGAGAAATCCTTATTGTAGAATCTGAAGCAGTGACCATTTGAATAGATTTTAAGTAGAATATTACAAGCAGAAGAAGCATCTAACAAAAATAGATTGGGATAATTATCACCATACGATAACAAGCCCAAAAGGAAAAAGGATTTAACAAGAAGTTTGTCAAATTTTGAGAAGATTTTGAGAACTCAAGACATTCAGATTCTTGAGAAAGAAGACAAAGATAGAGGTCATATTTGAAGTTAGAATTCAGCAAGAAGTCAGAAGAAAGCAAGAATATTGAAGAGGTCACAATTTAGAGAGATTTGAAGACAACCACAAAGTTTTGTAGGTTGATTTATAAAAGCACAAAGTTGTTGAAAGAGAATTTGAAAAGACAACAAAAAGTAGAAGCAAAAAGTTTCAATTTAGAGAAATCTTTGGAAAATCTTTTAGAGAAGATTTGAAAAACCAACTAAAATAAGGCTTCATAGAAAGAAGAGTAATAAATTTTAATTCTTGAAGATAGCACCAAATCAGATTTTGTAAGCAACAAATAGAAGGGATTTAAGCTGCAATTTTGAGCAGTTTTAAAAGAGGAAAGTGAGATGCATTAAAAAATGGAATAATTTTGAGATAGCTTTAGATAGCAAAGATCAAGCAAATTTTAGCAGCATCTATGAAGGAGTCCTCCTCCAAAATTGAACAGCAAAAGAACAACATTTGAAGTTACAAATTATAGAAATAGCCAACACATGTGAAGAATAAGAAAGATGATAGCTACAAAATGAAGAGTCTACTGACAATAAAAGAAAGGTGCATTGCAAAAAATACAAGATAACAAGCTATAAAGAAAGGAACCACAAAAATTTGTGTTAATTTGATGTCATATAGATTATTATTCCAAAGTTTTTGAAGGTGCCTATTAAAAGTTTTTAGAGCATCAAATTTTAGAGTTAGCAAAAAAAAAGGAATATTTGTAGGGTGTCACTAAGCTAGGGAAAGACACCATTACACACCATTGATTCTATAGAAATCTTGCATATTAAAATAGCTAAAATTTACAGTTTTATAGGATTGATGAGGAGTTTGATATATGTTGTTTTTTGTAATAGAAAAATTAGATTCATTTTACATTCATTCATAAGATAGAATTACTCTCATTTTTAGAGAAATTTGTAAGATTATAAAAACATTAGATTGAATTTTTAAAGGAGTTGTAAGATTTACTCTAGGTTTTTTAGGTGATTTGGAGAGGAGAGGGCAATCCTCCAAGGGAGGTCCCAGGTTCGAATCTCCACCCTACCAAAAAGCTGAATTGGGTACCCAAAATCCAATTGATAATGTTGGTGCGGCAGGGCTGGGTGCAACTCCCAGGTTACTTTGACGGTGTAGAACCCCCTGTTCGTGGTCTCTTAGACCAATGTGGCCCTGCAAGGAGCTTTTCGCTATTAAAAAAAAATGTTGTTTTTTAAGTGAATGTAAAAGCAAAATTATTCTACGTTTGTGAGGAAGAATATTCCTCAACATATAGCAGATTTTGGAAAGAGAAGAGCTCCAAAATTTAAGGTAGATTACATGTATTTAAAAACACCATACGTACAATAGAAAGTGGTAAATAAAACCACTAAAATAGTTGTGAAAAACACCACCATATTGAGCACCATTCAAAACTAGAATACAAAGGGGCAAGCTCTACAACAAACGTCCACCCATTTGTAGGAAATAAGCACTAACAAAAGTGCTTAAGTAAAAGAGCCATTAGGCTCAAGATTCGTCCAGCCAACGAAGCAAGAAGACATCAGCTAAAACCTACAAAAGATCAATCTACGTAAACCCTACATAGCACATCTACTCAAAGCAAGGCATATTGGAAAAAGATAGAAAAATACAAGGTGCATTATCAAAGAAATATCATCAATAGATTAAGCTACCAAAGAAAATACTATAGGTCCATCATTGGAGCATACAATAAGTGTTACAATTAGAGCCATCTATGAACACGTCCACCATCATACAAGGAGAGAAGAAACCTTACAAAGTGGAGTTACAGAGAAGCAAGAATATGTTGGAGAAAAGTGAAAATAAAAAAGAATTGAAAATCCTTGTAATTTTATATGTTGAAGAAAGGAGCGCATGCATAAAAGTTTGTAACACTTGTCTTGAGCAAGAAAAATAAATATTACCATTTGGCACAAGGGTCAAAATTGGATCATAATCCATAACATAAATCTCTAGTAAATAAGAGCACTCAACGCTCTACATCATCACCTAGTGCTCAAGAAAGGTTTAGTAACTCCCAAACAATAAGGAATATTGTGCCAAGTGTCCATTTTACTCTTTCATGAATGTTGGCATCACCAAGAAGGGATTCAAAGCATCTTATAGCACCTACAACATGTGTCACTCAACAAAAGAAAGGAGAAGCGCTCATATAGTGAAAGTGTAAGAGTGGAAGCACTTATATAGCAAAGTCTAGTGTCATACGTAGAAAATAAAATGTAGGAGAATTAAAAAAAATGGTCAAAGCATCTTCCAAGAGCCATACGCAGCATATTCCAAGAAAATTTGACTAGAAGAGAAGTGCCCAACAATCAAAGAGAAGTGTCCAATAGTCAAGAGAAGCGCACAACAAGTAGAGGAGCACCTGGATTATTAAGATGATATTTACCACCATATTAAAGTTTATATATTGGTAGGAGAAATAAGGATTAAGAGAATATATTCTAAGGTTAAATATTTAAAGTTTTCAAGTGGAGTGATAAGCATTACAAAACCTTAGAAAAATCTGAATATTGCATACTTAAAGATTGTTTGAAGTTGAAGAAACATTATATTTGATTTTTGTAAACTTGCTTATTTAGATTTATATAAAAAAGTTAATATTTGCAAAATTGCTAAGGTTGGGGAAATAAGGTATACAACATCAAATTAGGATTACAAAATATTGCAAATATTATTTTTCTAAATTTCTAGAGTTGGAGGAATAAGGAATCCTACTTTAAATTAGTTTATGAAATTTAGAATAAAAATTTTTATTCATAAATTTAGGAAATAAAAGGAGTTCTACAAAACTATATTACATTTGATAAGATTAATATCTAAGTTCAAAATTATTAGAAATTTGAATATTTGTAAAGGACTGAAATTGCACACATTGATTGATAGATTTGATATTAAAACTGCATTACCTTTCAAACATTAGGGAGATAAAAGGTGATCTACAAAAATATAGAATTGAAAGAACTATATTGAGACTATGGATTCATAAGGAAGTCTACCTCAAAGGATTAAAATTGTAACAATGAAAAACTTTATTAAATACAGAGGGTTCAATCAATCAACTTGGATTAAAGATCTACTTTATTCTAAGAATAATAGCAAAATAAAACATATGGATTGAAGGAAAACATTATTGAATAATCACACATTAGTCCAATGAGAAGAAATACTTTAGAGACATATTCTAACAATATGATAGAATACAGTCACAATGAACGTTTTCAAAGTCCAAGAAATAGAACAAGAACTTATTATACTAGTCTATGAAAGAAGCAAAAGTAAAATTTATTCAACCATACATGCATGGTTGTATCAGTTTATCAAGAAAACATATGAAGTCAAGGTATTTAAAATAACACAAGAAAAATTGAAATGTACTTACTATAACAAAGAAGGCCATGAAAATTTTGATTATTAGGACTTACATCCTTGAATATATTATGGGAAAGGATCTCACTCATATTCCTTTTGTCATTATAGAAAGGAGTATTACATGAGTTTTGAAAGAATTCTAACATTCAGGTTACAATGTTTGTTTCAAAGAATTAGTTTTAAAGCTTTTGATAACTTAAGAGTGGAAAAGAAGACTACACAAAGATCGAGAAAAGTAAATATGGACTAAAGATATAATTGGAGATCTAGATCAACAATGATATCTCATGATTGACTACATCAAGAAGCCCAAGTAGAACTTAAATACAAAGATGAGGAACCAAGAAAAAATGAAGACTTGTAATATGAAGAACAAAAGGAAAAAGAATAAGCCTCTACAAGGATAAAATTATAGCACAACATCATCCAAGAGTATACATGAAGAAGAAGTTGAACCTATACAAAATGAAGAGTACCTACAATATGAAGAACACAAGCTCGAGAAAGAAGATGAAGACCATACTGAAGGATAGAGTCTTCAATAGCCAAATAATATAATACAAGGGGGTGTTGTAATATATTACATTATTTGGTACATGCCAATGTACCATCATGGTTACATCTATAGATTAGGAAAATAGTCTTAGATTAGGATTTACTTTATGCAATGTAATGCACAAGTGTGCAATAATTTTGGTAATATAAATGTGCATAGTTATCCCTATGTACATGTGTCAATAGAGTAGGAAGATGAAGATTTATAGGAAGAGTGAGGTCCAAGAAACCTCCATATGAAGAGTCACATTCCATTCTATATATGGATGTATTTATGTAAAAGAGAGACAATGAAGGAGAAAGAGTCACATATGTAAGCAATGGAAGGTGATGTAATATGATTTATTTTGATCTCTTCATTCAATAAATATTTTTGAGTATTTTTGAGTATTTTACATTAGCATTCTTTGAGTTATTATCTAGTATATTTTGAATTTATATGCTTGATTGATCAATATTATTATATATTTCGTATTGCAATTATATTTTTGATCTTGAGGTAATATTATTTTGAGTATTTACTCATCAAAAGATAACACCTAAAAGTATGTTTTCCACTAGATCTAAAGACCTAACAAATTAGACCAAGGAAAGACTAGAGTCTTTAAGTAAAACTACAAAACCAAAACATATGGGATATAATTTTTATGGAGGAATAAAAGCCACATTATTAGTACAACCTAGAATATGAGCAAAGTTAGTAGATATTGGAAGCTTAAAATGGAGGAGATGCCAACCTATTATTCATTTTTTAGAGTCAAATTTGGTTTTCCAAATTTGGTTTGCAATATAGTTTAAATTATACTTAGGAAAGGAAACTGCCAATATAGGATCATGTGGGGAGGATGAAAGTAATTTGGGATACATAATGTGGGACTTGTAGTCTTGAATATGGGGTTAATTTGAACAACATCAATCTCTATAAATATTGGTAGAAAAAATTCCTAATTTAATATAAACTTCATTTTGAATAAGTCCACATGTTATCTAAAAGGAAACCTTCATATGAGATGGTAGGTTATAGGCAAAATTTGCAATTCTCCAAGACTAAAGTACAACTAGCATAGTTCCATATATCTAGCACATTTATGATATCTTTATTCAAAAATGTCAATGGATTAAGGATGGTATATAGTGAAGGAAAGAGAAACTTCATCCCAAGCTAACTAGTTTTATTCAGGTGGTATAGAATCATTTAACTAAAAATATCTTTCATTCAAAACCTTATTCTCCCATGGTATACTCTTCAATTTAATATTAAGTGACCTGAGAGAATCTATGTTGAACTAGATCCTTCCATGGCTCTAAAACATTAAGAGATCATGCCACTTATTTAGCTACCAATACTATATGTTAATGGATCAAAATGCCAAACCCCCTTAGCCTTAGGGACTATATAGAGTTTCCAAGAGACTCCAACCATTCCAAGAGTCCCATCCCACTTAGACCAAAGATAATGATGGATAGCTTGAGTGAGCCTTTGGTATGTGGATCTTGAAGTTAACCAAGTAAAGGGTTAATAAATATGTTTGGCTATAAATACTTTACTAACAATCTAGATTTTTTAACTAAAGATAAGAATTTTATTGGCCAAGCTATGATTCTTTCTAAAAATTGGCTAATACACAATACTACATTATTTTTGGGTTACATTAACACCAAATGAATACCTAGGTTTCTACCAATATGATCATGGGTAATAACCTTCCAAGCTATTTGGATATTTCATAACTAAGGATTATAGGAGAAGAAGAATACTTTAGTCTTATGGTCAATTACACAAGAACTAGAAACATCATTGTATCATTGAACAACTTCCTAATAGTAGTTATATCCTCTTTGTAATTCTAAAGGAACATCAAACCATCTATGAAATGAGAATATATGATAAATTTTGTATTTGATAGATTTATGTTTGTTATAAGGTTATTATTTTGTGTATTTTCAATAATTATCAAATGTCTTTAATAGTGACCAATGGGACAACCTTATTTTGTTGATCTATGAAGACTAAAATTGTTTGAAAGAATGTGATTAAATTGGATGCATATTGAGGTATCTTTGAATAATAGTCAAACATACTAATAAAAAATCCAAATCCTAATCAACTAAAGACCTTAAGAATAAAATTCTAACATATATTAGCATTTTTTTTTTTAAATCTATCTTAAATAACAAAGTGTCATGTCCTGATTCTTGAGCTTAGTGATCTACCTCCCAATATAGCATGATATATCTTCCTTGATTGAATCCTATTTACTCACTACTAATATTTTTCAAGGCTATCATTTTTAGTTTTATGGTTATGGATTTTGTAATGATGTTATGGGATAATTGAGAAGGATTATTGGCCACCAACTAGAGATGAATTCTTTATCAATGGATTTTGGAATTAATTTAATCAAACCTTAGTTATTAAAGGAACCAAGAGATTCATTTCTTAAGGCTTCCTTGTACGTCATATGGAAATCCTTACTGGTCATTGACCAAATATTTTGGTATAATTCCATAATATGAATATCCATGCTAGGTGATTTCTTAGTTGTTATTTTCCATAATATCTATTTAAGCCCATCCTTTGATAATAAATTCTTCAAGGATTTGGTAAAGTGTGGAGGAAGAAGTTTTGGCATAAACTCTTGAACAAATATGTTGAGGTATATTACATTATTTGGTACATGCTAATGTACCCCCATGGTACCTTCATGGTACATTTGTAAATAGTATATTAGGGTTGAGTATATAGTTTAGAGTGTGAGTTATATTTTCCCTTTTATGTAAGTGTCAATGTGTAGGAAATGCGCAAGTGTCATGTAAAAGTGTTATGTGTAAGAAATGCACAAGTTCCATGTAAGTTAGAGTGCAAGTGTAGGTTGAGTAAATGTGCACAAGTGTCTTGTATGTAAGAGTGAAAATATGTAATGTAAATATGTGCACAAGTGTCTTAGATTAGGAGTGCATGTAGGAGTTCAAGATTCATGTAGAGGTGTGAAAATGTTATATAGTCAAGTGTTCATCAAGTATGCAAGTGGCAAGTAGATAAGCCAAGAGTCACAAGACTTGGTATATGGAGAGAAATAGTCAACTACTTGAAGAGTCACATTACTATTGTTATATTATGGAGACAATACCCCATAGGAAAGGATGAAAATATAAATCAAATTCATATATCTCATTGTTTGATTGTAAGAGGAAGAGGAGAAATAAATATTGTATACATTTTGAGAAATTAATATTGTAATTTGTTCTTCATGCATAGAACATGAATGATTTTGTTAGAATTTCCCAAAATAGACATGCAAAGCATTACACAAAATATGAATAAAGAGTAGAACTGATTGATTATTCCATAGATCAACATTGTATAAATAGCAAAGTTGATCATTGAGAGTCATTGGATTACAACAACTCATCAAATCTGATGTAGACTATAACTGAGAGTTCACCTGACTCATGAATGAGTGGAAACTCAAGTAAGTCTATCCTAGGAGAACTTAAGAGAATAATTACTTATTCTAACACCCTCCCTTAAGTGATACTAGGTGTGTATTATGCAAATGAGTCCTGAAAATAGATCCTGATGAGGTACTCATGTACAATGGTTTCTTTTTTGAAGAGATGGTAAAAACCCCCTGGGAAAAATGATCTATAAAAAAAGAAAAAAGGAAGAGGCATATCTTCGATTTGTGAAGATTGTCCTCTTAATACAAAAAAAAGTGAGTCCCGATAACATGGCATGATGAGGTACTCATTTACAATATATATATATATATATGAGAGATGGTGAAAAAACCACATGGGAAAAACCATCTGCTATGAAATAATGAGGCATGTCTTCGAATGGGGAAGATTGTCCTTAATAACAAAAAAATGAGTCCTGGAAACATGGCCTTATGAGGTACTCATGTATAATATATAAGGGAGAGATGATAAAAAAAAATCACATGGTAAAAAACCATCCTTCAAGGAATACAATAATAAAAGGAGAGGTGAAAAGACCTCTATTTCAATGTAGTTGTACTACTCCAAGTTTCTCTTGCAACTATATGTAACGCGGAGAATGAAATGACTTGGTGAAGATGTCTACAACTTGATTTTTAGTTGGAATATAGTCTAAGTATATGTCCTCATTTTGAATATGTTGTCGAATGAAGTGCATGTGTATCTCAATGTGCTTGGTGAGCTGATGCTCAACTGGATTGTGTGCAATATGAATTGTGCTCTGATTGTCACACCAAATAGTAATAGGTTTATCATGGGAAAAACCAAATTCTCTTAGAATATTATGAAGCCAAAGAGATTCTTGACTTGCTAAAATTATTGCCATGTATTCTACCTTCGTAGATGATAAGGCCACTGCTTATTATTTTTTGCATAACCAAGTAATTAGCGAAGAACCAAGATAAAATACATAGTCATAAGTTGAACATCTATCTTCTACTGAACCTGCACAATCTGAATCTATGTAGCCAATGATATCCATGGATTTTCCCTCATATAAGAGCTTAAAGTGATTATTTCCTTGTAAGTAGCAGAGGATTCTTTTTATTGCTTGTCAGTGACTAAAATAAGGTTGATGTGAGAATCTGGATATTAAGCCAACATATGAGATATTTGGATGAGTATGAGTAAGGTATAACATATTCTCTACAAGCTGATGGTATAGATTTGCATCACATAGAGGGGATGTGCAAGAAGTACTTATATTGACTCCAGACTAAAAAGGTGTAGGAGAAGGTTTGCAATCTATCATTTTAAACCTTTGAAGAAGATCTAGAGTGTATTTTTGTTGACACAATGAAATTCCTGCATTTGTTTGATTTATTTGGATCCCAAGGAAGTAATGAGCTAGACCCAGATCAACCATATCAAATTTTCTAGAGAGGGAGTCTTTTATTGTTTGAATGTGAGCGAAGTCACTACCAGTGAGTAGTAGATCATCAACATATAGAACAAGTATGGTAATTTTTCCTTCATCTCTCTAAATGTAGACTGTGTTATCAGACTCACGATGAGAAAAACCTGAGGAAAGAAGGAAGGAGTCCATTTTTTCATACCAAGCTCTAGGAGCTTGTTTGAGGCCATAAAGAGACTTCATTAGCCTACAAACAAGAGAGGAGTATTGAGTGAAACTAGTAGGTTGTTCCATGAATATCTCTTCCTTTAAGTCTCCATGTAAGAAAGCACTTTTTACATCCATTTGAAAGACAAGCCACTTTTGGGAAGTAGCCAGAGCAAGAACCGGCCTAACAGAATCCATTTTGGCAACTAGTGCAAAGGTTTTAGCATAATCAATTCCTTCAATTTGAAAGAAACCTTTGGCTACTAGGCGAGCTTTGTGTTTGTCAATTCCTCCATTAGGCCCATATTTTGTTCTGTAAATCTATTTACAATGAACTAATTTCCTTCCTTTAGGTAGGAAAACTAAATCCCAAGTTTCATTTTTGATTAAGGAAGTGAATTCATTTTCCATGGCATCATCTCATTATTTAATACCAGTTGCTTCTTTGAAGGATTGAGGATCATAGGAAATAGACTGACAGACAAGACCAGTGCCTATGGAGTTGGTTAATCTAGATGATGGAATATTTTGGATGTAAGGAGTAGCTTCTTTTTAAATGGTGTGGGCCCATTTTTGGAATAGTGGAAGGAGTAGGAGTGTAAAGACTTTGAGTTGGAGTTATAGGTTCCTCATATTGATCATAAATCTCTAAATTAATCTCTAAAGTTGGTTCTTCATTATATTGAGGTTCTACTATAGGAGAAGGCTCAATAGAGGAAAATGATGGTTGAGGATCTTTCTGAGGGAATGTTTCATCAAATTGGACATTCCTATGAAAATACCTCATGAGTTATGGGATCAAGGAACCTGTATGCTTTCATTTCCTCACAATAACCAACAAATATGAGCTTTTTGCTTTTTTTATCTAGAGCCTTTATTTTCTTCTTTGGGATGTGCACCCAAGTAGTACACCCAAAAATATTGAAGAAGAAGACATCCGATTTTGAGCCATTCCATGCTTCTTCAGGATTTAAATGGTCAAGATCTTTTTGAGGTGTGTGGTTTTGAATATAGTTTGCATAGTTAAGAGCTTATGCCCAAAAAACTTTTGAAAGATCTCTTGAATGGAGCATACAATTTGCCATTTCATTCAATGTTTGGTTTTTCCTCTCTGCAATGCCATTTTGTTGTGGATTATGGGAGATATAACGTTGATGAATGATGCCATGACTTGATAGAAATATTGAGAACTCATTACTGCAGTATTCCCCCCATTATCTGTGCAAATTTACTTGACGTTACAAGAGGCTTGATTTTCAACTAAGGTTTTGAATATTTTGAAGTGGGATAGAACATCACTTTTGTATTTTAGGAAGTAGACCCAAGTTCTTCTGGAAAATTCATCAATGAATGTTAGATCATATTTTACTCCTTTGAAAGAAGGCTCTAGGAAAAACATCAAGTCACTATGGATCAAATCTAGAGGGGATGATGCTTTTAGAGAACCACTTGGGTGGAAAGCATCTTGATTTTTCTTTCCAAGAGCATATCCATGACATACTCCATCAATAGAAGAGACTTGAGGTAAATATATTACCATTTCATGGGTGTTCAATTCCTTTAGGTAGTTATAACTAAGATGACCAAACCTTTCATGCCAAATTTTGCTTTCAAGATCTCCATGAGCCACAAAATAGGAGGTCCCTTCTAGATTTTTGAATACTTTGAAGTGAAATAGGTGAGTGTTGTGATCAATATCTCCTTTGGCTATAATAGAGTGGGGGTCTTGAAAGTCTCTTATCTCAACTCCTGTTGGAGAGAAGATAACAGTTTTTCCCTTTCCAAAAGTACAAATATGATAGACAAAGAGGAGATTTGTTGCAATTTTTGGAACATAGAGAACATTATTGATAGAACCACCATCAATGAATATGTCACCCTTTCCTTTGATTGGGATAAAGGAAGAGTCACCAAATTCTATGCTACATGTTGAACTTGAGGAGATAGAAGAGAATGACTCATCTGAAGCAGTCATGTGATGAGTTACTCCAAAATCTATGACCCAGTAATTAGATGAAGTATTGGTGGTCTTCCCTTGAAAATTTAGGGTTTTTCCTATCTATTTTTTATTGTCTATATTTTGATCCTTCATAACTGCCTCTAGTTGTTGTAATCTTTTCCAGCATTTTTTTGCAGAATGACCATTCTTTTTGCAGTGAGTACAAGTTATGGGACTTATTTCTTTGTTTTTTAATTTTTCTTTAGTGGAGGTGGATGCTACTAAGGCTTTAGAGGAAGAGGAAGAGATCTCATACTTTGCAAGTTTTGTTTCTTCTCTAGTTAGTCTCTCACAAAATTCTTCTAAGGAGGGCATTTTGAAACTTGCACCAAGAGCATCTTTTGTAGATAGAAATGTGGTTGTGAATATTTGAAATACACCATTTAATTTATAAAGAATTAGATAGATGCATTCTTCATATTTTTTATCCTTGCCACTACCTTTAAATTGAGTAAGGACTTCTTTAAATTTGGTGATAAAGTCAACAATATTGCTAGTCTTCAGGAGATAATGCTGTTAATTATGCCTCTAATTGCATTGACCTTATTTGATCTACTTTTCCAAATAAGTTCTTTAGTTTCTCCCAACTTTCATAAGGAGTTTTACAATCTGTAATATGAAACCATAAGATTTCATTTACATTAGTGCTTATAATATCCATTTTTCATATATTTTCCCTTTATGAACAAATATTTCATATTTTTTTCAAATTCAAGTTGCTTCTCTTCTAGCAGGTGTGTGAGCCCTTTTTGAGAAATGAAATTTAATATTTTATGTTTCCAGGTATGATAGTTATGAGGGTTGAGTGGATTAATTGTATTCATTTTGCTAAAGAAAATTTAATTAAACCAACAATCCCCGCCCCTTAACTTCAATTTTAATGTTCTCTTAAAGAATGGAACAACACCCTTAAGAGATACCAAGCTCCTCAATTACCCACCCTAACGAGAGGGAAAATTTAAGTGAGGATATTTGCTAAATCTATTAGGGTAATGAAAAATGAATTAATGGATCTTATAATTTTTAATGCAACAATGTTCTTTTGTAAATACCAATCTCTTCAAAATATCCGCCCTAACGATAGAGAAACTATAAGTAAATGAGGAGGTATGATAAATTAATAAGACCAATGAAACAATTTTTAAGCTATACCTATATATCTTTTCTTCTCAATAACTCGCCCTTACAAGAGGGAAACTATAATTAAAGAGGATAATTTATACTTGGAACATAGGTTGTTCTTTATATCATCTAGAACTTAATATCGGATTCTTAATAACCCACCCTTATGAGAGGGAAACTATAAGTTATTGATAAGTCCAACACTAGGAACATAGGTGATAAATTTTAAATGATTTAGGTAAAAAATATTCCTATAAATAAATAAATAAAATTGAAGTTTATGAGATCTTGTATTTATATAGACTTCTTATATTTAGGTATTGCTTTAAGATATATAGAACTTTCTTAAATGCAAAAAAGGTGAAATAAAAAGGAGATGAAGAACACAATCTTATACTGAGAGGGGGGGTGAACAGTATAAGACCTCTTTTTACTTTTTCCTTTATATTACAAAACAGTAAAGCAATATACCCACAAAAATATCAAAGCAATGCATAAAAACATCCACAAAGTGACAACAATCTTAACGTGGTTCACACAGAATGGCTGGGCTACGTCCACGGATAAAATCTTTCACTAAATTTTATCAATCCAAATTTTGGGAATACCTTTCCCGATTACAATGTTTATGGGCACCAACCCAAAGGAGACACCAATACCCTAATCTCGAGTTCGTGGGCACCAACCCACAAGAGACACCAATCCCCTAGCTCTGCTCTGGCTGGTGATCCTCTAGAAAACCTCTGCCTCCGTTGCCCTTAGCAAATGGAACTTTATCCATAGAAGACACCTGTCCTCCCTGCTCTGGTTGGAGACCTCTGTCCTCAACTCTTTCACCTTCAAAGCTGGTCCTTGAATTTGCACTAAACATAGTCCTTCAGTTTAGCACAAATGTCCTCATTCTCTTTCTCTGATCTGCACCATACACAGTCCTTCAGTCTGGCACAAATGTCCTCGAATTTGCACCAATCTCTGTCCTCAACTAGTCCTCAAATTTGGTTCACAAAAGTGGTTCACAAGCTTTCACTAAAGCTTGCTTGATCTTCACCCAAGTCTTCACCAAGACTTGTCTCAGATCTGCTTTGCAAGTTCTCACTAGAACCTGCCCAAACTGCTCCACAAGATCAACAAAATCTTGCTCAAATCTGTCCAACAATCCCTCTCAATGACTTGTCCAAAACCTACTCACAGGCTCTCACAAAGCTTGCCAATTATCTTTGAACATCACAAAAATGATGCACCCAACAACTTTGCGCTTTTCTGCTCCCTGTGCGCTCTTGCTTCACACTTAGTTCGATTCGACATGACTTGCTCTCTGCGCACCACGGACTTAACTTCGCACATTCGATTCATTCAAATCTTGAAAATAACCCTTCTTTTATAACAAAAATTTCAAGATCAAAAAACTTAATCTTAGTCGGTTGCACAACCCTAAACTACATCGACTGCAAACCCTGATCTTCGTCGGCCCAAATCTAACTTTGTCGGCTTCACTGCCTTTGGAACATTTCTATAGTTGCTATCGTGAAACTACAACATGTCGCGATATCACGACACCTTTGCAACCGTATACTGTCTTTTGGCATTTGTCATGATATCGCGACATTTTAGCCTTTGTCGACTTCAACTAAGCTCTTGTCACGATATCATGACACTTCTGACTTAGTCAGCATCAACTTTGCTTTTTTTGCGATATCGTGACATTTCTCCCTTCGTCGTCCTCCTTTTTGCTTTTATCACAAAATCGCGACACTTCTATCTTCATAGCCTTCCTCTCTGCTTTTGTCATGAAATCACGACACTTCTCCTATAGAAGACCTGCATTCTATTTCTATCGTGAAATCGTGACACTTTCTCCAATCGAACGCTGCCATCTCAATCTGTTGTGAAATCGCGACACTTTCTCTTCCTTGCATTCTTGTCTATTTACACTCGTAAAAATAGAACATGTCACGAAATCGTGATGCTTTCGCCTTTGAGCTCTTCCTCATTGAATTTGTCATGAAATCATGACACTTCTAGCTTTCGTACGTTTTCTTTGCAACCTGTCGCAAAATCATGACGCTTTCAACTTCTGTACGACTTCTCTACAACCTATCACAAAATCGTGACGCTTCTCATTTCAGACTCTTCCCTTTGCTACATGTCATGAAATCACGACAGTTCTTACTTGGAACATTTTCATCTACAACATGTCATGAAATCGTGACACTTTATCTCCTTAGCGCTTTTCTTTTCTTCGGGTCGCGAAAACCTGACATGTCGCAATATCGCGACACTTTTTCTCCCGAACTCTCTCTCTTGCATTATGTCGCGAAATCGTGACATTTTTTTTTTCAGACTCTCTCTCCTGCAGCATGTCGCAAAATCGTGACACTTTTTCGTCCGTTCAACCTTCCTTGCAATATGTCACGAAATCGTGACATTTTTTACTCCAAACATTCTCTCTCCTCTTTGAGTCATGAAACAGAGACAAGTCGCAATACTTTCTTTCAAACCTGTCATGCTGAACCTTCACAAAACAAATTATTTTACATCAAATCAAATTCCTTCAAAAGCTTCTTGACATCAATGAAAACTTATACACTTAAGCAAATGCAATGTACCCAAGGTACCCAAAATTGCCAACAGGAGAAAGTAACAAGAAAGAAGAGGTAGAAAAATTGATGAAGATATAGTTTATACACCAATAGATGCCACTTAAAAATTTATAATATTTTATATAAAAAATTATTTGTTATGATATTTATGAGGGTTCGTATAATATATTGAGTACCTTCTTTAAACATATATTGGTTTAATGAGATAAAAATAATATACATTTTCTAGATATAAAAGCCACTATAAAAGGAAATAGAATAAAGCTTAAAGAAGATAGACACCAAAAAAAAAGGAAAAGCCTCCCCAAAAGATAAAATAAAAAAAAGTTCAATGTTGTGCACCCTTGACCCCCCCTCGAAAAATACCTTTTTATTATTAGGTTACAAATGACTCCTTCACTTTTTAAGAGGAGAGCCTTTTGAAAAAGTAAAAGGCTTTAGTGAATAAATGAGTTAGAATGAATAACGAAAAATAGAAAGGTAAGGAGATATTTTGTAAGGTTTTACCTTTGAAAATGAAGGAACAAAAGAAAAAACCAATACAAATTAACCAATACAAGGCACCTGCATTCGGGATTTAAATAAAAGACCCGAATTGAACATCTGCACCAAAGGAAGAAGGTTGTCATTCGCTTCTTCTGAAATAATGTGCCTGGTGCCAAAGGAAGAAGGATATCATTTGCAGACCCTACACCTCTCAAAAAAATAGAAGAGCCAGTGCCTCGAAGTCCTAGATTCACACTCCAATGAAGTCTTTCATTCTTCAATTTTTTTTGCAGACCCTAGCACCTCGCTTTGAAATCCATTAAGGTTTGTAGAGAATACAAAAGATCCAGCGCCTTGGCTATGAAATCCGTTTGAAACCTGCAAATAAAACATAAAATAGGAGAGGTGTAAAATGGAAAAAATGGCTTAATATTGCAATAATTTGATCGAAATTTAATCAAAATGAAATATATAAAAAAATCGTAGATGCCTCTATCTAGCACCATGACACTTCGCTTGAGGAGCAAACTGGAAATAACTTTTTGCACAGAGAACTTGTCAGAGAAAAAAATAATCTTATGAACATAAAAGAAATGGAATGGAATGCCAAAGGAAGATAGGTGGAACAAAATTTAAAGGAGCTAAGTGAGAGCCGTTAGAATCCGCCAACCGAGAAGAGAAGAGATCGATGGTATTGAAGATACTCTAGATTAATTGGGCTCCTACGTATTTCGTCGATGCATTAAAGTGATGCCAAAAAAGGAGCACATGAGATGAAACATTAGAAAATGATTATCATGCAATTGAATTTGACGAAGCTTTAGAGCAAACAAAATTTTAAAAAAGAGTTATCTTAACAATAGTTGACTTAAATATTAGCTGCACCAAACAAGAACGCAATGGAGAGCATATTTAGATCTCCAATGAAGGAGATATAGAAATTGATTAAGAGGCATTATGAAGAGTGTCATTGGTGCCTAATATTGGGTGCCCGGTGCACGAATTGAGAACCTCAATCGGGCTTCTCCGAGAGCAACAAAAAAGGCAGTGTAGAAGTATTTTTTTCTACAAAAAAGAATACACTAAAGATAGGAAATAAAATTCCTATCAATCAAGCTTTTAGGATAATAAATCTTTTAATAATAATCATAAAATAATATATATTTGGTTGAAAAAAGGTGTTCTTTTTTTTAAGGAAAAAAAATTAATATATATGAACTAGTCAAAGAGCCCCTTTTTTTTTAAATAACAGATATGAAAAAAAACTATGGGCAATTTTTTTGAATAAAAATCATTTACACTAAAAGGCAATGAATCTTCCTTTTCCCTTTTAATGTGAGAAGGAGACAAATATTATTTAGAATAACCCACATACATATATCTAAAAAATATAACAAAAAAAACTATATATAAAATTTTATTGAAGACTATCCAAAAAAAAGAGAAGCCAACAAAAGATACAAAGAACCAGCTCCTAGAACCTTCAAGAGAGAATGCTAGAAAAATCTATCCAACTCTGGTACCATTTTAGAATTTCCCAAATAGACATGCAAAGTATTACACAAAATATGAAGAAAGAGTAGAACTGATTGATTATTCCATGGATCAACTTTGTATAAATAACAAAGTTGATCATTGAGAGTCGTTGGATTACAACTCATCAAATCTTATGTAGACTATAACTGAGAGTTAACCTGACTCATGAAGGAGTGGAAACCCAAGTAAGTCTATCCTAGTAGAACTTAAGAGAATAATTACTTATTCTAACAAATTTAGGCTATTTACATTCATATCTTAGTATATAAATGAATGTTATTTGATTTATTATAATCCTTATCATATTATTACATTGACCTTTATTGTAGCTATTTTATATTTGGGGACCTGTGTGATATATTTTTAGATAACCTATGATATTTTGTGGTAGTATTAAGGCTTAAAAATCCAATAGTGGTATCAGAGATACCACTAGACTCTGTCCAATTTGATAGAGTTTATTAAAGCCACAATTATTAATTAGCTTTGTCCATAATTGATAAAGTTAATTTATAGTCTTACCAGTTTGAAGGCAGTGAAGACTTGGACTCTATTTTTTAAGGTCATATTGAGTAGAGTATGTTAGGGTCTTTCTACTAGGTTGAAGGAAAATCAATGAAGACTAGGACTCGGTTATATTGAAGATAAGGGTCAACTTAGAAGAGAAATTAAATATTGATTGATAGTCAGAACTAACCAAAAAGGAATATTGGTCATTCAGGATAAATGCCACCCTGACATTGAAGACTTGACGGGATTGTAGATAGAATATTGAGATAAAATAAACTCATAATATAGGTGATCATTCAGGGATATTTAGTGCCACCCTCACATTGATATTGGGTTCTCAAGTAAGGAGGATAATCATTTTGGGTTATTTGGTGTGACCTAAAACATTGAAGATATTAGATTTTAGAGCTTAGAAAGTACATTAGAGATTAAGCTACATAAGTGTGAGAATATTCCTACATAAGATAGATAATAATTTCAACTAAAGAATAAATAAGTAAGAAGAAGAATCAGGTTATAGAATTATTTTAACTTGACAAAGATGAGAAATAAAGTCATAGAGTTATTTGACCTTGACATATTAGTAGTAGCAACAACAACAGAGATTTAATAAGTAATCCACATTGTATAGTATAAGTTCAACTAAGCCCACATTGAGTATAAGAAGGATGAGAAGCCTCTATTGAATTTTATTAGAGAAAGAAGAAAGCCTTGAAAAGGAATATTAAAAGAGAAAGGTTTGATAATCCATAAGATAAGAAGAGGCCCATAATAGAAGAATGAGACCTATATAGAAGATAAGCCCAAGAGAAAGGTCTAAGATATTATATAAAGAGAATAGGCTCATATAGAAAAGTAATGATGTCTATATTGCTAAAGAAGATAGTGAAGCCATTCAGGCAACTCTAGAAAGAAGAACAAAGAGGACATTTGGCCAATTCCATCAAGAAGTTAAGCAAAGAGGTCATTCGGCCAAATCCATCAAGACAAGCAGAAAGGCCATTCAACCAACTCCAACAAGATGAGAAGAAAGGCCATTTGGCCAATTTTTAAAAAGAATAAAAGAAGGGTCCATTTGGCCAACCTAAAGAAGAAAAAAAAGGAGGAAAATAATGTTATATTCAAAATCAAAGTGGTAAAATGTTGTGGTTATATAGAAGTTCCCTATGGATCCATAGTAACAACCTAAAGATCAGAACTAGCACACAAATATTAGTATTACACTAGTGTATAAATAGCTATATAATGAACCAAAGAAAACAAGGCTTCTAGAGAAGAAAAGCAAGTTTTCCAATGTTCAAAGGAAGAAGCAAATCTTCTATATTAAATAATGAACAAAAACAATGCATTAGCATTCAACATTGTAGGGAGATGAATCATCAAGCATTGAAGAATAGTAAAGCATTCGATAGATGTAACACCAAGCATTTAAGTGTAGCACTATAGAAACTAAAATGTGGTAAACCAGATTAAGCATCCACAAGCAGTGATCAAATTGACATAATATGGCCCCTTGGGCAGCCCTCAGAAAGCTCATAGTGGTTCTAGCCACTCTGAAAAGGGTTTTAGAGGCTACCGACCCAAATTTAGGAGGTTTTAGCCCAAAATTCACCATCGTCCTACCCTAGGATGAGGGTATATTCCCCTCATCCCACACTAGGACAGTGGTGAGCCCTCGTCCCAAGGTAGGATGGTGGTGAAGTTTGACCCAAAAAAAGTCAAAATTTGGCCAAATGGCACCCAAAAACTACCATTTGACCATCCAAATAGAGCATGCGAGGTAGAGGATAGGGAATAATTATGACATCCATCTTGATGAGGGCAAAATTAGGAGATCCTCTTCCACACCCTGTGCATTCCTCCCATTTGACAAGTGGCACCTCCTGCCATGCATGCCCTTGCATTCCTTTTTGCACATGAGCCCCTTTGGGCTATAAAATGAGTTCCATATCCATAAAAAATAATGGATATGGGTTCTAGGATATGCAATGTAGTGCTTCTGAGATTTCCCCTCACCTTATTGCACCTTTTTTCCCTCGTAATTTCCCTTTTGCCAAGGAGGTTACCGGGTGACTTCAAGAAGGTAATCCGAGCGTAACTTTTCCATTCGGGTGAATTTCTTCACAAAATTTGATGAAAATACACCTTAGGTATTTTAGGAACATCTGATAGTGGTTTGGTAACAAAAAGTGGCCGGATTTGGTGGGTATCCCCTCCTAGGGGGCCCCCAAAATAGTTGCAGTCACCATCGCCCCCCGGTACGAGGGTAAATTCTTAAGCAATTTATTTACTATTTTTTATTTTTTATTTTCTACATTATTCCATTATTCTACAGTCCAAATTTCAGGTCATTTGGAGTTAAAATGAATTAGTTATGCTATTTTTAAGTTTCCGTAGGCTCGTAGGACCCATCCGAGCACCCTAGTTTGATGTAGGTATATATGGGAACCAATTCGAAAATATGACCATATGGGTTGTCTTTAAATGCCAATTTATGCATAATTCCCAAATTTAATGAGTTTTGGATGAGTTTAGGTTCAATATTTTGTTGTCCTCATTTTCGTAGGTTGTAGGTGTGCGATGCTTAATAGAGGGATCTACAGGTGCAATTTCTGATCTTTTTTGGGTGAAATCTTCCCAAAACCTCCTCTTTAACATCTTTGACAATTTTCAAGTCATTTGTATATGTTTTGATGCACTTTTAATTCATATGCCATTTTGCCCCTATGGGGATTGCATGTTTTCACCATACACCCTTGCTATTTGACCCCTTTTGATTCCTTGTGTGCATGTGTAGGTCCTCATAAGGCTTTGGGAATAAATATTAGACATTATAGAACCTAGATACAAGTATCGGCGGCATTGGCTTGCCCAAATCGATTGTGGGTACGTGGAGAAACATTGGATGTGCACCCAAATTTTGTGAAAGAATTGGTCTTTGGGCACCCAATATTGTAAAAATTGTATCACCATTTTGAGCCCTCAAGGGGACTTCTATAACCTTATATTGGATCCAACAAATTTATGAGAAAGACTTGCTTTAAATTCATTTCCTTTTGTTAGGTATTGTTTCCTTTTGCATGCATGCACTCTTTTTGATGCTCATTAGCGATATGGGGTAGATAGGATTATTGTTCCACATCATTTGGTGTGCCGTGTTTTCCTACTTAAGTGGTGATCATGGTGGGACCCTTGTCCCTTTTGATTTGGGTGAAAATCTGACTTCTTTCTTACATTTTTGCCCTTTTGTGTTACAGGTGCTCCCCTCCCCACGCTGGAACGGTGGCATAGGCTTTATATGGCACACCCTGGGATGGGGGTTTCACCATCCCCCCCTAGGATGGTTGTGGAGCTGCTACTTGTTCCACCCTGGAGCGATGGTGAAACAGAGAGATTTCTGCCCAAATTTTCAGAATTTGGAGGCTTCAAAGTGGACAAGGTAAGTGCCTAAACCCTCTGATTTTCTACTATATTTTTAGAGACTGTCAAAATCAGTTTCCTTCTTCACTTGCTTGCATAGAAAGGTTAAAATTTGTGTTTTTTATTTTCTTATAACATCACATAGCAAAAGGTAGAAGGAAAATAAAAAAGAACTTGTAGTAGCAATGCATCTGTTTGGCTTGATTGCTTGTGGTCTGCCCATTGGGTAGGTTAGCATGTAGGATTTGCATTCTTAAAGTCAATTTGTAGGTTCCTTATCTTATTCTTCTAAAATTAAAATGCACCTATCGCATGCATTTAGTTAACAGCCATTGATTGCTTATTTGCTTACTTTCTTGGATAATAATGAACCACACACACCCCAATTCATGTAAACGCTAGTGAGGTGGACTTCATTACCATCCACTTGTAGAGTTCAAGTGATGATGGGTTTCATCTCCATTCACTTGGCTCAAATCCAATGAACCCAATCCATCTTGCCAAGGTCGGTTCCAAGATCCATCATAGCCCATGGGTTATAGCATGCATCACCCTTCGAGGAGGTGTATCGTAGACTACAAGTGAACTGGGTGAGGAACTGGTAGGAACTATGCTCCCTGGTCGTGTGTAGACCTCATCACCACATATTATATGTGGGATAACACAACCTAGAGTTCATAGCTAGGTTGTCGAGCTACGAGTATACAGGTGAAATCTAATTGAACATGAGAGTATAATCCAACATTATTTCAAACACGTGACACAAGGTCATTCTTTACAAAAAACACATCTCAAACACATGAAGCAGTTTAGGGATTCACACTTAAAAATTAAAAGAGATAATCATCTGTATTATTGAGTTTTTTCTCTTGTATACTATTTCATTAAATAATTTGTAAAGAAGATAATCATCTTGGGGTACTAATAGAGGAGCGCAATGGTGCGCACCCGTAGCCAAGCCCAATCATGGGTGAAAGCTGTGGAGAGTGGATTAGGAGACATGAATCATCTTTGATATAACCCTAGGGACTTGGTTATACCTCCCTGGTGAGCTTCCACTCCACCTAGCCCCAAGACAGTAGGGCATGAGCCTCATCTACGAAGGGATCCTCTCTACGACACCTCGAGGGATGATGAGCATTACCTGGGAGAGTGCTCTCGGTATGTAGATATCTCACAGGCCTTCCTTGGTGAAAGGCAACTACACTTTGAGGTGCTAATAGATAGAGCGGTGCCATGCATCTATGTATCCACTAGGGCTGACAACCCTAAGTAAAGGCAGGAGTATGCCTTCACACACTAGTCGGAGCAAGTCGACATGACTTTACCTCCATGTCGCCTTGATAGGATACAGCAGCTCTTGCAGCCTGATGGGAATGACACTCGTTGGTCTTGATGAGACAACTCAACCCTAAATTTCCTCGTCTAGGAGGGAAGACTTGAGGAGATCCCAAATTTTCCTTAGGAAAAATATACCACGCATGCTTGATGTACCTCTACGCCAGTTGAATGTAATGAACACATGTTCCAGCCTGAGCCTCAAGTCAATGCGGCAAACCTCGAGAGAGGTAAGTGCTCTATGGAGAACACAGAGTACCTTGGACAAGGTCGACCCCAGGGTGAGACTCCTAGACCTCCTAAGCCTCGCACTATGGATCAAATTAGGTAAGTGGTTACGATATACACAGAGCTCCAAGCTCAGTTCAAGCAGCTTCAGTGGGATAAAGAGCAACTAGATCACTTGCACCAGCTTGAGAAAGAAAGAATCGAACAACAGACCAATGAGCTGTTCCAAAAAACTTTGAGAGCTCCTACCCCTAAGAAACATAGATAGGATATATATTTGAGATAACCCATGCTCGTTCGAGAGAGGTCCCCGAGACATTATCAAATGTTGCTTCCACAACCTCCTAGGCCAGATCGGGAGATGCCTTCTAGGCCAAACATGAGGCACCCACCACGGGTAGATACCCCCATTCATATGCCAGCTCGAGATACGCCTTACGGGGCTTATACTGAGCATAAGCCTAAAGTAGAATATGTTGAGATGCCTTATCGAGGTAGGGTGCAACTTACCACTACCTCACCCTAGGTTGGAGGAGCCTAGACCTCCACCACAAGGTGTGAACAAAGATGAGGATATCAAGTCCTCAGGTCCTTACAAAGTATTGTTAGAACGCTTGGAGTCAGTAGAGAACAAGATCTTTGGGTGAGGATTGTTGAGCAAGGTGCAGCAAAAGTATTGTCATTGTTGTCAACATAGTCAGACATGTTTCATTTTCGCGATCCAAAGCGAAGAAATGAGGAGAGAGAAAAATGTGATGCGATTTCGTGACATGTTTCATTTTCGTGGTCCGAAGCGAAGAGGAAGGCAGAGAAAGAAAAAGTGTTGTGATTTCGTGACATATTGCAAGAAAGATTGTATGGACGAAAAAGTGTCACGATTTCGCGACATGTTCGAGAGAAAGAGCTCGCAAAGAAAAGTGTCACGATTTCACGACAATTTGCAAGAAGGATTGTACAGACAGAAAAGTGTCACGATTTGGTGACAGGTTCGAGAGAAAGAGCTCGTAGAGAAAAAGTGTCGCGATATCACGACATGTCGAGTTTTCGCGACCCAAAGGGAAGAAAAGCGCTAAGGAGAAAAAGTGTCGCGATATCGTGACATGTCTGGTTTTCGTGACCCGAAGAGGAGAGATAGAGTAAGGAGGCGAAAGTGTCGCGATTTTGTGACATGTTCTATTTTTGCAGGGTCAAGGCAAGAAAAGAGACAAAGAAGCAAAAATGTCGTGATATCGTGACATGTGTTTTTGCGGGTGCAAGCCGAGAAGAGGACAAGGAGGCAAAAAGTGTCGCGACATCGCGACATGTATTTTCGTTGGTGCAAGCCGAGAAAAGTGCAAGGAGGAGAAAAGTGTCACGATATCGTGACATGTGTTTTCATGGGTGCAAGCCAAGAAGAGGACAAGGAGGCAAAAAGTGTCGCGATATCGCGACATGTTATGTTTTCGTGGTCAACGACCAAGAAAAATTCAAAAGGGCATAAATGTCATGATATCGTGACATATTGTTTTGCGCCATGCAAAAAGAAGAACCCAGTCGAAGTAAAGTTAACTGGAGGAAAACGACAGTTACAGATGCAATTGCAGAGGAAATTCATGCAGCTAAAATAAGAAGAGTTAACTGAAGTCATACGGTAGTTCAGGGGCCGATGTAGAAGAAAATCATGTAGCTAGAATAAGAACAATAAACTGAAGTCAAAACGGAAGGTACAGGGGTAGTTACAGTGACAGTAAATAGGAGTCATTACTGTAGTTATAGGGTTCGTTATGGAGTCAATTCATCGAGTGGTGGCTATATCGAGAATCCTAATTAAAGAGACAAATCTATTAATAGGTTGTGTATAAGAATAGTGTGTCAGAAAGGAGTTACTTATAGGAGTGGCTATTAATAGGCTGCATGCGGGATTATGGAAGTTACAGAAGACTTAGGGTTTCAAGATGAAAATATTGTTATAAAAGGGCAGTTGCATGTAGAAGAAAAAGTTTAGGTCATAATTGAAGAGTGTCGTCATAAAGAGTTAAAGTGTCACTGCTGAAAGAGTGCGCAGGAGGCGAGTGAGTAGTGTGTGTGCTGGGTAAAGAGTGGGCAATGTTGAGAAAGCAATAGACCAGTCAGGGTCTTGTAAAAGTGAAGGCATCTTTATGTCAATCATCTAGATTCATAACAAAAGGCCAAGTTGGTGCTTGGCATCAGGGGTTGGTGCTCCTTCCAGTTGGTGCTGGTAAATCAGGGGTTGGTGCTCCTTTTTGTTGGTGCAGATAAATCAGGGGTTGGTGCTCCTTTTTGTTGGTGTAGATAAATCAGGGGTTGGTGCTCCTTCTAGTTGGTGCTGGTAAATTGATTGTAAAGTTGTTGCTTTGCAAAGGCTGGATTTGGATGGGAGTCCAAACAGTCTATTTTTGAGGAGTAGCCAAAACTGGTGAACCTCGGTACATCTTGTGTTGTGTGTGATGCTCTCTTGTTATATTTGCTTTATGTGGTTTTAAGCTTTCATTGTTTTGGATTTAAGAGCTGCACTAATTCACCCCCCCTCTCAGTGTCATTATGAGACTAACAATTGGTATCAGAGCCAGTTTCCATTTTCAGGCTAAATCAGCTAGGGTTGATCTTGGATTAGTACGCAATGGGTAAGAAGAATAGATCCTCCTCAAATAAGGCATCTCAGTCAGTTTCAATTCCTGTGGAAGAGAAGATTGAACTAGAAAATATAGAAGAAGTGAATTATGAAGTATGTGATGAAAACCTTGAGGGTGAAGTATATCTAGAAGGTGAGTTGATCGTTGCACTTGAAGAGTTGAATATAGAAAGGAAACAGAACAAAATACTGTCCAAGAAGTTGGAAGAATATGAGGATAATATTGAAGATCTCTTCTTGCAAATTCATAAAGCCAAGAAAATAGAAGAAGCTTTGAAGTCACACCTGGATGATAAAAGCGATGTTTGCAGCAAACAAGAAGAGGAGATTGTTTTATTGAAGAAACAACTAGAAGAGGCCAATACAAATCTCAAATTTGAGAAGAGCACAGAGTTGCTAGATAAAATGATAAGGCAACAAAGAAACCCCATGTCTAAGCTTGGTCTTGGATATGAAGCTGAACAACCTTCATCTTCTAAATCTGCAGAGAAGAAGAAGTCCACTGCTGATGGATCAAAGCAAGAACAGTTTGAAGCTGAAACTTCAAAAGGAAGAAAATCTCGAAGGAGATCTATAGCAAAGCAACCACAACAAAAGAGGTTCTATCACTCTCACTCTATTCATAATAATGCTTTTAATGGCTATTGTTTTAGATGTAACCATTATGGTCACAAGGCAATTTATTGTGGATTGAATAAAAGATCAAAGAGTTATGTTGGTAGAAATACATCTGTTGAACACCATGTGCAATGTTTTAAATGTAATGGTCATGGGCACATAGCAAGGTTTTGTCCAAGAACCTTTTTATCCAATCTAAGGCAAGACAACAGATTTCATCAGACACAAAGAATGCAACACAGACAGGGAAGAAATCATGTGTATCAAAGAAAGGAAAATAATCATCCATCAAGGATGCACAAGAGACAACCACCCAAGAGAAATGTTCAAGTTTACGAAAAGCTTCAAAACTGTGATGCAGTTGAGAAACTCAAGCCCAAGTTCAAGAAAGGTTGGAGAAAGAAAGAAGAGAGGAAATCGTGTCTCCTTGGACTGAAGGAGATTACTCCTCTATTGCATTAAGCAGCTCCAGGTAGCACATCCTTAGGGGGAGCAATGTTAAAGTTTTATTTTAATGCTCCTATGTATTTGTGTAGTTATCTGAGGATGAAAGGAAAGTAGTCGGGGAGTTGTTGTATAGTTGTCAAAGTGTGTTTTCTATTCATACAGTTGTTTGTGGTAGTGTCGTGAAGGGTGGTGATTAAATTGAGAGTTGTCTTTATTGGTAGTATTGTTGTATGTCATTGTTGTACTGGTGATGGTTCTTACTGCCACTGTCAAAAGTTAAGGATTATAACAGTTCATAATATTTGGTTGGTTTTGTGGTACTATGTTTGATGCTTGCACAGAGTTGGCAGTAAAATTGCAGTGTTGGTACAGTGTTGGACAAAAGTTGGTACAAGTGTGAGTCACTTGTCAATTTTGTTGACAGATGTGAAATCAGCATGTTGAATGGGAAGATTGAAGAAGAGGTTTATAATGAGCAACCAGATGATTTCTAGCCTGGTGATGAATGGTTGAGTTGCTTTCATAGAGGTTGTTTTGATCAAGTTAATGCTTTACTTGATACATGATTTGGGCTTACTCCATTGAGATTGATTTGAGCAAGTTATTCTTTGCATTGGTGATTTATGTTGGTGGTTGTTTTGTTCAAATACCTTTGGAAGGAAAAGGATGTCTACTAGTTTCCTTTTCATGTAGTGATTGGTTGAATGCTTCAAGGTTAATCTTGAGTTGAATGATGTTGGTTAAACCTTGTCTATAAGCATTGTTGTTAAAGCCCTAATTGGTTGAGAAAATATATTGGTTGTGGAAAGAACATGAGTATCATTGTTATATGAGTTATTGCATGGTTGGCAATTGTTGGGTTGTGTTTCATGTTCTTGAGAAAAGCATACTACATCTATCTTATTCTTTTGAGATTGAGATTGAGTTGAGATTGAGATTGGGAGTTAAGTATAGAACATATTGAGTCTCTAAAAATTCTCTTTATGCTTCTATGAGGTTGATGAATCACATTGGGTCTCTAACAATTCTCTTTGTGGGTTCATGCTAAGCAAGTTTTTCTTGATGAACTTGTGAGCTGATTTGAGGACAATGCTGGGATAGATTTGAGGACAATGCTGGGACAAATTTCTAGATGCAGATTTGGGCAGGATGTGTAGATGACAAAAAGAGTACCAGTGGAGGTGCATTCTATCGTGGAGATAGTTTGGTCGCGTGGAACAGTAAGAAACAAGAGTCAGTTTTCTTATCCACAGCAGAAGCAGAATATATTGCAGTGACAGTGTGTTGTACGCAGAGGGAGAATTTATATATTTAATTATCTTTTTTCTCATGTTTATAATTTTTTCTAACTGTCATAATTTGTGCCTAAGAATGTTGTGCATGGACTTAGGGGGAGTCTACAACAGCCCTTTGGTATTAATAATTACAGGAGATTGCATGAGTGTTGCCAACAATTCCAAAGGGGGAGATTGTTGAGCAAGGTGCAGCAAAAGTATTATCATTGTTGTCAACACAGTTAGACAGATCAGTTGATGAAGTGGACAGGAGTTAAGAGGTTCTAGTTGATGAAGTGGATAGGAGTTAAGAGGTTCCAGTTGATGATGTGGACAGGAGTTAAGAAGTTCTTCAGAGATCAGTTGATGAAGTATACAGGAGTTAAGAAGTTCTTCAGAGTATGTACAGTGATTTTCCAAAATATAGAAGTGGCCCATTTGAGGAAAATCACAAGGAAGAAAACTGTCGCGATATCACGACATGTTGAGAAGAAAGAAAATTGTCGCGATCTCGTGACATGTTGAGCAAGAAGGAAAAATTGTCACGATTTCACGACATGTTTGAAGAGAGAGAAAGTGTAAGGAAAACTGTCGTGATTTTGTGACATATTCGAAGAGATAGAAAGCACAAGGAAAACTGTTGAGATATCATGACATGTTAAGAAGAAAGGAAAATTGTCGCGATTTTGTGACATGTTGGAAGAGAAAGAGGAGAGAAAAATATGTCACAATTTTGCGATATGTTTCATTTTCACGATCCAAAGCGAAGAAAATAGGAGAGAGAAAAATGTGTCACGATTTCACGACATGTTTCATTTTTGTGGTCCAAAGCAAAGAAAAGAGGAGAGAGAAAAAGGTGTCATGATTTCATGACATGTTTCATTTTCGCGGTCCAAAGCGAAGAAAAGAGGAGAGAGAAAAAGGTGTCGCGATTTCGCGACATGTTTCATTTTCACGGTCCAAAGCGAAGAGAAAGAGGAGAGAGAAAAAGGTGTCGCGATTTTGTGACATGTTTCATTTTCATGGTCCGAAGCGAAGAGGAAGGCAGAGAAAGAAAAAGTGTCACGATTTCACGACATATTGCAAGAAAGATTGTACGGACGAAAAAGTGTCACGATTTCGTGATAGGTTCGAGAGAAAGAGTTCGCAAAGAAAAGTGTCACGATTTCGTGACAATTTGCAAGAAGGATTGTATAGATGGAAAAGGTTCGAGAGAAAGAGATCGCAGAGAAAAAGTGTCGCGATATTGCGACATGTCGGGTTTTCGTGACCCGAAGGGAAGAAAAGCGCCAAGGAGAAAAAGTGTCACGATATCGTGACATGTCTGGTTTTCGTGACCCGAAGAGGAGAGATAGAGTAAGGAGGTGAAAGTGTCACAATTTCATGACATGTTCTATTTTCATGGGGTCAAGGCAAGAAAATATACAAGGAAGCAAAAGTGTCATGATATCATGACATGTGTTTTCGTGGGTGCAAGCCGAGAAGAGGACAAGGAGGCGAAAAGTGTCGCGATATCACGACATGTTGTATTTTTGCTGGTGCAAGCCGAGAAAAGTGCAAGGAGGCAAAAAGTGTCACGATATCGCGACATGTTGTGTTTTCACGGGTGCAAGCCGAGAAGAGGACAAGGAGGCGAAAAGTGTCATGATATCGTGACATGTTATGTTTTTGCGGTCAATGACCAAGAAAATTTCAAAAGGGCAGAAATGTCGCGATATCACGACATATTGTTTTTTGCCATGCAAAAATAAGAACCTAGCCGAAGTAAAGTTAACTGAAGGAAAATGACAGTTACAGATGCAATTGCAGAGGAAATTCATGCAGCTAAAATAAGAAGAGTTAACTGAAGTCATACGACAGTTCAAGGGCCAATGCAAAAGAAAATCATGTAGCTAGAATAAGAACAGTAAACTAAAGTCAGAACGAAAGGTACAGGGGCAGTTACAGTGACAGTAAACATAAGTCATTACTGCAGTTACAGGGTCCGTTATGGAGTCAATTTGTCAAGCGGTGGCTATACCGAGAATCCCAATTAAAGAGACAAATCCATTAATAGGTTGCATATAAGAATAGTGTGTCAAAAAGGAGTTACTTACAGGAGTGGCTATTAATAGGCTGCATGCAAGATTATGGAAGTTACAGAAGACTTAGGGTTTCAAGATGAAAATATTGTTATAAAAGGGCAGTTGCATGCAAAAGAAAAAGTTTAGCTCATAATTGAAAAGAGTGTCGTCGTAAAGAGTTAAAGTGCTGCTACTGAAAGAGAGTGCGCAGGAGGCGAGTGAGCAGTGTGTGTGTTGGGTAAAGAGTGGGCAATGTTGAGAAAGCAATAGACCAGTCAAGTTCTTGTAAAAGTGAAGGCATATTTATGTCAATCATCTAGATTCAGAACAGAAGGCCAAGTTGGTGCTTGGCATCAGGGGTTGGTGCTCCTTCCAGTTGGTGCTGGTAAATCAGGGGTTAGTGCTCCTTTTTGTTAGTGTAGATAAATCATGGGTTGGTGGTCCTTTCTATTGGTGTAGATAAATCAGGGGTTGGTGCTCCTTCTAGTTGGCGCTGGTAAATTGATTGTAAAGTTGTTGCTTTGCAAAGGCTGGATTTGGATGGGAGTCCAAACAGTCTATTTTTGAGGAGTAGCCAAAAATGGTGAACCTCGGTACATCTTGTGTTGTGTGTGATGCTATCTTGTTATATTTTCTTTATGTGGTTTTAAGCTTTCATTGTTTTGGCTTTAAGAGTTGCAGATTCAAGTTTTTAAGAGCTACACTGATTCACCCCCCCTCTCAGTGTCACTGTGAGACTAACAAGGATCTCAAAATCCCACTATGCATTAATTGCATAGTCAACCTATCCATCTATTAGTACCTATGCCTCCTATTTTGAAACAATTTAAGTTACCTCAGTCAGCTACCTTTAAGCAAGAAGAGGATGCGCAAGAACATGTCACTAGGTTCTTAGGTCAATGCTTCAGCATTAATGATGACGATGCTTTTCTTCTAAGGATATTTGTGACTATCCTCCCTGGCCCTGCCTCTAAGTGGTATTACCAACTCCCTAAGCATAGCATCCATAATTTGGAGCAACTTGCAAATGCATTCCTAGAGCGCTTTGCCTTCAATATCAAGAGGAAGGTAATGCTAGCCGATGTAGCTAGGTTAAAATAATATGATGATTAATCAATAACAAATTATGGCAATAAATGGCAAACCTTGCTCGCCAAGCTGCCTTATCTTCTCCCTATGTCAGATTTGACTCAGATGTTCTCCAAAAGTTTCTTAAATCCAATCTCATTGTTGCTATAGTTGCAACAATACCCCACTCTTGAAAATGCCTTAGCATAGGCTAAGATCATCGAAGAAATCAAGATTCAAGAGGGTGATATTGTGAAGCCTCACAAGAAAGAGTGGAGCAAGAACACTACGAACACCCCAGCGCAACCTAAGTCAGCAGTAGTAAATCAGGTTGTCATTAGTGTCTTGAGGCCAGCGCCTGCCGCACCACCTTCGAAGCCTAATTATCAGGCCACCCCCGGGAACTATGCCAAGGATAACCATAATGGTCAAGGGCAAAATCAACAACGTCGCCCCAAGTGACAATTTATGCCCATTGCAGAGTCTATGGATTCAGTTTTTGATCACCTCTTGGTGGCTAATGTGATCCATCTACCTGATAGTCGACCTATCGACCCTAATGCACCTAAGCCCAAAGGATACAGAGAAGACCTATACTATAAATTTCATAGGCAAAATGGGCATGATGTGCAAATGTGCTATAAATTCAAACATCTGGTGCAAGACCTGATTGATAGGAATGCCCTCTAGGTAGATAACCCTATCGCACCAAACAACCAACATATGGGGGTCTTTAAAGACCCCTTTCCTACCCACATGGAGAAGGCCAAACCAGTGCCCCAAGTGAATAAGGTTCACCATGCCCCTCCTAAGCAAGGATATGTTGGCATGGTAAGTATTGTGACAAGAAACAGGTGGTATCCAAGTCCATCCACACCACCTATGGCTCATAGTGATGTCCCTTTGACATCATAGCCTATACCACCTCCTGGGCCAAGCCTCCCACCTAGGCCTATAGTCACCATCAAGAGCAAGCTCGCTCAGAGCTTAAGAACAACATCTACCCGACTCTCCATCTATGAGCTCATCCAACAATCGCAACCTCATAGAGAAGCCTTGATGGAGATCCTTAAGGCAATTGAGCTTCAGCCCCAGGAGTCTAACTCCTTCAACAACTTTTTGGGGCATGTGCGGCAATGCACAAAATCGATAATTACTTTTCGAGAAGATGAACTTAAACCGGTTCCACATGATATGGTGGATCCCCCTTTACACATTGTCGCACATGTGAATGGAACACCATACAAAAGAGTCTTGATAGATATTGGGTCTTCGAGCAACATTATAACTACAACAGCTCTAAAGCACCTGAAGCTTCTAGCATCTCATATTGTCACATCTACCTACACCCTACGAGAATTCAATGATGCCATATGCTCAACGGTTGGTACAATCGTCTTACCTATTCAAGTAGGGGAAAATATCATCTCGACAATGTGCCACATCCTGGAGGGTGAGATGGCATACAACATTTTGTTAGGAAGACCATGGATCAGGGACATGAAGTGCATCCCTTCCATCGCTCACTAGTGCCTCAAGTACACTCATGAAGGGCAAGTTCATGTCGTCCCCATGGACCTAGAGCCCTTCAAGTATTGCAACATGGTGCATACAGTTACCCGAGTCGACCTTGCCATCGATACATCTAGATTTTTAACCGAATAAATCTAGCCAAGGTTCGACCCCATCGCTATAGCATACCATGCCCTCCTCATCGTCGGCCCCACCCCAGATGCCTAATACATCAGTGGATCCTTTGCCTAGGAACCCAGAGAAGTGGCCCATTGAGGAGGACCAACCAATCATATCCACCATCTCTACAGAGGAGATACTTAGCCCGAATGATGAAGAGACACCACACGAGGCAAACAATGAGTCAGATCAAGTCTCACTCTCATCCCTCTTCTATTCATAGCCCCAGGTTACAGTACATCTAGCTTCTACCGGATTGGGAGAGTACATGGTTAGGAATGTTACCACTACTCCCACTTTAGAGTCGATGCAAGACATGGGTAGACCCCGTCTTCCCATAGGCACTATCGTGCCTCTTGGTATTTCCCCTAATCAAACGAACTTTATCTATGGGGGCCTTGACTATGGCATCGAACCTTACCAACAATAGGAGGAAGATGAGGAACCTTTTGGAGAAGATATCAACTACTTGTCTAACCCTAACTTTGCCTTGAAGTACCTTGACCTATGCAACTGGCATGGTTATGGGTTAGGCTTGTATGAGCAGGGCACCAGAATCCCTTGTCAACCACAATATCAAATGCCCTATGACAAGTCGAGAGTGGGATGCAACAATCCGTTGCCTCTAGATGTCCTCTTAGACAGCCTAAATCACTTGAATATAGGCTACGAGGGCGGGTTGGCCCAAGACCCTTATGCCAATCCCAATACAGTCTACTCCCTAGGGGATTACTTTCCATGGCTAGATGGGAACCCCACGATCCCCAGTGACATTCCCCCACATTTTGAGAGAGGGGAAGGGTCACGGAGTTGTCCCCATGTCTGTGATGAGTCAGATCTAGGCACCTCATATGAGTGGACCTCAGAGGATGAGTCAGGTTATGAGGTAGCGCCATATGACCCTTTTGAGTCGAATAGTGATCATTCACAAATTGTCCCCATTAATGACCAATAGGAAAGCCTCATACATTTTTTCCCTTTCCTTGATCCTGTTTGGCGGTAGCTCCTTCCTCCTGAAGAGTCGGTTCGTCCATAGGAAGATAGACCTCCTGGGGAGGAGCAGTTAATTTACTTGAGAAGTTGGGCCCTCGAGAGCCTGAGGCACTACAAGATGAGAATGAAGGAATCCTCATCCACGATGATGATTATGAGGAATTAGCATATATGGGACCACACCTACCTGATCGCCCGATCCCAAGGGGCAACAATGAGGTTCCCATATATGATAGTGACTATGAGGATGAGACAGAGAGGGCATACCTAGGTCCTCATTATTTGCGACATCATCATGAGAATATTGACATAGATGAAGTCTATCGTCAGTTACATGTTGGCCCATGCTTGAGGGCAAGGCCTATCAATCTAGGCCAGATTCATCATGAGGTCTTCCCTGACCCACCCACACACATGGAGCTCCTTGAGCCTAACGATCCCATCCTATAGTCTATTCCCAGATAGGATCCGGAGATCCCCATCCCCCAGAGCCACATCTGGGGGTGAGAGATAACACCAATACACAGTCACATGCACGTGGTCCTAGAGAGCAAACACATTTCATCAATATGATCTCCATTGATTTGACCACACCACTCCACAACCTAGCCGATCCTTCCAAACCACTCCATCTAGACCTAGATGCGATTGATTGGGATCATGCTGATTCACCCCCATCACCCTCTGAGTATTGGGCCTGCGGTGGATTGTTTCACTTCTTCATAGGACCAACTCATGATGTCTTCCATGCTGAGGAGGAACCCGAGGTTCCCATCGAAGATTTAAATCCAGCTAATGACATCCATTTGATACCTACTCCCCATCAGTTGGAGGAGGGGTCTCATATGTCAATCGAGCCTACGGTTGATAGAGATATCGGCTCAGATCCTGAAAACCCGTAATATATCAAGCTAGGGGAAAGCCTATCCCCCGAAGAGCAAGCCGATTATATAGCCCTTCTCATAGAAAATAAGGCAGCTTTTGCATGGTCTTACAAAGACATGTCGGGACTAGATCCAAATCTGGTCACCCATAATCTCACGCTTGACCCCACAGTCAAACCTGTCAAGCAAAAGCTGAGAAAGATGCACCCAACAGTGGCCTTGATGGTCAAATATGAGCTACAAAAACTATTGGATGCCCAGTTTGTCATTTCTGTAGACTATCCACCATGGTTGTCCAACATGGTTCCCATCAAGAAGCCTGATGGGAGGATTCACATTTGCACCGACTTTTGAGACCTAAACAAAGCGAGTCCTAAGGATGATTTTCCTTTGCCAAGCATAGATGCCTTGGTAGATGCCACCGTAGGACATGAAATGCTCTCCCTTATGGATGGCTTCTCTGGGTATAATCAGATTCGTATCAACCCGAAAGACCAGCTCAAAATGGCGTTCACAACGCCTTGGGGGACATTTTGTTACAAGGTCATGCCATTTGGCCTTAAGAATGCCGGTGCCACCTACCAGCATGCCATGACATATATCTTCCATGACTACATGCATAAAATTTTGGAAGATTACATGGATGACTTATTGGCAAAATCTTTATTACGTCATGAGCACCTAGATGTCTTGCGCAAAGTCCTCGATCGCCTTATTGAACATAATGTGAGACTGAATCCCAAGAAGTGCATCTTTGGCATCACATCTGGAAAGCTCTTGGGATTTATAGTTTCCAAACGAGGCATCGAAGTGGACCCTAACAAAGTCAAGGCAATCCTTGAAATGCCTCCCCCGACTACCATCAAGCAACTTCGTAGCTTGCAGGGGAGGATTGCATCCATCAAACGCTTTATAGCACAACTATCGGACAAGTGTAGACCCATGAACAAAATTTTACACAAGGGGGTCACATTCCACTAGGACAATGAATGTCAGGATGCCTTTGACACAATTAAACAATACCTGGCTTTGCCGCTAGTGTTAGCTCCACCTAGACCAGGGGTGTCATTCCGATTATACATCTCAGCTACTGAGGTCGCATTGGGTGCCATGTTAGCCCAAAATAATGAATTTCATAAGGAACAGGCCACATATTATCTCAGTCGCACCCTGGTGAGCTATGAGATTAAGTACGCATACATAGAAAAGTTATGTCTAGCGGTGGTTTTTGCTACCAAGAAGCTATGACACTATATGCTCAATCACACTACGTATGTTGTATCCAAAGAGAATCCATTGTGATACATGATGAGTCATACTTATCATAGTAGTCGCACGGCAAAATGGATCATGTTGTTGATAGAATTCGACCTGGAGTTCATAGGATAGAAGTCAATCAAAGGATAGGTCATTGTTGATCAACTTGTAGAGGCTCCTCTCCAGGAGGACCAACCTCTTAGCATGGAGCTTCCCGATGATGGAGTCTTCCAAATATCAGAATCGCCTGATTCTGATGAGCCTGAGTCATAGGAGGATATGACTCTCTTCTTCGATGGCTCCAAATGCGAGCAAGGGGGTGGCGCGGGAATCATATTTTTCACACCGCATGGGGCTCCCATACCCCTATCATTTAAACTCGATTTCCCCTGCACCAACAATAATGCCGAGTATGAAGCCTTACTCATAGGGCTTAAAATGGCTATCACCATGAAAATCACCAAGCTCAATATTTTTGGTGACTCCTTGCTCATTGTCAACCAGGTCAAGGGAATCTTCTAGTGCAAGTGCCCAGTTTTGCAAGCCTACAAAGCCCTTGTGGACAAATCCCTAGAAAAGTTTGAATGGTATGACATCGAGGCACTCCCTCGATCATCTAATCATTTTGTGGATACAATGGCCTCTTTAGGATCCTTGATTCCACAAGACCCCATAGGGGAGATGACAACCATTCAAGTCAAGATGCTATCACAATCAGTGGTTGAGCATGAGAGCACTCAAGCCATGCCAGAAGTCCACATGATTCAAATAGAACCTCATCAAGAGAGATTCTCACACATTCATGAGCACTTGAATCATGCCGCTTGGGGGACTCTGTTCCCCCAAACCCCTTTTGATAGCAGCACAATGCTATTCTTACAAGTTCTATCCCAATCTGCATTTTCTCGGGATGAACTTCATGAGGGACAAGCGATTCATGCAATCGAGGCTTCCACACAGCAGGACTGGTCCACACCAATTAGAGAGTACCTAAAGCTTGGTAACCTCCCTCCTGGATTATCGCACGCTACCAAAAGGACATTTAAATGGAAGGCAGCAAAGTTTGTCTTGTTAGGAGACATCCTATACCATCGAGCTATGAAGGAATCCTCCTTCATTGCTTAGAGTATCAAGAATCGACTTGGGCAATGGCCCAAGCACACGATGGTACTTGTGGTGGCCATTTTAGTGGCATGGCCATCACAAAGCGCATTCTCTACATGGGCTATTATTGGCCAACTTTAGAGCGAGATTGTTGCGCATATGTGAGGAAGTGCATGAAATGTCAACACCATGCTAACTTGACACATGTACCTTCCTAGGCCTTACAACCGATCCAAGCGGCTTGGCCATTTTCGCAATGGGGGTTGGATTTAATCGAGAAAATCTCCCCTGCATCCTTGGGCCACCACACATTTATCATCATGGCTACCGAGTATTTTACAAAGTGGGTGGAAGCAATTCCCCTTACCACTACGATAGGACCCCGCATAGCGGAGTTCATATTGCATAATATCATTTGTCATTTTGGTATTCCATCCAAGATCATTTTGGATAATGGGACATCATTCAAGAATAAATATGTGCATGCTTTGACAACAAAGTATAATATCCAGCACAACTTTTTGACACCCTATTATCCACAAGCAAATGGGCAAGCAGAAGCATCAAACAAGACATTAATTGCCATATTGAAGAAAATAGTCAAAGAGAATCATACCGATTGGCATACGCAAATGTCGCTTGCCCTTTGGGCTTACCGCACTAGCATTCAGACACCCACTAGGGCAACTCCATTTTCACTAGTGTATGGTGCTGAGGCGGTCATGCCTCTAGAGTTGGAAATCCCATCACTACGCATATCCATGCAAGAATTTATTGATGATGATACTGCGTGACAAGCTCACCTAGATCAACTTATGTTGTTGGATGAGCATCGCATTAATGCACTTGAGCATCTACATGTGTATCAAGAGCGGCTCAAAAGAGCCTACAATATGAAAGTCCATCTCAGAGACTTTCAAGTTGGTGATCTCATCCTGAAAGAGAACCAACAGAATTCTAGCTTGCCGCCCCACCTACGGGACAAATTTATGGTAAACTGGTTAGGTCCCTTTGTCATCACTAGTCAAATAGGGCCTAGAACTTATCACCTAGCTTCACTTGAAGGTGTCGAGGATCCTGAACCCTTGAACATCCTTCACTTGTGGCCATTTCATGCTTAGAGAGCACCCAAAAGGCTCCTAGTGGGTTCTCACCATCTAGGTCAAGTAAAAATGCTCCTAGACTATCTACGATCATCTAGGTCAACCCTAAAATCCCCAAAGGCATCCCTAAGCCCTTTGGTCATAGCCAAATACCCCTAGGTAGTCGTAGACACTTTTTAAGTGTCGTTGCACGTCTAGGTCACCCAAAAGGCTCCTAGTAGGTTCTCACCATCTAGGTCAAGTAAAAATGCTCCTAGACTATCTACGATCATCTAGGTCAACCCTAAAAGCCCCAAAGGCATCCTAGCCTAGGAGCCCTTTACATAGCCAAAAACCCCTAGATATACACTTTTTAAGTGTCTGCACGTCTAGGTCACCCAAAAGGCTCCTAGCAGGTTCTCACCATCTAGGTCAAGTAAAAATGCTCCTAGACTATCTACGATCATCTAGGTCAACCCTAAAATCCCCAAAGGCATCCATAAGCCCTTTGGTCATAGCCAAATACCCCTAGGTAGTCGTAGACACTTTTTAAGTGTCGTTGCATGTCTAGGTCACCCAAAAGGCTCCTAGCGGGTTCTCACCATCTAGGTCAAGTAAAAATGCTCCTGGACTATCTACGATCATCTAGGTCAAACCTAAAAGCCCCAAAGGCATCCATAAGCCCTTTGGTCCCCCCCAAATGCCCCAATGGCTCCCAAATAAGCCCGTTGGTCACATGTGTATACATATCAATCAAAAATTCAAAAAAATCATCAAAACATCAAAATACAAAAACATTTGCATCGCATTGCATTTTCATACATACATATCCATCAAAGTTTCAAAAATTCAAAAATATTGCATCACACCACATTGCATTTTATCATCACTTGCATCTAGGCATATTCATCATTAGCACTTTACATTTTAGAGTTGCGCATACATGTCTAGCACCATGATGGTACATTACTTACCGCTCAAAATCAATGTCATGAAAGTACTCATAGTTCAAATACCGTAATTAGCATTTTTCACCCACATTTTTCACATTTTCATAATCGTGTCCATTCCCTTCACTTAGCCATTTGTTTTATAATGTCAGTAGGGTTTTTAGTCACTCAGCCATATCTAGTCTCTACTCAGATTTTGTAGAAGGCTAGCTTGATTTTTAGGAGGTAGAGTCTTGCATTGATTATGCCTTGCGTACATCATATCCCAAACACAATTAATCATTAACAATCTAAGTTTTGCACAAAGATAGATGAAATCCATGAAGTGGTCTAGGTTACCTTAAGCGAAAATGTCATCCTGCTCATCCCCCTATGCGAATGGTTCAAGAATGCTGAGAGTTGGCAAAAGGACAAGCTCTTCCCCACCCAATTCCCCAAAATCAATAGTGGTTTTCACCACTATCAAAATTTCCAAACACCCTTGATCCCTAAAGTCATAAGGATTCATACTACACGTCCCCGTGAAGGATGGGTAGTCATCCCCAAGGCCTAAAATATCAACACCACTCCACAAAAAAATCCCAAAAGCTTCCCATCAACATTTCCAAACACCTTTGATCCCTAAAGTCGTAAGGATTCATACTACACATCCCCATGAAGGATGGGTAGTCATCCCCAAGGCCTAAAGGATCAATGACATCCACAAGCCAAAAATCCCACAAGTTCAACTTTGAAATCAAAATCCTCAAAAAGCAACAATAAAAAATAACAGTGGTTATCACCACTACTCAAACCCCTTGCTCAAGAGAAAAAAGAAAAAACTCAAAATAAACTAGTGATTATAGTCACTAAAAAGAGAAAAATAAACAATGATTTTCATCACTATATATGAGAGCAAGTAATCCCAATCAAGTGAATAACCAAAAAACACCTGAGCTTGAATCCCTAGAACTCTCAACATTTGGAAAACCATCAGGTGATCCTCATTACGGGTTTGGTGGATAGCCTATCCATCAATGGCGGTAGCCTCATGCATGACGATATGTCTATCACATTAGCTTTTGGGCGTATGTGTAGACCAATGTTTGCATGTGGATGAGCTAGCTTTGGTAACCTAGATTGCCTAGTGGTCTAGTCATACTTAGTACAAAACCTACGATGGTGGCATTCATTTGGTGATCCTCAGTACAGGTTTGGTTGAGAGCCTACTTGGCACTGGCGGTATCCTTATGCATCTCACAAGAATGAACTCACTTGCACACACAGGGATATGAAGTACCTTGGTCGTCCTAGCAGATTCATACCTTGTCAAAAAGTCTTGCATGGTTAGTATACAACTTTTGATAAGTTGACTAGAGTGTTTGAGTCTCATGAAAACCTAATGAGCATTTCCTAAACAGCATATCATTCATATCACTTCACCTCATTCATTTCAATTACATTATTCACAAATCCATTATATAAAGTCTCATGACAACATTACATATGAGTTGGTGCAAAATACATCATCTATGGTGCTAGCATAATACAACATGTAGTCTACACATTGCATCCTCTAGATCAAGAAATCATCCATATCAATATACATCCATGCATGTACACAATAAAATCAAATCACATTACAAAATATGCATACATAGGCATTCATCATCATTACATAAATCAAATTGCATACATTTGCATACATCTCATAAAACAATAAACACATGATGATAAACCACATAAAAAGCTCATATATATATGTGTATATGTATGGGACAAAAAGATACATCATGTTGCCCATCAGCTACAATAAAGTGAGTCCTCAGACTTCACACTGCTAAAACATCCAAAAACACAAAAAGAGTCACGCGAGCCACTACCATGATCACGCAGGATCGATACTACGACTCGCACTCCCACCTGCAGTAGGAGTCCTCTATGAACTCCCATATCTGCTACCACCTACCCTGTCAGCTCTCCACCTAGACCCTGGTGCCTCCCACCTAGAGGAGGACTACCCTGTCCTACTATGGTGACTCTGGTACGACCCACTAGCACCTCCATCATCCCGTATACGCCCACCAAGGCATACTACCTCAGTCTCCAGCTCATCCGCATAAGCCTACCCCCATCGACACCATGCCTGGTAAGTCTCCACCATAGAATGGAGTCATGTCACCTCTGCCTATAGCCTAGTCACCTCCCCACTACTAGAATCCTCTCATGTAGGGCTCCGAGATCATAGCTATGCCCGAAGAGATGCTATCTCGGCCTGAGCCACCTGTACCTCAGCTCGCTTAGCTGCTAGCTCTGCCTGTACATCATGCACCTATGTCCATAGGAGATATCTCTCCTACCTCACCCTGAGTAGCTCCTCTCATAGCTCTACCTCTATATCCCTCGATGCCATCGGTGGTGCCTGCACCTCCTCATCCCCAACATCATCATCCCCCAAGTCACCTCGATCTCCTAAGTCCAGGAGATCCACATGCTCCCCTACCCTGTGTCCCTACCAATCACCTGCCTCACCCTGGTCCTCACCAGAAACATCCTGATGTGCCTCCCTAGCTGCACCCCTCCTCAGTGGCCCCTCTCCATGCCCCTGGCCTATCACCCACCAAGCATCATACTCCACTATAGTCCCGACATCATCCACATCCGAAATGTCCACTACAAGATCTGTATCCCATGCCACTACCTCTACCATCGGCCATGCCAATGTCCTCTCATCCCCATGATGTCGATAAGGCACCGGCTCACTAGGCACCCCCTGGCATAGCCCAAACTATCACATCACCCAAGCAAAAGGGAAGTACTCCCACTCTATGCCATGTCATCCAACCAACCATCTACCTCACCGCACCCTACGGAGCTGTACAGTAGCATCTGCCCACTCTGGAAAATCTCTGTATGGCCTCCAGAATACCTGACCTACCCCGAGTTAGGCAAATAGATCTACATAGTAGGCCACCTCACCTATGAATCACCGACTCTGTCCCCTCTCCTGAGCCCTCTACCATAGGATACCATATCCTATCTCCCTATCTGCTAGTTATGCTCGAGTCATCCAGGGTAGCCCCTATGGTCGCCCCACAACTATGTGCTACCATCCCCAGCACTACAACAAAAAGCTACACCCAATACCCTTCCACCGATGGTAGCGGATCTCGTACAACTCATCATAGAGTTGTGCCAATAGTGTAGTACCCCATGCCATCACTAGTGGCTCCGCCATAGTAGACCTCACCAAAGCAAACACCATCTCCACTAGGTTCCATGGGAACCTCACTCTAGAAGAATCTGGTAGTAGCATATTGGAGATGAGCATCATGAGTAGTGTATGCCTCACCCCCAATACCTTCGCCTCATGCTAGAATCCTACCAACATACCACCCTTCAAGCAGTCCAACTCTGCCATCTCTAGATCATAACTGAAGTACCTCTCGAGCACTGCCTATCTTCGATCTCATGGTGTCATGTGGATCGGCCACCCTTCTATCAAAATCTAAAGAATCTGATAGACATCCTCCAACATCACCATCATCTCCCCAATGGGTAGGTGGAAGGTATTGGTGCATGGATCCCACAGATCAATTAGGGCAGTCAGATATGCATGGTCTCCTATGACAGCCTCTAATCGGGTCACCTGCTTGAGGTCGAGGGCATCCAACCACTCCCAGTCCTCTATGGTCAAGGCATCCCTCATGGAATAAAAGAGAGTAGGTACTCGATACCGACTCCTCACCACCTGACAGGGATAAGCAACTCAATAATACAACACCAAAATGGCCTCGCATGGCCCCAAAAACATTCAAAAGAAAAGACTCAAAATGGCCCCTCTTTGAGGCCAATTTGTGGCCATTCCTCCCAGGAATGGCCCCCAACCCTATGGCCAACCCATCAAGGGATGGCCTATGATCAGCCCACACTAGCCATCCCACCTAGGGATGACTCCAAAAAAATTGGGCTCAAAAAGGCCTTTCAGGCCATCAAAAATAGCAAAAACAATGCAAAATTGATCTACAAAATGCAATCTAATTGCACAAAAACATGGGTAAAACACAAAATTTGGTACATATCTCATAAATTAGGTTTAATTACCTACAATTTAGTGTGATATGCTTCCAAGCCAAAAACATACCATAAAAGCAAGAAAATCAACTCCTAACACTAGGAAAATGCAATAAGAGAGACTTGGCATACCTGTCTCGCACCGGCTCCTCCACTGGCTGAGTCCACCCACTGACTCATGGTGACTGTGGGATGAATTTGATAGTGCTCCGCTACTCAGAATCACTCTCCTACTCCTCACCTCTCAAACTGCCAAAGAAAGCATGCAAAAATGAGCCTAACCTTCATATTTTGGGTTTATATAAAGATGCAGGGGTCACCACCATCCCAGGGTGGTACGAGCACACATTTGGCTGACCGTGCCACCCTGGGATGGTGGTAGAACATGCCCTCATCCCACCCTGGGACGGTGGTAGCAAAAATAGGCCAAAACAGCCCAAAATGACCCAAAACAGGTCCAAAACTGCACCAAAACAGCTCAAATTGGGTCCAAATTTCACATAGATCAAAATGCAACCCTGAGGATCCTAGGAGGGATGGAAAAGTTGTTAATTCATGCCCTAATAAGGCCATTGTGGCTGGACCACCCCCTAGACATGCAGTTTTCAGCTCCTTTCCTCCAGGAAAACTCAACAAAGTCACCAAAATCCTCTCCAAATTGCCCTATTTTTCAAGGGACAAAACTGAAGGTAAGCATAACACAAGTCAATTGGGTCAAGTGACTCATCACTTTTCTCATTGGTCATTCCCTCATCGACTCATCACTTGAGGGGGTAGTCATACTCAGTCCAAATCAGCAAGCACACACTCAATTATGCGAATTGCGTTCGTTCAACGAATCTTCGATAAAGACAATCACGCTCCTGCTTGGGGCAGCAAACAAGCACACAAAATCACATTATAACGCTTGAAATTACTGGCATCATGAATTCATAGGCCCTGAACCTTCATGACAGACAATTTTCAAGCATAAGCATGCTCATTCAATGAGTCAGAAGCAAAGATTCAAGAACACACGCCCTTTTCATGATTGGGGCATCTAAAGTTGGTTAGGTTATCGAGTAACCTTAATCATTCTACATTTTGGTCATCTATTTTTGCTCAACATTGTGCTGCACACAATGCATCTCAAAAAGGGGCATCTATAGACACTAAAATGTGGTAAACCTGATTAAGCATCCACAAGCAGTGATCAAATTGACATAATATGGCCCCTTGGGCAGCCCTCAAGAGGCTCACAGTGGTTCTAGCCACTCGAAAAGGGTTTTGGAGGCTACCGACCCAATTTTGGGAGGTTTTAGCCCAAAATTCACCACCGTCCCACCCTGGGATGATGGTAGATGCCCCTCATCCCACCCTGGGATGGTGGTGAGCCCTCGTCCCAGGGTGGGACGGTGGTGAAGTTTGACCTAGAAAAAGTCAAAATTCGGCCAAATGGCACCCAAAAACTACCATTTGACCACCCAAACAGAGCATGCAAGGTAGAGGATAGGGAATCCTTATGACATCCATCTTTATGAGGGCCAAATTGGGAGATCCTCTTCCACACCCTGTGCATGCCTCCCATTTGACAAGTGGCACCTCCTGCCATGCATGCCCTTGCATGCCTTTTTGCACATGAGCCCCTTTGGGCTATAAAATGGGTTCCATATCCACACAAAATAATAGAGAGGAGTTCTAGGATATGCAATGGAGTGCTTCAAGATTTCCCCTCACCTTATTGCACCTTTTTGCCCTCGTAATCTCCCTTTTGCCAAGGAGGTTACCGGGTGACTTCAAGAAGGTAATCCGAGCGTAACTTTTCCATTCGGGTGAATTTCTTCACCAAATTCGATGACAACACACCTTAGGTAGTTTAGGAACATCTTCCAGTGGTTTGGTAACAAAAAGTGACCGGATTTGGTGGGTATCCCCTCCTAGGGTGCCCCCCAAATAGTTGTAGTCACCATCGCCCCCGGGATGAGGGTAAATTATTAAGAAATTTCTTTACTATTTTTAATTTTTTATTTTCTACATTATTCCATGATTCTACAGTCCAAATTTCAGGTCATTTGGAGTTAAAATGAATTAGTTATGCTATTTTTAAGTTTTCGCAGGCTCGTAGGGCCCATCCGGGCACCCCAGTTTGATGCAGGTGGATCCGGGATCCAATTGGAAAATATGACCATATGGGTTGTCTTGAAATGCCAATTTATGCATACTGACCAAATTTCATGAGTTTTGGATGAGTGCAGGTTCGATATTTTGTTGTCCTCCTTTTCGTAGGTTGTAGGCGGGCGACGCTTAATCGAGGGGTCTACGGGTGCAATTTCTGATCTATTTTTGGTGATATCCTCCCAAAACCTCCTCTTTAACATCTCTAAAAATTTTCAAGTCATTTGGATATCATTTGATGCACTTTTAATTCATATGCCATTTTGCCCCTGTGGGGATTGCATGTTTTCACCATACACCCTTGCTATTTGACCCCTTTTGCTTCCTTGTGTGCAGGTGCAGGTCCTCATAAGGATTTGGGAAGAAATATCAGACATCATAGAACCTAGATACAAGCAGCGATGGCATTGGCTCACCCACCTCGATTGTGGGTACGCGGAGAAACATTGGATGTGCACCCGGATTTCGTGAAAGACTTGGTCTTTGGGCACCCAATATTGTAACAATTGTATCACCATTTTGAGCCCTCAAGGGGACTTCTGTAACCTTGGATTGGATCCAACAAATTAATGAGAAAATACTTGCTTTAAATTCATTTCCTTTTGTTTGGTATTGTTTCCTTTTGCATGCATGCTCTCTTTTTTATGCTCATTAGCGAGATGGGGTAGATACGCTTATTGTTCCACATAATTTGGTGCACCATTTTTCCCTACTTCAAGCACAATATCAAATGTTGAAGGATAATATCGAAGCATCATGAAACATCTAAACACTCATGAATACCACACCATCCAAGCATTAAAGGATCAATGTTGTCAAGTGCCTCAACACCTTTAGAATTATTTTGTAATGCATTAGATCTGAAATAATATGCATGCAAAGTTACATGTATATGATATTCATCATTTGGCATGAGGTAATTCTAATTTGGTTTCAAAGGTGTAGAGGATATTTATTCTAAAGCACATCATTGGACAATAAATCGAAAATGCAAGTGGGAAAGCAAGTTAGAGAACACAAGTAACAAAGCAAATCGAAGAACGTTAGCAAACAAGCAAGCACTTTGGATAACATCACAAAGCATGATTCGAAGTTTTGATTTACCTAGGATCATATTTTAATTTATTTTTATTAAGTTTTTGTAGATTTATAAGGTTACTTATATAGTGCAAAAGAATATAATTTAATTAAGGAGTGATAAGTAGACTTTAATTATAATTTAGGAGTTATAAGGTTTATTTTGGAATTTAAGTTTTTTATTATAGAGATATGAAGTAATAAGGATGTCTACTTTGTTAAATTTTTTTATTATTCAAGATTTTTATATTTGAAGTATTAAAAAGGTAGAAGATTTGTTTTTTAAGTCTTTATATATATATATATATATATATATATATATATATATATATATATATATATATATATATATATATTAGAATTTTGAGTTGAAAGATTTTCAACATCAAAGGATTAGAAAAAATAAAAAATTACAAATTTCATATTGTTATTGCTTGAACTAGGGAGTTATAAGACTTACTACTTTGAAGGAAATAAAACATTGAATTGATTTATATCATGGAAGAAATTATTAGAAATGCATTCAATAAGGATAGTGAAGAAATAGTGAACAAGTTAAAGTTTTATTTTCAAAATTTGATATATGATCTTGATAAAAATAAGAAAATAACAAGATCACTAAATACTCTTGAGAGCTCAAAATTAGATCTTGTTACTACTAAATATCACTCTAGTAGTTCATCCAAAATAGATCCTATCATAGAATCTACAACTACTTAGAATGTCATTGATTACCAAATTCTACAACTTATTTATAAGGAAAATAAAGAAAGAGTAGCCTTAGTTGTGCATAAATGGTTATGTTGATTTATCAAGAAGATAGAAGAACTTGAATCACTAACAAGGATGGATAAAACAAAGAATTTTTTTTGAGGTGCATCTATATAATTGGTCACAAAACAACTAATTTTTGGAATCTTTATCCATGTAAATATTTTGGAAGAAATCTCATTCTCCAGCATTTTGTTGGTACAAATAAAAGTATTGCAGAAGATTTGAAAGAGCACTATTGTTTAGATTAGGCAATATTTTTCAAAAACTTATTTCTAAAGCATATTCTAACAATAGATCAAAGTGTTCAATTTCTAAAATATAGGAAGGGAAAACATTTTATAATAAAATATTTAGAAAACAAGGAAAATAAAAATGGATCAATTATGGTCCAAACTTATCTTACAGAGTAATCAAGAATGAGCCATATATATCAAAGATTGAAGAAGAAATTCAAGCTACTCATGCATATGAGCCTGATGCCAATGAAGGAGTTCAAGTAGTTTGTGATCTTGAAGATACAAATATTGAAGAACCATAGAATCTAAAAAATGAAGATGAAGAAGAACATGAAGCTAACTCCAAGGTTCAAGACGATGAAGCATATTCAAGAGAAGACGATGTTAGTGAATAGTGCAAGGTCAATATTGAAGATAAATATAAAGACCAAATCTGAAGACTAAAGTCTTCAATAACCAAATAATTTAATACAATGGGGTGTTGAGGTATATTGCATTATTTGGTACATGCTAATGTACCCCCATGGTACCTTCATGGTACATTTATAAATAGTAGATTAGGGTTGAGTATATAGTTTAGAGTGTGAATTATATTTTACCTTTTATGTAAGTGTCAATGTGTAGGAAATGTGCAAGTATCATATAAAAGTGTTATGTGTAGAAAATGCACAAGTGTCATGTAAGTTAGAGTGCAAGTGTAGGTTGAGTAAATGTGCACAATTGTCTTGTATGTAAGAGTACAAATAGGTAATTTAAATATGTGCACACATGTCTTAGATTAGGAGTGTATGTAGGAGTTCAAGAGTCACGTAGAGGTGTACAAATGTAATACAATCAAGAGTTCATCAAGTATGCAAGTGGCAAGTAGACAAGCCAAGAGTCATGAGAATTGGCATATGGAGAGCAATAGTCAAGTGCCCGAAGAATCACATTATTGTTGCTATATTATAGATACAATGCTCCACAGGAAAGGATATAAAGACAAATCAAATTTATATATCTCATTGTTGATTGTAAGAGGAAGAGGAGTAATAAAACTTGTATACATTTTGAGCAATTAATATTGTAAGTTGTTCTTCATGCATAGTACATGAATGATTCAAGCTATTTACATTCATATTTTAGTATATAAATAAATGCTATTTGATTTATTATAAGCCTTGATATAAACACTAATTTGATCATATTATTATACTCACAGGATTATTACATTGACCTTTATTGTGGCTATTTTATATTTGGGGACCTTTGTGATATATTTTTAGATAACCTGTAATATTTTGTGGTAGTATTAAGGATTTAAAAGCCAAAAAAATATGGATAATATAGGATAAAAATAAATAATCACATAATTTAGAAAGAGCTTAATTTAATGTTTAGAAAAAATCCACAATGTGTTGAGTATCTACCAAGATATTCACATTATTGATATGCAACCTAGATATTTTTTAGTTGGATATTTTCTCATGTAGCTAAAACAATTACAACATTTATTGTTATGACCCATATACTTCAATTTTGCATTATCTTAGCTCCATTAACCTTATAGATTTCATAATTTCTCAAAGAATCCTCTACTTGAACAAGAACTTGATGACATTGAAGTCATCATATTGAGCATTGTCTTATTTGAGATGAGAGACCTTCCTTTGCAATTTGGTTTCTAGTGCTCTACATTGGTACACTATTCTACATTCATAACATCTTAGAGTCAAAATAGTTCTTTTAATGGTAGATTCCTATAAAGCAATACACCCAATAGACCTAGTGGGATGAGAGTAATATTTCCCAAACATGTTGAATCTAGAATAATACATTTTTTTGACTCCAAATGGGAGACACTTAACTTAAACTAAAGTTGTATGCTACTAGGATGGAACATACGAGAATGTATATGATAATAGAAGGTGATATTAGAAAATAATATAATGGTTAACATATACAAAGTAATTATGGGGAAGATATTGACATAGGGATTTTCTCAAGCAAATCCTATCCAACCCACTAGCATGTCTATCTCTACTAGAATAGTCATTATTCAAAGTGATCCACTTTGAAATCAGAGGGAGACAAATCAAAGAAAAGGTCAAGCACACATAGAGAGTTTCTACATTAAATCCAACTCTCAATTTCTAATAGGATGACTACCTTTCCAACTATGGTCTTGGCATTTTTGTCTATATTAAAATCCCCAACAAGAATCTACTTAGTCACTATTAGGAATGTTGTTAGATAATCCCATAAGTAAATTTGCCTAGCTAAGGCAATTAAAGAATAAATAAAACACAACCCAAAGATGTTATTATCATACAAAATTGGAATATGCACACCTATTAAATACATCATCAATATATTTAACTCTAGATAATTATGGGGATGGATATAATAGAAGTGCGATCCCCCTTAATAGTGTTGTGGTTAATAAAAAAATATTATTCTTGGGTATATAGATAAACCAAGCAATGCTCAAGTTGAATGCTAATAATTTTTAACCTCCTAGGAAAGAGAATTTGAATTTTATTTTGATTAATGACCCTATAAATATATGTTTTACACATACATAGGGTTAACCTACACAAACATAGTTATAGCCCATAATAACATGTTTGCAAGAGGTTGCTCAATACCATTATTTAGTAGATCAAATTACTCAATAAGGCTAGCCCCTTCTCTTGTGGGAATTCCTCAAGGAGAGATATGGGAATAAGTAATGGAGGGATTGGGTGGGGAGATTGAGTAGGGTGGGTATTTGGGATAGGGGAAGGGGAATGAGTAGGAAATTTGAAACAAAACACCAACTCTTTGATCAACGGAAATTTTACTTGGCTTGTGGACTACTCCTATCTATTTTTTGATGAAAAGTGGCCATTTTTTCTCACTATATATCAACCCTTTGTTACTACTTACAATATATTTTTCTTGTTACTAAAATCAAAACTAGATTGTTTGGAATGTTTCATGTAAGGAAATACAATCGATTATGATGTGGGATAGATAACAAGATTGGACATAGTAGTTATAATTTTAATGACAGTGTCCACCTAGTATTTCTTAGGAAACTTGTTTGGACAATACCAAATAAGGTGTTCAACTTTGCAATAGTAAAAAAATACATTAGGAATATTGGGATAAGTTATCAATTCAAACACAAAGTTGCTAGGAGCAATAATTTTTATCATCTAAGGAAGGGCACTAAAAATATTAATTTCCACACATACTCTTGGATGTATTCTTAGACTAGAACATTCTTCTTTATTAGACCTATACCTAATCACTTGACTTAGTTGTTTAACTATCGACTATAAGAATGATTGAAAAGACTTATTCAAATAAGGGAGTTCAATCCACACTAGATATTGGTCCTTGGAAAACCCTTCCAAGTGGAAATTGAATGTCCACATTTATAGATAAGCTACTTACCTACAAATAACCCAAGTACAATAATATGAATTTCTCTTAAGAATGAAAGGGGCAAGGAATGTGATAAATATATAGCCTTTTCCAAGGTCTCTATTGGATTCAATTAGACAGACATGACTTATTTTCCAAACAAATCCAACTCATTTATATAGGTCAATGTCATTAGGGATCCCTCATAGAAAAATAACTATTGTATTTCTAGTTAGATCCTCAAACAAAGCATAAATTTTAAAAGGAAGAGAAATCCTAGGTGGTTTACCTAGCCTCTTAGCCATTGGATTTATCAATTGATACTTAGTGGATGGTTTATCACTATATCTTATTGAGATATGGCTCTTCTTTGATTCATTATTATCTACCTCAGTGGCATACTCAGTGTTGGGATTCAAGGTAATGTTCAAGCACATAACCAAGCTAAACTATAATGATAGGTTGGAACCCTTAAGTAGGCCTATGGAATCAATGAGAAAACTAACAATGATAGAGGGTACTCCATAGTTAACTTTGACTCTAAATTTTACACATCCTTTCAAGAATAAGAATGAGACTCAAACAAATTTAATGATGTGAGTTAACAAAATTTATACAAGGGTTAACGTTGGATGAGGTCCGAATCAACTATTCACATGATTCCATTAGAGGATTTCCAAGGCTTATGGAAAACAAGGAGGGAATTATAGGTAAACCTGTTTTATCTCTAAGATGGGATTCTAGGTAGGGCACTAATGGAAGCATCCCTTCCATCCCATGAAAGGAAAAGTGAAATATGTGAGATTATTTTAGAAGTAATAATGATAGCGAGTGAGATCATAGAGGACAACATTGAGGGCACCTACCCAAGGGAGGTCAATGATTAATGTGTGTGTGTTTTTATAATTGAGTGATAAAAACCAATGTCACTAATTCACTTTGATTTATCAAAGTCATGGTATATCTCATAAATGTGGTTGTGTTTGACTTCTTATTCCCTATATAAGACCTGATAGTCTTGTTGCCTTTGGACTAAAATAAAGGTAAAGGATTTTTGAAATGATACAAATAATTGAATGATAATATTATCTATTATTTATAATTATTATTTGTCTCCTTGACCAGGTTGCTTACTTTTCCTCCAACTCAATGATTTAAAAATATACGAAACCCACTAAATGCACATATTTTAGATTTCATATTTTACTTTGTTTTCACAATTAGAAATTAAACCTTCTCTTTCTCTACAAGCAATTCTTCAATTATATTTTTGACCCATCATCTTTTGACCCTTCTTTTTTTTGCAAACAAAAATTTAAAATCATGCAACTTCCATATGATTTCAAGTAAGGAGAATTTTGTCTGCATTATTATAAAAAAAAACTACTCCACCAGATTTTTCTAGATTTCTTTTGAAAGCACCATCAAAATTAATTTTGATAAGCCCTATTTTTGGACTTTTCCATTTTACCATAGACCAAAGCAAGTACTTTGCATTAACTCCATTATCATGGATGAACCTTCCAAATATATTTCAATCTTGTGGTCAAGAGGATAACACCTTTTTCTCCACACTTAGACTTCCCATAAAGAGTGTCATCTTTGTAAAAATTCTCCAAGAGACGAAATAATACAACTCCAAACTTGGGCATGATTTTGATATATATATTAAATATTATATTCCTTTCAAGCCATTTATTCCAAAAAATAATGGCAGGACTAATCCTTCATACTATACATTATACTCTAGTTTTGAAATAATTAATCCAATATTTCATCAACCCTTTTGATGTTGATGTAGCTACCCAATATATTCTTAAATTTTTGAAAAAAGTATCTCCAAATGGTGTAAGTAAAGGGAAAATAAAGAAGTAAATGGTTTAATGTTTCTAGATCCTTCTCTTACAGGGCACATATTAAAGGTCCATGATTTCCCTTCTTTGTGGAATCTCTCTTGTAATATTTTTTGTGGACTACTAAACAAAGGAATGTTGAGGCTTTAGGGAGGGCCTCTTGTGACCAAATATTTTTTCAAAAGAAATCATTGGGAGTAAGAAATTTTGATTGCTCTAAATCCACATATTCCAACTTGGCTAAGTATCCACCATCTTTTGATAGATTCCAAACCAACTCATCTATTAAAATATATTTTGCTCTTTTGCTATTGTTTGACTTAGTTTTGGTCAACCAGGTTATTATTAGATATCCATGATCTAGAATAGTTGCTCACATTAATAAAAAATTTACCTTTGGACCTTTACAAGCTATGCATGCTTAAGCCAATGATTGCCATTTTGAATTAGAGATATGAGGTAAGGATTCAACCAAACATCAAAGAAAATTTGTATAATCCCCTTCATTGAATAATAATCTAATATGTTTCTTCACCAATTGTAAACTATCTGATACAAAGTTTAATCAATATTGAAAAATATAGATTAATATTTTATTAAATTTACAAACTTAAATAGGCATTCAAGATGCCAAATACAAAATAATATTTGCCGACAAGTATACCCTAACAACAATTACAAACTATCGATAATTCATGCCGACATTTTAATAAAATCTAAAAATATTTTATTAAATCTAATTGTAGACTTTAGAACTAAATAAATTAAAATCCTATGCCTATTCATATCCACATCATCCCTCTCCACCATAGAAGCATTGGAATCCAATTCTTGTACAGAAAGTGGGAGAGAAGATGTACAAGTGCCTAAAATGTAATCCTCGAACTTGGTTTAGAAGAGAAGATAGATATAGTGTACAAGAGCCCCAAATAAATCACCAAAACTTTAGCAATCTCTAGGTTTGTTGCCTTAGGGTCAACCTCTAGGTCTATTGCCTCAAGGTCACCCTCTTTTGTTAGGTCTGTTGCCTCTGGGTCAACCTCTAACTTTTAGGAATGATCATTTTAATGCTTTAAAATGGCCTCATAAAAATTCCATTCAATATTTTTCAAGGAGTTGCAAGCTCTTCACACCAATCATGTTGAACCATAAGCATGCTCCTCAAACTAGTAGTACAAACGATCCTGCCAAGCAAGCATCTTGAAACTATAGTCAATGGAGTAAGAGTGGAGGAAAAAGGCACAAATCATTGTGATCCAAGACAAGGCATAGAATGGAGTATCAAGTACCACCAAACTGCACTCCTTATTACAAAGCCATAATATTGACAAGAAGGCTTCAAAAGCTGAAATAACTAAGAAGCTAATGCAAAAGCGATGTTTGGTGTGGTGTTGCTTAAAGGAGTGTTGTAAGTCTTGTTGGTGAAGATATGAACCAATTGAAAAATCCACTAAGAGATAAGCCTACTAGGGGCAAAGACAACTCCAATGTGTGGAGTACCCATGTGATATCCATGATCACATGAAAAGGACCATTGGTATTATGAAGGAGGATGCACTCCAAAAAGTCTGTAAAGATGATAGTGGATGGAAAGAGTGTTGGGTTCAACCAAAAATGCACTCTATATTACAATCGTTTATTTTTGAAAGAAGGTTTAGACACCTTAAACTTCGGAGCTAGGTCAAGGAAGACCTTTACATACATCAAAATAATAGTATAAATGGAACCTGCTTGAAAATAACTTTCCAATGACAATATGCAAGTCTATGTTTGAAAAATAAAAGTGCCTCAAAGAGCAAGAAAAAAAGAAGGCTCTCTAAGCAACAAAATAAAATAAAGAGAAATAGAAGAAAACAAATAATCCTTGTGCCTACTAAAGTTGACCTAGACAAAAAGTAAACTCAACAATTTTGGTACAATAACATAACAACAATGAGAATTTTTTCTCCAATCAAGTTGAAACACATAGTAAATGATAAAACAATGCACTACCTCAGGTGTCAATTTACACCAACCATTGAGGATGGCTATTTTGATTTAGCCTACCAAAAGACTTTTAAAAATGAAGGCTTCCTTCATCCCACGAATGTGGGATATAATATGACCTTCAAAAAGGTGGCAACAAGTGACAACCCACCAAAATAGAATCACATAAAACTCAAGCAACATGAGAATCATTTGTGACAACGTGGGAGCATAGTAGTCAACACACGTGTCAATGAAATAGGTAAGAGGGCTAAGCACCAATTAGGAGACACTTGGATATTACATCATGGATGCAAGAGATCTTTAAAAAGGTATAAAGGCTAGCCCACAACACATGTGCATCAGTCAACAGTGGGATTTCCCTTTGTGTCACATGAAAAATCACCACAAATGCATCAGTTAGCGATGTGGCAATACCAAAACCAATTTGGTTTCTTAGAAAATATCAATAATATACCATTAGAGGGGCACCTTAGGATTGCCCATGTGTGTTGGAAAGATAGAAAATAGATAGTCCTATGATCACTACAAACCAAGCGATAAGTAGTCGAGTAGTTGAAGCTGGCACATGGCTGCTTGTTTTGATTAAGAGGGGTGAAGGAACCATCAATGAGGGAACTATCAATTCATGCAAACAATATCTATACACTTTTGGGGAGGAGGAAATTATAGTTGAAGATCAAGATTCATATTGCGGTTTCAAACGATCACCAACAGGCCCACGTGTTGGATGAAAATGATCATAAGCTACATCAAATACAAGATGAGTGCTAGCAATGATAGTGTGAGATCATCCAATGCATTGTTATTTGTGGTTTACTGCCTGGTCCAGTCACATAATCCTCAAATTTTCCAAAGAACGTAGTAATACTTGCAGAAGCACAATACAAGAGTGTACTCCATTTGAAATTTCTTCTATAATGAGACCATTCAAAGCAACAATAGATGAATTTACATTGATGTTACGAGTGGTTGTGTTGGAGGACGTTATGTTTGACGCAATCAAGTTGTTAAGGGTTTCATGGTAGCTACCTTCCACGACTCTAAAGAGGGGCCTTTACCATCATGATGATAGGATTTTTGATGTGTGCAACTACTTCCATCCTTGCATGGCTACGTGCAGTAGGACCGTTATTGGAAAAGTCTACAACCCATATTCCCAGGAGCTACTAGCATTGAGGGGTAGGTCAACCACCCACACACCTCACAAAGTTGCTAAAAAATGATCAATCAGATCATCAAATAGTGCCTACTCTCAAATCAAATCAATCAAATTCTACCAAACCAAACGTAGTATGGAGGAAAGAGGGGGAAGTATGGAGGAAACAACAAGGGATGAAAGACCATTTGCATAAGGAGTTCCCCCCACAGGCAAGGCCTAGAAGTATCAAATACCAATGATTAGGATTAAAAAATGTAGATTAAAATTTTATTAAATTCACAAACTTAAAAGGCATTAGAGATGTCAAGTACCAAATACTATCTGCCGATAAGTATACCCTACCGATAATTACAAACTATCGATAATTTATTCCAACATTTTAATAAAATTAAAAATATATATATTTAATCTAATTGTAGACTTTAGAACTAAATAAACTAAAATCGTATGCCTATTCATATCCACAAAAAGTTCCATGTTAATGATCCTTTAGATAGGGTTCATTTCCTAAATATTTTCATTACATAAAAGAACCTATATATTTTTAAAATTACATTTTTCTAACTCTTTCCTTGTTCTCTAGATAATCTCCAACCAATTTTTTGAATTCAGTTACCACAATGTTAACTGTTATTGGCCAGTGAACTGAACCAATCCTTATCAAGGTATTAATTTTAGCACAAGTGCCTATAATATGGGAGTATGCATTTATCTATTTTTTCTGCTATCAAGTTATATCCTATCCTATTGTTGCTCCATATATAGTTGTCCTCTTTAAACTCAACCTCCCATAGATGATTATTTTAGAATAAAAGTTGAGAAATCTCTTATACTTTGGGTTATTTTACTAATTCCTCCAAATTTTTCATCCAACTTGGTTATGGCATTTAAATATCCTATGACCATGAATCAATTTTTTTGGTCTTTACTTCTCGTAAAGGCTTCAATCCCACTCCATACTTCTAATATGTTTGATCGAGTTGTAGGTATATAAACATTGATAAGGATGAAATCAATATCTATGAAGTAACATGAGACTAACGAGGCTATCCAATGCCTAGTTTTATGAATGGTTTCACAAGAGGTTCTAACTAGATTTGAACATGTTAGAATTTCCTTCATTGTTCCTTCTATATCCACAACATTACATCTTGCCCATATTGCTTTCATAGTGGTGGAAACTTATTTCTTTATCATTTTAGTTTCCTAGATAAAGAAAATATCAAGTTTATTATTTAAATAGAGATCCCTGATACACCTTTTCTTTAAGGAGGCATTAAAACCCCTTATATTCCCTAAGATGGTAACCATGTCTCATTAGGGGCTACTGGCCCCTCTTATGAATTACCAATATTATTTTGTTGTTTGGTAAAAATAAGTTCAACCATCTTAGATTGTATTCCTTTCTCTATGTTTGCTCTTGCTTCCCTGGTTCTTACTTGATAATTTGAAGGTTTTCCTCTTTTTACCTTGCCAATATTGGAAGTAGGTCTTATTATTCTATTCCTCAATATTATTTCACAACTTTCCTTTTTATTAGCTTTATCCTCTCCTAGCTTTGCTAAGGAAGCTTTTATCTTATCTTGATAATTTTTTTGGTATTTTTTTATTAATGGTAAAGGTATTAACATCTAACATTGTGTTTTATCTACAACTTTCTTTATCCTAAATTATACATGGTACTACAAGAGAGTCTCCAAAATATGTTGAGGCACATTCCTGAGGTTCAACAAGAATAATCACCCCTAAATTAGGATCATACTGAGTAGATAGTTCCTTATTAACAATTTTAATCCCATTGTATCATATCCATTATGCTTTGATTTGTTTTTTCTTCATAGGTTAAGGCCTCAAAAGAATTGGTATTTCTTCCAATGCCCTTACTACAACTTTCTTTCTCCTAAATTATTCATGGTACTACAAGAGAGTCTCCAAAATATGTTAAGGCACATTCCTTAGGTTCAACAAGAATAATCACCCCTAAATCAGGATCATATTGAGTAGATAGTTCCTTATTAACAGTTTTAATCCTATTGTATCATATCCATTATGCTTTGATTTGTTTTTTTTTCATAGGTTAAGGCCTCAAAAGAATTGGTATTTCTTCCAATGTCCTTACTTGGTGGTATCCACTGTTTATTTACTTTCATATGTCTAGACCTATTTTCTAGAAGTTGAAAACCATCCTCATCCATATCCATATATATGTTTCTCTTGTGGTTTTCTACATATGTTTTGTTGGACTCTTCATAAGGCATAATATCTCAAAATGTCCTACTTCATAACATTTTAAACATCTAAAAGATATGTTTCTATAATCCATAGTCTGGATCCACAACTTACTCCCATATTTACAAATAATTAATTTTAACAAAAGTTTAATGATATCAATCATAACCAATATTTGGACATAAATAGCCAAAACTCTATCTTTTATCGTTTATAAAATCTCAACAAATTCTATTAAAATAATGCAATTAATTAAATGGTTTATATTTGTTAAAATCTTCCTTAAATTAGGTCCAAGGTGTAGACCAATTGGTTCATCCAAACCCCATAATGGGGACGAAGGTCCAAGGTTCAAATCTCGGGCCTCGCCGGACTGAATGCTTGTCCCTTTCCTAGTGCTTTCAATGGCGTAAAAGGTTTAAAATAATTGTGGCATGGTGGTTATAGGGGTGGACTGCGCGAAGATCTGTGTGGCGGCTTTTGAGGCGGACAACGCAGAATACTATGGCGGCCATAAAAAGCTGGACAGCCTGCCTAGATTCATGGCGGCTACCGATTCCACCTTGTAAATTCAAAAAAAAAAAAAAAATCTTCCTTAAATTTTTTAAAATTTTAAACTACTTATACAACTAAATTTATTTTAAAAAAACTTCCTTTGAATGAAACTAATAAAATTTAATTTTTTAAATGTCCTTAAGTTTTTTTTGTTTGATTTGGTTAGTGTGAGAAACCCCTATGACCCACACAAGGCTGAAGAGTCTCCTCCCAACCATGACCCATCGTAAATCTCAAAGCTATGCTTATCAATAGCAACTTTAACACACACCCACCCCCTCATACACTCGCTTGAACCTTGGACCTATCGAAAAATATCCAAAGCTCGTACAGTTGCGCTATCCCGAAGACATATCCTCTAATAATATTTTTGATCATAACAAAATATTAATAAAATAAAATATTTTTAATATGTATGAGACTATAAAATAATATATATATGATTAGATAAAGGAGTTAGTCACAACCACACTATTTTTATCTAATATATAATTAATATATAATATTTAATGAAATTAAATTAATTAATTAATTAATTATTTTTTAATTTGGTTAGTGTGAGAAACCCCTACCACCGAAGCACAAACCTCAGCAATCTTCTCCCAACCATGATCCCTCATAAAGCTAAGAGCTATGCACAGACCTGAGCAGTCTCCTTCCAACCATGACCCCTCATAAAGTCTAAGAGCTATGCACAGACCTGAGCAGTCTCCTTCCAACCATGACCCCTTGTAAAGTCGAGAGCTAAGCTTATCAATAAGAAATTAACACACACCCACTTGACACTTGAGCAGTCTCCTCCCAACCATGACCTCTCGTAAAATTGAGAACTATGCTTATGGAATTAACACACATCCACCCCTCACACACTCGTCCACACCATGGTTTGAACCTTGACCTGAAAAAACCAAAACCCAAACCTTGTACTCTTCTTGGGACCAGTTTATTTATATATATATATATATATATATATATATATATATATATATATATATATATATTCATATTCATATGCGAACTTTTTATTTAAAATGTCGAAGTATATACCATAAAATTATGATTCGGGTTCAATCTTACTTTAAAAAAATTAAATCACAACCGGAGTGAAATGAAATGAAATATTTTAATTACTTCCGCGAGACCCAAATATGGTCCATGGGACCTCAAATATGGAAGTACAATTACTCAAATCATATCATATGATCTTTAATATCTTTGAGAAGGTTGTTCCTTCTCTTGCTGATTTGGGTTAGCAATTCTCCAACTTTTTTTATTTTAGTGTCTTCAAATAAATCTGCCATAAACCCGTTTCCAAGTGTTTCTTTGTATTTGTCACGAATATTTGAAAAATTCGGGCATTTATAGATGAAGTGTTCCTCTGTCTCTACTACCCCTGTACTGCATAGAGTACATATCCTTTCTTCCCATTGTTCTTTGGGTGTTGTCCATCTCCTTGTTTCATATCTAAGCCTATGAGAGCTAGTTCTTATTTGAGCAATGAATTTTTTTTCCTTCCACTTGATTTCAGCTCCTATATACGCTTTTTCTTTGTCATCATACGTTGGGTTAAAATTTGTAATATAATATAGTCTTTTCCTGCTTGCATTTTCCCACATTCCACTTTTGATCTTTTTATTCACATAATTTTTTATGTCTTTGTTGACATTTGGGCATTCATTTATGTTGATTTCCCATCGTTTCATCAATTTCTGATTTTGTTTCATCCATGTATTCTTTTGCCTATGCAACTCTTCGTCCCTAGCTGCCTAGGCCATCTATCATCTTTCATGTTTTCTGTTTTTTTCAAGTAACATAACAACTTGGTCATAGCAATTGCTTCTAAAGGGAACATTCCAGTTTCAACTAGAATAATTTCATAAGGGGTTGTGGCCTTAATTTTGAGAAAATTTGTGATTAGATATTTTTGAATCCTTTCTATTTGCCTCCATTTTGTATTTGTTGTGCCACTAGCCCACACCTCGCAACCATACAAAAAAACCGGTGTAACAAGTAGGCCAAATAAGACCTTGGTGGTCTTCTAGTCCCACAACTCGACATTCCTACACCTGTTTTTGAAGTGCATATAGTGCTCTCCAACCACTTTGAGTTCTTTTCATCCTATATGTATTCCAATTAAGTTTGTCATGAAAGTCTATGCCCAGGTATTTGTATTCTCTTACTACCTCAAACGGTTCTCTTGCAAATTGAAATTCAAGTTGTTGCTTTTTTTTTTTCTGAAAAAATCATAATTTTTGTTTTGCTCGTGTTCACCTGCATCCCAACTTCTTTACAAAAGAGTTATAGAGCTTGAAGATGATCTTCTTTTGGCCACAAGAATTACATCATCTGCATACATGAGGAGTTTTACCACATATTTGGTTAAGTGCAGACCCTCTCCTCCAAATTTGTCTATCCATTCTTCTAACTTGTCAATGTACAGCCCAAATTTGTATATCCATTCTTCTAACTTGTCAATGTAGTGTAAACTTCGTAGATAATTTCATTCATCCCTTTTATCAAGGTACCCACCTAATCCTGGAAGGCAACGGGCAAATCAAAGTTCACACGAAAGAAGCAAAAGAGAGAAAATTAACTCTGACGAGTTCCGGTTTCCTTTGCAGGCCAGAGAGAAGGCATCTAGTTGTACTAGCTACAGCTGTCGCTGCACATTACAGAACGCTGCTTGGAAACTCGAATCTTTGAGGGATGTCTCTTACATATTAAGAGATGCAAGCATGGAGGATCGGGAGACTTTCAAATTATAGAAAAGCAAACCGAAGCCTCAACTTTCTAACTTGTCAATGTAGTGTAACCTTCGTTGATAACTTCATTCATCCCTTTTATCGAGGTACCCACCTAATCCTGGAAGGCAACGGGCAAATCAAAGTTCACACGAGAGAAGCAAAAGAGAGAAAATTAACTCTGACGAGTTCCGGTTTCCTTTGCAGGCCAGAGAGAAGGCATCTAGTTGTACTAGCTACAGCTGTCGCTGCACATTACAGAACGCTGCTTGGAAACTCGAATCTTTGAGGGATGTCTCTTACATATTAAGAGATGCAAGCATGGAGGATCGGGAGACTTTCAAATTATAGAAAAGCAAACCGAAGCCTCAACTTTCTAAATTGTCAATGTAGTGTAACCTTCGTTGATAACTTCATTCATCCCTTTTATCGAGGTACCCACCTAATCCTGGAAGGCAACGGGCAAATCAAAGTTCACACGAAAGAAGCAAAAGAGAGAGAAAATTACCTCTGACGAGTTCCGGTTTCCTTTGCAGGCCAGAGAGAAGGCATCTAGTTGTACTAGCTACAGCTGTCGCTGCACATTACAGAACGCTGCTTGGAAACTCGAATCTTTGAGGGATGTCTCTTACATATTAAGAGATGCAAGCATGGAGGATCGGGAGACTTTCAAATTATAGAAAAGCAAACCAAAGCCTCAACTTTCTAACTTGTCAATGTAGTGTAACCTTCGTAGATAACTTCATTCATCCCTTTTATCGAGGTACCCACCTAATCCTGGAAGGCAACGGGCAAATCAAAGTTCACACGAAAGAAGCAAAAGAGAGAGAAAATTAACTCTGACGAGTTCCGGTTTCCTTTGCAGGCCAGAGAGAAGGCATCTAGTTGTACTAGCTACAGCTGTCGCTGCACATTACAGAACGCTTTTACTGCTTGGAAACTCGAATCTTTGAGGGATGTCTCTTACATATTAAGAGATGCAAGCATGGAGGATCGGGAGACTTTCAAATTATAGAAAAGCAAACCAAAGCCTCAACTTTGAGCAATTGGAAAATTCGGATCTTTGAGGGATGACTCGATGGAAGCAGGGGATCACGAGTCTCTAAAATCTCAGGAAAAAAAACGAAATTTCGACTTTGAACAATCGAACATGTCTTCTTTTCCATAACTACACAGGTGGCAAAGTGGAGGTAAGAGCTCTGTCTAGCGGGATGCAGAGGATATTATTTTTAGGATAAAGTTTTTTTAAAATCTTTTGGTTTATTTTTCATTCTATTTACACATATTTTAGGAGGGTTTTGGGTTTGAATTTTTTGGTTTTTAAAAGAGATCAAAATTTTTTATCTTAACTTTTAAACGAGTTTATGTAAAAAATTTCATATTAAATAAGGTTTGAAAGAATGAAAACTCATCATAAGTTTACAATTTTTTTAATTTTTTTTACATTGAAGAAATTTTTATTTTCTTCCTTAAAAATTGATTCTTTCTTTTTTACGAGAGAAAAGTTTGATTTTTTTCGTTGCTTGAGATCAAGACTGAATTTTGGGATGGAAAATGCTTTCCTTTCCTTTTCCCTGAGAAAGGCTCGCAAAGAGCGTACCCAATCCATTGTGTAGAGTGGATGCAGCTTGCATGGCTGTGTCAGTTGCTCGCAGTTTGGCTTATATAATAAGAATTTGGAACGAATAGTAATGACTACTCGTTTGCTTCTGCTAGGAATTGGAGGTCACGTTCAAGAATCAAATTTCAAGAATCAAATGAAAAAGGTCCTAGGGTAGAAAAGAACTGTTTTATTTTAATTTAAAAGTAAGCATTTTGTGAGCTTTATCTCAATGTAAGCATAAATTTTTCACAGCTCCCGAGAGCTGTTGCAGTACGTTACAGAACGCATTTACGGCTTGGAAACTCGGATCTTTGAGATGGCTCTTACCTATTGAAAGATCCAAGCATGGAGGGTCAGGAGACTCTAAAGTCATAGAAAAACAAAAAGCCCTTGTTTTCCATAAGTGCAGAAGGAGTTATATATTTGAACATATACTTATAATCATTCAAGGATTGCAATCACCATAGGTTCTAAAAGAGAAACAATTGCACAAAGTATTAAGGAATTATAAAGTAAGATGAAGGAAGATTCATCTTACTTTAATTGATTTATAATCTATGCATTCGAAACACACAAAAGCACAGTAAAGCAAAAGTGAGAATCCCCAGCTTAAAAACTCCTTCTTTTTAAGCTTCTTTCGAATGCTTCAATTATCTTCCTCCCTTTGAAATAAAAGATTTTAATTAAGTCCGCTTCAATTATCTTTCTTCTTCTCTTTCATTTGAAAAGATTTTAATTATGTTTGGAAGATTTAAATATAATTTCTAAGTTCGGAAGCACATTTATTCTTTAAGAAAAAGTGGTTCTTTTTCTATTAATTTAAATTAACAATTTTTTTTAATTTTACTATTTTCAAATAAGTTTATCATAAATCCGTTTCTAAACATTTTTCACTATCATAAACTAACCCTTCCAGCTGTATATATATATATAGATATTCCGAGATACTATCCATTCAATAGTCATGCTAGGAAGATAACAAAATGGAGGATCTAAGGTAGACTAAATTGGCTCAATTTTTTTTCTTCTAAAACCTGGCTCAATTTTTTTTCTTCTAAAACTTAATCCAACTAATCGTGTTTTATTACGTCTAATTAATTAAACTATAAAATTTATATTTTTATGGTTATCAAATAATTTATTTTACTATTTATCAAATATATTTGATAAAATGTATTCTTCACAAAAACATTGATTACAACACAAAACACCTTGAAACTAGGCATTAATTCCTAATTCATTATATAAAAGGGTCCTGCCAAGGCAGGTCATGACAAATATAAGCAAATTCGGTTTTTGAGGGATGGCTCCTTAAAATGGAAAGATGGAAGCAGGGAGGAACAGGAGACTCTAAAATCTGAAAAAAAAAAAACTGAAATTTCGACTTTGAACAATCGAACATGTCTTCCTTTCCATAACTATACAGGCCGCAAAGTGGAGGTAAGAGCTCTCTATCGCGCGATGTAATCTTCAGGATTAAATTTCTTTTAAATTATTTGTAATTACTTTTTTTCCCTCGGTTTTAAAGGATTTTTTTTTGGACCCACTCTTCTTCGACGAAAAAGTTGATTATTTTATTTTATTTTATTTTTAATTTTTTTTTTAAATAAAGTGGATGCAGCTTGCATGGCTGTGTCAGTTGCTCGTATTTTAGCTTATATTAGGACTGCTCTCATCCCTTATTTTTACCTTAACTAATAAGAATTTGGAAGGAGTTGCTCGTATTTTGGCTTATATCATGTCTGCTCTCATCCCTTATTTTTACTTTAACTAATAAGAATCTGAACAGAATAGTAATGGCTATTCGTTTGCTTTTGCTAGGGATTAGAGGTCATGTTCAAGAACCAGATCAAAAAGGTCCCAGGGTAGTAAAGAGCTTTTTTTATTATTTTATTTTAATTTTTTTAATTTTTATTTAAATATAGGTATCGTGGGTAGCATTTCTATTAATTCGCAGAACAAATCCTTAATAGTAGGAGAAATTCACATATAGCCGTATATACGCCGCAAATGGCATAACCAGAGGCATCAACCAGCACGTTCACTTTTCTCTAAATTCCAGTAATTCTCTTACACAGTATACATTCTGGCAAGTTACAAATCTCTTCACCAGCATGAAACAGGGCTGCAATTGTTCTGAAAATTGGGCATATAATCATTTAAGTTTGCAAGGTCTTTATTTACTTAACAAGAAGCACACTTTGTTCTCACCGGCAGTTAATCCTCCAAATGTTTTTATTTAAATATAGGTATCGTGGGTAGCATTTCTATTAATTCGCAGAACAAATCCTTAATAGTAGGAGAAAATCACATATAGCCGTATATACGCTGCAAATGGCATAACCAGAGGCATCAACCAGCACGCTCACTTTTCAATAAATTCCAGTAATTCTCTTACACAATATACATTCTGGCAATTTACAAATCTCTTCACCAGCATGAAACAGGGCTGCAATTGTTCTGAAATCTGGGCATGGAATCATTTAAGGTTGCAAGGTCTTTATTTACCTAACAAGAAGCATACTTTGTTCTCACTGGCAGTTAATCCTCCAGATGTTTTGGATTTATAAAACATTTTGAAGAATGCCTCTGCTTTGGGTTGCATTGGGCATCCGGCATAGTCTGGACATTCAACTATTGAATTAGATTTTCTCACAAAGTTGGAAGCTGTTGAGCCTTTAATGCTTAACTCTTAGCATGCTATTAAGCTTACTGGAAGGTTGACAAGTTGAAGTGGGTTTATAGACTTTTATAGCTTTGGAGTTTTCACGGAAGTGCATTTGATATTTGACTTGTTGCAAGGCAACCGCATTTGATATTATATGAACTCCTCTTTCTGTGGCTCTGAACTCCTTTTTTCCTTTCTGCGGCTCTAATATTTAAAAGAATGTAACAAGAGGATGCTTTATTTCCAATTTTTTTTTAGCTTTAATATATAATGATTTACAATCTTGTAATTGATTGTGCCAATGTAAACATTTAACAAGTTTTCCCTATAAATTCTAACAAGCCATTCTTAAAAATTTGTTGTAACAAACAATACAATAATAGAAATCTCTATCTTATTTATTAATAGACTTTATTTTTTATAAACAAAATTATACATTAGAATCATTTTTAACATAATAATTTCAACTAAGCTGCAAGCATTACTGTAATGGTAAGGGTTTTGGCCTTTCTTTAGAGGTCCAAGGTTCAAACCCCATTCAGTATGAGGGGGCGAAGACCTCTCATAAAATCCTTTGTAAAACTCATTGCATCAAGTGGCATTAGCTCAACTGGTTAGATTCTTCAACATTTAAGGAGGAGACAAGGGTCTAATCATGCCAAACCGTATATGGTAATATCTTACCAAAGCTTTGTTGTAGTACTATTATAATATCTAAGCTTTGTTGTAATACTACGGTGAAGCATTTTCAATCCCATAAAACCAATTTAAAAAATCATAATGATTTCACAGATAGGCTTTCTTAAAAGAATTATAACTATTAGCTAGAAATAGCCAAACAACCAAAATTTTAGCCATGTGTTAAAAAGTTTTCATGCAGACTTGTAAATTTCAACATGCAGGATATTAATTTTCTTTGTTCATGCACTCAAACCTGACTTCCCTCATATCCTTTGCCCTCAGTTTAGTAGTTAAGACAAAGCACTTTGCCTGTTCTTTTAAATCTAGTCTTAAAACATGTTGATACTGGCCTGAAACTTATAGCCGCCTTAGAGGAGATATGATATTATTCCTTGATAAAATAATTTTTACCGTAATATGACAACCTAGATGGTCAAGCCGTGACTGAGTTACGGATTCTGGAAATTTTATGCAGACTCGTAAATTTCAGCATGCAGGACATTAATTTCCTTCCTTCATGCACTCAAACCTAACTTCCCTCATATCCTTTGCCCTCAATTTAGTTAAGACAAAGCACTTTGCCTTTTTCTTTTAAATTTAGTCTTAAAACATGTTGATGCTGGCCTGGAACTTATAGCTGTATGAACTATGAAGCCTTAGAGGAGATATGATATTATTCCTTGATATAATAGTTTTTACCGTAATATGACAACCTCAATTTCCAGAATCCCTAACTCAGTCAAGGCTTGACCATCTAACATAATTCTGACACCAGAAAATCATAATGTTTCACAAAGTGAATTTGGATTGTGTATAAGTTTTACTAAAATTTGTCTGTGGAAAGCCTTCTCTTACAATTCTATGGTTCTTCATGTTTTTTTTTTTTTTTTTTTGACATCTTTCTTCATGAAAAATAACAACCGAAATGGTAAAATTAAGTTGGTAAAATTAAGTTTGTTTGGGTTCACAGATGTGGTTCTTTATGATTTTTTTTTCCTACATCTTTTTTCATGAAAAATAACAACTAAAATGCTAAAATTAAGTTTGTTTGAGTTCACAGATTTGGGGTAGCTTGATGAGCACCTGTTGTGGACCCCAAAACTTTGGTATTGAAGGTGTAAGTGTGCAGGGGTACTTAAGGTGCAAGGATGTTATAATAAAATGGGAAAGTTGAAACTGTAGTTACAAGGTTTGTCCAATATAGGTACAGGTTCTGTCCAGTTTGAACTTTTCAGTCTGGCTAAGCTGGTTTGGTTCGATTCGGACCATGTTTTTTAATTTAGAAGAATCGTAATTTAGAAAAAAAGTAAAATTGTCAGAAAAAATGATTTTATTTTCCCTTAGGTTTGTGTAATTATTTCCATATTCAAGCTTGGTAGTGTGGTACCTATTTTTAAGGGTCGTTGTTCTTCACCATCGATGGAGTTTCAGGTAGCCGCTGAGCCCTGCGTTGTCATAGGATTCAAACTGGGGTTGTCTGACAATGTAACGTAATTTCTTATTGGACTTATCGTTGTAGAGGGGATTCTGCAGTTATTTTCCAGGCCAGATTTTGCAATTATTTTCCAGGCCTTTTTTGCTTTGTTAGTGATGGTTGTTGATTGGATTAATCATCCAAATTAAAGGAATTGTATGTGCCCATCCCTTTGAGGGAATTATCCGTTCGATAGATAGACAATGAAAGAATAGGCATTTTTTTTAATTTGGTTATATGGTCTTGAAACAAAGTCATCCATATCACATTGTGGCCATATTATAGCAAAATTTCAATAACCCATATTATTGTGGCACGACAACAAATCGTCTTATTAAGGGATGCCTTCTCACATGTTTATTACATTGTGGGAATTTGAACTCGGGTTGGTCTCGTATGATTGTATCTCATTTACCATTGCTCCATAATGCCTTGTATAAAAATGTTAAGGTCCACCCATGAAGATTAGAGCCTTGGATTATGGTATGGAACTTTTCAGTCCCCATTGATTGACCCAAACCTAATGGCGATAGATAATTCGAATATTGTATAATTTATAATTCACTAGTTTTTAAGGATTTATTTATCACTGGTTTGTGCATCACAATGAGGAGATTTGAGCTCGAGTTGTGCTCATATGATTATATTCCATTTACCATTTGCTCCACAATGCATTGGACAAAAATGTTAAGTTTCACTATGGGATTGGAACTTTAGCATATAGTGTGAAATTCCTTGCTCCCCATTGATTGGTTGAAGCCCAATGGTGATAGGCAATTTGAATATTGTATAATTGTTTTTACATAGTGGAATTGGTAGCCACCATGATGATCCGGGCAGGTTGTCTAGCTTTTATGGCTATCACAGTATTTTGCACTGTCCCCCCAGGAGTCGCCACACAGGTACTTCGCGCAGTCCGCCCCTATAACCACCATGTCGCAATGCCGTTGAAAGCACCAGGAAAGGGATAAGCGTTCAGTCTGACAAGGCCTGAGATTTAAACCTTGGACGTCCATCCCCTTACGGGGCTTGGCCGCACCAATTGGTCTACACCTCAGACCTGAATATTGTATAATTTAGAATCCATTAGTTTTTTAGATTTTATTATATTTTGTAATTTTTAATTCGTAATGAGAACTAATGTAAGCAAAGGCTATGAAATTAAAAAATATATTTATCTTAATGGGTTATATGGATTTGAAATAGGCCCCATCTGCACATCATGACCACATAGTTGTATTGCAACAACTTGACAATTATGCATGTATCACTTGGCAAAGATTTGGACTTGGATCTTGTCCTAGAAAGTTGAGGAATTTAACAGATTGAGCTAATGCCACATGATTTAAATGTTAAGGTTCACCTATGGGATTGCAACCTTGGTTGATGGCATGAAATTCTTCACTTCCAACCAATTGTCCCAAATCCCATAGGCCTATGAAATTAAAGTATTATTTCATATAAAGTATTAAATGAAGAAAGCTAGGGGTAACAGGGCAAGGTAAAAGAGTTTTCCTTAAGGAGCATTGAGATGAAAAAAATGCTTTGCATGAAAAAACAAAAGAGTTGCAACAATGTCGATTTTGATTCTATTGTCCGTTGTTGATGCTTGGACCTAGTTTTTGGACAAGGGTTCGTGCCACCCGATGCATTATCCTTTGCATGCCCGAATCTGGTAGGCATTGTGACTATTTATATTTTTTTGTAGTTATTTATCTTAAGATCTTTTGCTTCTTCCTTTGTTGGTTTCCTCTACTTTTGCTTTTGCTTTCATGGTCTGTCCATGAATTTAATAGAGGAAAGTGAGCCAAGAAATAAAATCTCTGAGATTTTGGTGAGGGTTTTCTCTTTTGGCTCAGATTAGGGTTTGGTCACCTCCGAAGCCCTATCATGGCAATGGTGGTGGGGGATATCCCCCTCCCAAACCCTCCTTTTAGGATGTTACCATGATGACTACCTCCATACTCAAGAATGTTGACCATGGCTCATTTTCCTTGTTCTCACTACCTCCTCTATTCGACCAATCAAAACTAGAAAATATGACCAAAGCTTTGAAGGCAAGGAGGCCACAATAGTCCCAACCAAGTAACAAAGGCTCCTTTGTTCCTAAGTTGAATGATGCTCTAGTGGTGGAGATTCCTCTAGACTATATTCAGAGCTTGATCCTCACCCTAACTAAGAGAGCTCTTGCTTGCAAATTTATGGGTATTTGGCCTAGCCCAACAACCATTCAAAGATGGATCACCTCTTCTTGGGGATCTAAAATATCTAGCTATGAATTCATGATGGCAGGGAGAGGGTATTTCATAGTTATTTTCTCCTCCATAGAGGAAAGAGATGCAATATTTCAAGGAGGTCCTTGGTTCCTTGGATCAAGCCCTCTCTACATGACCCCCTAGTCAATCAGTTTTGACCCACAAGTGGAAGAACCAGAAGAAGTCTCAATTTGGGTAAGACTACCATTTTTACCCCTACATTTATGGAATAAACTGACTCTTGAGATGATAGGTAACTCTATTGGCACATTTGTAGACTGGGCTCCTTCAAAGGCCAATAATGCAACTTGTGCTAGGTTGTGTGTTCAAGTCAATCTAAAAAAAGGGCTTCCTAAAAACATAGGTATCAAAGTCTTGGATTGGATCCATACCCAACCACTAGATTATGAGCACATTCCCTTTAAATGTATTACCTATCATCAATATGGTCATTTCTCAAGGAACTATCCCACTAAGGTACAACAAGAGACAAAGGAGGAAGATCAAGAATTCCAAATAATAAGAAGAAAATAACAGAGAAGATCTAGAAGTAGAAGGAGGCCTCAACCACAACTAGAAAGACAAAACAATAATAAGTTCTCTATTTTATCACAAAATGAGGAAGAGGAACATCCAAGGACATCTAAAAAAGGGAAGATCCATCAGATCCTGAATCAGAAGAAGTGGAGGAAACTCAAGCTACCAAAGAAAACCTTCAAGAAGAGGAGATTGAAGAAATAGAAGAGACTCAATTAGCAGCAACAATGATTCTAAGAGGTACCCCAACCACCAGATCTTCTACTAGAGGGAGGAAATCTAATCAAGAGGTAAGAACAGAACAAGCAAATATAGAGATTCAAAAGAAAGCATAAACAACCTTAGACTTCAGCAAGGCTAAGAAGCCACTTAAGAAATGAAGGTTCTATCATGGAATGGAAGGGGATTGGGTAGTCCCCTAAAAAAAACTACCTAAGTCAATTAATAGCCCAACAGAAGCCAATGGTTATCTACATTCAAGAAACTAAATTGATAAAGTAATTAGCAAGAATAGAATGGAAAAATATATGGAGATCCTTAGACCTAGAAGCAATAGATTCATCAAGTGCCTTAAGGGGGCTTCTCCTTGCATGGGATCCATAGGCCTTGATATGTATTAATAAAACAAGACACTCAAATTGGATAGCAACTTCTTTCTCCTCTCCATAGGGACAGACTTGGACCATAGTCAATTTTTATGGACCAAATAACTTAGTCTTAAAACAAGAGGCTTGGAAAAGTCTTCAACACTAGATTCATTAGGAAAGACCCCCAAATTTAATTATATCAGGGGACTTGAATGTGACTTTAGCCCAATGGGAGAAAAAAGGAGGCATTCCCTCAAAAGACCCTTCTAAGGACCTGGTTATGCAAATTATAACTGAGCAGAAACTTTAAGACATAATCCCCAAAAATGGAAAATTTACATGGACAAACAGAAGAGTTAGGGTTAAATTCATTATAGAAAGATTAGATAGATTCTTGATACAAGAAGATATACTATTCAGGTATCCACTTGTATCAAGTGGCATAATTCAAAGTTTAGTCTCAGATCATAAGCCTATCTATTTGGATACGAGTGATAGTGCTCTTGGAAAAAGAAGATTCCTTTCAAATACAATCCAGAATAGATGGAGAATGAGGAGTTTGCACCTTTAGTAGAAAGTATCTAGAAGCAACATGTCTATGCAAACAATCCCCAAGAGGTATGGAAAATAAAAATTTCCAATCTCAAGAAAGCCATTAGGGACTAGATTGCCAATAAGACTAAAGTTCAAAATAGGTCAAGCATATTGCTACAACAGATGGAGGAAGCAGAGCAAGAGATAGGTGATCAACCTCCAACCCCTCAACAGGAAGAGAGAAGACTCCAGTTGAACCAAGAAATGGATCAAGCTTTCAGAGAAGAAGAGGCACATTGGAGACTTTAATCAAGAATGATCTAGCTCAAGAAAGGAGACAGAAACACAAATTACTTTCATCTAAAAACAATGCAACACTACCAATAAAATACAATCAGAGAAATTCACAAAACTAAAGAAATTTATTCTGATCAGGCAGTCATAAAGGAACTAGCAAGAGATCATTACTCAACCCTTCTCACAAAGACAATAGTAAATCAGTAGGCTCAGGCCACTCTCCTAAACAACATTCCTCCTTTGTTAAAAAATAGAGACAGAGAAGATCTCTCTTCAACAATAACCAAAGAAGAGTTGGAAGAAGTTATACATTCACTACCCAAGGACAAAGCTCTAAGACTAGATGGCTTCACCAACAATTTTTATCAGCAATTTTATGAAATTATAGGAGATGACCTATTGGCAATGATAGAAGAGACAAGGATAAGAGGTAAGCTATCTAGGGCAATCAACTCCACTTTCTTAGCTTTAATTCCAAAAGAAAAAATGTAGTTACTTTTGACAGATTTAGACCTATATCTTTGTGCAATTGCTCTTATAAGATAATGACTAAAATAATAGCAAATATAATTAAAAGGAAGATTAATGATTTGATAGAGCCAGAACAAGGGGTTTTATTCTAGGGAAACAAATATATGACAACATTATAATGATTCATGAAGCCCTACACTCAAGTGCCAAGTCCAAAAAGAAAATAATAGCCATTAAACTTGATATGGCTAATGCCTTTGATAGAGTAGACATTGGCTTTTTAACACAGGTGTTAGCCAAATTTGGATTTCTAGCTCAAATGATAGACTAGATAAGAGCTTGCATAGAGGGACCTTGGATAGCCCCTCTAATCAATGGGGAACCTGCTAACTTCTTTAAAGCCACTAGAGGATTAAGGCAAGGGTGTCCTCTCTCCCCTTACCTTTATATCCTTCTAGCTAAAACTTTAGGGAGGACCCTGACCAAATTGAGAAGGAAATAAATCTTGGGAATTAGAGCAGCTACAGGATATAGAACAATCACTCATGCTCAATTTATAGATGACACTATTTTACTAGGGGAAGCCACAAAACTAAATGTCAGGTTAATCAAAGAAGTTTTAGATTGCTTCTCTTCAGCCACAGGGGCAGAGATAAACACCCAAAAGAGCATATTTTACACTATAAATACTTCAACAATAGAAGATAGAGGTTTCTCTTAGATTTTGGGATTTCACAAAGGTAGTGATACCTTTAACTACCTAGGTGTTCCTATGGGCTTCCATAAAAAAAAGGAAACTTGGAATGTAATTCTAGAAAAGATGTCAAGGAGAATACAATAATATAGCAATGGTTGGTTGAGTTTGGCTGGAAGAATTATTTTAATCAAATCAGTATTAGCAAGTCTTCCCATATATCAATTGTTGGTGTATCATGCACCCTTATATATCTTGCAGAAGTTAGATGCAATGTTAAGAACTTTCCTATGGCAAGGGGGAAGGCAATCAGATAGGAAAAAGTTCCATTTGGTCAATTGGGAGACTATTACCAAGCCAAAGGAGCAGGGAGGCCTAGGAATCAGAAAAACAATAATTGTTAGCAAGGCACTAAGTGCTAAGCTACTTTGGAATCTGCTCACTCCACTAGACTCTCCATGGAAGCAAATCTTAAAATGCAAATATCTAAACAACTCTAATGGGATCCAACTCATAAAAAGTGTGAAAAGCATAGCAGGATCCTCCTCAATTTGGAAATATATTATGGAAGCTAAAGATATTATATTAAATCATACCTCTTGGATTCTAAGGGATGGTAAACAAATTAATATATGGGATGATCCAATCTTGGGAGGACCTCCAATCATTAAGAATTGTTTCCTAAAAATAAAAGCAGACCTACAACAATTGGGTGTTAACTCTCTTGCAAGCTTAATTGAATGGGTGAGAGATCCACCCCTACCACATCTTGACCAAGACTCATGGAGACAATTGCACATCCAAACTAAAGGGATTAAACTTTCTCCCCAAATTCTAGATCAACTTATATGGGGCTCTATTAGTGGGTCAGGTGTTTACACAGTCAGACAAGGGGTGTTATTACAACAACAGGGTCAGAAGAACTCAACCATAGCTAAGGTATGGAATTACAAGGTTCCCCCCAAACTTCAAGCCTTTCTTTGGTTGGTGCTCCAAAACAAGATTCTTACTAGAGACAACCTCATTAAGAGGAATATCATGGGGCCTCATATTTTCCATAGGTGTCTTAAGAACAATGAAACAATATCACATCTATTCTTTTAATGTACAGAAGCAGTTAAAATATAGATTGAAATAACCCAACAGCTAGGATCAACACTATCAAGAACCTTCAACTCAAAAAATTGCCTAACCAATTGGGGCCAAATGTACAAATGGGGACTAAAGGACAAGCACCTTATCAGGAAGATATGGTATTCAATGCCAATATTCATCATTTGGCACATATGGAAGGACAAAACAAGATAATTTTTTATGACAAAAGAACCAATTTTCAAGTGTTAACCAATAGAGTGTTAAGGGAGATAGTCTTGAACACAAAAGCTATATATCATAAACAACAAGACATTAGGAGATTAAGAAAAAGGAGATACAACTATTACACCAAATGGATCTCCAAAATCTCCTAAATTTTAGGCCATAGGTTAGAACAATCAAACCTCCAGAGATAAAGTTCCCTACACTTTTCTTTGATGGAGCCTCTAAATCAAACCCAGGCCATGCAACGACTGGTGGTGTGATACTAGTGGCACCACACTATGAAATGCTTCAGTTCAAAATCAATTTGGGGAAAACAACCAATAATGTTGCAGAATTGATAGGCTGTGAAATGGGACAAAAATTGGCTCAGGAACAAGGCATTAAACAACTCCATGTGTATGGTGATTCGAGACTTGTGATCTCTGCCCTATCTAAGGGGAAGGATTTCTCATCAGTCCAACTACAAATAGTTTAGAGAAGACTAAGAGAATTGGAGCAAAAGTTTGAATATATACAATACTCCCACATTGGAAGGAGGCATAATATGGTGGTTGATCGCCTTGCAAATGAGGCCATAAACATAGCCTATTTGCATCTCAGAGTAATAAGAAAAAAGAAAAGCAGACAACATGAGTGGCATAGATGATAGGAAGCATATGGTAATTTTGGAGCCTTTGAAGATTTTGGCGCCCTTGGAGATTTTGATGCCTCTGGACAACCCTGGAACATTGCGTGATTCTGGAGCTTTTGGTGTTTCAAGTTTTCTCGGTGATTATGGTACCCTTTGCATCTCTGGCACCCTTGGTATACTATTGCACTTTTTGGAGTTTTTGAATTTGCTTTGTTGCTTGTTCCTCCTTTTGGACAACAATCTTGTGACCTCCAAGTTGCTTGTTGGATAATTGTTCTTTGCAAATTTGAATATCAATATATAACTCCTTTTCTTTTTAAATATTAAATTATAATTCAGTAGTTTTAATAATAATGCTAAAAATATTAATATTATTATGATATCGTGTGTGTGCATGTATGCCTAGACATGACATTTTTACTTTTCCAAACCAAACTTTTACGAAAAATTCAAACTTACATAACTCTTCGACTCTTCATTTGGACCCAACTTTCCAGACATTGCAACAATGGTTGAAACATTAAATTATCACAACTAGTGAGAAAGGGATGAATAAATAAGTTTTCCTTTCTCTTTCTTGATGCTTTATTTCTTATTTGACTCGGGTGCATGCACCTTTTGTGTGGGGAGGCTTTGTTTCACACCCATACTTGCATCAATATTGGTGCAAGCCAGGCATCATGTGTGCCCAAACAACTTAAGGTAAAAGTAACATTCTTTTTTGTAATTTCATTTATATTTGTTGTATATTCTATATTTATGGTAAAAAAGCATTGGTTTTGTGTTTATCTATTGTTTAAAAATATAGATAAGATAATAGAATTCTACTAATGTCCATAAATGACCAAAGTAGGCCAATGGGACTCATTGAAAAGAGCTGTTAAAAATTACAATGCATTATAGTAACTAAAAAATACTACAAATTTAAGTTAACCTAGAGTAAAGAATCTAGTGTAAACTATTTCGAAGTGGAACTATACGATATAGAATTATAGCCTTGATGGTTACCCAAAATGGATAAATCTTAACATGCTAAAAATAATTATTAAGAGATAGCTAGAAGTCGAGGTATAATAGAGATAGAAAGGAGCTTCAATAGATCCAAGCATTAATAATCTATAGTAGGATGTAAAGCACAAGCACAATCGTTGTTATCACCAACTATCCCACAAGGGCCAACACAAGATCTAATGATGCTTCCAAGAGAATGACCAGGACTAAGAGGGTTTGCTTGGATAATCCTAGGAGGATATAGAGTTTATCAAAATTTTAAACAATTTGTTGGAGGAGGTTGTAGTAGAGAGGTGAGTATCAACAATGTAGTCCAAATTATTACTGATGACCCACTAGCTTATGTGGCAATAGGAAGACTTGCTGAGGGATGTTCCCTTTGTTTTTTTTGGATTTCTTGTGCCATTTGTTACATCAATGTGATTTTTAATGATCTTGGAAAAATATTCTAGATGAAGATTTGTTTAGATAAATTAAAAAACATGAAATTAATGTCAACAAACACACATCATTACCCCAATTGATGAAGTAAGTTACAGAGGGTAAGCAGTTCGTCCAACAAGATGTTGGACTATTTGTGATGATATATACATGCAAAATTATACAAGAATATAGTATGTATGTATAGAATGTAGGATTTCGTAACATATTGCTGTCTCATACACATACATACATGCAAAAGATATGCATGCAAAAATGGGGGCTTAAGTTGTAGAATATCTGCTTTCAATAAGAGGTTGGACCATCAGTGGAGGATGTAGTGGAATCTAGTAATACATGCCTGTCTAGACTGCTTGGGATGTCTTATGCTTAATTTATATGTTGTTAAATTGAATTTATAGCCTTAATATGGAAGTTAGAGGGTGATGTTAATTTTTTAATTTTGTTCATTTAATGTATATTGTTAATATTATTAGTTACACTATCAGATGGCATGAGCTCAATCGGTTAAAAATTTTCAAATTTTAAGGTGGAGAATAAGATTCAAATCGTGATACATGCATAATTGCCAAGCTATTGTAATACCATGGTGGTCACAATGTAATACGAGTGGGGTTCGTTTCAATCCCATATAAGCAATTTAAAAAAATACTATTAGTCTCTCTATGTCTTTGTGTGTGTACATCTTTATGTATTTGCAATTATTCCAATTGACCCTAAATGTTTAATAATTTCTAATGTAAGAACCTTTTTCTTCTCTTCCTCTCAAACTAAATGTTTGTTCTTGTTAATTGTGCTTTGTAGAGCCTTAATGAGATAAAGGGAGCTCTAGAAAGAATGTTGATCAGCAAGGAGTGGATGGGCTACAAATATGCCATAGGACTGATTGGCTTGATGTTCTTGAGCATGTGTTTGACAAGGCATTTTGGAAAGGTATCACATGAGGTCATTAAGGTAAATGAGGACTCATTACTTCTTTTCTTTTACTCGTTTCACTTTTGTTATCTTATACCATTGTGTCCATCTAGATTTATTGATTCCTAATTCTCATTTTCAGTCTCTTATTTGTGGAGCCTTTGTTGAGGTTTCCTTCGCTTCAAGGAAGAAATACTGTTCATTTTTTGGAAACATCAACCATAGCTGGGAGGAAATACTCCTTGTGTAATACAATGATGAGCTCTTTGTAGCAGATGAAAAGGCTTGAGAATTTAGGATGAGCTCCAAATTTATGAGTATGGAATGCTATCCTTTTTCCTCACTTAAATGCATTAGAATTCCATTAGAACTAGGAAGATTAAAGGCCAAGCATATTTTATTTCTTTACCTTAATTATTAGTCGTTGAAAAATATTTAAATTATGTCAATCTGGAATAGTAGTAAGCCTTTGCTTTTAAGAGCATGAATGATGATTTTTGTTAGTATAGGATTGTTTTACATGAATGTTGAGGTATAAGAATAACATATTAAGTTTCCCATCAAGAAGATTCAACTCAAGGCAATATGGTGAAGAAGGGTATGAAATTCTTGTTAGAGTTGCCTTGTAAACTTGCATATCCTTCCCACTAATTATTAGAAATTGATTCTAACAATAGTCAACATCTCTACAACTCACATATACAAAGTATATAGTGTGAGGCTAAGCCTTCCTTTCATAGTTTGAGGTGAAACCTTATATGAGACACCTAATTACCTTGTATAAAACATCTATGTTGCGTGAAAATGGATACAATATTAGATATGGATACAACAAATTTTCAAGACCTCTTAATATGGATACAATTATATATGACATTATAAAAAGCATATATGTTTTATATATGAAAAGAAAAAAGATATAACACAAAATGTTTACACATAAATTTTGAATAGTATATTTTCATTAACTAAGGGGATGATTGTCATTGATTTTTAACTTTTAATTTATTTTAAAAAAAGTTGCATATTCTTCTTTTAATGTCATGTTGTGATTACAACGTTAGACATGTCTAAAACATGCCACGATATAATAGATATGGATCAAATAGGGGCATGTATTTAGATACATATGAATACAATACCCCTTCTATGATTTTTAAGGTCCATGAGCATAACAAATATTAGACTACCCTGTACCTCCTCGGGTCCACCATGCATGGGAGGAGGCACCCATGTTATTTGCCTAGGGGGTGTACATACCTTACACCTCGTAGGATTTGAACCTTGAACCTCCTTTTAGAGTACCCAAGCCTTCATCGTTGGGTCCACTCAAGTTGCATTGGGATAACGTCTAGATACGATACCCATATATTTAAATACTTTTGGATACGATACTCATGAGTTTGAATATGTTTGGATATAGTATCTAAGAAGTACCATATTTGTATCTGGTATGCGGATATGGGTATCTAGGCAAGAGAAGTATCAAATGAGGTAACTATGAAAAACATCGACAACATGTATACGAGCAATTGCTCCACTGCAAGAAGTGGGTATGAAATAGTCTACCCATCCATAATGGTTGAGGAAGACCCTACATTGCTAGTGTTTGATGCATTTAGAGCTTATGCAATGTGCAGGTCATGTCTCTTTGTAGCCAAACATGTTACAACTAAACAACCATAAACTCATTGGATATATTTCAAACCTCTTCCCTTTGCCCACAACTAAATTGAGGAGCAAGATATTAAGGCTATCTCTATTGAATCCATGCAAGTCCTATTTAGTTGGATCTTGATTATAAAATTGTTGATACCTTTTAGTGAGCTTGCCATAAAATTTAGTAGTTTTCTATATTACTAGGACATTGTTAAGATCATTGTAGAGAGACTTGGACTCAGTGTGGACTTGTAAAGGCTAATTTTTGACTTGGACTTGGACTTAGACTCGGGAAAAAAATAACATTGAAAAAATACAAATTTTCATTGGAAAAATATTTTTTCATATGATTAATTAACATTATACAAATCTAGAATTAATATTGTAAGCTATACAACCTTAAAGTACACATGAAAGTGACAAAATACACATCAATGTAACCATTGGGTGGTTGTTAGATTTAGTCATGGAGCATCTACAAGTCCTTTTGTTGTCATTTAACGTGTTGTTTATTTGTAATTATTTCCTCTTGATGAATATGTAGTGTTTGCTAATATTCATATTGAGTTAGAGTTTAGAGAGTACACAAGGTTGGTATATATCCCTTCTAATTTCCATGGTTCTCAAATTGTGTATGTATTAGGGGATGCCTATAATAGACGAATGATTATATATGGGGTAGTGGCTACTGTGAGAAAATCCTTCAAATCATGTTATCTCCCTTTTTGGTTTTGTGGCCATACATAGGTGCAATGCTCAAACCAACATTGAATATGGTTGATGCTATTCTCTAGCAAAGTATGGATAATAGTATATTATCCTTCAAATGGTATTACTACATATTGCAATTATTAGTCATCCTGTCTTCCTTAGAAAGAAACCTCAAGGACATTTTGTGCTTCTTTAATGGCCTCTTGCTATTTTATTTGTGTCTTATAAATCTCATTGGGATTGTGAGAGGTCCCAAGCATTGTATTGTTCCAATATTTCATGTCTAATTTTTTATGCCTTTTAGTTGCCTCAAACATGGTGAATGTTTCCGATGCTGATTAGGATTTCAGAAGTATCTATTTATTCCTAGGCCTAGTAGTTAGATGAATGTTCTAGAGAATGTATATCACAGGAAGTGCAAAGAAATTTTGCTCTTGATTATCGAAGGTGTTACACTTTGCATGGGGTGGTACATATTGCCATGGAGCTCAATACAAGATTGGTTTAGATTCCTCTTATGTCTACCCTTTTGGTCTCAACTTTCATTATTGATCTTCTTTGACCTTATCCTTGTATTCTATTGACTAATTTTCTTTTCCTTTCGTCTTTGGTCCTTTGTAATTAGGTGGGCCTTATGGTATTAGCCTTCCTTTTGGTTATTATTTTTTAACCTCAAAATGTACCTATTGGATGGCGATTAGATTCTTGAAAGCTAGGAAAATTTTTGGGTTTAGGATGCATATGAGTAACTTTTTGGGTTTGATTTCACCTTCTCTCTACTCTTTTTGCAAGTGGAAACAACAAAAATGAGGTCAATTTAGAACTAAAAAAAATTGATGCAATTTTTTTTTGTATTTTTGCCACTGCCTCCAAGTTTTTTTCTCAGACTCTCGAGTTTAAAAAAACTTGCGAGTGTAAAAAAAGAACTTTACGAGTCTAGAAAAACTCAAGCGGAGTCAAAAAAATCTAGAAGGGTCGACTTGTGCATTGATTGGGTGATTTATTAAAAAACTTGTCGAGTTTTGTAACTATGGTTAAGTGGTATGATTTAATCGACCGCTTATGTTATGCCAAAATATGATGCTATCCTAAGGAACATACATGAAATCAAGGGAATGTACACAAAGTCAACCATTTAGTAGATCCTTGATCTGAAGTTACATTCATCGTTAGTATATGTTCTGGTGGGTGGCCTCCAAGATACTTGTTCACCATGATCTTACGCCATAGTGAGTTGCTTTTTTTGATTAATCTCTATATTAGTTTAGATCCATACACCTATGGCAATAAGGACAAATGTTTTATTCCTAATCCACCCCATTTTTTGGGTAAGCATACAATATCCCACTTAACCAAATGAAACTTTTTTCTTTCTTGTTCTCTGGCACCATTCCACAAAAATATCCTTATTATCTTCTCAAAGTATCTAATTACCCCTACTAGTGCATGAAGAGATGCCATTAAATATATTGGAATGTCAGATAAAACTAATTTGATTAGAATCACTTTCCCAGCTAGATTCAACCATTTATGGGAGTTGCTTTTCTTGATTGATCTCCATATTAGTTTAGCTCCATATACCTTTGGCAATAAGGACAAATGTTTTATTCCTAATCCATCCCATTTTTTGGGTAAGCATACGATATCCCACTTAATAAAATGAAACTTTTTCTTTTATGTTTTTTGGTACCATTCCATAGAAATGTCCTTATTATCTTCTCAAAGTTCTTAATTACCTCTACTAGTGCATGAAGAGATGCCATTAAATATATCAGAATGGTGGATAAAACTGATTTGATTAGAGTCACTCTCCCAACTAGATTCAGCCATCTATGGGACCACATATTTAGTCTATGTATTACTTTGTTGATGACATTCTCCCATTTCTTTTTGGTATGCTTGCATGGGCCAATTGGCACCCCCCGGTATAGAAAGAATTCTTTGGATTCACCTAGTTTGAAGCCAAAAGTTCTTTCAAGTTTCCTCTTGAATGCTACTGAGTAATTATATGCATAAAGGACATGACTTGCCACAATTGCAACTCTTGTTGCTATGCAGAATTTGTCTAATATCACTTTCATGCTCTTGGCTTCCTTAATAGATGCTTGTTCCATTAACATAGAGTCATCTATAAATTGTAGGTGGGTGGTGTTTACTATAATTGATGCTCCTTCAATCTGTCCGTACGTTCTTGCTTGCTTTATAATATAGCTTAATGCCTCAACCATGATGACATATAAAGCTAATGATAATAGGCAACCTTGTCTTATACCTCTAGAAGAGTTGATAAAAACAGATGATTCTCCATTGACTAAAACTGAGAATGTGCTAGAGCTAATGTAGCCTTCTACCTATTTTACCTATTGCTCACAAAACCCCATTCTATGGAGGATTGTTAAGAGAAATCTATTGTTGAGTTTGTCATAGGTTGTAGCAAAATCAAGTTTGATCATCATTGCCCTTCTCGATTTTATTGCAGAGTGAATTGCTTCTTACGCAATGATGACGTCATCTAAAATTTGTCTTCCTCTTACAATATGGTCATAGGTAGCCATTTTGCAATCTACTAGCCATAATTTGTAAAATTACTTTATAGGAAAAGTTGCATAGAGAAATGGGTCTAAATCTATCATACTTACATGCCTTCTCCTCTTTTGGGATAAGTGCCAAGAATGTCAAATTTATCAACTTAATTGTTTTTTTTTTCTGTTGTTCTTGCTTCTTCCACCATTGATAGCAGATCCACAATTATAATTTCTTGTGCTCCTCTAAAAGTGTTTGCTTGAAATTCTTCAGGACCTAGAGCTTTGATTAGTTAAGATGAATATATTATCTCATGATTCTTTCGTGTTGACTTTCTTCATGAGATGACTATTCATTTCTTGTGTGACAACTTCTGGTATTAATTCAACCATTGGATTTCTTCTCTACCAATGTTATCATCGGATAATGTTGTTTGAAAATAATTCCTCATAGTATTTCGTTTTTCATTATCCTCTATGATCTCCTCTCCATTGTCTTGCTTGATACATGGTATGCGGTTCTTCATTCTGTAAGCAATTAAGGATTTAAGGAAGAATATAGAATTTGCACCCCCTTTCTGTGCCTAGAGCACTCTTGCTCTTAACTTTAATAGACCCGTATCCTCAATCCTTTCCATTTTTACAATCAACTTAGCTTCCTCATCTCTACTCAAATTTTTATCTATTTCATTTTGTGCGAGTTTTTTTAATTCTTCCAATCTATCACATATTTCTTTCTTATTTTCAGCTTCAACTTTCATTAAGCTTATCTGCCATACTTAATGTTTCATTTTGCTATAGACTTTGAATATTGTTGTTCCTTCAACTTCAATCTCATTCCACGATTTTTTAGTATTTTCTTGAAACTCCTCCCCTTCCATTAGTTGAGGAATAAATTTGAACAACACATTTTTTGGAGGTTCAAATTCCTGTATCTTTAATAGTATTAGTGGATGGTTTGACTATATTCTAGACAATATAAAATACTCCACTATCACATTTATTTCTAGGATGGATTCATCTAGTAAAAACTATCTAATCTTTCTTGAATTAAGGTTGCTCTTCTTTTTGACCATGTGAAAATACCATCTTTTGGAATGATATTTACCAGGTTCCTCTCTTCCATCATATCTGGTACCATTCTTGAATTTTGGTTTAGACTAATAATTTCTCCTTTCTTCACCTCTAACTTGAGAATTAAATTAAAGTCTCCTATAATTCGAGTTTCAAGGCTATTTGATGATCCATATTGCCATATTCTTTTCCAGCATTCTTTTGCCAAAGATTGATGAGTGGGTCCATACACATTTGTAAGATGATATGTTTTCCTAGATCTCTAGTATTCCAATGATATTCGTATTTAATGTGCATCTTTAACCACTTCTATGAACTTTCATTTTCTTCTATTCCATATTGTAGCAATGCCTAGCCTCTCGAGCCAATACATTCAATCTGGTATGTATTAGGATTCCATATTCCTTCCATAGTTGTCCATTCTTTTTTTGCTATCTTGGTTTTTTGAAGAAAAATTATATCAAGATTAGATTCTTGAATCTTTCCCTTTAAGGTTCTTTTTGTTGAGGTAGAACCCATACCTCTTATATTCCAAGAGAATATAATCATTTTTTCAGGTTGCATGGTACAACCTTCTTAATTTTTCCTCCCTATCCACTTGGGGATTTAAATTTTCTAAGTTGTCCTCTACATTGATTTGCTTTTGAGATACCTCAATGGATTTTTGCTAATATGTTTGCAATGCCTTCGACCTTTGGGTCTTTCCTACCTTATTCTTGGTACTTGTCCCACAGTCTACTTGTTATTCTATTTGACTTAGGGACAGTATACCACCCTGCATTGTTCACATTTTGTTCTTTCTTGTTCTCGATTTTTTGCTTTTTCCTCTTCTCTTTTTTGAATTTTATCAATCAGTTCAAACTCCTTACTATTTATCTGAATTCCTTTACCTTGTTGTAATTTCTTGTGGTTTTCCTTCTCCAAGGCCTCAAATTGATTTTTTTGATGTCTCTTTCGTTGTTGGTACCCACTTTCCTTCACTTTGCTTTTTCTTTGATACATTCATAAATCCTTCATTATCCTTCTCATTGCCCTGTTCTATTAATATATGTCTTGCTTTGCTTGGGCATGTATGGGCATAATGTCCATATTCTTGGCAGTGGGTGCATTTAAATGGGATTTGCTCATAATCTAGCTTTTGCTTCCATTCTTGACCCTGTAGTTGAATTTCAATATGCTCTAGTAAGCCTTCTATTATGTCCATCTACACATATTTTGGCACATGTGGTTAACTTTAGTTGTGTTGTCATATCATCTGTTTTAATGAACCACCCTAAAGAGTTTCCTATTTCTTTAAAGGACTCTTCCACCAAAACGGATATTGGGAAAAAGGCATCTTAACCAATATTGGAATGGAGTTCAAAATTTTTTCTCTTGGGTCAAACTTATCATCCCAGTACTTCATAAACTGTCTACTTCTTGCCATGAACTAGGGACCTTTCTCAAAAATCATTTTCGTCTTTGGGTTTGTTAAATGTTATCTGAAAAAAATCTCTTCTTGCATACACTATCTTTGGTTCTTGGGAGATTAATGGGAACTAGTTATTTTTAACCCAAGTTTTAATACCATTTGGAGACATCCATAGGTTAAAGAACCGACATATCAGTCCACATTAAACTAGCTTGTTATAATCCTCTATGAGGTTCTTTTCATCAAACTTTACCTTTGGAATTTGTTTTTTCTTTTTATAAATCCATCATATTTGAGGAAAGAAGAGATCTCCATTTTTCTCTTCTTAGATTCAACGATTGCTTGTATTATTTCAGTAGGTGTCCTTTTCATATCAGCCCTTGAAGATGAAGATCCCCAGACAACCATTTTGGCAAACCTAAATTATTTATATTTTACCTGTTTTATCTTCTCCATTTATGATCTCAAATCTCTATTGTCTACCTTCTGTTGCTCGCAAGCGTGCTTGTCTCCATTTGTTCTCCACTTGATAATCTCCAATGCAAACTTAGAATTTTAATTATTTTTTAGAAGAATTTCATATTCTTTGAATACATGATGGCCTTTTGAGGTAAGTGATCCAAACCCAAGCCTGTTACTAGGTAGTAGCTTGCCCCTTCATTATGCTCTCTACATGAGGCTACCAAACCCACTTCATCCCTTATCACCTGCATTTTTGAAAGGAGCGGGGAAATAGGACTCGACCTCTCTTTTTTCAAATCTAAATCAATCCCTTCCAATATTTTGTAAAGACACAACCAATTTTTAGAAGTTGTGTCCTATAACAATAAAAATAAAACATTTGTTAAAGGATTCAAAGAGCCTTCCCACGAAGCATGTGGGATTTTATTTTTTATTTAAATATATTGATGTCTTCTTTTCATTTTTGGATGGTGTGTTCTTTGCATGCAATAGATCACGCACAACACTTTCTTGGTAAATTGCAGGTAACAGGTACTCCTTTTTTTTGGTAATTTATAAATTTGCGACACAAGCCTTCAATTGAGAACTTTGGAAGTTAGCTTTTAGACGGTCCATGCATTTACTAAACGACACCTTTAAAAAAGACGACCCTCCTGCATCTTTAGATGACCTTATTGTTAGATGACCCGATCAATAGACGACATGACCAAAGTTCACTTTAGACAACCTTTTTTTTGGACAACTCGCGATGGCTCTTCTAGATGACAAGTTATGTGACAACTCTAATATCTTCTGATGATGCATATCTTTAGACGTTAGTGCTTGATGGCAACTCTAGATGGTAACTCTAGATAACTCTAGATATCTCTTTTCTATATAATAGCTCCATATGGTAGCTTTTTATGGTAGCTCTTGACGACAACTCTAGACGATGTCTCTTTTCTAGATGACAACTCCAAACAACAACTCTAGATGACTCCTCTATATGGCATATTTTTTTTAAATGACAACTCTAGATAGTAGTCCCAGATGATTCTTCTGGACAAAAAATTCAAACGACCTATTCACATAATTTTTATCTCGTTCTACTTCTATGCATCTCTAGCATGAATCAGGGTAGCAAGATGCAAAGAGGATGATTATCAACACATTCAAACTCTAGCAGAATGCACTTGACGCCTTGTTCTTTGCACTAGACATCACTTTCTTTTAAAAATGATAGCAATCAATTTCGTGATAACAACTCTTCTAGCATGAACTGAATATTTCTTGGATGGCTCTGCAACTTTGAGATCAAATAAGTGTTTGCAATAAAAAATAATTTTTTTTATCTCCAATTGGTAAGGTCTTCTCTTTGCCCAAACTTGTGTATGGTCCTTTCTAGATTTTCCAATGGCAATATGCTATCACGAACTTTGAGAGGGTGTCTTGCGCTCCTTGGTAACTAGATCACATTTATAAGTCGAAGCTTTGTTATGATCTCAGCTTGCTTTGATATCAAATGTAAAAAGCATAGAATAAAATATTGTGATCAACCTTTGCATTGATGTGATAGAAATATATATACGTGTCTAACCAAGAAGGTATGATATTGGTAGTTACAACTACTTTTCAACTTCTCATAACCTTCGTAAGCATAAGGTGAATATGTCAACATGACGTAATATTCATAACAATGAAGAGTTTATAATGGAGTTTTAGGTAATAAATGATATTCGTAAAATAGTCAAGTTTTAGAACTATAAAGATTTGTTTCCCTGGCCTACTGCGGTGATAAAATCAAACATCTCAAAGTGAACCTTAGTATTAATAAGCAATATGGATTCTATAGATTTGGATCTGAAAATGTAGTTGACTTGCTGAATTACCCATTGAAATATGCATATATTTTAAGTATGTGATTGTATTAATGTTACAAGTAATACATATATAAGTATATTATTCATATTAACGTATGTATTTGATCTGAAATTCTACTTATGAGTATAGATCTCTTACAGATCAATTTAAATTTTAGAATGATATCGTGTTGAATCCCTACGAAAACATGGAAGTCATTGCTAGTAATACCCATGTTTCCTACATCAAATCTAATTTTAAATGCTCAAGAACAATGCATAGTATGAGCAAAACGGAAACATCGCACATAGAAATAAGAACAAATGATTTTTTGAGAACCCCTGGTGTATAAGATTCTTTATATTAAAAGGTTATGCTTTATTTTCCTATTAGAAATGGAAGAAATAAAATGATTTTCACTTCAAATAGCCACTTTATGAGATTAACATTCACTCTGAGTGATTTGGAAAGTTTCTAGTGTTTGTTTAATGCTTCCATTGTTTAACAAAAAATAGCTCTTACTTGTTAGTTCTGCTAACCATGCGAGCGAGAATGATGCCTATTGAGCTCATGGTGATCTTCGATTCATTCATTTTTTTCCAGAAAAATATCCTTGATGCATTGTATATGTTTGCGATGGTCTCCCAATGCATACCATGCTCAACTTCACTCTACCCTATGTCCACTAAGGGTCTTTTATCTATGCTTGGTTCCTCTCCTCTTGCCTAGTGAATTGGATGGAATCCAGTTTCAAGATTTTAACTAATGTTTTGACATTTCAAGATATCTTTGATTATAAATGGCAACTTTCATAAGATTTGGGACCTTGTAGATGTCTCTTGGGTCAAATACCACCTAATATTTCCCATAACTAGTTGTTCTTTTGGAAATGCTACCTCCTTTTCACAAATTAGAGGTTCCTTGGAAGTTGTCAGCGTTTCTTTGCCATTTAGGAAGTGTTTCCCTTGCCTTTAGAAAGGTTTCTCTTCTTGGGGTGTAGGGTAACTCTGTCAATGGCCTTTCAAGTTTATTTTGATGTATTTCCTGACAAGTGGCTTAAAGTATTTAAATCTAAAAATTATAAAATGTTAGGTATTTGTACGTGTTGAATGGATTTAACATGATTTGGTTTAAGTTGGTGCTTTTATGGCCTGAAATATACTTGAACTTTGAAATAGTGTCCTATGGTGAAATTCGTGTTTGTTTGATCCATTCCAGTGCATGAAGATCATTGCCTCTTAAATGAAGCATCGTTTAAACCTCATAAATCATTTATCAATCTTTCTATAATGTCTTAGCATTGTTGCCATTTTATAGTCTCCAATTGCTTAATTAGCCTTCTTATGTCAAGCCTAGGTCATTATTCAAGTGCCTAGATTAGTACATAGATGAGGGCCATGATGGACATCTATATCACAACATCCTTTGAACCTATAGAAACCATTTTTGTCATTACTTAACTCAATTAGTCCAAATTCTATCTTTAGTCTCCTAATTGATAGCATTTCCAATTGAACATTACATGATCCATTCTTATCACACTTTCCAAATTGGAACACTTGTTGCCTTGCATGAGCTAAATTTATAAATGGGGTATTTTACTTAATTGGTTTCCAAGTTGCTCTACCTTTCCAAGTAGGTCTTTGCTAACAGTTTGGTTCAATTGTGTTTGAGTTTGATCTTAGCCTAGTGACAACTATCCTCCATTCTCTCCATGTTTTTCTATGCACTCTTTAGCTTTTTCCCTTGTATATAGTGATGTCATATTCAATCAATTTTCTTTAACTTATTCTATAACACTGAGTAGTGTACCAAACCAATATTGTTGATATACTGCAACCTTGGTTTTGTCTTATCTCTGTCCTAGAAGTTTTCTCTTCTTCAATTGAAGCAATCATATGTTTCCAACATGAAAATACCATCTATGTTGGTTCTGGTGTGTGAGCTTGAGTGATGTTCTTATGAGCTTATTATACGTCATTTTAGTAATATGTTAATATAAAATCTTAGTTGATCGATATTTTGCATAAAAGGTGTAGTCTAACTACTTGTCTCATATCTTGCTTTTTGTTGATGGAGTCATGGCAAGTGAAGAGAAATAATACCCCGATAAACAAATTCGAAAAAATAGTAATTGCAGAATAAAAAAAATAGAGAAGAAAAACACATTACATAAGAATTTATCTTAGGAAACCCTTTCGGGAAAAACCTAGCAAGAATATCTCCTTATTGTATAAACTTGACTGTCTCCAATACAATAATATCCTTTCGCTCGTTTTTTGCTTGTGATTACATTTCTTGCAAATTTATTACCAAACCCTCATGCAAGTGATGCTTTATATACCAACAACACAAGAAGCGTTTTACAATACCATGTGCACAAAACCATGGGCCAATATTACATTAACCCAAAAACATACATATGAGTCTAAAAATAGATTAAATCCCCAAAACAATTTCCAATCCTTGCAAAACTACTCAAATTCATTAGAGCAATAATCACCACCATTATCACTTCTCAAAACCTTTATCTTTTTCTTTGTATGATTTTCTACAAGAGCCTTGAACTATGCAGACGTTCCTTCATCAACCTTTTTATATTTGCAGTCTCTTTTATAATGCCCTATTTTACCACACTTCTGACATTTTCTTTTGTGAGGAACAACATATTTTCCCCTAGATTTTGATTTCCTTTCTCCTGATTTTTTTTTTATTTTTTCCTTGAGAACGACGTCTCACAACCAAGGCATCCTTTTGATGATAATCCTTAGAAGATTTTCATCTCATTTTCTCAGATAGCAATGTTCTTACTATATCCTTTACTTTCAATTTAGAAGTAGTATTGGAGATAGCCATAATTAGGTTATCTCAGGAGTTAGATAATGAACAAAGTAAAGTAATACACTTTTCCTCTTTATTTATTTTTATATTTACGAAGTTTAATTGACTTACCAAAATATTAAAAGCATTTAAATGTTTAGCCACAGAGTCACTAGGATTGATCCGAAGAGAATACAACTTATTTAGGAGAAATAGTTTATTTACCAACAACTTTATCTGATACAGTGCTCCCAGTTTTTTCCATAACAACTTTGTCATGGCCTCTGTTGATATATTCAACAATATTGAATTAGATAAGCACAATCTGATAGAGCTCATTGCCTTCCTATCGATCTTTAGTCATTCATCATCTATCGTTCTTATTGGTTTTACTCTCGAGACTGCAATCCACTGATATTTATCCACCAACAGATCCTCCATCTTGAGTTTCCATAACTCAAAATTCTGTCCATTAAATTTTTTGATCTCTACCCATGTGCTTCTTGTTATTTTTCCTTCGCCTAGATTCTTCTGTGCACTGCTCCCACTCAAGAATCAATTTATCCTATGGTTGAAACCCTTATTCCTTAAACAAAGCTAAAACCTAGCTCTGATACCAAATGAAGAGAAAATAATACCTCGATAAATAAATTCTAGAAAAACAGTAATTGCAGAATCAAAAAAAAAAATAAAGAACACATTACACAATAATTTATCATGAAAAATCCTTTTGGGAAAACCCAGTAAAAATATTTCCTTATTGTTTAAACTTGAACATCTCCAATACAATAATATAATTTCACTTACTTTTTGTTTGCGATTACGTTTCTTGCAAATTTATTACCAAACCCTCATGCAAGTGCTGCTTTATATACCAACAACACAAAAAGGGGTTTTACAATACCATATACACAAAACCATGAGCTGACATTACATTAACCAAAAAACATCCATATGGATCTAAAAATAGATTAAACCCCCAAAGAATTCAAAGCAGAAGTTGAGAATAAAATCAACAAGAAGATCAAAATTCTTAGAACTGACACTGGAGGGCAAAAGCAGCGAGGACAACTTGGTACTTGACTAACACAAGCGCCATAAAAGTTGTTCAAAACATGACACCATAAGAAGTTTGGACAGGTAAAAAACCCACTATTACTCATTTAAGAATTTTTGGTTGTATTGCCTATATGCATTTTCGAAAAGAAAAAAGGTAGAAACTAGATGATAAGAGTAGTAGATGTATATTTATTTGTTACAGTGATGTAAGTAAAGCATATAGGGTCTATGAGGTCAAAACTAAAAAGGTTCATGTATCTAGGGATGTAATCTCTGATGAATGCATCAAAGACTCTTGTGTTAAGGAGTTGGAACTTCTTCAACATAGAGTAGCTAGAGAACAACCATAATCTAGCACACCCACACCTAATGATACTGAAAGTATCCTGCCAAGTGATAGTGAAGCAGAGGAAGAAGTCTCTCATGAATCCTCTTCAACTTCAAAGAAGCTGCCCAAATGGTATTTTAAAATTGTAACTGAAGGACAGTTGCTATATAGAGGGAAAAATAAAGTCTAAGATGATAATGGATTCAGTAAATTTTGCATTTATGTCACAAGTGTTGAATACCTATGCGTCCTCCACATTTGAAGCAACCTACCAAGATCACAAATGGAGAGCTGCAATGGATGATGAGATGACAACCATAAAGAAAAACAAGATATGAGGCAAAGGGGACGTTTCCCGACCATCGTCCTTTTGGGAGGGATGGGTGGGGTGCCCTCAAGACATCGTCTGACAGCAGTGGGCCATCTTCGGTACCCTTGTTGTGAGGGGACGTCCCTAGTATACCTTATCCATAATGAATCATAATTAAATTTTCTACTGCAATAAAAGACAGTGAAATACACAAATTTCTGCCCTTTAAATTTGTATATATGCCCCCAAACTATTGTCCTATGCTTGTTTGCATGAAGAAATTAAAAGAGAACATATGCAATAACAAAACTGAAACACACATAGAACTTGCAAGCTAAAGTGACAATAGTAAGAACATCAGTCTTTTGTGTGTTTCAGTTTTGTTATTGTATCTCTGTTTGTTCTCTTTTAATTTCTTCAAGCAAATAAACATTGGACAATAATTTGGAGGGTATATATACAAATTTAAATAACAAAAAATTGTGTTTCACTATATTTTATTGCAATAGAAAATTTAATTATGATTAAATATGGATAGAGGATACCGAGGATGTCCCTTCACAATAAGGGTATCGGGCATGACCCACTGCTGTTAGACGACGTCTTGGGAGCGCCTCGCTTGTCCCTCCAAAAAGGGGGACGATGGGGAAACGTCCCCTTTGTCGTCCCCTATTTTGGGGACGACGGGGACATGTGGAGGCATATTCTTGTAAACTTGGTATTGCCTAACTCAATGAAAGTTGAAAAAATATGATTGACAAGGCATGGAAAAAATCAGATAGCAATTAATTGGACAAAAATTGGGCAAACGTCATAATTTTCCCCCTTTTGTTGAAAATAATTGCGAAGTTTTGAAAAAATCAACTACTCACGACCAAATCAGGGAGCTGGAAAAATTCATGATAATCGTGATATTTTTGAAAAAAGTTCAATTAAAAAGATCTTTTGAGGCAATTCCTGAAACTCTATAGAAAAGAGAAACTATGATGAGGCCAAATGCATGTTGGTGTGCTAAACAAAAAGATCAACATTTAAAATGAAAAAGAAAAAAAACAAGGTTACAAAAGCAGGGGACGGGTTTAAAAGACGGTGGGGGACGACAAGCCAATTTTAGAAAATGGTTGGGGGACGGGAGAAGAATTTCATGGGTGTGTTTTTCTTTGGTTATAGTCTACTTATAGACCTTTGGCCCTCCAAAACTTGATGATACTTCGTAAAGAAGGATGTCTCCAAGGATGTTTAGGTGAAAATCTACGTATTTGATCTTGAAATGCAATACATAATAGTTTAGATCTGAAGGAAATATTTTGTTGTAATTCAATCAACAAAGTTCAATTATATGATTCTTTCTTTGGAAAATGAAAAACTCAAATAACTATCTTTTATACAAGTTTGGCATAAAAATTCATTTGTTTGACCCGTCAAATGGTAAGGATCAGTCTATTGTATAAATGCAAGTTTGCAATCATTTGAACGTAATGAGATGTAATTTGTAGTGTATTCTCTTGATAACATAGTCCATGAACATACCAAAAACTAGTCCAAAATTCATCATACTAGTCCTCCAAAACAACAAGAAACAGTTCAGGTAGGAAACATAGAACTTGCAAGCTGAAGTGACAATAGTTAGAACAACATAGTCTTTTATGTGTGTGTTTCAATTTTGTTACTTTGTTTGATCTCTTTTAATTTCTTCATGCAAACAAACAAAGAACAATAGATTGACAACATATATATAAATTTTAAGGGCACAAATTTGTGTATTTCACTGTTTTTATTGCAGTAAAAAATCTTATTATGATCCATTATAGATAGGGGATATTGGGGACTTCCCTTCACAGTAAGGGTACCGGGGACAACCCCTGCTGCCTGGCGACGTCCCAAAGACGTCGCACCCGTCCCTTCCAAAAGGGGGAAGGGACGGTTATGCCCCCGTGTAACCTTGGTATTATCTAACTAAATTAAAGTTGAAAAAATATAATTGACAATTTATTGTCAAGGCATGGGAAAAAAATCAGATCAGTAATTAATTGGCCAAAAATTGGGTAAAATTCATAAGTTTCCCCCTTTTGTTGAAAATAATGATAAATTTTCGAAAAAATCAACTACTCATGACAAAATCGGGGGTTCGAAAAATTCATGATAATCGTGATTTTAAAAAAATCAATTAAAGAGATCTTAATAAAGTGCATCTAGAAAATAAACATGGATATGATTGCTTGCACTAGCCACTAATGTATTACCCAAGCTTACAGAAGTATTAAAGACAAAGAGACAGGTTTTTGGGACGATGGGGGATGACAAACCGATTTTGGGTAACAGTTGGGAGACAAGTTTAATAGTATCTGATGGGTTGCCCTCATCATATTTAGAATAATTTACACAAATTATACTAAATACTATTAGTTTACAACAAAAATATTTATAATCCATTAGAATTATTTATAAGGTTATAGAAGTATCGGGGATGGGAGACAGGGGGAGACTTTTATAGGTGTGTTTTTTTTTGTTATAGTCTACTTACAGGCCTTTGGTCCTCCAAAACTTGATGATACTTCGTAAGGAGGGATGTCTCCAAGGATGTTTGGGTTAAAATCCATGTATTTGGTCTTGAAATGGAGTACATAACAGTTTAGATCTGAAGGATATAATTTGTTATAACCCAATCAACAAAGTTGAACCTCTCAAAGAAAGGTTAAAGCCCTTACCATTACAAAAAACTTGCAGTTATAAAATAAAAACAAATTTTAAAATAAATATATATTTTTTATAGTTTAAATGAAAAATATTTGTAACAATCTAAAAATTTAAGGAAAGAAAAATAATTAAACCAAATTTTAAAATTGATAATCACTTAAAGCTAAAATAAGTAAAACCAAATTTTAAAGTTGATAATCACTTTTCCTTATAGAATTTTTGTATATTCAAACTGCTTTTATCTTTTTAGATATTAAAAAAACTTTGCTTCTTAAATTTTTTTTTGGTGCAAGAGTTAGGTTCAAATTAAACTGAAGTATGAAAACACCAAAGCTATAAATATTTAGCTATTTATGTATGAGACTACAAGTATTTAAACCTGTTTTTCATTTGTGTTATAAATTTTTTATTTGTTAATCCTTCAAATTTAAAGACTACTAAAACACTATAATTATGAATATTTATGTTTGATGGACCTTTTCGTGTTATCCATTTTTCCATGGTTATAAATATCTATAATTAATACACAACAAAAATATTAATACGATTAAAATTTTAATAAAAAGTAAATTTTATTAAATAATTGTTCTATATAAATTTAAATTAATTTATAATATTAAATCATATTTCATTATTATAGATATCTCTTATTTTGTTTATTACTTTTTTCATCTAAAACGTCTATAACATTTTTATTTTCCTTTGCATTTGTTTCACCTTGATGCTTTATGTTCGACTCTTTTGAGATATTGATATTTGAAAATAACAAATCACGTTCATTGTTGTATAAATAATGCATAAACAATGAAGAACGTGAGTTAGTTTTTTATCTTTATTCTATTCTAACTTCTTTCGATCCCAATCCTATGCCTACCGTGCATTTAAGTTTCCTTGCAAAATATTTTCTTCAATACATATATTAAACATAAAAGGTAACCATTGTAAGGTTTCCTAATAGATTCAAAGAAAAGTGCATTATTGTATAGTGAAGTATCTCAGTAAACAAAACTTCCATAGGCTACTGCAAAAATAAAGCTCTTATTTAGACAAGCAGAGAGGAAATATTTCAGCAAAAGACTGTCGCTGGGAAGTCCTTTGGTCCAAGTGGCAAAGTGGATGGGGTTTCGTGTTTTTTCAGTGTAATGGCTTATATATATAGATTGGATGTAAAAATACAACAGAGAAATATTTTTATAGAAGATTATTTTTCAAAGTTCCCTGGTCCAAGTGACCATTTGATTGCAGAAATTGATCCCACATTGATCTTGAGGCTAAAACATGGGCCAATCGTGTGGCTTCCATATAGAGATTAGAGACTGGCCGTAGCAAAAATAAAGCTTACTTTTCATATACTAGGAAAACAATATATTCAAAAAGGACAGTTCTAGTTCAAATACCAGTAGTAGCTTCATTTCTTAGGTTTTGTTATAAATTTCACATTTATTATTTCAAATTAAAAAAATAAAAGATGACTTTTATCAATGCCTTTGACTGAATAATTAGTGATCCTTGTATTTACGTTTGTGAGCTATGTATTGATAGTATTATACAGATATAGAAGCATTAGTAGTCTTCTAGATTATTACATTGTGTTCACGGTGCAACATTTTTTAGTCCTGATTTTGATTATTTGCACCAAGTTGTAGCAATGCCATCATTTTTTTAGTATTCATTGTATACCAAGATAAATGGTTTAAGTTTAAGCTCTTTTGAACCAAAGTGAAATGATGCTCATCTATGCTTTTGGCTACACGACAATGTCTTTCTATGTGGATAAATTATTTCAAATTTAAGTTTCAATGCAATATTTATATAAATATTCTTTTGTGAAATGTAATAAATTAATTTTAAAATGGTTGAGTTCAACTGTCTAGTAATTAAATTAAGTTGATCATATGGTAAGAGGGCATTTTTCAAAGGTTTTCTCAAGTAGCAAAATGCCATTGATGAAGGTTGAATTTTGTTGACAAATGACCTATATTTTCATAAAAATCTTGAACAAGAAACCCAATGATAAAAAGATCTGTTGTAGTATTGTTCATTATGAGTGGACCTTGATAGAATGCAAGGTATTTAAAGGTAAAAAAACTCATTAGGCCTCAAATTCAATGGATTAAGAATGATGATAGAGAAATAAAGTTATTTTTTGATTAATTTCAACGTAAATATAAAGTTGAAAAAGTTGCAAAGACCACTACCTCTAACGTTAATCTTACCACGTGAACTGAGAAAATTGGGCAAATATAATTTGATTATTACAAGGAAGGTTGCAACAATGATATTAATTTTATCATTGAATAAAGTACTCCTTAAATTTTGGTAGAGGTGAAAACTTGTTTAGGTAGGCTTTCAAGATGTCTTATTTCATATGCTTTACAAGAACCTTGTCCCCGACTTGTATATATGTGGGTACACATCCCCTAGGGAACGAAGACAGAGGGAGTGATGCAATGGAGACGTTTGAAAGCCATTCCCTTTAGGAGAAGACAATTGGGGTACATCCACCACAATCTCTTTTACCATCATCAATGTAGGGATATGCAAGGGACACCTATACATCCCTTATGTAATAGGAGAGCTCCACAATAAAATATGAAAACTTTTTATATAGAAACAATAAAACAACTTTATAGATGATTGCACAATTGATGTAAATTGTATTTTCCTGGAGACGCTTATATTTATGTAGATATTTTTTGTGTTTCAGCCTTATGAATTGCAAGTACAATTTATTGAAAATTATATGGAGGTGAAAAGATGGTGAATGAACATCCATTATGCTTTGCAAACAGAAAATTATGTTTGCAAAGAAAACGAGAACTGTAATGATCAAATTCAAATTAAAGAGTCTAGGGTGGTATTTTCTTTCTTCATTATCTTGTGTATTGTCTTGTCAAATAATATCTTTCAGTTGTTTTATGGTTGACTTTGGTAGTCCTCCAATGAAAAATATAAAAATTTAAATCTTTGACGGTTGAGAGAGCAAAGACATTGCAAACATTCCAAGTGTCCGAAAAGAGACACAAAGTCAACAATTTGGTTAATATTTTAATGTTTTATGTTATATAAATTGAACCCTAAATATCAAACTCCATGTTCTTAATGTAGTTAACTAATAACCTTCAACTCTTCAAATTTTTCATAGTTATTCAATCCCAAATATCAATTTTATGTTGTTCTCAATGTTTTTAACTGATAAGCTGTCTTAGCTCTTCACAAATATCATAGTTATACAAAGGACAATGTCTCAACTAGTTTCTAATAAACTTCTATGGAGTGAAATTTTTTGTGTTTTATGTAATTGTATTCATATGTGATTTTGCAAGAACTCATTGTTGTCATTTCAATTATTAGAATTATTGTGTTTAACTTTAGTGTTATATTTTTTTCTATGTGCTTTACATTTTTAGTTTTAAGTATTCTAAATGTATACCTTTATGTGGGATGGTCATCCTATTCAACCATCCAAAGATGAAGTGGAAGTTCTTAAACCCAAACGCCTCTTGAAACAACAAGGTCTAGTCTCACAATTTGAAAGTGGGCATGAGATTGACCATGAGCGCCAACCTTTAATCTCAAGCCACATAGATGACTAAGACGTCAATGAAATGAAGTGTATATTTATTATATTTGCTAGGATCATGGTGCATGCTTATTACATGATGGTGATGTTATGTTTCATTTTTTATTCTAATAAATTCATTTTTAAATAAATTTACATTGTTATAGATGCTTGTATTTTACAGTAGTTACAACATTTGCAGTTGACTACAAAGATATTGTACCTCTCACATCCTTTGTAAATTTTTTCACACGCATTCACAATTTCGTAAGTTCATGTTTCATTGCATTATGCATATATAGATTTTGGGGATGGCTTGCTGATGTACTATGGAGATGGGTTTAGGAGAAATTCAACAATGTTATAAAAATAAAAATGAATAATAATTAGCTTGAAAATAAAAAAAAATACTGTGAGTTTCAATAAAAGTGTTTGCTGCATTGTTATTTTCAGGCTCAAGTATATTGGTTGGGGCATCTATTATGTATGGGGTGGAAAGAAATTCTCGAAAATATTTTATTTATGCTATCATCATTTTCCTGATGACCATGGGTTTCAAATATTTTTTTTTCACAATAAATTAGGAAGAGTATTGTCAACGTTGTGGCTGATGATATGTATTTACATAATTAATTTTTTTTTCATTATCTTTTCACATTGATAAAAAACAATTTATTTAAATAAACCTTCATATTTTAATATGAAGTAATTATAGAAGATGTTGACTATGACAAGAACAATCTTCGAATCCATTGGCAAAAAAAGTAAATATCGAAGATTGTTTTTGTCATAGTCAACATCTTCTATAATTACTTCATATTAGAGTATGAAGGTTTATTTGAATAAATTGTTCTTTATCAATGTGAAAAAATAATGAAAAAAAGTCTAATTATGTAGATACATATCATCAGCCACAACGTTGACAATGCTCTTCCTAATTTAATGTGAAAAAAAATTGTCGAAACCTATGGTCATTAGGGAAATGACAACATAAATAAAATCTTCTTGAAAATTTTATTCCACCCATACATAATAGATGCCCCAACCAATATGCGTGCGATTGAAAATAATTATGCAGCCAAAACATTTATTAAACTTGCAATATTGTTTTATTTTCATCAAACCAATCATTATTTATGATTGTTGTTATAATGTTGTTGACTATCTCCTCAACCCATCTACAAGTACATTTGCAAGCTATCCCCAAAATCTATCCATGCATAATGCAATGAAACACAAACTTATGAGAACATGAGTGCATGTGAAAAATTTAGCAAAGAGGTGGGGCACAATATCTCTGTCGCCAACTTTAGATGTAACTGCTGTAAATAATAAACAAATATAACAATGTAGATTTTTTTTTTTTAAATATTAGAATAAAAAATGAAACATAATATCGTCATAATGTAATAAGCAGACACCATGATCCCAACAAATATAATAAATGTGCACCTCATTCCATTGGTGTGTTGGCCATCTATGTGGCTTGAGATTAAAGGTTGGTGCTCATGGTCAATCTCATGGTCACTTTCAGATTGTGGAACTAGACCTTGTTATTTCGGGAGGCGTTTCTCTTTAGGTCTAGGAACTTCCACTTCATCATTGGATGACTAAATAGGACAAACATCCTACATAAAAATAAATTTAAAATACCTAAACATTTTTTTAAAACTAAAAAAGTGAATCACAAAAGAAAAAATATAACACTAAAGTTGAGCACAATAATTCTAATAATTGAAATGACAACAATGAGATTTAACAAATTTACATATGAATAAAATTACATAAAACACAAAAATTTCTACTACGTAGAAGTTTATTAAAAACTAGTTGAGACATTGCTATTTGCGTAACTATGATATTTTTGAAGAGCTGAGACAACTTATCACTTAAATACATTGAAAACAACGTAAAATTATTATTTGGGGTGAATAACTATAAATTTTTTGAAGAGCTGAGGAAGCTTATTAGTTAACTACATTAAGAACATAAAGTTTGATATTTGGGGTTTAATTTATACAATAGAAGACGTTAGAAAATATTAATCAAATTGTTGACTTCGTGTCTCTTTTTGGACACATGTTTGCAATACCTTTGCTCTTCCAACTGTCGAAGATTTAAACTTTTATATTTTTCATTGGAGGACTACTAGAGTCAACCATAGAACAATTGGAAGATATTATTTGACAATACAATACATTGTATAATGAAGAAATAATATATCACCATAGACTCTTTAATTTGCATTTGATCATTGCAGATCTAGTTTTCTTTGCAGATATAATTTATGTTTGCAAAACATAATGGGTGCCCATTAACCATCTTTTCACCTCCATTCAATTTTCAATAAATTATACTTGCAATACATAGGGCTCAAACACAAAAAAAATATACATAATTATAAACGTCTCTTAAGAAAATATAATTTACGTTAGTTGTGTAGTCATCTATAAAGTTATTTTATTGTTTATTTATACTAAGATTTATATTTCATTATGGAACCCACCTGTTGCATAGGAGATATGTAGGTGTCCTTTGCATATCTATACATTGATGAGGGTAAAAGAAGTTGTGGTGGATGTGCCCCAACCATCATCTCCTAAAGGGAATGGCTTCTAGACGTTCACGTTATATCTCCCTCTCTATCTTCGTTCCTTAGGGGACGTGTATCCACATATATACAAGCCGATGAAGGGGTTTCTATGGAACATATGAAATAAGACATCTTGAAAGTCTTCTTAAATAAGCTTTCACCTTTGCTTAAATTTTAGTAGTGCTTTTTAACAATGACAATAAATGTCATTGTTGCAACCTTCCTTGGAAGCCTACAACAGTTTCTTGTAATAATCAAAATATACTTACCTAACTTTCTCAGTTGAAGTGGCAAGGTCACCGTTAGAGTTAATGGTGTTTGCAATTTTTTCAACTTTATATCTATGTTGAAAGTAATCAAAGAATAACTTTGTTTGTCTATCACCATTCCTAGTCCATTGAATTGGAGACCTGATAAACTTCTTTATCTTTAAACACCTTGTATTATATCAAGACCCACTCATAATGAACAATACTATAATAGATCTTTTAATCATTAGGGTTTTTGTTCAAGATTTTTCTAAAAAGACAGGTCCTTTGTCAGCAAAATTCAATCTTAGTAAATGGCCTTTTGCCACTCAAGGAAACCTTTAAAAAATACCTCGTATCATATGATCAACTTAATTTAATTACATGATAGTTGAATTCAACCTTTCTAAAATTAATTTATTATATTTTATAGAAGAATATTTATACAAATATTGCATTGAAAGACATTGTCGTGTAGCGAAAAACATAAAATAAACATTTTTTTTTCTTGGTTGGAAAGATAAAAAACCATTTATCATGGTATACAATGAATTTCAAAAAGTGATGACATTGTTACAACTTGGTGCAAACAATCAAAGTCAGGACTAAAAAATGTTGCATTACCATCACAATGTAATAATCTAGAAAACTATTAATGATTTCATATCTCTATACTACTATCAATATATAGCCCACAAATATAAATACAAGGATTAATAATTATTCAATCAAAGACATTGGTAAAAATTGCTTACCATATAAATATTTATTTTTATTTTTTAATTTGAAATAATAGATGTGAAATTTATGACAAAACTTAGGAAGTGAAGCTATTGCTGGTATTTGAATTGAAATTATCTTTCTAATGTATGAAAAGTGAGCTCTATTTTTGCAGCGACCGGTATCTATATGGAAGCCACACGGTTGGCCTCTGTTCCAACCTCAAGGTTAGTGTGGGGTCAATATCTGTAGCTAGATGGTCTCTTGGACCAAGGAACTTCGGGGAACAATCTTTTGTAGAAATATTTCTCCTTGCTGTATTTTTACAGTAGCCAATCTATATAGAAGCCAGTGTATTGAAAAACATGAAACCGCATTCACTTGATCACTTAGACTAGAGGACTTTTCAACGATAGTCTTTTGTTGAAATATTTACTCTCTGTCTATGTGAATAGGAGCTCTATATTTGCAACAACCTATGAAAGCTTTATCTGTTGAGACACTTAACTATACTATAATGCACATTTCTCTGAATTTTATAAGAAACCTTACAATGGTTACCTTACAGATTTAATGTTTGTAATGAAAAAAATATTTCGCAGAGAAACTAAAACACCAAGTAAACATAGGATTGAGATCGAAAGAAGTTAGAATAAAATAAAGATAAAAAACTAACTCACGTTCTTCATTTTTATATATATTATTTATACAACAATGAACATGATTTGCTATTTTCAGGTATCAATATCTCAGAAGAATCAAACCTAGAGCATCTAGGTGAAACAAACGCAGGGAAAATAAAAATGTTGCTATGTACGTTTTAGGTGAAAAATGTAATGAACAAAATAAGAGACATCTACAATAATGAAATATGACTAAATATTATTAATTAGTTTAAATTTATATAAAACAATTATTTAATAGAATTATTTTTGTTAAAATTTTAATCGTATTAATATTGTTGTGTATTATTTATAGATATTTATAGCTATAAGAAAAGGGGTTGCAAGAAAAGGTCTATCAAACATAAATATTCATAGTTATGGTGTTTTAATAGAGTCTTTAAATTTGGAGGGTTAAAAAAAAAAACTTATAACACAAATGAAAAGTATGTTTAAATACTAGTGATATCATACATAAATAATTGAATATTCATAGCTATGGTGTTTTTCATACAGTTTAATTTGAACCTAACTCTTACATCGGAGAAAATTTTAAGAAACAAAGTTTTTGAATGTTTAATAAAAAAACAATCTAAATATGGGATAAAAATTCTGTAAGGAAGTGTGATTACTAACTTTAAAATTTGGTTTAAATATTTTAACATATTTTATTACTTATTTTGGTAATAAATTTTTTATTTTCTAAAATTATCATTGATAAAGAAAAGTGATTTTTTTTTAATTTACATGGTGGAATCGGTAGTCGCCACGAATCTAGGCAGACTGTCCAGCTTTTATGGCCACCACAGTATTCTGCGTTGTCCGCCCTAGAAGTCGCCACACAGATCTTTGCGCAGTCCGCCCCTATAACCACCATGCCATAATCATTTTAAATCTTTTACGTCGTTGAAAGCACTAGGAAAGGGACAAGCGGGTCAATCCGACGAGGCCCGAGATTTCAACCTTGGACCTCCTGCCCCCCTTATGGGGTTTGGTCGAACCAATTGGTCTACACCTCGTACCTAAGAAAAGTGATTATTAGATTTAAAATTTGGTTTAATTATTTTTCTTTCTTTAAATTTTTAAATTGTTATAAGCTTTTTTAATTACATTATATATAATTATTTATTTATTTAATATTTGTTTTTATTTTATAACTGTAAGCTTATTGTAATGGTCAGGGCTTTGACCTTTTTTTTGAGAGGTTCAATTTTGTTGATTGAGTTAAGACAAAATATTACCTTCAGATTTGAACTGTTATGTACTCCATTTTATGACCAAATACATGGATTTTGACTTAGACATCCTTGGAGACATCCCTTCTTACGAAGTATCACCTAGTTTTGGAGGACCAAGGTCTGTAAGTAGACTATAACCAAAAAAAAATTACACCCATAAAAGTCTCCCCCTGTCTCCCCATCCTCGATACTTCTGTAACCTTATAAATAATTGTAATGGCTTCTAAAGTATTTAGTATTTTTGTTGTGTAAATTAGTCTAAATATGATGAGGGCAACCCATCAGATACTATTATATTTGTTGTCTCCCAATCATTTTCTAAAATCGGTTTGTCGTCCCAGAAACCTGTCTCTTTGTCCTCGATACTTATGTAACCTCGGGTAATACATTAGTGGCTAGCACAAACAATCATATCCATGTTTATTTTGTGGATGCACTTTATTAAGTTCTCTTTAATTGATTTTTTTAAATATCACGATTATCATGAATTTTTTGAACCCCCTAATTTGGTCATGAGTAGCTGATTTTTTCAAAAAATTACCATTATTTTTAATAAAAGAGAGAAAAATTATGAATTTTGCCCAATTTTTGGCCAATTAATTACTGATCTGATGTTTTCCCATGCCTTGCTTATAAATTGTCAATCACATTTTTTTAACTTTAATTTAGTTAGGTAATACCAAGGTTACACAGGGACATGTCCCCCCTTCCCCCTTTTGGGAGGGACAAACGTGACGTCCTTGGGACATCACCATACATCAAGGGTTGTCCTCGGTACCCTTAATTGTGAGGGGATGTCCCCAGTATCCCCTTATCCATAATAGATCATAATAAGATTTTCTACTACAGTAAAAGACAATGAAATACACATTTTTTCCCAAGCATTTTTGTATATATTTTTCTACTTGGTACATATCATAACATATCACCAAACTAAGTACTCTGAGTAAGCTAACTAAGTCCTCTAGGCAATGCTAACTAAGTCCTCTAGGCAACTCTCAACACTACCCAAGTAATTTTTGTACATATTTTTCTTACTTGTATTAATAATCATTTGAAACACCCTTTAAGTGTGTATCCAAAGCCACCACTTAAGGGGGAATCGATATCAAACCTTATATATACATCATGTAGATTTGCCCCTACTCATAGGGACATCAATTCTAAAACCATAAGTAGACTCATCCAATCATACACTCTTTTACAATCAATCATCATTCTAAATAACTCACCCCTTCTCAACTCATCCTAATCAATCTATTCCTATCATTTCCATGTAAATTGAATTTCTTAATTCGATTTTGGCCTTCCCTCTTAAGACCAAGGGGGCATACATGATGCATGGTAGTAGTTAATGCTTCTCAAAATACAATCATCAACATTACTTTAGACAAAAAATCTTCACTCCAATACTCCTTGCTGCTCTATAAATACGTTGGGGGGCATCTATCAATCATATTCTCCCCCTCATGATGATAACAAGATTTTGTTCATCATCATCTTTTCTTAAAAACTTGTGGAACATAACATCTAAGGCATATCATCACTTCAAAATCAATGCATCTACCAAATGCATTTACAAATGCATGGTAGTATTTAATGCTTCTCAAAATACAATCATCAACATTACTTTAGACAAAAAAATCTTCACTCCAATACTCCTTGCTAGTATACAAATATGTTGGAGGGGCATCTATCAATCATATTCTCCCCCTCATGATGATAACAAGCTTTTGTTCATCATCATATTTTCTTAGAAACTTGTGGAACATAACATCCAAGGCATATCATCACTTTAAAATCAATGCATCTACAAAATACATTTACACATGCTTGGAGGTATTTCATTCTCCCAAGTTTCTATCTTATCATTCAAACTTCAGAATACATATCCATCCATATATTCTCCCCACTTGGGGCAAGTATGTATTAACAACAAATATAAAAAAAATATATGCACATGCGTAAGCATTAATTTAAGATGATTAGATATTTTCTATCTGTTCATACAAATATCAGTCAATAGATAGAAAAATTCCTCCATCTTGATATACTGCATCAAAAGATCATTTCTACTTTTCTCCAAAGGAGCTTTACATATAACAAAAACAAAAATATCTCTTCATACACTTATTTAGAAAATAACTACTGTCTATTACAAAGTCCCTATATAAGTGTTGGCAATTTTGACATATGCCACATTGAATTTTTTTTGCGAATTTTATTGAAAGATTTTTATTTGTAACATTATTTTGAGGTGGCAGTTTATATTTCATTTTATTTTTCCTTCTTTATTTTTATGCATCCTTTTAGCTTGAAAACAATGGATGTTTTAAGGGAAAATAGTTCGGAAATCTGGTTGGTGGCTTTGGGTAGAAATCACCCATAAAATGGCAGTAGAACGAAGCCCTTGAAGAAAAAATAAGGGAAATTGCTTTCGTCCCAAACACAGGGCGAAAGGTTCGTTCACCTCAATATGAGGCGAACACGAAAAGGAAAAGAAAGGGAAAAATTTGGCATACGCATTCACCCCAATTGAGGGGTGAAAGTCCTTTGCGCCCCTCATTGGGGCGAAAGAGAAATTAAAAAGTGAAGTTTCAAAAATGGCTAAGTATTAACGTTGCCTGAAGTCGAAATGAGAGAAGAATCGCGTTCACCCCAAAGTTGGGACGAAAGCTTCGTTCGCCCCACTTTGCGGTGAATGTCCTTAAAAATTGAAGAAGCACACAGGCCATTTGGTGAAAGTCCTGAGTCGTGGTAGACCTTGTAAAGAAATCGACAAGTTTTTAATATGGGTGCGTTCAACCCAAGGATGGGGCGAAAGTTTCGTTCGCCCCAAGTTGGGGCGAACGTCATTAAAAATAAAGTGTTGAAAAGTCAATATTGTCTTCGCCCTAGTTGAGAGGGGAAACCTCCATTCGCCTCTCGGAGGGTCGAATGCACTATGAATAGCCGAGTTCAAGCGAATGCCAAAAGAGCAAAGTAGCATTGAATGGTCAACTTCGCGTTCATCCCAGAAGTAAGGCGACGACTCCTTTCGCCTCTTTTAGGGGCAAACGTAGATTTCAAAGGGGACGAAACAACAGTTGAAGGCGCTTTTGGCAAGGAAGCAAAGGATTGATTGCTGCTATGACCGAGGAGGGAATAAAATCCATTAGGTTCGTAAGGGCACCCTTTTCACCAAAGGACGCAATGAAAAGAGCGAATATGCATTCGTTGATTGTCCAATTCGGCGTGTGGTCAATATAGTCGTGGGTTTTAAAGGAGTGCCTAAGTCAAGCGAATGGTCGAAATTAAATGATTGAAGCAAAAAGTAACTCAGGTCGTGGATCTCGAGCAAAAGAGGCTACAATATTTAAAAAGAGGAAGGCGATTTTCATGATTTCCAAAGGGAGACACATTTTCGAGGATGGCGAACATATCAAGTAAACGACCAAGCCTTGCAATTTTCCATGCACCGACTCCCAGAGATGCTGGTTTCCTGGAGATTTTTCCTTAAAAGCTGGATCGTTGTTTCAAGAGGATGAATTTTTAGTATATTTGAGGAAGAATTCTCTCGCTATAGTTTATGATCAGGAAGCATTTTGTCTTCATATGTACTTAATGAAAGAGGTGAAATCCTCTATAAATACTAATCAAGTTTTCATTGTAAAAGGAGGTTGGACATTCTGTGAGAAAACTTCTCAAGTTCTCTGCATTAATAGAAGATATAGGGCTTCTGAATTTACAAGTGATCTTGAGTGTGATTTCCTTCTATTCTATGTATTTATGTTTTACGCTCATATTCATTGTCTGCTGTTAAATTTAAATTTTGCATCTTAATTTGAATATTGCTGGTGAGGGAGTGAGTTCTGGAATGTGATCTTGAAGGTTGTTTTTGCAAGGTTACAAGTAAATTCTGTTGTTTTCTTTTAATACATGCTTTTCTAATGCTTGGGAGGAATTCCTATTGCTAGTCTTTCCCCAATCCTACACTTTTGGACAATGGCCATATTTCCCATCTCTTTCCATCATCTCCAATTTTTTCCCGCAACTCTAGTCTTAAACCAGTGTAGGATTTAGTAAGGGAGCCAACCCTCTCTGGAGATTGGCATGAAGGACATTCCTTTCCTCCGGTATTTCAATGTTGGCCATGTTTAGGGCGCACAAACGTAGGTTTGTATAATTAGGCAGATATTTGACCAACAATTTTTGGCATGCCCGGTGGGACTTCGAAAGTTCCATTTTCAACAGTATTGAGGTTTAATGTTCGCTTTTGTACTGTATAGTTAGAACATCTGGCGACTCGATTGTACCCAGAAAACCCCAAACGTGAGGGCAGCAAAAGCTGTGCTTTATGATTACGAGATCGAATCCCAAAAATCCCAAAAATCCCATTGAGTTCTACGAGCTTGATACCCAAAGGTTAGGAGAACATCCTCAACTAGTTACCTTATGTCGTACGTCTTCGTTACTGTATTTACCTCATACAACATTCATAACATCCTCGCGATTAGCTGATGTGTTTTCTGCTCCCACAAGTCCAGTTAGTACTCCTACTAGCATTCCTTAGGCTCAACCACACACACCAGCCCATATGGCTCAGAATCCGCTACCACAACAGCCACAGCCACCGAGACAGTTCCCAGTATGGAATAGCTCAGGAGCCTTGAATTTACAAGCCCAAAATCCAGTTCCCCAAGCAGCTTTGAAGGCTCTACCTACCTATGATGGTACTGGTAAGACCGCTTACAAGCACATTCAGGATGTGGCTTCTTTGGCTACGATCCACGACATTACAGATGAAGACATTATGGTAAGGTTGTTGGTGTTGTCATTAAGAGGAAATCTCTTGTATTGGTATCGGTCGTTGCATCCCGCCACTATCACCACATGGGATCAGTTGGCGAAACTGTTGATTAAGAATTTCCATGAGCAAACCGATCCATTATCCTTGCTGCATCAATTTACCATGATCCAAAGGCACCCACAAGAGGAGATAGTCGACTTCAACGTCAGGTTCACCCAAAGTTGGCAAAGAGTTCCTGATGGTCTTTGGCCCACGCATGAACAAGCTGCGTTTTATTATATCAGGGTATTCAACTTTGATATTGACATGGTTGTTCGACATGCCAATGTGAATACATTCCCAGAGCTGCACACATAAGCGCGAATCCGACTTGATCGCCATAGGAAAGCTTACCCCAAAAGTAACCATGCCCATCCTTCCCGACCTTCCACAATATTTATATTCTAGTGCGTTCTCATAACTTATGCCTTCTATGTACCCAGTTCCCTCATGGAGCTCGGGTTCGCCTCAAATAACTCCACTTCCAGTTCCACAGATTTATGCGCCAACTATTCCGTAGTTATCTTCACCAGTTGCGCCACAGTTGCCAGCACCTGTTCCTTTTCCAGCGCTACCGGCGCTGCCTGTCCCATTGCCGTTGCCTGCCCCACCGACGCCTCTACCTTTACTAGCACCTCTTACACCCTCAAATTTCGATACATATATGAAGTTGTTACAAGAGGTGCAATCTGCTAATTCAGCTATAAGAACAATGTCAAATGAACTGACTGCAGTAAGAAAGAAACAAGCTGAAGCTGAGTTTCGGTCGAGGAGATTCCAAACACCACCAATTACCTGAGAGCAAGCATCTACTAGCAAGGGTCCCGAGAGAAGTACAATGGTGTTATCGAATGAAGAGACCAGCACATGAGAGAAGGCGTACTTGTGCTCAACGTGCAATGATCCCCATGGAGAAGACACATGCATGGTTCATATGAACTATGTACAAACACTAGCGGAAATTTATGTCGACGACCAAGTTAATATGATAATGGAAGCTGATAATAATTTTATGATACCCTCTTTGGAGCAAGTCTCAGTTCTTACAAGGATCAGAAAGAAGCCTGTAATTGCAGATCCAGCGGAGTTGGAGCCTTCGAAGGTTCCTACAGAACCAAAGGCACAAGATGAAAAAGTGCAACTATCAACGAAAGCGCCTGGCACAACAACAAAGCGGCAGGATTCTATTTTATTGAAAGATTTACTGCCCAAACCAACTCAAGAGAAGTTGCAGACTAAGGTGTTAGCTTCACAACCTGTAGATACTCAGGCGCACGAGACGAAAGAGCAAGCTAAGGAGCGCCTTAGGTACCCATTGTTGCCTAAGCGACAAAGGGTGGAAGCCACTCAACAGTACCGGGATAAGTATGAGCGGGTTGTAAAGGAAAAAGCTTCTGGTGTTTCCAATTATAACATTGTAGAAAATATGAAGAAGATACCTGCAAAAATAAGTCTATATGATGCACTACAACTACCTAAATAGGTTGACCTGTTGCAAGAGTTTCTCAAGATTGCAAAAGAGTAGAAGAAGAATCATTCCCAAACAGTGTTGGCACATACACTTCCAACTTTTGCCACCGGAAAGAATAGACCACCCCCGTTCTATTTGTCACTCAGAATGGGGGGATGGATTGTGCACAATTGTATGATCGATTTCGATGCTGCAACTACCGTCATGCCAAAGGCAGTATGTGAAGTAATGGGGATGGAATACACGAGAAGTAGTCCAGGAATATTACAGTTGGATGGAACCCCAATAAAGACAATGGGTGTAATTAAAGACATTCCTATTTTTCTACATAGTATACCACAAATCGTTGTTATCCAAGAAGTGGTGGTTGATTTGGAGCCATACTTCAGCATGTGCCTCTCAAGGGAGTTCACAGAAAGACTCGGAGGATACCTTTCCTTGGACTATTCGCATCTTGAGATACTATACAAGGGAAGGAGAATCCACATTTATAATGAGAAGCCATCCACTTTTTACATAGAGAAATTAGAAGAGGAAGAACAACCTTCAGGTGCAGTCAACATGACGATCGAAGAATTATCAGAGCCTGATTTGATGGAAGAAGCGCTTGGTGAACTCTACCTTGAAGATGAATTCTAACTCATGGATTTCAACACGATGGTCGAAACGAATATTGGTTGTTACACCATAACCAAACCTGAGCAGATTGAAGAGAAAGTCTCTGATTTCCCTGACCTTGTCGCAAATCAATTATGGAAGCTATATTTTGATGGCGCGAGGTGCAAGAATAGTGCAGGGGTTGGTATTGTTCTTGTCTCTCCTACTGGGTTGCAAAATACCTATTCGTATAGATTAACTTGGAGCTGCACGAATTATGCCGCTAAATATGAGGCGCTATGTCTTGGTTTAAAAAAGGCTAAAAAGTTGGGCATTAAACAACTGCAAATTTTTGGCAACTCTGAGCTCATTGTCAATCAGACCACAAACAAGTGTGTGTCAAAGCAACACTACTTGAAAGCATATCGCAATAAGGTATGGAATTTGTTTGAGTCCTTTACAACCTTGAATATTCAAGCGATTTCCCGGGAGCAGAACAAACATGCAGATATTTTAGCCTCTCTTGGTGCAAATTACTCTCCTGTAGAGCAAGTAGCCAGGAAACCCAAGACTGTCAGGGTAATCTATAGACCCTCAGTCCTTGATAAGATCTATTGGCAAGTGTTCGATAATGATGAGCAAATAGTCAATTTTATGATAAAGAAAGCTTCAAGCGCATATGATAGAGTACTTGTCGAAGAGGAGATGGAGGGGATGATTCTATTGAAGAATAATTATATTTCCAGGGGACTAATTTCGTTGGAAAGCTTATTTGACCAAAATGATAGGGCTGAAAAGCATAAAATCCAGGTGGATGCAAGGGAGTATAAGAAGTTGTTGTTGGAACCTGAGAAGATCATCAAAATTAGAACCGACTGTACTTCAGCAGAATTGGAAGATATCAAGAACTTGTGTTACGAGTTCCTCGACATCGTTGCATGGAGCTATTATGATTTAAAGGGATATGACAAGAATGTAATACGACATACCATTGAGCTGCAGGAGGAAGTAAAACCTCTTTGGTAGAAGCAGCGGCCTGTCAACCCCAAGATTGAGGTGCTCATGAAGGCAGAATTGTTAAAAATGCTGGAAGCAAAGATAATATATCCAATAGAGCACTCAACATGGGTGGCGAACCTAGTACCAGTTCGGAAGAAGAATGGAGATATTCGACTGTGGGTCGATTTTCGAAACCTGAACCAAGCGTCGCTAAAAGATCATTACCCTCTGTCGCAGATTGATCAAATCCTCCATGTAGTTGCCGGAGTGCAAAGATTTTCGTTGTTGGATGGTTTCTCTGGTTATAACCAAATTTGGGTGAAGGATGAGGACCAACACAAAACAACGTTTACTACTAAGTGGGGCATGTTCGCCTATCAAAGGATGCCATTCAGTCTCTCAAATGCTTGCACTACTTTTTAGAGAGCCATGGAAATCTGATATGGAATAAAATGAAGCTAATTATTATTGAACACATAGGACTTTAAATAAGTCCAAAAATAAAACCGTAATCCTGGAAATCATCAACTGCTCCAAGGATTTACGTACAAAATCAAGGAAAGGCTAAAGATGTAAGCCCTAAAATGCCGAAAAGAAAAACACCTAGACCTAGACCATTCAACGGAGGAAACAAACAACTCACGTTGATTATTCTTGAATACTAAGTCCTAATTAACATATCCTAGGTCTAAAAATAATTAGCCCCTAGGTCTAAGTTTCCTCATCATTCGTCCCAACAAAAGAAGCATTGGACTCCAATGCTTTTAACAAAGAGGGAAAATCTCGGGACAGAATGTGAGCAGAAATCCAATGAGCCTGATGTGGAAATTGGCCTCGTCGGGCCACAAGATATGAAGTAGAAGCACCTTGGCGTGTGTGTCGGGTCTTCGTATCAAAGACTGTATCGGCGTCAAGCGGAAGCTGAGCATCAGGAACCACATCAACTGGATGAATGATGGTTGGAACTGTTTCCAATGTGGAATCATAGTATGGTTTGAGAAGATCAACATTGACAACATCGTGAATGCCAAGATGAGTTGGAAGGTCCAAGCGAAAGGCATTCTCAGAGATTTGTTGAAGAATAGTATAAGGCCCATAACGAAGAGGCTTGATTTTGCTATGTGCCTTATCTGCAAATCGTCGTTTGTCAAGATGAAACCATACTTTGTCACCAACTTGAAAGGAATGAGGAGTGCGGTGCTTGTCCATCTGTTGTTTCTGCTTTTGCTGAGTCTTCTGAAGAATTTGAACCACTTTGGCTTGAAGACTCTGCAAATGTTGCACAAAAGAGTTGGCCTTGTCTTGTTCCTTCTGAATGTGCATTGTGGCTGAAGAAGGCAAAGACAAAGGTAACTCATAAGGAGCAAGTGGTTGAAAACCAAAACACACTTCAAATGGAGAGTGCCCGGTAGAACTGTGGACGGCCCTGTTGTAGGCGTGCTCAATGTGAGTGAGGCTTAAGTCCCACTTGGCTGGAGTGGAATGATGGTAAATCCTCAAACTCTGCACGAGAGTACGATTAACTACCTCTGTCTGCCCATCGGATTGAGGATGATAAGCAGTAGAGAAGTTAAGAGATACTCCCAAAATCTTCCAAAGTGATCGCCAAAAGTGACCCACAAAGCGTGAGTCACGATCAGAGACAATGCTGGTAGGAAGACCAAAAGAACGCCATACCACCTCAAAGAAGAGTTGGGCAAGATCCTCGTGCAGTACTTGTCTTGCGACAAGGAATGAATTTGGCCATTTTGCTGAATCTGTCCACCACAACAAAGACACAATCATGCTTGCGTACTGTCATTGGAAAACCGCTCAAGAGATCCATGGAAATGCTTTCCCATGGACGAGAAGGAATGGGCAAAGGCATGCTCATTCCCAATGTCCTATTGGCTGATTTGGAGCGATTACAGATTGCACATTGTCGCAAGAAGCGAAGAACATCTCTTTGCATGTGTGGCCAAAAGAAAAACCGCTGAAGATGATGAAGAGTTTTCTCGCCTACCAAAATGTCCCCCATAGAGTGTGGAATGAGCCTCCTTCAGAAGAGACTCCCTGTTCCCATGAGGAACACAAAGTTTGTCCAATTTGTACAACATTCCATCCTGAATATGAAAGTCCCGTAGAGCTCTCAAATTTGAAGAAGAAGGATTGGAAAGTTGGTGGAAAACTTTGCCAAAATCTGGATCCATAGGATACTCTGTAGGCCAAGTTTGGAAGCCAAGATGAGAAGTAGTGACAATTGTCAAAACAAGAGTAGAAGGAGGACGACTCAAACAATCAGCCACTGCATTGTTTCGTCCTTTCTTGTACTTGATTACCAAATGGAATTGTTGCAAGTACGATGCCCATTTCATGTGCCTAGCTTCCTCAATTTTTGTTTGAGATTGAAGAAACTTAAGGGGCATGTGATCTGGTATGAACAATTGTTTCTTTTCCCAAGAGATAATGCCTCCAATACTTGATTGCTTGAACCAAAGCATAGAACTCCTTATCATATGTAGAATAGTTCTTCTTGGCCTCTGAAAATGTTTCTGAATGATAGGCCACCGGATGACCATTCTGCATGAGCACAACTCCAAGTGCAACTTGCGAAGCATCAGTTTCTATCTCAAATGGTTGAGACAAATCAGGAAGAACAAGAACTGGTGCAGTACTCAATTTGTGTTTCAATGTGTCAAAGGCTTTTTGTTGATCCTTTGTCCACTGAAACTGAACTTTGATCTTTGTCAAATAGTGTAAAGGTGCAGCAATAGAAGAATATCCTCCAATGAACTTGCGATAGAAATTAGCAAGTCCAAGAAAACTCCTTAACTCCGTGACTGAAGTAGGAGTTGGCCAAGAGAAGATAACTTCAACTTTGGAAGGATCTACTTGCACACCTTTTTCACTAATTACAAACCCAAGATAGGCAATGAATGTTTGCCCAAATGAACACTTAGGAAAATTTGCATACAATTGGTTCTTTCGAAGAGTTTGAAGAACCGTTTCCAAGTGTTCCAAATGATTCTCCCAAGTAGAAGAATATATAAGAATGTCATCCAAATAGATGATTACAAATTGATCCAAACAATCTCTAGATACTTCATTCATCAGCCGCATGAATGTAGCTAGAGCATTTGTAAGGCCAAAGGGCATGACAAGCCATTCAAAGAGCCCCATTTTGGTCTTAAATGTTGTTTTCCAAGTGTCTTCTCGCTTGAATTCTCACCTGATGATACCCACTTTTGAGATCAATCTTGGAGAAGAATTTTGCACCTTGCAATTGGTCCAAGAGATCATCAATGCGAGGAAGTGGATAACGATTCTTGATTGTAATCTTATTGAGTGCCCTGAAATCAATGCATAATCTCCATGTGCCATCCTTCTTCAACACAAGCAAGATAGGAGAAGCACAAGGGGAAGTACTGGGTTTGATGAACCCTTTAGTCAACAATGCTTGAATTTGCTTTTTAATTTCTTCCATTTGCACTATTGATTGTCTATACATTGAAGAATTAGGAAGAGAAGATGCAGGAACAATCTCAATACTATGATTAATCTGTCTTTCAGGAGGAAGACTTGTGGGTTCTTGAAAAACATCAAAAAATGATTGAAGTATTGAATGAACTCGAAGAACTCCTGTTATTAGTGTGCTTAGGTGCTTGCTTTTCTTCTTGAATTGGTCTGATGAAGATGAGTGCTAATTCCTTTGCTTGATTTACAGCTTTGCGTGCTTGTCTACAACTCAACATCAAATTATGTGGTGTTTGTTGTGTACTTCTGATTATGAAAGCCTTATTGTCTTTGTGCAAAGTGTATGTATTTTTGTACCCATCATGTATAGACCTCCTATCGTATTGATAGGGTCTTCCAAGCAACAAGCCACAACAATCCATTGGAGTTACATCGCACACAACCGAGTCCACAAAAGAAGGACTGAAAGCAAAATTCACAGTGCAAGTGTGTGTGATGTCGGATGTAATCCCATTGTCCTTCCATCCCAAAGGATAAGGATGAGGATGGGGATTCATCGGTAACTTCAGTTTGTCAACAACGGACCTCGCAATTAGATTTTTCTGCGAGCCGCTATCGATTATACAATCAACCATAAAGGTGTCACTGAGATGGACCGTAGTCACAAACAAATTCTCGCGATCACCTTGTGAAGTATTCATAAGGGTCAATTTGTTTAACCCTGCCAATTCCTTATAAGGCTTACGTTCCCTTGTAGCCTCAATGGGACTTTCTTGTGAGTCCTCATTGGAAGGCTTTACAACTAGGGATTGTTTCTTCACATTTTGCAACTTAAAACACCTCTTTTGAGTATGTCCTGGCTTTTTACAATAATTACAAATCAAAGGTGATTTAGAAGAAGAAGATTTTTGTGAAGAAGAAGAAGGGGAAGATGAAGAAGAGGGAGAAGGAGAAGAAGAAGATTTAGCTCCCTTGGAAGGTTGAGGAGAAGCCTTCTGATTTCCTCCCGACGTAGAAGAGCGAGTCCCACGCGATTGCTCCCTCATTTCCTCCTCAGCAAGAAGGGCTTGATTGAAAGCCATGTCAATGTTAACAATCAACTTGTATTTCATCTTCCTGTAAATGGGTTCTTGCAAGCCACTTTTGAATTTGTTAACAAGTTGTGCTCGCATTATCCTCGTATAGAATTCAAAATCCGCAACTTGCTAAATTGAAAAATATAATCATGAACAGTCATATTGGAGGTTTGTCGAAGACGAAGCCACTTGATCTCAAGCTCAGTGGCATAGTTTGAAGGATAAAAATTATTCTTCAATACTCTTTGCAATTCATCCCACGTGTCAATGGGATTTTGGGTCCGTTGTCGATCAGTGACAAGGACCTTGGCAATGCCAGAAAGTTTCAACTTAGCAAAGTTAACTTCCTGATCCTTTGCGATCTTGATATACTCAAACCAACTGTCCATGTCCAAAATCCAACTGTTGAGGACCTCTGGATCTCGCGAACCAGTGTAAACGGGAACCTCACATTGTTGTTGAACTTCATTAGAAGTAACCTTATCAGCCAAAACGCTGACAAGTTGGGTTACTTGAGCCAATTTGTCGGCTAATTCGGAAGCCATTTGACCCCGAGTGATCGCCAGCAAAAATTGTCACAAAAAGACAAAGTTACAAAATGTGCAAAATAAAAAGTGCCCAAATTAATTTGCAAAAATTGCAAATTTACAATGGAAGGGCAAAAATAAATATTTGCACAATGCTTTAAAAAAAAAAACAAAGTCAAAATTTGACTTGGTGGAAAAGACAAAATTTTTGTTTTTTTTTATTATTGAATTGAATTTCCTTTTTTTTTTTTTAATTGAAATTGAGGGTTGCTTGGCTAATCAAAAAGGGTAAAGAAACAAACATTAAAACCACTGTTCGTGGCTATTTCAACCGGCGTATCCTCAACACCAGAGCTGCACGTGTTGAAAACTCCGCGACAGAATCAAAGCGGAACGAGACAAACAAAGGGCAGTAGACTGTCGATCGGCACGACGGGTCAACTGGAAATCAAAACGCTCAATCGTCGTCGAATCTGGAGTCCTGCACCACGATTTGTTCGTGCGACCTCGATCTCACCCCGCATGCATGGTTTGGTTACGGCAGCAGGAAAAATTCGTTGTAGGCACGCAGGCCAAGACACTGCTTGGCTTCCAGATGATCTCCCCGTCGGCACGCCGATCTGCAGGTTTCGACCGCAATCTGGGACAGGCGGCAAAGTTCCAGGCGCCAGCACAAGGAGAGCCGATCGTCGCTGCAGGCTACAAGATCTGGCATAATGTCTTCATATCTGTGGTCAACTGCTGCGAGAAACGGCGATTGGTGTCGCGTGTTCCCAATGTTAATCCGGATCAGGGGCTTTGCATCACGGAATTGCAGATTTTTGAGCGTGGACGGTCGGAGATTCAAAACTCACAGATCGGGCAGGAAAACACAGGGAATTGTCCTGTGGTGGAATTTGTCCGCCTCGCAAATCGCAGTGCGGATCTGCCGTCGTCTCACGATTATGTCAGTGACGAGAATCGCAGCAGAGGACAAGATCTGAACGCGGCAGCAACAGCGATAGAGACTGACAGCGACAGCGGTAGCAACCTGATAGCGGCAACGACAGCGTCCTGACAGCGGCAGCGATTAGTGAAAACACAGGAGCCTTGTCACATTCAGCTGATGCCAACAGGAGCCCTAACAACGTTGACAGCGTTGGGCTCCGGATCAGGCTATTCATCGCAGAAGTGGGCGTCCGGTGGGTCTGCGCCAATCGTAGACGTGCGGCCAAAAAAAGACGTCCGGGAGCGTCGGGAAACGTAGACCGCCAAAGTTTGAGTGACGCCCGATCGAGGAAGATCTGAAGACCAGACCACCGCCTGCGTTACGTCTGCAGTCGGAATGTAACGTTGGAATGTAAAAAAAAAAAAAAAATTTTTTTTTTAAATCAAATATTATAGTGGCCTCTCGTGCAACTTAAAATCAAATCGAATAAAATTATTTTGCACAAAGACAATAATTTAATCATCAATGAAAATTGCTTGCAATTTTTCTGCAATATTGGCAGCAAAAATTTGCAGCAGTTTCTCCTAAGCTTCAAACAGGAACGCAGGTGGTGGAAAACTATCCAAACCACACTTTGGAGATCGAAAATAACCCAAAACCTCCAAAAATTTCCTACGCTCTGATACCAATGATATGGAATAAAATGAAGCTAATTATTATTGAAAACATAGGACTTTAAATAAGTCCAAAAATAAAACCGTAATCCTGGAAATCATCAACTGCTCCAAGGATTTACGTACAAAATCAAGGAAAGGCTAAAGATGCAAGCCCTAAAATGCCGAAAAGAAAAACACCTAGACCTAGACTATTCAACGGAGGAAACAAACAACTCACGTTGATTATTCTTATGACTAAGCCTAATTAAAATATCCTAGGTCTAAAAAGAAATTAGCCCGTAGGTCTAAATTTCCTCACGTTGATTATTCTTATGACTAAGCCTAATTAAAATATCCTAGGTCTAAAAAGAAATTAGCCCGTAGGTCTAAATTTCCTCATCAACATTGCTTTCGATGAGTTATTAAAAAAAATTATTGTGATTTACCTTGATGACATGATTGTGTTTTCGCATCGTAGAGAATAGCACATTTCTCATTTGAGGCAGGTATTCGGGAAATGTTGGGAATTCGGGATTTCCATTAATTCGAAAAAGTCTATATTCGTTGTCAAAGAGGGGACGTTACTAGGTCATGTGATCTCACAAAAAGGACTGGAGATTGATCCCACAAGGGCCGAGGCGCTCCTGAAGCTATCACTGCCAGCTAACAAAAGGGACCTGCAATCTTTCTTCGGTCAGATAAATTTCATTCGAAAATCCATTGCCAATTTTGCTCAAGTGGTGAAACCCATGACTGAGCTCTTAAAAAAGAATGTCGATTTCAAATGGACGGAGGAGAGAAGACAAGCTTTTCAGGAAATTAAGGAAAAAATTACCCAAGCTCCAATATTAATTAATCCTGATTATTCAAAAGACTTTATTCTCTAAGTAGTGGGCGAGCAAGAGAGTTATGCTGCCATTCTGATGCAGAAACAAGAAGACGGAGATGAAACGCCGATTGCTTTTTTGAGCCAATTTATTGCGCCACACTAGGAGAAATATAATTTTATTGAGAAGCAGGTGTACGCAATGATGAAATCACTGAAGAAGTTTCGACATTTTGTCTCACACAGTAAAATAGTCGTCTATGTTATTCATCCAGATGTTCGAAACTTCATTCTCCAAGGGGAACTAGACGACAAAAGAGCAGGTTGGGTCTTAGAAATTCTGGAGTATGATGTGGAGATCCGACCGACAAAGCTAGTTTGTGGATGAGCTCTCTGTCAAGAATTAGCCAAAAGCGCAACATCTGAATCATTGGCTATGGTACAAAAAGAGGATATCAACATTTGTGCAAATCATCCTATAGGTGATCGTGACTGGACAGAGGACCTTGTCAAATTCTTTACCTAAGGTAAATGTCTATCACATCTGGATACTTCACAGCGTCGGAGGTTCAGGCTGCAAGCGCTCAAATATGTCTTGCTACCAAGCGGATTGTTCCATAAAAATATTGACGGAGTGCTCCTCATGTGCGTAAAGGAATCAGAGAAGGAGAAAATATTGGAAGAATTTCATTCTGGTCCATCTGGTGGACATTATGCAGGAAGGCCTATGGCTTTGAAGATCATTCGGGCGAGCTACTATTGGCCTACTTTGTTCGTCGATGCTCATAAAGTGAGCCAAAGATGTGATAATTATCAGCGTTACGTTGGCAGGACCTGGAAAGGAGCACTGCTACTGCACCCGATTCGAGTGGAGGCACCATTTCAGCAGTGGGACCTTGAATTTATTGGAGTTATTGATCCACATTCCTCTGTAGAGCACAAATACATCTTGACGGTGACAAATTATTTCACCAGGTGGGCAGAGGCCATTCCTACCAAAAAACCGGATCAAGCTACAGTCATCTCTTTCCTGGAGGGATTGATCACCTGTTTCAGTGTTCTAGATGCCATTGTAACGGATAACGGGACGCCATTTATTGGAGCCAAGATTATCGAATTTGCAAGTAAGTACAGGATTTATCTCAAGACATCGTCCAATTATTACCCATAAGAGAATGGATTGGCTGAATCCACTAGCAAAAACTTGTTGTAAATATTGAAAAGGAAACTGTGAAGCAACAAAAGGAGATGACACTTATTGTTGTATCAAGCTCTATGGGCAGATCAAATATCCGTAAAGAAGTCTATTAAAGCCTCTCCTTATTCTTTGGTGTATGGAAAAGAAGCAATTTTGCCTTCTCACATTGAGATTCCCGTGCTCCAGACATTGTAGTTATTCAAAGATGAGGATGAAGAATATGACCCAATGAGCGTAAGGTTGGCTCAATTAATGCAGTTGGAGGAAGAAAGAGAAAAGGTGTATCAAGCTTTCGTCGAACACACTAAAGAAATGCAGAATTGGTTTGGAAAAAAGACAACAGAGCACAGTTTCTAGGTGGGAGATTTAGTTCTCAAATGGAATGGGAACAAAGCCAATCCGGGGAAGCACCACAAGTTTGATGCGATTTGGGAAGGTCCATTTCAGATCTTTCTAGTAAATTCGGCAAATGCGTATCATCTTCAGGATATGGATGGTTGGGATCTTTCTATTCTGGTAAATGGCCTTCATCTGAAGGCCTATGTTCAATGATTTGATTAAAAAAGGTACCACTTTGTAAATATGTACAAATTTTCTTTTAACATTTTATTTGTTTTATAAAATGATAGATGTTTCAATCTAAAAAAAAAAGCTAGACGGATTGCATAAGGGTGGCCGTACGAAATTCCTAAGTGAAAAAGCGTCTTCAAAAATATATTTTTTAATTTAATTTAAGGTGGTCATTGCATATAAAGGCGCTTTCGCCCAAGGGAGGGGGCGAAAACCCCATTCGCCTCCATTTGAGGGCAAACGTACAAAGCATTAAACCAATTCAATATTGATGATTAAAATCGCATTCGCTCTAGACAAGGAACGAAGCAACCGTTCGCCCTTTATCAGGATGAATGCATCAACTAAAACGCGTGCCATCGTTTTTTTTTTTTTTAAAAAAGGGGAAAAAGTCGTTAAAAGGGCTATTTAAAAGAACTTCGCTCCCAATGAGCGGTGAAACTCTCATTCACCCCTCTTGGGGGTAAAAACGCAGGTGATACCTTTTGACTAGCGCTTGCGCCTTAGATGAGGGAGTGGTTTACCAAAAGAAAAGCACGTGCTGGCCATTTCGGACAAACACGTCACGATTTTAATGTGATGCGCAAGTGAAAAAAACACAAAAGGCACGAATGATTTCGCTCATAGGGGTAAATTTAAAAGAAAAATCCAAAGGAGGGAAAAGCTAAAAGAGAAAAAGCCCTAAAATAATTATTGTTTTTTTAAGAAATCATGTTTTTTCTAAAAATGGGCGAGAAAGGAAGACCGAAGTCGTTTTAAAAAGAGAACATTCGCCAGGGAATGGAAAATCGAACAGGTTGAGGGCGTTTCAGAGCGAAAAAAAGGAAAAAAAGCGCGCCTCAAAGACGTTTTCGCTCCCATTTTCTTTGTTGAAGCGCCATAATTTTGAAAGCGTAATCAAAATTTTAAAAGTTCTTTATAAAAGTGATTTCGCTCCCCGGCGTGTGGAAAACCTTGAAGAATGTGCATGCAAGTTTAGGAGCATTCCCGAGGTATTTATTTAAAACGTGCACCCGGATTCGCGTTGGAGGAAGATTTGAGGGTTCCAAGGAGTGAAATCTCACGCAGCTGAAAAGGAAACATTTATTGGTTCACAGGTGGCAGAGTTATTTTCCCAAGGAAGCTTTAAAAGCCAAAGCATGATTTTCGATGAAACCACGTGATAGAAGGGCACACTTTCCAAGGACGATTTTTTGGCGAATCGCAATTAGAACCATTCGTACATCGAGAACAGTGCCAGGCGAGCGAATCAAAGCACACGTTCTTTCAAAATTGCTCAAGGGAAATTCAACATTTATTGCGGCAGTTGGAGGGGCGCTCTATATAAAGGAACAGGTAAAAGCTACCCAGTTTAATTTTTAAATTTTTACCGCCGCTGTGTTTCCAAGCTATTGTCGAAGAAATTGCAGAGAAATTTCGAGGAAAATACCAAAGAGAAATAATGGGAAAAAGAAGCAAAGAGGCGACAGAGGCTACAGAGCTCAAGAGAAACAAAGAAGGTGGGTCGAAGTCCAAAAAGGCCTGAAGGAACGAAAATGTGGATTTGGACCCGTACGTTGACACAATGACAGAGATTGGATACTGTGTGATTACCCACAAAGGGGTAGAGAAATTGCGGCAAGATGTGGAGTTCGCAGTAAGTCAGGGATTAATAGCACAGAGCTCGTTGACAATGCCATTTCACACGTAATTATCTTGGTATTTGTGTACGCTAGGACACCCTTGTCCTGAGCTAGTTAGAATGATTGTCCGGTTTTATAATCTGCTTACCAGGGCAGTACGAAAAGCAAATAGCGAAGCACTTTTTACTATTACCGCAAATGAAGTGCGAGGGGCGTTAACTTGTGGTTGGAAATATCCTTATGCAATCAGCAAGAAGTTACATATCAATGAGCAGGACATATATGTCTCCACTGTGACAGTACGCCGGTTTATGGAAACACAGTTAATTATAGAGCCATAAATGGGGCAACTTCCGAACCTTCCAAAGCCCCTCACAAATTTTAAAATCCTGGACATCTATTCAATGTTAGCATGGGTGGTTGGCTTACCAATCGATTCCACCGTTCATAAATGGCAAGCGGCCGTAGCACAGTGCATTTGCTAGGTAGAGTTTTACTCTCCGCCAACCATGAGACAAGACACCAAACCGATTTATTTCGATTGGGCCGATTGGATATCGCGGAAACTACATTTTTAGCTGGAAAGGTTGCAAACTGGGGAAGAGACGTCATTCATGCACACTTATTTTCTAGTATGATATTTCTTCTTTCATCTACACCAGCTTTCTCGTTTATTGCAGTGAGAAATGGATGAGAGAGATGAACTTTTGCCAGTATACATGTGGACTTCCACTGTATCGAGCAAGGAGTCATTTTATAGCTTCAATCGTTTCTTCTTGGGACCCGTAATAGAACTGCTCTGTGGTGCATATGAAAGAGTATCGTGGGACTTGAGAGAAGAAAAAAAGGGAGATATCTTTCTGCTTACTCAGGGTATGATCGTAAGAATTTTTGGCTTCACAAGCAAGCCATTCCTGTTGCCATACTTCGCCACTGAACATATTTTTGCCATGGAAGTGATGTGCCAATCATATTATGTTAATGATGTATACAAAGTAGGGCACAAGAAGAAGACGACTTGCAATATAACTTTCAAGTTCGACAATATAGAGGTAAGTCAGGTCGGGCAAAACATGCCGCTCACAACAACACTTGCAACGTTGGAGGTATAATCCATTGGGAAGATTTATAGAGATAATCAAGGCCAAGACCTTTCACTATTGTCCATGGCCCGACATTGAGAAAAAGTGAAACAATTTTGATGGACCTGATTTAGAATAGCACATCGAAAATATGATGTCACTTCCACCCTGGCATGACTCCTATGAATAGGTGGAATATAATCCAGCAAAGTACAAAAATCAGATTCCCCCACCTAGATTGTTTAGTCAGATAAAAGAGAGTCAACCTTCGTGGACTAAAGAAAAAATCATGAACTGGTGGATAATGCGGGTCCACCGAGATAAAATTGCATCACCTTTTGGGTTGAAGATGGACGAGGCATTTTGATCACCTATGATGAATTCATAGGTGCCTATTAACCCATCACTTTCACCAAAGTTTTGCCTTAAAGTTTCCAACATTCCGACAGCGATGAAAGTGGGACAAAAGGAAAACACCCAATAGTTGAAGAGGAGGCCCCTGAGGAGGAAGAACAGTAGTATGTGTTCAAATGAAGGTCACAGTGGACGAAGTGAAAGGTTGAGGAGGCACCTTTTTCGAAGAAGCAAATTATCCGAGACTCACCCCCATTTTCCAAAGCTGCAAAGAAACCAAGGACGGATGCCCCTTCCTTCACTACTGCTAAAGTTTCGGTTACTATAGTTCCCATAGCTCCGATTATTTCGACGGTTGTTATTTCCTCTCCACCGGTGACATATGTTCCAATGAAGGTTGCGTAGATGTTTGCCTATTAACCCATCACTTTCACCAAAGTTTTGCCTTAAAGTTTCCAACATTCCAACAGTGATGAAAGTGGGACAAAAGGAAAACACCCAATAGTTGAAGAGGAGGCCCCTGAGGAGGAAGAACAGTAGTATGTGTTCAAACGAAGGTCACAACGGACGAAGTGAAAGGTTGAGGAGGCGCCTTTTCCGAAGAAGCAAATTATCCGAGACTCACCCCCATTTTCCAAAGCTGCAAAGAAACCAAGGACGGATACCCCTTCCTTCACTACTGCTAAAGTTTCGATTACTACAGTTCCCATAGCTCCGATTATTTCGACGGTTGTTATTTCCTCTCCATCGATGACATATGTTCCAATGAAGGTTGCGCAGATGTTTCCGATGATTCATGAACAAGAGGACCAGTAGATGGAGAGTCCTCAGGTGGAGGTCATGAACATTGAGGAGGACGAAAACGTTGAGAGGGAAGTGGAAAAGCAACAAGAAGAAATTACCTCGCAGCCACTTCCATCACCGCAACACACGACGCCCGTGCCCAAAGGTACGTCCTCTGTTCCCTCTTCTTCTTCTTTGGAGCATGTAGTGGCTGTTAGTTTATTTCCCCCAATATCTACATCTCTCTCCACCTTTTGGTATACCTTTCGTATCCATTTCGCTCCCCACTTCTTCCACTCTGCAACCCACTACTGCTCCTACTATTCCCCTTTCTTCGATCTCCCTTTCTTTCAGTTTGTATGCGTCAGGGTCAAACCCATTTTCACGCCCTTCCCCATCCATTCCCGTCACCACTTTCACCGAAGTTGTAAGTACGCAAGCTCCCCCCAGAATGAGCGTACCTGTAGCCGAACCCGGTTCCTCCACCCATTCTACCGTTTCGGTCCCTTCCCTTCTAGCCGTCTCATCCGCTTCCTTTGAGCCTGACCGCTCACATATTTTGATACCTTTCACACCATTTTTGGAGTTACAAGTACTGCCTCAGGTTGAGGTGGCGCCGAAGGAGCCTGATGTGGATAGAATCAATCGGGCACACCTTAGTTCATCACAGTGGTTGAAAAGCAAAAGACAGAAAAAAGCTCTAGCTCCAGCGCGTCCGCTGAAGAATGTCGCTTTTGATCCAGTGGCCATGGAAGTCCATACAACCAAGCTCACTCCCTTGGTCGAGAAGTCACAAGGAGAAATGTTGTCAAGCGATTATGATTGTGAGACTATAACAGAGGATCTTACCAGGATTGATTTAATGGAGAAAATATGCAACATTCAGGTTGATATGAGTTCGGTATACTTGCATGGCGAGTATTATAAGCAGAAATATTTTGATCAGTAGGATAAAATTATCGAGCTCGAAAGTGCCTTGGCCAAAAGCAGAGCACAAGAGGAGAAGACATCCACGGAGAATGAATACTTGTACCAGCAGGTAGGAGTGCACCTAAAAGAAAGGGATGCAACAAGAATTGAGATTCCTCGATCAAGACATAACTGGAAAATATACAGAATCAACTAGCAGAGAAGACCACACAGGGTGCAGGCTTCTCTCCGAACAGCATCAAGGAAGCGCACCTTCACTCCGCCCAAAACTGTGAAAAGTTGGTCGTACAAGTAGTTCAAGTATTGCATTACCTCTGGACAACCAGAATACAGATTCAGATGGGGCAGCAGTTGATAGATAATACTGAAGAGATGCTAGAACCCTATATGAAGATGGTTGTAAAAATCTAAGCTTTGGCTAACTCCAACATGTACGTTCGCCCCCCTGAGCGAGATGGATCACGCTTGGTCAGCTGCCAAGGTCACACTACGCAGCTATTTTCAGAGGATGGATCTGGTGAGGGAAGGCCGAAAAATCCTTAGCACCATAGAGCGCGAGCATACTGTTTCCATGCATCATTTTAATGCTCTTGTGGATATGGGTTTTCCAGCCTTTATTGATGAATGGGGCGAACCTTTGTTGAAAGAACAATTGGAGGTAGCCTAGAGGAATTTCGTGGAGAACACCTCGGAGATTGATGCATGGGAGGAGCCCATCACATAAGCACATGTGCTGCCACTTATGCATAAGTATATCTGCATGGTTTTTCGTTGTTCGAGCTAGCTTAGAGAGCAAAGCACCTCAGCTTAGAAGACGTCCAAAATCTATGGTTTGTTTATGAGTCATTAAGTGTTCCCTGCTCATTCACTACTCATGCTTGGGAGGCAACGGTCACAGTCTATGAGGTCACCTTCGAAAGCATCAAGGAACAGGAAGAACGCGTCGCAACAGAGAAGATCGCAGCAAAAAAGACAGTAGAAGCAGCAAATCGGGCATATGTACTCCGAGTAGCAGCTAAAGCTGAAGCCACTGAGAAGGCAGAAGAGGAGGTGCGAAGAAAGGCATCTTCATCAACCACACCAGCCAAAGCCATCGGCAAATAGACTCAGTAGTAGCCCAATGGATAAAGGCCTCGGATCGCTTGCATCCATGCGAGATGGATACCCATGAGCCACTAGAAATATTGGTAACTTTGACATATGCCACATTGGAATTTTTGTGCGAATTTTATTGAAAGATTTTATTTGTAAAAGCGACAATTACAATAATACCATAATGCAGTATTTTGAGGTGGCAGTTTATATTTCATTTTATTTTTCCTTTTTTATTTTTATGCATATTTCTATCTTGAAAACAATGGGTGTTTTAAGGGAAAATGGTTCGGAAATCTGGCTGGTGGCTTTGGGTAGAAATCGCCCATAAAATGGCAGTAGAATGAAGCGCTCAAAGAAAAAGAAGGGAAATTGCATTCGCCCCAAACATAGGATGAAAGGTTTGTCTGCCTCAATATGAGGCGAACGTGAAAAGAAAAAGAAAGGGAAAACTTTGGCATACGCGTTCACCCCAATTGAGGGGCGAAAGTCCTTTGCGCCCCGTATTCGTGCGAAAGAGAAATAAAAAAGTGAAGTTTCAAAAATGGCTAAGTATTGACGTTGCCTGAAGTCGAAATGAGAGAAGAATCACGTTCACCCCAAAGATGGGCCAAAAGTTTCGTTCACCCCACTTTGGGATGAATGTCCTTAAAAATTGAAGAAGCACATAGGCCATTCGGTGAAAGTCCTGAGTCGTGGTAGACCTTGCAAAGAAATTGACAAGTTTTTAATATGAGTGCGTTCACCCAAGGATGGGACAAAAGTTTCGTTCACCCCAAGTTGGGGCGAACGTCATGAAAAATAAAGTGTTGAAAAGTCAATGTTGTATTCGCCCTGGTTGAGAGGCGAAACCTCCATTCGCCTCTCCTAGGGGTGAATGCACTATGAATAGCCGAGTTCAGATGAATGTCAAAAGAGCAAAGTGGCGTTGAATGGTCAACTTCGCGTTCACCCCAGAAGTAAGGCGATGGCTCCTTTCGCCTCTTTTAGGGACAAACGTAGATTTCAAAGGGGATGAAACAACTGTTGAAGGCGCTTTCAGCAAGGAAGCAAAGGATTGATTGCTGCTATGACCGAGAAGGGAAAAAAATCCATTAGGTTCGTAAGGGCACCCTTTTCACCAAGGGACGTAATGAAAAGAGCTAATATGCATTCGTTGATTGTCCAATTCAGGCAAATCATGCGGTCAATAACATTGCGGGCTTTAAAGGAGCGCCAAATTCAAAAGCAAAAAGTAACTCAGGCTATGGATCTCAAGCAAAAGAGGTTGCAGTATTTAAAAAGAGCAAGGTGATTTTCATGATTTTTGAAGGGAGGCGCATTTTCGAGGATGGTGAATGTATCAAGTCAACGACCAAGCCTTGCGATTTTCCATGCACCGATGCCTAGAGATGCTGATTTCCTGGAGATGTTTCCTTGAAAGTTGGATCATTGTTTCAAGAGGATGAATTTTTAATATTTTCGAGGAAGAATTCTCTCGCTATGGTTTCTGATCTGGAAGCATTTTGTCTCCATATGTATTTAATGAAAGAGGCGAAATCCTCTATAAATACTAATCAAGTTTTCATTGTAAAAGGAGGTTGGACATTCTGTGAGAAAACTTCTCAAGTTCTCTGCATTAATAGAAGATACAGGGCTTCTGAATTTGCAAGTGATCTTGTGTGTGATTTCCTTCTATTCCATGCATTTCTATTTTACGCTCATGTTCATTGTCTGCTATTAAATTTAAATTTTGCATCTGAATTTGAATATTGCTAGTGAGGAGTGAGTTCTGGAATGTGATCTTGAAGGTTGTTTTTGCAAGGTTACAAGTAAATTCCGTTGTTTTCTTTTAATACATGTTGCTCTAATGCTTGGGAGGAATTCCTACTGCTAGTCTTTCCCCAATCCTACACTTTCGGCCTGTGGCCATATTTCCCATCTCTTTCAATCATCTCCAATTTCTTTCCCGCAACTCTAGTCTTAAACCAGTGTAGGATTTAGTAAGGGAGCCAACCCTCTCTGGAGATTGGCATGGAGGACATTCCTTTCCTCTGGCCTTTCAATGTTGGCCATGTCTAGGGTACACAAACGTAGGTTTGTATAATTAGGTAGATATTTGACCAACCATAAGAAAGCACCTAATTGCGTAGATAAAATGTTTGTTGTTTATAAACTTTTTGTAAGGTTTTCAACGATTTTGATGCTTGTAAACTTTTTGCAAGGTTATCACTTAAACATTGACAAGAGGCAAAACACCTCATCTATGCAGTTAAGTGCCCACTCCTTCAAGAATGATATCACTTAAATATGATGAGAATCAAATAAATACCTCATCTATGTAGTCAAGTGCCCACTCCTTCAAGCATATATCTAACAAACACCTCATTGATGTAGTTAAGTGCTCACTCCTTCAAGGATATCACTTAAACATTGATGAGGATAACATCTAAAAATACATATATCTAACAAATAACTCATGTACACAGTTAAGTGACCACTCCCATTATCAAGGATATTACTTAATCATGATGAGAATAACATCTAAAATATATTATATCTTGCAGGTACCTCATCAATGCAGTTAAGTTCCCACTCCTTTATCAAGGATATCACTTAAATACAAAGAGAAGAAAATGCTATCTGGCCGTCAAAGGATAACATCTCAAAAACATACCTATATCATGTACATATTACAAGTACTTCATCTACGCAGTTAAGTGTTTCATAGAGCATGGCACTTAAACATTGATGAGAAGAAAACACACACACACACACACACACACATATATATATATATATATATATCACGTACATATTATAGGTACCTTATTATGTCTTAAATGCTATCATGGATGTGGCTTCACAAGCCACCATTTAAGCATAATGAGATCATGTTCCCACCTATGGGAACGCGCAAGGGGTAACCCTTTGCCTCTCAAACACATGGGCATTCTCCTAAATCAGGTCTGCAAGACCACTGTTAAGCAAATCAATCAAATTTCAAAAGTTGCTATCGTACAATCTCAATGCATCAATACAATCAAATCATCATATCATAAAATTCATTTTTTTTTAGAACTCTTCCCAAATCATCAATTTGGTGATAATTCTTGAGGGAGCATCCATGGGCAACTTTTTCCTATGGGATGACATCGATAAGGCATATTGTCATGACCCTCCCTTGGTAGATGTTTTCTTTATGTGAATGGATTTATATTTTGATGTATGGTTTTATTCTAGGAATGATTGACCCTTCCTTGGTTAATGTGCTATACATATTTAATGTGGGAAAATTATATATTCTATTAAAGAAAATGACTTATTATTTTATGAGTTGAATTATATATGACATATGTCTCAAGGAACTGATATTTGATTTTTTTGAGATTGCAGGGTGTTTGAAATGAACCGAGCACCCATCTCGGAGCTCTTACCCATTTATCATACCTTTTTTAACTTGGTATTATGGACTAGTATTTTACCATGAGTTTAACAGGAAGAGAAGACTTCAAAGATGGACAATTGTTAAAATGAATGCTTCTACACATTTGTAAGAGAAAACTTTTGAAAAAGGAATCTTCGATTTTCCTACGATGAAAGTGTTCGTTCAAAAACAAGCAATTAACCAAGTTGATTCCATTGGATTCATCCAGACATCATGAGACTATCGAATGAGTTTCAGGCAGTTTAGAAAATAAACTAGTCATTAATGGACAGTGGAAGAGAACAAGGGTGGGGGACGAAGTGGAGAAGAGGGAATGACGGACGAAGTGGGAGAGTAACTTCGCTATCGCCGAAGGTACCTTGAGGAGAAGGAAAAGGAAGGAAGTTATGTATAGAGTGGGGTGCACTCGGAAGAAAACGAACAGAGGGGACTGCATGCTGATAATTGGGAGTGACTTCAGCTCGAATCTGCGAGGTAAGGTTTCCGAATAATTATTTTGAATATTTGAGAACGTAGCTTTATTCCAGTGCTATGGATGAATAATGCTATCCTTATATTCATTAGTATTAAACGATTTTACTTTTGAATAAGTGGGAAAAGGATAGATCTGTCTTAATGGTAGAAAACTCCTCTCTGAAATTCATTCTCCTAAACTTTTTATTGTGATAATTCTTCCAGTTTGGTAGCCAGACCTCGATGTAAACCTTTTTTGGTAGTAAAGGTGATAGAGTTTTAGTTTAAGCCTTTCAGTCGTTCGATTACCCTAAGAAAATATTACCCAGCTCATTCGATTTAGGAGAATGATTGAATCGCCTGAGAATGATTGAATCGCCTTAGACGATTGTACCTGGGCATTGTATTTTGTTAGGTGGTTGATAGGCTACTGAGATTACTTTGACGAGAGAGAGAGACGTCTAGTAGAAGTTGGTTTAAACTGCAAGTTCTAGGTTGTTGTAGAGTGGTACCTTTTATGAATGCTCTTACCCTGTGAATAGATGTTGTGATGTTTTCCATCAATTATCCTCCTTAATAAGTTCAGGTATGGAAGAGTCGAAATGAGTGTTATCCTAGTTTTGAATTATTGCTTCAGGTGTGTATAATTCTTTGGACATGGTTTATGGCTGCTATGAGTACCGAGAGCGTTAGATTTGAGTACCTTCTTGTGTTGGCAAATTTGGGTTTGATATCCTAGCTTCTTGTCTATGAGTTGTCATTGATGTCAAAAGGAAATGGCATTAATGTTAAGAGGATGTGTTGGCTTCAAAGGTGGAAGATTCCAAGAGAATCTTTTTAAGAGAATCCGGAGAGATTCCATTGGCAAGGGTTTTTCATTAAAACCAAACCGGTTTTTATTAAAACCAAGTTGGATAGGGTTTTTATTAAAACCAAGTTAAATGGTTTTTATTAAAACCAATGGAGGTTCTCTTTATTATTTATTTAATTATTATTTAAAACTCTTCAAGGTTTTAATTAATTAATTATTTAATTAATTAAGGGAGAAATTATTTTTAATTTATTAAAAATACTTAAAGGTTTTTAAACCCTTTTTTTATTCTTAATTTATTAAAATTATTTAAGGGTTTTTAAACCCTTTTTGAAAAGACTTTTGATTAATTTCGAAATGGTCTTTATTTCCGTCGACGACAAGGTGTCTTCGAAGAGACTACTTATTCTCCAACTCCTAAGGTTGGAAGGCTAATTAATTCGAAATTCCCCGAATGCAATTTGCGGTGTTTGTGCTCTGTATTCGCTGCGATCGAAGGAAGACTTAGAAGCACGTGCGGTTGAAAAGTCTTCGGGAGTTTTTTTTTAGGGTGAAGTGGATGGAAGTTCACTTGCGTGGGCTAGTGGCAGCAAAGGCTGCTGTTGGGCACTGCATTGGCAGAGGTCGTCGTTTTGAGTCTCACGGGGGTGCTTTGCTAGAGTAACACACGTTTTTATTAAAACGTCTTTATGCCGTGAAATTCGGAGTTTCTTGGACAACGATTTATAAGGTGTGATTAAATTTTATGAGTTTTGGCTTTTGTGATTAGCATTGAATAAAAACTTAGGAGAAATAAGGGCATATTTCTTTGGATGTATTTTTAAGATTATTCTTTGCTATGCTAAAATTAAAAATGGAGGCATAAGGTGTGAGTCTGTGATTGTTGATTTATTGGCATGTTATGGTGGTTGTGTTTAAAGAAGTGGAGCTAAAAGGTGTAATAAAGGAAGTTTATATTATTGCTCATTTCTTTTTATTCTAACCCTAACTTGGTTGGAAGTTTGAGAGTTGTGTGTGGTGACAACTTGAAGGTTCAATTATCTTCTACTCCAATAAGGTATGGACACATTCTTCTTATGAGTATGATTGGTGTATATTTTCTGAAATAAGGTTGGAGTGAAAAGGTATTCTACTAGGTATCCTTTGGCTAGGTGTAAATCCTATTTTTTGGTTTTTTGAAGACTACTTATGCATTGTTATCCTTAAGGAGAGATTTTGGTGAATGCATAATTTCTGGTTTGAGATAGTGGAAGCTTTGTGCACTAGGGTTTATATTTGTGAGTCTAGCTACTTGCATTGAGTTGGTGGAACCCTTGGTTGGCTATTTTGAGTTTGATGGTTGAGTTGCTTCCATAGAGGTTGTTTGATCAAGTTATTGCTTTACTTGATTCATGATATTGGGCTTACTCCATTGAGTTGATTTGAGCAAGTTATTCTTTGCATTTTGGTGATATTGTGTTGGTGGTTGTTTTGTTCAAATATCTTTGGAGGGAAAAGGATTTCTACTTGTTTCCTTTTCTTGTGATGATTGGTTGAATGCTTCAAGGTTGATGTTGAGTTGAATGGTGTTGGTTGACTAAACCTTGTTTGATGAGCATTGTTGTTGAAACCCTAATTGATGGTGAAAAGAACATGAGTATCATTGTTATGTGATTCTTTGCATAGTTGGCAATTTTTGGGGTTTCATGTTCTTGAAAGAAAACATTCTATCCTATCCATTTCAGATATTGAGTTGAGTTTTCAGATTTGAGATTGAGTTGAGTTGAGTTTTGAGATTGGGATTTGAGTATAGAACATATTGAGTCTCTAACAATTCTCTTTATGCTTCTATGAGTTTGACAAATCACATTGGGTCTCTAACAATTCACTTTGTGATTTCCTACTAAGAAAGTTTTTCTTGGTGAGCTTGCTGAGTTCTTGGACAGGTTCCAGGTGGGGACTTGTGAGCAGTTTTGGACAGGTTCTGGTGGGGACTTGTGAGCGCTTTTGGACAGGTTCCGGTGGGGACTTGTGAGCAGATTTGGACAGGTCCTAGCAGAGGACTTGTGAGCTGAGTTTGATAGTTCTATCAGAGAACTTGAGGACAGAGGTGCATTGGTTCTATGAGAACCTGAGGACAGATTCGGCAAGTCTTTGAGAAGGCTTGTATGCAGAGGTTGATTTGTTCAAGAGTTGGACAGATCTGACAGACAGAGGAAGACTTGTACTAGACCGACTGACTGTGTTTGGTACAGGTTGCTGAGCTGCTGTGGACGTGATCATAGAAGGCGAAGGTCTCTTAGGCTAAGCATTGAGGACAGGAGGTCTTCGGTGGAAAGGAGTTCCACGTGCTGGCAAGAGGTAAAGGCAGCTGATCCTCTGAGGGATCATTTCCAGAGCAGAGGGGAAGGTATCTCCTTTGAGCAGAGGCTCATAAATTCTGATTGGGGGAAGGTATCTCCTTTGAGCAGAGGCTCATAAATTCCGATTGGGGGAAGGTATCTCCTTTGGGCCGAGGCTCATAAAAATTGTAATTGGGAAGGATTCCCAAAGAACTTTGAGATAACTTTTAGAGAAAAGTTTTGTGGATGTAGCTCAACCATTCTGGGTGAACCACGTTAAAATTGGTGTCACTTTGTGGATGATATTGTGCATTGCTTTGATATTGCTTTGGGTATATTGCTTTACTGTTTTGAAGTATAAAGGAAAAAGTAAAAAGAGGCCTTATACTGTTCACCCCCCCCCCCTCTCAGTATAAGCTTGTGTTCTTCATCTTGATAAGTGTTGATATGGACATCAATCACAATGTGGGTATGACTAGAGTAGTCAAAGCTAGTTGATAGGTGAATTAAATAGAATGTGAATGTTGGTATAGATAAGCGTCCACATGAGCGTCAATCACAATGCAAGTTTTATTATAGTAAATAAAGCTTAGTTGCTAAGTACATTTATAATATGTGAGTGCTTAGTATAGATAAGTGTTTGCATGGACGTCAATCACAATGCAAGTGGTGGTTGTAACAACTAAGGCTTAGTTGATAGAGGTGTAGATAGATGTGAGCACCCATTTTTGATAAGCAACCTCGGGGATGTCAAACACAGTGTAAGAATGATTGTAATTTGACTAGAGTAAGCCAAGGAGAAGTGTTAATGAGTATGCGCACCTACGCATTCCAATGTGTGATTGGAAGGACAAACAATCCTCGAAACGCTGGGTGATGCCTACTAATATATTTTAGTTCAACAGTTTGTTGGTTATTGATATGTAAGATTGATATGATCAACCATCTACAACATGAGTGAACCATGGTAAGCACTATGGTATGAATAAAAAATGAGTTGGGTTCCTGGCCCAACGATGGGTTGTAAGAATACTTGTGTGGAAACATATGCATGGTTTTGTATAACACTGGGGATGTTATCTCATGTAATAAAGCTAGTCTACAGTCACGAATTGAAGGAACAATTCGTGGTGTATATGTATGGAGTGGGTAAAACTCCAATGGGACTCGGAGTTACTGGGGAAGACTCCAGTCCAATGTAAAGATTGAAATTATGAATTAAAACAATGATGGATTTTTTAGGCTGGGTTTTCCCCATAGGGGTTTCTCCCAGGGTAAAATAAATGTGTTATGTGTGCTTGTTGTGTTATATTTTAATGGTTGAATGTTAAATGTGTTCCAATGAAAGCTGACAATAACATTGTTTATCTGTTTAAAGGAAATATGTTGTGATTTGAAGATGGCTTGTTTTAAAATGAAAATTGTGGATTGGTGTAAGATCTAGATGCTTACTTTATGTCTTATGGATTTGTTGTTCCTTTTTTATTTACGAATATTAAATTGGAATGTGTTTTAGAAAATTTAATATATAAAGGTGGACCCATATCTCTTACTTTAAGGGAAGTTGCTTATTATTAACTATCGAATAAAATAAATGGAAATTGTGTTATGATAAGGTAATTAAAGTAATGAGGATCTAATCTTTTTATTTGCAAAAGAGTGGGACTGCAACAAGACTATGTTAAATTGAGATGGATGGATAAATTCCACACGCTAAACCACTTGCATAAAAGGATGTCTGTAGAGTGAAAAATCAGGCGTGCACCTTTCAAAAGAATGAAAGGGAGGTCGATGCTAGCTCATTAGGATCCATGAGTAAGGATAGTTTTGACCTAATGACACCTAGTGCTCTTACATAGCTAGGATTATATAAGGTGTAGGGATGGATGTGCCTCAAGGATAACCTAGATAGAGAACTGTAGTAATGACGATGTAGTTGCTTCGGGGTTTAGAATTAAAAAAAAAAGGATGGAAAACTTGGGTTGTGACATTTGGTATTAGAGCGCTTGGTTCATAGGGATACAATTTTCTTGTGCAGGATTAGATAGGGTGCTATAGGACTTGCACATTGTAGAGGCTATACCTACAAAAGTAGTATGCTTACTAAGGTAGACCTCGATTGTATAGATTGAACAACTAAGAATATAGTTGCTATTAGGAGTAGCAATTCATAGATGAAATTGTGAACTAACTCCTATCTCTCCTTGTGTGTGACCAGGGACAATGCCTCCCCAAAGAAGGAGAGGGGATGCTGCCCCACTGCCAAGGCGAATACGACAAAATGATGGAGGGGACAAGACCATGGAAGTAGGTTCAGAAAACCCTAGTAATGAAGGGAGGGATCTCACTACCACAGTGGCTTTGATTCGGGAACAAGTGGAAACACAAAAACAATTGTTGGAAGCTGTGTTGAATCGGGAAGCGTAGGCTGCAAGCTCTAGAGGTAGGCAAGACGATGAACCCTTGTTAGAAGCACAACTGGTCTAGATAAATTTAGAGGTAGAATTAGGCAGGGACATGAAACATCTTAGATCCTCCAAGTTCAAAAGAGAGGAAGGTGGCGACAAAGCCGAAGCTTGGCTGGAAGAAATAGAAATCTATTGTAATATGAAGAACTATTCCACTGGTACCCGAACATCATATACTACACTGTATCTGCTGGGTGTTGTCCTAGATTGGTGGGAAACTTATAGTGAGGAACAAGGACTTGAGGCAGCCGTCGACTTGAAATAGGAAGGGTTTGTAATAGCCTTTAAGGAAAGATTCTTCACGGAGCACTTTTATTCCTATAAGTTTGAGGAGTTCACTAAACTTTGGCAGGGAACTAGGACACTGGAAGCATACTATCAAAGATTTGTCAAGTTGCCAAAATATGTGCCTGCTTATAATGAGAAAATGAAGATCCATAAGTTTATACTAGGAGCAGATCCTAGGATAGGGCAAGAGATAGATATGCGAGAACCTACTACTCTGCAGAAAGCTTATGATTTAGCCAGAAAAGTTGAAATATATCTCAAACCTTATTTTGATTATGAAGGTTTAAATGAGCAGGGTAGATAAGCACTAAGGAAAAGAAACAGTGCAGGTTTTGTAAAGTTGGAAAAGGAGCAAGCCAATTAAAGTCCCCCTAGACAAGACAAAGAGAATGACAAGAAGCAGGGGAAGTTTAGTAAGAGGTTCCAAAGAAAGGATCGTAATAGTGGAAATAACAAAAACCCATCGTAGAGGCAGGACAATCTTCCATCAGTAGTGAAAATAGAAGAAGGTTAGAAGAAGAAAATCCACCCTGGATCTAAATAAGGATGCTACAATTGTAGAGGATCTCACTATGCCAACCAATGTTCGTACAAAGCTGAATCGAGTTCAAAGGGAAAGGAACTCACCTACAAGGATGCTAACCGAAAGGAACCTGTACACAAGATCAATGCAACAATAGGAAGCTAGAATATGGAAGGTCAAGCCATTCCACTTGTGATAAAAGGTAAAATATTTGGTAGAAATATTAGAATTTTGGTTGATAGTGGTGCCATGGATAACTTTGTTTCCACTAGCAAAATTAAATAAATACCAGAGAGGCCTGGAATCTTGGCACAAGGGTGGAAGTTAGAGTATGGCTTAGGACAGACATACTCTGTAGATCAGTGCTACCCTATGACTAACATTCCCTTACCTAGTGGTACAACAATAGGTTGCCTATATTTAGCACAGCTGCATGCCTTCGACGTAGTCCTAGGGATGGATTGGCTGCAATCACATATGGTTGTGATCAATTTCCAAGAGAGATAGATAGAATATTCTAAGGATGGTAGGAAATTCTAGAGGGTGTACAGCCTACAAGGGGCTTTTCGACCTCAAACCCTTTCTACAATGTAACTTAAGAAGGAAATAAAAAGAGGAACTATATATGTGGTAAAATCGAATGAAATAGAAAGTGAGGAAGAATGGAGTGCTTAAAAAACACCTGATTCTTTGAGAATTCAAAGATATATTTCCAGAAGAGTTATCGGGACTACCCTTAAAGCGTGAATTTGATTTCACGATTGAGCATCAACTTGGAATAGAACCTATACATAGGGCTCCTTACAGAATGAACCCCATAGAGATGCAAGAGCTAAAGGTACAACTACAAGAATTATTGGAAAAGGGGTTAATTAGACCTAGTGTGTCACCTTGGGGTGCACCTATGTTATTTGTTAAAAAGAAGGATGGGTCCCTTCAACTGTGCATAGATTATAGAATGCTGATAAGGCAACTGTCAAGAATAGATATCCTCTCCCTAGAATTGAAGATCTCTTTGATCAGCTCAAAGATGCTGCTATTTTCTCAAAGATCAATCTTAAATCAGGATATCACCAATTCAGGATCCACGAGGAGGATACCCATAAGATGACCTTAAAAAATCGTTATGGACACTGAGTTTTATTGCCTTTTTGCACCAACAACCTTTATGAACCTAATGAATAGCATTTTCAGGAAGCTCCTGGACTGATTTGTCCTTGTGTTTCTAGATGATATTCTAATATATTTCCGAAATAAGTCAAAGCATGATCAACACCTTTAGATAGTGTTGGAATTGCTAAGATAGAATCAGTTGTATGAGAATCTATCAAAGTGTGAATTCTATGTGTCGGAGGTACAATATTTAGGGCACATTATTTCAGCAGAAGAGATCGCGGTGGATTCTAAGAAGATATAAGCCATAGAGAATTGGCCACTGCTTACTAATGTGAGATAAGTTCGAAGTTTTATGGGATTGATCGGATACTACAAACGTTATGTAAAGGATTACACCAAGATAATTTCTCCTATAACTAACCTTCAGAGTAAAGGAAGATAGTTCAAATGGACGGATAAATGTGGGGTAGCTTTTGATTTGCTCAAGCAAAAGCTCACCACATCCTCATACTAAAGATACTAGATCCTCAGGGTAGTTTTTCTATTTTTATAGATGCATCATTGGAAGGTTTAGTAGGAGTACTCTCTCAAGATGAAGTTGTGATAGCTTATGGTTCAAGGAAACTAAAATGACATAAGGTTAATTATGCAACCCATGATCTGGAACTAGCAACAATGGTATTCACACTTAAGAGTTGGTGACACTACTTGTTAGGAAAACCCTGTGAGTTGAGAACAGACCATTAAAGCCTAAAATACATATTCACTCAACATTTGCTTAATGACAGGTAGAGAAGGTGCGTGGTTATTCTCGTCGAATATGATTTTGGTATTGAGTATATAAAAGGGAAATAAAATAAAGTTGTTAATACATTAAGCAGGAGAAGGTACATAGCTGTTCTAACACGCATCCATGTTGATTTGATGGAATAAATCAGAGAAATGCAACTTTAGGATGTGTTTTGTAACCAAATTAGGGAAAAGGTGAAAAGCAAACCTGAGGAAAGTAAATATTTCAGCACAAAGGATGGCTTTTTGTGCTTTAATGACAGTGGTAATTCTTGAGAGCGGGGATTTAAGAAAAATGATCATGAATGAAGAACACCGATCTCCGTATTAAGCTCACCCAGGAGGGGTAATGATGAGAGAGAACATGAAGAAAAACTTCTACTGGCTAGGAATGAAGAGGAACATAACTGAATTTGTCGCTCAATGCTTGGAGTGCCAGAAAGTGAAGGCAAAAAAAAGATATCTTGCGGGACTATTGTACCCTCACGAGGTACCTGCACAAAAATGGCAGGTGATTTCGATGGATTTTATTGTAGGGTTGCCTTGAAATAGGTTTCAACATAATGCAATCCTAGTTATGGTGGACAGACTGACCAAGGTCACGCATTTTATACCCGAAAACACCAAATATGATGCTGTGATTTTGGCTAACAGATTTGCCAAGGAAATATTCAGACTTCATGGCTTTTCAAAAGTTATCATTTCAGATAGAGACTCGAGGTTCACATTCAAGTTTTGGCAAGCTCTGCATCGTGCTATTGGTACTATATTGAACATTAGTTCTGCATATCACCCAGACACTGATGGGCAAACTAAAAGGATGAACCGTTTGTTAGAGGACATGCTTCACATGTAATGTATGGACCAGAAAATCCGTTGGGAAAACTACCTACACTTGGTAGAATTTACCTACAACAACGGTCACCATTAAACTTTGGGCATGGCACCATTTCAAGCTCTTTATGGTAGGAGATGTAGAACACCATTGTCTTGGGACAATCTAGAGGATAGGGTTGTTCTTGGACTAGAGATGGTCAAGGAAATGGAGCAGCAACTGAGAACGATCAGGGAATGGCTTAAGAAAGCTCTGAATCATCATAAAAGCTATGTTGACCTTAAGAGGTTGCCTAGAGAGTTTTATGTGGATGATAAAGTGTTTTTATGGGTGAAATCAAAGAAGAGCACTATAAAATCCATAAAACTGGATCTTCGGTTTGTAGGACCCTTTGAAATTATAGAGAAGATCGGTCCTTTGGCATATCGACTTGCCTTACCACCTAGTCTATCATAGATTCACGATACCTTTCACATTTCATTATTTAGAAATTATATAGCTAACCCTGAAGATGTGTGGGACTTTTCTAATTTGTAGATGGCAGATCCAGAGGCTATAGAGGTTCGACCAATAAAAATCTTTGAGTTCCATTCCAAATCAACGAGGAAATGAACCTTGGAGCAATGCAATGTCCAGTGGGACTATTATTCCAAAAAGAATGCTACTTGGGAAAAAGTAGCCGATATGCAAAGACATTTTCTTTTTTTGTTTGAAAACAATATGTAATTGTTATTCCTCTTTTATGTGAATGGACTAGTAAAGACACAAATTACTATGTTAAGCCTAAAGGGGGAGGATGTCATGACCCTCCCTTGGCAGACGTTTTCTTTATGTGAATGGATTTATGGTTTGATGTATGGTTTTATTCTAGGAATGATTGAACCTTCCTTGGTTAATGTGCTATACGTATTTAATGTGGGAAAATTATATATTCTATTAAAGAAAATGACTTATTATTTTATGAGTTGAATTATATATGACATATGTCTCAAGGAATTGACATTTGATCTTGTTTGAGATTGCACAGTGTTTGAAATGAACCGAGCACCCATCTCGGAGCTCTTACCAATTTATCATACTTATTTTAACTTGGTATTATGGACTAATATTTTACCATGACTTTAACAAGAAGAGAAGACTTCAAAGTTGGACAATTGTCAAAATGAATACTTCTATGGACAATTGTCAAAATGAATGCTTCTACACATCTGGAAGATAAAACGTTTGAAAAAGGAATCTTCGGTTTTCCCACGATGGAAGTGTTCGTTAAAAAACACGAAATTAACCAAGTTGATTCCATTGGATTCGTCAACACATCATGAGATTATCGAATGAGATTCAAACGGTTTAGAAAATGAATTGGTCATTAATGAACAGTGGAAAAGAACAAGGGTGGAGGACGAAGTGGAGAAGAGGGAATGACGAATGAAGTGGAGAGTAACTTCGTTGTCCTTGAAGGTATGTTGAGGCGGAGGAAAAGGAAGGAAGATGTATGTAGAATGGGGTGGATTGGGAAGGAAACGAATAGAGGGGACTGCATGCTGGTAATTGGAAGTGACTTCAACTCGAATCTGCCAGGTAAGCTTTTCGGATAATCATTTTGAATATTTGAGAACGTAGCTTTATTCCAATGCTATAGATGAACTTATATTCGTTGGTATTAAAAGATTTTACTTCAAAATAAGTGGGAAAATGATAGATCTCTCTTAATGGTAGAAAACTCTGCTCATTGAAATTCGTTCCCCTAAACGTTTTCGTGTGATAATTCTTCCAGGTTGGTAGCCAAACCTCGGTGTAAACCTTCATCGGTAGTAAAGGTGATAGAGTTTTAGTAGAATGATTAAGTTGCCTTAGACTACTATCCCTAGATACTATATTTTGTTAGGTGGTTGATAGGGCTATTGAGATTGCTTTGATGAGAGAGATGTCTGGTAGAAGTTGGTTTAAACTTCAAGTTCTAGGTTGCCATAGAGTAACACCATTGACGAATGCTTCGACCCTGCGAATAGATGCTATGATATTTTCCATAGGTTATCCTTAATAGGTTAATGTATGGAAGAGTCGAAATGAGTGTTATCCTAGTTTTGAATTATTGCTTCAGGTGTGTATAATTCTTTGGACATGGTTTATGGCTACTGGAGTACGGAGAGCAAAGATGTTTATTTTTGAGTGCCTTCTTGATAAGCATTGACATGGATGTCAATCACAATGTGGGTATGACTAGAGTAGTTGAAACTAGTTGATAGGTGAATTAATAGAATGTGAATACTGGTATAGATTAGCATCCACATGAGCATCAATCACAATGCAAGTGTGGTTATAGTAAATAAAGCTTAGTTGTTAAGTAAATTTATAAGATGTGAGTTCTTAGTATAGATAAGCGTCTGCATGGACATCAATCATAGTGTAAGTGGTGGTTGTAACAACTAAGGCTTAGTTTATAGAGGTTTAGATAGATGTGAGCTCTTATTTTTTATAAGCGATCTTGAGTATGTCAAACACAGTGTAAGAATTACTGTAATTTGACAGGAGTAAGTCGAGGAGAAGTATTAATTAGTATACGTGCCTGCACGTTCCAGTGTATGATTGGAAGGATAAACAATCCTCGAAATACTGGGTGATACCTACTGATATGTTTTAGTTCAACAGGTAGTTGGTTATTGATATGTAAGATTGATATGACCGGCTGTCCGAAGCATGAGTGAACCATGGTAAGCACTGTGGTATGAAAAATAAACGAACTGGGTTTGTATAACAATGGGGATGTTATCTCATGTAATAAAGCTAGTCTACAGACATGAATTAAAGGAATAATTCATGGTGTATATGTAGGGAGTGGGCTCCAATGGGACTCGGAGTTACTGGGGAAGACTCCAGTCCGATGTAAAGATTAAAATTATGAATTAAAATAATGATGGATTTTTTAGGCTGGGTTTTCCCATAGGGGTTTCTCCCAGGGTAAAATAAATGTGTTATGTGTGCTTGCTGTGTTATCTTTTAATGGTTGATTATTTTAATGTGTTCCAATGAAAGTTGGCAATAACATTGTTTACCTGTTAAAATGAAATATGGTGTGATCTGAAGATGGCTGGTTTTAAAATGGAAATTATGGATTGATGTGAGATCTAAATGCTTACTTTATATCTTATGGATTTGTTGTTTCTTTTTTATTTACGAATATTAAATTGGAATGTGTTTTAGGAAATTTAATATATAAAGGTGGACCCATATCTGGATCTCTCTCTTACTTTAAGGGAAGTTACTCATTATTAACTATCAAAAAAATAAATGGGAATTGTGTTATGATAAGGTAATTAAAGTAATGCGGATCTAATATTTTTATTTGCAAAAGAGTGGGACTGCAACAAGACTATGTTAAGTTGAATATTATTCTATGCTATCATATGGGATAATATTCTAGATGAAGAATAAATGGGTAGTAACCCTTGTCAAAAAATTAAGCCCCCTAGACTATTTACCTACTACCCTATGACTCACTAAAATACTTGGATGAGTATAGGTAAGAGTTAGGATTAAGACTTTGCTTCTTCACACTTAGAGTTGGGTCTAAAATAATTGATAAGACCTAATATGAATTAAACTAATAGAATAGTTGGTTATGAATTCCTACGATTGGTTTTAGGAAGACGAGGTTTGTTGGGATGTCTAGCTCAAAAGCATTTGAGACGGATAGACAACTTATTTGGGGATGTCTAGCTCAAAAAGGATTTGAGATGGATGGATAAATCCTACACACTAAACCACTTGCATAAAAGGATCTATGTAGAGTGAAAAATCGGGCATGCACCTTTCGAAAGAATGAAGGGGAGGTCAATGCTAGCTCATTAGGATCCATGAGTAAGGATAGTTTTGACCTAACGACACCTAGTGCTCTTACATAGCCAAAATTATGTAAGGTGTAGGGATGGGTGTACCTCAAGGATAATCTAGATAGAGAACTATAGTAGTGACAATGTAGTTGCTCCGGGGTTTAGATTAAAAAAAAGATGGAAAACTTGGGTTGTGACACATACATCATTAATGACGAGGCATACATCAAAAGCAATATCTATTCAATCATCAAATCAACTTCTTCAATATCAACAAACATGCTAGTGTCAAAATTGGGGTCCCACAACATATTTTTGATACATTCATTTTACAATGAATACATCAAAAAGGGGTAAAATGTAGACACCCAATTTTGACACACCTAGCCAACGACATCCTCAAATCAAAGCACCAAACAACACCTCATCAAGGTATCCTAACCTTGTCAAATTAGGCATCAAATTTGGCATGTTTTATCAATTTCCAATCCTAGAAAAACTCATCAATTGCCTTGCCTTCACAAGCCTTTTGATCAAGCAAATCAAATCAATCATCTTCATACCCAAATTTGGGGTTTTTATAGCCCTGAAAAGTAAGGTCATCTTTGGGATAAATTTTGACCTATCAAATCATCTCAAAACTTCACAAAAATACCACCATTAGATCAGGCTCAAAAAGAGCTTTCCGACGAGTATAGATAAGCCTATGTTTGGATATCTATTAATGCTCAAAATGCGTAATAACTGCACCTAGCCAGACCAGTGGCGAATTTGGTAGTGGTGAATTTGATCACTAGTGGCGAATTTGATCAACATTGGCGAATTTGGCAAAAAACTCAGAAGCTTTTGGCATGAACCAGGAGCATGCGGATTACCTTCGTCCATCCTTTGCTATTGATCCCACACGCCCCAACAACACACCAGATTTACAAATTTCAATTTGATCTTATCCTAATTTCCCCCCAATTCGTCCTCCAAATCCTATTTAAGGACCCCCTTGAGTAGGCATTTGGCATGATTTTGAACAGTAATTACATTCTCCCAAGATTTCTCCAATATTCTTCTTCTATCTTTTCTCTTTTAGCATTCTTCATCTCCAAGCATTTTCAAGCATTTGCAAGCCTTTTTGAGGCAAGCCAAACGAGGACTTTGAAGCAAGGAGGTCACCTTGGAGGCAAAGAAGATAGATTTCCAAGCATCTTTCTTCTCTCCATTCATATTTGCTTCATTCTGCATTTTGTCCTCTAGGTTGTAGCCTTGCTAACTAGTGCTTTTCTTTTAGCATTTCTATATTTCATGCTTTAATTTCTTTTACAGGGTTCTAATCTTTGTTTGCAGCCGTCTAATCTCTATTTACAACCATCTAATACTGTGTTTGTAGCCATCTAACACTATGTTTGCAGCCTTTTCTTCAAGTATATCATCTTCCTTCATCATTTAACATTTATTTTGTAGGTCTATTTTGGATTATATGTATTTCCCATCCATATTTTAATCCTAGTCCTTTCTTTTGCAGGGATTTACTGCATTCCTTTTTCATATTTCATATCATAACACTTGCTGCCCTTTTATTTACAGTCATGTTATTTACATTGGCAGCATACTAACTCTTCCATTTCCTTCCATGTTCATCTAATCTAATCTCTAATCATTTGCAGGTCTGATTTCAAGGATCTATAGGCCATCTTTGCAGGGTTTTCTTCATTTGTTTCCTCATTAACATCTTCTCTACAGGATTTTCTTCATTTGCTGCCTCCATTTTTAGTCATTAGCATTTTCTTGCAGCCCCTTTAGCTTCCTTTTACTTGCTACCCCCATTTTCAGTCCCTAACCTTTTAATTGCAGGTTATTTGGGGCTCATCTTGTTCACTGTCCTCATTTTAGGCTCTAACATCTTGTTTGTAGGTCCCTTTGACTTTCATCTTGTTTGTTGCCCCTATATTTTGTTCACTAATCTTTGGTTGCAGGCTTTTGTTTATGATATTAGCTTAGCATCCATTTCTTTTTACTGTTTTTCTTTCATTTACCAGCACATTTCTTTTATTCATAGCATACTAATCACTTCTCTTTCCTCCATGCTCATTTGATTTCATGTTATTCTCATTGGCAGTCATTAATTTAGTCATAAATTTCTTCTGCATCTTCTTTCCATTACACATTGCATGCTCCTTTTGAATTCTTAGTCATAGATACAATAGTCTCCTACCTCCAGTTTGTTGTGGTGTGGATACAAGACCATCATTGTCTTGTTATCTCACCACTCATAGCACTCCATCACCCTACTCCTTTTGCTACTGTAGATTAAAGTCCATAATAGTCTTCAAATATATCACTACACCTTCATTATTTCACATTGCATCTTATCTATTTGCTTTGTTTAAGAGTTTGTTAAGTTATTACAACTTGTTCTTACTCTTTTACAAGCTTTTGGGTTATTAAAACTTTTTCAATCATTTTAGAGGCAGGTCACTCCTCTTACGTACATCTTTCATATTCTTCAATCATTCCATTGCAAGCTAGTTTACACCCTTTGGTTACTAATCCTTGCTCATATCTCTTTATTGCTGCATTTTACCTTTTTCTTTACAACCACATTGTTGCAGTTTATCAAAATTGTAGCCATATCTCTTTTCTTCTTAACCACATTGCTGTAGTTTATCAAAATTGCAGCCATACCTCTTTTCTTCTTATCCTCATTGCTGCAGTTTATTAAAAGTGCAGCCATACCCTTTCTTCTTATCCTCATTGCTGCAGTTTATTAAAAGTGCAGCCATACCCTTTCTTCTTATCCTCATTGCTGCAGTTTATTAAAAGTGCAGCCATATCGATCTTGCATGTACCCATTTGCTGCATTTCATTTAGAATTGCAGCCATACATCTCTTGCACACACTTTCTACTGTATTTGTAAAATTGCAGCCACATATACATTGCACAACTACATTTGCTGCGTATTCTTCAAAATTGCAGCCATATCCGTTTTGCACAACCATATTGCTGCGTTTTATTAAAGATTGCAGCCATATCTGTTTTGCACAACCATATTGCTGCATTTTCTTTAAAAATTGCAGCCATACATACCTTCAATGATTATATTGCTGTGTTTTTTTTTAAATTGCAGCCATACATACCTTCCATGATCATATTGCTGCGTTTTATTTAAAATTGTAGCCACACATATTTCATTCTCACTTTTATTGCGTTTTATTTGAAATTGCAGCTACATACCTCTTTCATGTATCACATTGTTATTTAATTGCTTCTACTCACTTTATTGCAGGATTGTTTGGTTTGTCATCTTACTAACCTTTGTCATTTCTCTTGTCCATGCTTTTTAAGACCATTTAAGTTCACCTTTCTTTGGATTTAAAAGGTGTTCATATGCATATTTTCTATTCACATTGGCTTTGGTTGTAATCCAAATAGCATTTTAATTTAACACTTTCCTTTTGCATTTGCTCACTCATAGTTTGTTTACTAGTCACAAGATCTATCCCAACTCCTTGCATAGAAACCATATACTAAACCATTGTTGTGATTTCTTTTTCCTCATCAAAGTCAACTCTAATCAATAGCAATTTGGAGGTATTTTTTATCCTTTTATTGTTTTTAGGCATCCCTAAAACAACATTTAGAACAATCAAATTGTGGTAACTTTGTCATTTTTTTTTGCACTCCAAGGAAGGTATGTATACTCAATCTTGTTTCAACATGGGGGTCTGATCAATTGGGAAGATAGCTTATCACCTCACTGCACTCAGATAGACCCCTCAAATAAGATAAATCTAATTTTTTGGTCAACTTTTACAGGTTGTCAAATTCTCCCTCAAAGTCTAGCGACACTTCAACTTCTACTCAATCTCCAAAATAAGTACTTCAACCACTTGGCACTCCTTGCTCATTGTCTTTTCATTATAATTTGTTTGCCTAAAATTACATTTATTTTGGTCAATCAAGGAACCCTTAGAATAGTTCAAATTCCTTTTCTTTAATCACATTTATTTTGGATAAAATCAAAGAATCTTAGCATAAGATCTAAAATCTTTCCTCCAAAAGCAATTAGGCAAGAAATTGAAATTCATTTAGTTGTATTTATGTCATCTTGTCTTCTTGCATCCTATCTTGTTTGCTTTGAAATATCAAAATATCCTTAGTTAACGCATCAAAATCAGAAAAGCATATAATATAGCTCTTGTATTCTTGCATTTGTGTGATATAAGCTTAGCATGCATTTAGATGATCTTCATTTTAGGTCTTAAATAACCGTTAAGGCTCAAAAAGAGTCGATATAGATAGCGATCCAAACCTTAGGTGTTTTCTTTAAATAAACCCATATAAAACACCAATCAAACAAGCATTACATCAACCTACACAAAACGTGACAAAAAAGCATTAGTAGGAGTCTAGTTGTATTGAGAATATCTATATTCTCGGGGCTTCCCTTGAAATTAAACCCTCAAGTGGGGAAGTAGATATTCTAGCGAATCTCCCCCACACACACTTGACATTAAATTAGATTTTAAGAGGAAAATAAAAAATTTCCCCGTCAACACATCTTTTTATCATTGGGGTTCCTGTTCAACATTTGTTTGAACAGACATAGGTCCTTTGTTAGCAAAATTCAACCTTAGCCAATGGCCTTTTGCCACTTAAGGAAACCTTTAAAAAATGACCTCTTACCATATGATCAACTTAATTTAATTACAAGACAGTTGAACTCAACCAATCTAAAATTAATTTAATACATTTCACAAAAGAATATTTATACAAATTTTGCATTGAAACTTAAATTTGAAATAATTTATTCACATAGAAAGATATTGCCGTGTAGCCAAAAGCATAAAATGAGCATCATTTCACCTTGGTTGGAAAGATAAAAAACCATTTATCATGGTACACAATGAATACTAAAAAAATGATGATATTGTTACAACTTGGTACAAACAATCAAAGTCTGAACTAAGAAATGTTCCACTGCCAACACAATGTTATAATTTAGAAAACTACTAATGCTTCCATATCTCTATAATACTATCAATTCGTAGCCCATAAGCGTAAATACAAGGATCACTAATTATTCACTCAAAGACATTGATAAAAAATGCTTACATATTATTGTATATAATCTATTATTTTTTAATTTGAAATGATAAATGTGAAATTTGTAACAAAACTTGGGAAGTGAAGCTATTGTTGGTATTTGAATTCGAACTATCTTTTTTGGACATATTTTTTTTCTAATGTATGAAAAGTGAGCTCTGTTTTTGTAGCGACCAATTTCTATATGGAAGCCACATGGTTGGCCCTTGTTCCAGCCTCAAGGTCAGTGTGGGATCAATATCTGCAGCTAGATGGTCACTTGGACTAGAGAATGTATGGAACAATCTTTTACAAAAATATATCTCCCTGCTATATTTTTGCAGCAACCAATCTATATATGGAAGCCACTCCACCGGAAAAATACGAAACTCCACCCACTTGGTCACTTGGCCTAGAGGATTTCCCAACGACAGTTTTTTTCTCAAATATTTCCTTTGCCTGTCTGAATAGAAGCTCTATTTTTGCAGCAGCCAATGAAAACTTTGTCTGCTTTGACACTTCACTATTCTCTAAATTTGATAGGAAACCTTACAATGGTTATCTTCCATGTTCAATGTCTGTAATGAAGGAAATATTTTGCAGAGAAACTTCAACATCGAGTAAGCATAGAATTGGGATCGAAAGAAATTAGAATAGAATAAAGATAAAAATAACTCACATTCTTCATTGTTTTTTATTATTCATACAATAATGAAAATGATTTGCTATTTTTAGGTATTAATATCTCAAAAGAGTCGAACCTAGAGCGTCCAGGTGAAAGAAATGCAGGGAGAAATAAAGATGTTGCTATGGACGTTTTAGGTGGAAAAGGTGATAAACAAAATAAGAGACATCTTTAATAATGAAATATGACTAAATATTATTAATTAGCTTAAATTTATATAAAACTATTATTTAATAGAAATATTTTTATTAAAATTTTAATCATATTAATATTTTTGTTGTGTATTATTTATCTATATTTATAGCTATGGGAAAAGTGGTTGCAAGAAAAGGCCCATCAAACATAAATATTCATAGTTATGGTGTTTTAGTAGAGAGTTTAAATTTGAGGGTCAACTAATAAAAAACTTATAACACATAAATGGAAAATATGTTTAAATACTAGGGGTTTTATACATAGCTATGGTATTTTCAGACTTCAATTTAATTTGAACCTAACTCTTGCACCAAAGAAAGTTTTAAGAAACATAGTTTTCTAATATCTAGAAAGATAAAAACAGTCTAAATATGAGACAAAACTTTTGTAAGGAAGTGCGATTACTAACTTTAAGATTTTTTTGAAAAGACAAAGGTCATTTGTCAACAAAATCAACCTTCGTCAATGGCCTTTTGCCACTTGGGGAAACCTTTGAAAAAGGGCCTCTTACCATATGAACAACTTAATTTAATTACAAGACTGTTGGACTCAGCCATTTTAAAATTAATTTATTACATTTCACAAAAGAATATTTACATAAACATTGCATTGAAACTTAAATTTGGAATAATTTATCCACATAGAAAGACATTGTCGTATAGCCAAAAACATAAAATGATCATCATTTCACCTTGGTTGAAAAAATAAAAAACCATTATTAAGGTAGACAATGAATACTAAAAAAATGATGGTATTGTTACAACTTGGTGCAAACAATCAAAGTTAGGACTAAGAAATGTCACACCGCCAACACAACGTAACAATTGAGAAAACTACTAATGCTTCCATATCTCTATAATACTATTAGTACATAACCCACACGTGAATACAATGATCACTAATTATTCACTTAAACGTATTGATAAAATTTGCTTACATATTATCGTATAAATATCTATTTTTCTTTTAAATTTGAAATGATAGATATGAAATTTGTAACAAAATTTGGGATGTGAAGCTATTGTTGGTATTTAAACTGGAACTGTCTTTTTTAGAAACTTTATTTTCTTAGTGTATGAAAAGTGAGCTCTACTTTTGTAACGACCAGTCTCTATATGGAAGCCACATGGTTGGCCCTTGTTCTAGCCTCAAGGTCAACGTGGGGTCAATATCTGCAGCCAAATGGTCACTTGGACCAAAGAACTTCGGGGAACAATCTTTTGTAGAAATATTTCTCCTTGTATTTTTCTAGCATCCAATCTATATATGGAAGCCACGATACTAGAAAAACATGAAACTCTACCCACTTTGTCACTTGGACAAGAGGACTTTCCAACGATAATATTTTGTTGAAATATTTCCTCTTTGCACGTCTGAATAGGAGCTTTAATCTTGCAGTAGCCTATGGAAGCTTTGTTTGTTGAGACACTTCACTATAATATAATGCACTTTTCTCTGAATTTGATAGGAAAACTTACAATGGTTACCTTCCACATTCAATGTCTATAATGAAAGAAATATTTTGCAGAGAAATTTAAACACCAGGTAAGCATAGGATTGGGATCCGAAGAAGTTAGAATAGAATAAAGATAAAAAAACTCGCATTCTTCATTGTTTATATATTATTTATACAACAATGAACATGATTTTCTATTTTCAGGTATCAATATCTCAAAAGATTCAAAACTAGATTGTCCAGATGAAACAAATGCAAGGGAAAATAAAGATGTTGCTATGGATGTTTTAGGTGAAAAAGGTAATGAACAAAGTAATAGACATCTACAATAATAAAATATTATTAAATATTATAAATTAGTTTAAATTTATGTGGAATAATTATTTAATAGAATTTTTTTAATTAAAATTTTAATCGTATTAAAATTTTTGTTGTGTATTATTTATAGTCATGGAAAAATGGGTAGTACGAAAAGGTTCATCAAACATAAATATTCATAGTTATGGTGTTTTAGTAGAGTCTTTAAATTTGGAGGGTTAACTAATTAAAAACTTATAACACGTAAATAAAATGTATGTTTAAATACTAGTGGTCTCGTACTTAAATAGATAAATATTCATAACTATGGTGTTTTCAGACTTATGGAAAATTTGAACCTAACTCTTGCATCAGAGAAAATTTTAAGAAATAAAGTTTTTGGAACAATATTTTGCAGAAATATTTCTCCGTGTTGTATTTTTGTAGCAGCCAATCTAAATTTAGAAGCCACGATACTAGAAATACATGAAACCCCACCCACTTGGTCACTTGGAGCAGAGGACTTTCCAACGACAGTCTTTTACTGAAATATTTCCTCTACGTGTTTGAATAGGAGCTTTATTTTTGTAGTAGTCTATGGAAGCTTTGTCTGCTGAGATACTTCACTATACTATAATGCACTTTTCTTTGAATTTTGTAGGAAACCTTACAATGGTTACCTTCCACGTTCAATGTCTATAATGAAAGAAATATTTTGCAGAGAAACTTAAACACCAAGTAAGCATAGGATTGGGATCAAAAGAAGTTAGAATACAATAAAAACAAAAAAATTAACTCACGTTTTTCATTGTTTATGTATTATTTATACAACAATGATCATGATTTTCTATTTTTGGGTATCAATATCTCAAAAGAGTCAACCTACAGCATCCAGGTGAAACAAATGCAAGGGAAAATAAAGATGTTGTTATGGATGTTTTAGGTGAAAAAAGTAATGAACAAAATAAAAGACATCTACAATAATGAAATATTATTAAATATTATAAATTAGTTTAAATTTATATAGAACAATTATTTAATAGAATTATTTTTATTAAAATTTTAATCGTATTAATAATTTGTTGTGTATTATTTATATATATTTACAGTTATGGAAAAAGGGATAGCAACACGAAAAAATCAATCAAACATAAATATTCATAGTTATGGTGTTTTAATAGATTCTTTAAATTTGGAGGGTTAACTAATAAAAAACTTATAACACAAATAAAAAATATGTTTAAATACTAGTGGTCTCATACATAAATAGCGAAATATTCATAGCTATGGTGTTTTCAGACTTTAGGAAAATTTGAACCTAACTTTTGCATCGGAGAAAATTTTAAGAAAAAATGTTTTTGAATATCTAGGAAGATAAAAGTAGTTTGAACATGGGATAAAAATTCTATAAGAAAGTGTGATTACTAACTTTAAATTTTGGTTTAATTATTTTAACATCTTTTTTTACTTATTTTGGTAATATTTTTTTTTATTTTTTAAAATTATTATTGATAAAGAAAAGTGATTATCAACTTTAAAATTTGGTTTAATTATTTTTCTTTCTTTGGGTCTACATAGATTGGTATGCACTAGGTTGAGTGGATTGGCTGCTCTACGATTGCTTGAGCCAAATGGGGCTCAATGTTGCTTTCTAGAGAAACAACTGGTACAAATGTCACAAGGCTTCATCAAAGATTGAAATCCACATACCATGTCATGATGTAGGAGTGACTTTAAATGGCCGAAGCTTAGATGTCCAAATTGCTTGTGCCATAATGAGGCAACTTCCTTTGCTTTTGTTGCCAATGTTTGGTTGTCTTGCATTACAATCACAAGCTGAAACATCTTGCCTATGCCAATAGCATGGGCAATGATTGTCAAACCTTTGGGTTTCTATCAAATGACATAGTTTCTTTGCACTTGTTTTCAAAAATTCAACTTGTAAATTGTGATCAAGCAATTGATTCACAAAAAACAAATTTTTGTGAGGCTAGGCACATATAGAATTTGATTCAGACAATAGGTACAAACTTCAAGATGAATTTGAACATCATCACTACCAGGAACGATGTATGTTGAATTATCACCAAGTGTTACTTGCCCATGATAAGATGAATGGTCAAGACTCATACACCATTCCTTCTGGAATATCATGTGTTTGATAGGTCTTGAATCAATGTGCCATATTAGGGTTGATTTTGAAACAACATCAAGAGATTGAATTGAATAGACAATCTTATCCTTCTATATAAGAATCATTGTCCTTAGCTACTTTTCCATGTTGGCATTGAGGTGCATTCCTTCTTTTCTAATGAGAATTCTTTTGCTCACCTCTTGATGAATTCTTCAGTTGATGCTTGTATGAACCTTGTGAGAATATGTTATACCAACATTCCTTAAGGATGTATCCTGGTTTCCTGCAGATTGAACATACGATGTTTCTTTGTCCTTGATATTATTGTTTTTGCCCTTTACCTTTTCATTAGTTCTTGTGCTTGTTGGGGAGTTTACCACCTTTCATAGACTGCATTGGATTCTTATCTTTCTAATGTGTGAGCAAAGCATGTTCATCCTCAATATTTATCTCTCGAATCACTTCCTCCTATTGAAGCAAATTCACGTCTCAAAAGTGGGACTCTGATTTATCACGTTCAAAGTTGTTACCAAAATGCTGAACGCTAGTGGCAACACATGTAGAAATATTGTACAAGAACATCATCATTGGTGGTTGTGCCTAACACTTATAGCGAGGCTTGCAACTCAACAATTTTTCACAAAAACCCTTTTATATTCTCATCGGTCTTCATCTTCAAGTAATGCAATTGGCTCTCTAGGTGTAGATTTTGATTTTGGTTCTCAGACTCAAAAACTATACTGAGGTTTTTCTGAGCATCCTTTGCAGTTGCAACATCACAAATTTATGACTGGATCTCATTAGACAGACCAAACATTATGATCAATTAGGCTTTTTGATCAGTTTTTTTGACCTTTAGTCATTTGGATCAACGGTATGTCTTTGCACAACACCAGATACCACTCCCCGCATGTATTCAAACTCCAACTGAATCTTCAACTTTATCTTCCATTTGGAATAGTTATCACCTTTTAGCAACTGGGAATCAGGTAATATCTTTGGGGCATTAATAGCCATTGCAAATCTTCACAAAATTGCAAAAAAATTCTTCCACTGGACTGGACTCGAAAAGAGCTTTTCAATGAGTATATGTAAGGCTATACTCGTGCAATGATCAAGGTCTCTAAAAGCAACAGGGGCTCGCCAAGTAAAAGATCAAGTGTGGGGGTTTAAATTCTTTTTCCTCCAACTTGAATCTTCAAGGATTATTCTTGGAATTCGTCAATGTTCTAAAGAGGGTTTGAATTCTTATCCCTCCAAATTGAATTTTTAGGGAATATTCTATCAATGTTCTAGGCTAATAAAAAATGCCAAGTCACTATCTTGTCATTCCTTATATAAAGAGAAGTTTATGATACAAAACTCTTACCCAATTCCCATGGGTAAAATCAGAAGATATGATCTAGCCACTATTTATCTAATCCAAGCTCTCTCTTGATTTGGACTATCATATTCTCGATGAGCTCTCTCTTGATATGCATTACCACTAAAACAATTGAATCTCCTGATCCACAAATAACACTAATTACAAATATATCACCTTTAAAATTTATATCTCCAATGACTTATGTAACACCAGTGACATGTCGCTTGTAACATTTGTGAGATGTGTAGTTTCCATGATCTATATCATCTACAACTTCAGCATTGCTTGCAACATCTTTGTTGTGTAGTACTATGGCGTGTAGTACCAGTGACATGTAGCATCAAAGTGTAGCACCAATGATGTGTAGTGCCAAAGATGTGTAAGACAAGCGATGTGTAGCACTTCTTACATGCAACACCAGTGATGTGTGGCATCAAGGATATGTGGTACCAGTGATGTTTAGCATGAATAATATGTGTTACCAGCGATTGTATCACCAGTGACATGTAGCCCCATTGGAATGTAGCACCAACAAAGTAGTTTCAATCATATGTAGCACCAACATCTATCACACTTTTATGTCACTATTGTACTTTTTTATACTCATGTGAATCACGTTGCTCCTTCACTAGTAACTCCTTTTTCAGCAATGTAAAAATCTCTTATTTTGGTCTTTCGATGTTTCATTTGAACTCCATCGTTGACAAGCTGATCAACCTTTTTGTTGAAGTTTCTACTCACATGTTCAAAACTTATGGATTTAAAAGGGCTGCATATTTCTTGATTCTCCTATAGAATCACATCTAGCATTAGATTTGATATTTTCATCTTTTTGTTGATACTTCAATGATCGATTTCCAATCTCCATATAGTATCAGTTCTAACCACTCTTTTTTGCCTAGCAATTTTCAATTCTCTATTCAAAGTTGACAACCATATAAAATTGTTCAAATTCACACCTAATCCTTAGGTAAATTCTACCAATACTTTTCATGAGTCATTCATTATAATCCCTCCCACTCTCATTGCTCTTGGATTCCTTTTCGGTGTAACTTAAAAAATAGATAGTATGCTCCGATACTAATTCTTAGGGACTTATCTTTTTTACTTACCTGCTTGGTTACAAACCTATCTCGAGAAATTGAATTTTTTTTTTCGGCTTCCACCAGTGAGTCTTCATTCTCAATCCTGTTTCTATCAACTTTAATTAAGAGTTTGAGGATTGCTATGCTGCACGAATATTCTCCAAAAGACTACATCTTTCTATCTTGAAAAATTATTGCATTTGGGGCTTTTCATACCTGCCACAATACAATTCATGGTAGCACTTCTCAAATTATCTTTATTACTGAATTTCCATCTTTGCAAAAAGGATAATTTTGGTTAAAATTTTCTCACACTCCTATACTTTGGAATGGATATCAACTTTGAAGCCCAATGCTTGCCAAATGAAGTTCCAAACTTGGTTTGAGATTTCACATTGAATGAACAAGCGTTCAGTATTTTATTCTTACTTCTTACATAACATACATACTGAAGGCCCATACATACCCCTTCTACTCAATTTTTTAGCACATGAAATGATCAATTTTTAGAATGAATCTTACAATCCATAATTTTATCTAGCACCTGTTATTTGGAATTAAGTGACCATATTTATCAGCCAATAACTAGTTGTATCCTTGTTTGACATGATATTTTTCTATTTTATTTATTGGTCCCCATATTATTTGGTTTGGTACATCATCGAGTTTGACATTTCTTTCTCTTAACAACTTGGCAAGTTTCTAATATTCATTCATCAAATATGTTGATTCAATCTCCCATTCAACCTAATCTTTGATTTTGGATTCTGGCCACTCACTTTGAGAATTGTTGGTGATTAAAATATTTGAAATTTTTTTCATACCTTTGCTTTTGAAGCAATCTCTTAGCTGGAGTATTTCTAGATATCCTCCTATTGGTGGTATGCCATTGATTGTATCTATCCATATGTCCACTTTTTGCCATCATCGATAAGCCATGAACAACCTTTTCTCAAAAAGAATAGCGTTGCACACAGAGTCAACCATGTAGTAGATCCTTGATTTGAAGTTACATTCATTGTTAGTATATGTTCTAGTGAGTGACCTTCAAGATACTTGTTCACCATGATTTTGTGCCATAGTGAGTTGCTTTTCTTGATTAGTCTCTATATTATTTTAGCTCCATACACCTATGGCAATAAGGACAAATTTTTTATTTCTAGTCAACCCCATTTTTTGGGTAAGCGTACAATATCCCACTTAACCAAATAGAACTTTTTTCTTTCTTGTTCTCTAGTACCATTCCACAGATTTATCCTTATTATCTTCTCAAATTTCTTAACTACCTCTACTAGTGCATGAAGAGATACCATTAAATATATCAAAATGGCAGATAAAACTGATTTTATTATAATCACTCTCCTAGCTAGATTCAACCATCTATGGGAGTTGATTTTCTTGATTTATCTCCATATTTGTTTAGCTCCATACACCTTTGTCAATAAGGACAAATGTTTTTTTCCTAATCCACCCCTTTTTTTTTGGTAAGCATACGATATCCCACTTAACCAAATGGAACATTTTTCTTTTTTTTTCTCTAGCACCATAACATAGAAATGTTCTTATTATTTTCTCAAAGTTCTTAATTACCCCAACTAGTGTATGAAGAGATGCCATTAAATATATGAGAATGGTGGATAAAACTGATTTGATTAGAGTCACTCTCTCAACTAGATTCAGACATCTATGGGACCACATATTCAATCTTTGTATTACTTTGTTGATGATATTATCCCATTTCTTTTTGGCATGCTTGCATGTCCAATTGACACCCCCCGATACATATATAATTCTTTGGATTCGCCTAGTTTGAAGCCAAAATTTCTTTCAAATTTCTTCTTGAATGCTACTGAGCAATTTATGCATAAAGGACATGACTTACCATAATTAATAGCAACTCTTGTTCCTATGCAAAATTTGTCTAATATCGCTTTCATGCTCTTGGCTTCCTTAATAGATGCTTATCCCATTAACATAGAGTCATCTATAAATTGTAGGTGGGTGGTGTTTACTATAATTAATGCTCCTTCAATTTGTCCCTACGTTCATGCTTGATTGATGAGATAGCTTAATACCTCAACCATGATGACATATAAAGCTAATGATAATAGTCAACCTTGTTTTATACCTCTAGAAGAGTTGAAAAAAGCAGACGATTCTCCATTGACAAAAACTGAGAATGTGCTAGAGCTGATGCAACCTTCTACCTATTTTACCCATTGCTTACAAAACCCCATTTTATGGAGGACCGTTAAGATAAATCTCTTGTTGAGTTTGTCATAGGTTGTAGCAAAGTCAAGTTTGATCATCACTGACATTCTCAATTTAATTGCAGATTGAATTGCTTCTTGCGCAATGGTGACGTCATCTAAAATTTGCCTTCTCTTTCGATATGGTCATAGGTAGCCATTTTGCAATCTACTAGCAAAAATTTTTGAAATTATTTTATAAGAAAAATTGCATAGAGAAATGGGTCTAAATATATCATACTTACATACCTTCTCCTCTTTTGGGATAAGTGCCATGAATGTCGAATTTATTGACTTAAATTTTTTTCTTGTTGTTCTCGCTTCTTCCACCATTGATAGCAGATCCACAACTATAATTTCCCGTGCTCCTCTAAATTTTTTTACTTGAAATCCATTTGGACCTGGACCTTTGTCTAGCTAAGATGAATATATTGTCTCATAATTCTTCCGTGTTGACTTCCTTCATTAGATGATTATTCATTTCTTATGTGACGACTTTTGGTATTAATTCAACAATTGCTCCTATTAGGTCTAAGCATAACCTAAAGTCTAAGCCTCATCATAATTCCTCATAGTATTTTATATTTCATTATCCTCTATGATCGCCTTCCCATTGTCTTGCTTGATACATGATATGCGATTTTTCATTTTGTAAGCAATTAAGGCTTTATGGAAAAGCATAGAATTTGCATCCCCTTTCTTTGCCTAGAGCACTGTTGCTCTTAACCTTAATAGACCAATCTCCTCCTCCTCAATCCTTTCCATTTTTACAATCAACTTAGCTTCCTCATATCTACTTAAAGAGTTTGCTATTGCTTTAAAGGATTCTTCCACCAAAATTGATATTGGTAAAAGGCATCGTAGCCAATTTTGGAATGGAGTTCAAAATTTCTTCTCTTGGGTCAAAATTATCATCCTAGTACTTCATAAACAATCCACTTCTTGCCATGAACCAGAGACCATTCCCAAAAATCATTTCCATATTTAGGTTTGTTAAATGTTATTAGAAAAAACCTTTTTTTGCATACACTATCTCTGGTTGTTGGGAGATTAATGGAGCTAGTTATTTTTAACCCAAGTTTTAGTACTTTTGGGAGACGTCCATAGGTTAAAGAACCGACATATGAGTCCACATTCAACCAACTTGTTATAATCCTTTATGAGGTTTTGTTCATCAAACTTTACCTTTGGAATTTGTTCTTTTCTTTTTACAAATTCATCATTTTTGAGGAAAGAAGAAATCTATGTTTTCCTCTTCTTAGATTCAACCATTGCTTGTATTATTTCAGTAGATGTCCTTTTCAGATCAGCCCTTTAAGATGAAGATCCCAAACAACCATTTTGGAAAATGTAAATTGTTTATATTTTACTTGTTTTATCTTCTCCATTTTTGATCTCAAATCTATATTGTTTGCCTTCTATTGCTCGTAAGCATGCTTCTCTCCATTTGTTCTCCACTTCTTGATAATCTCCAATGCAAAATTAGAATTTTAATTATTTTTTAGAAGGATTTTATATTATTTAAATACATGATGGCATTTTGAGGTAGGTGACCCAAATCCAAGCCTGTTATTAGGTAGTATCTTACCCCTTCGTTACGCTCTCTACATGAGGCTACCAAACCCACTTCATCCCTTGCCACCTGCATTTCTGAAAGGAGTGGGGAAATAGGACCATATAAAACGGTACTCGACACCTCTATTTTTAAATCTGAATCAATCCTTTCCAATATTTTGTAAAGACAACCAATTTTTAGAAGTTGTGCCCTATAACAATAAAAATAAAATATTTTTTAAAGGCTTCAAAGAGCCTTCCCATGAAGCATATGGGATTTTATTGTCTATTTTAATATATCTGTGCCTTATTTCCATTTTTGGATGGTGTGTTCTTTGTATGTAATAGATCACGTACAACACTTTCTTGGTAAATTGCAGGTAACAGGTGCTCTTTTTTTTTTGGTAATTTATAAATTTGTGACACAAGCCTTCAACTGAGAACTTTGGAAGTTAAATTTTAGATGGTCCATGCATTTACTAGACGACAACTTGACAAAATATGATCCTCCTACATCTTTAGACGACCTCGTTGTTAGACGATCCGATCAATAGACTACATGGTCAAAGTTCACTGTAGACAACCTTTTTTTGGATCTCTCGATGACTCTTCTAGATGGTAAGTTATGTGACAACACCAATATATTTTGATGACCTGTATCTTTAAACATCAGTGCTTGATGGTAACTCTAGACAATAGCTCCATAGGGTAGCTTTTTATGGTAGTTCTTAATGATAATTCTAGACGATGTCTCTTTTCTAGACCACAACTCCAAACAACTACTCTAGATGACTCTTCTAGATGGCATATATTTTTTAAACAATAACTCTAGACAGTACTCTTAGATGACTCTTCTTGATGAAAACTTTAGACGATCCATTCACATAATTTTTATCTCACACTACTTATGTGCATCTCTAACATGAATCACGACAACAATATGCAAAGAGAATGATTATCAACACATTAAAACTGTAGCGGAATGCACCTGACATCTTGTTAGTTGCACCAGACGATATCACTTTTTTTTTTTAAATGATTGCAATCAATTTCGTGACAACTCTTCTAGCATGAACTGAATATTTTTTGGATGGCTCTGCAAATTTGAAATCAAATAAGTGCTTGCAATAAAAAAGAAGACTTTTTCATCTTCAATTTGTAAGGTCTTCTCCTTGCCCAAACTTGTGTATGGTTCTTTCTATATTCTCCAATGACAACATACTATGATGAACTTCGAGAGGGTGTCTTGTGCTTCTTGACAACTGGATCACCTTCATAAGTTGAAGCTTTGTTATGATCTCAACTTCCTTTGATACCAAATGTTAGAGACATAGAATAAATATAAACATTGTGATCAACCTTTGCATTGATGTGATAGAGATATATATACATGTCTAACCAAGAAGGTATGAGGTCGGGATTTACGACTACTTTTCAACTTCCCATAACCTTCATAAGCATAAGATGAATATGTCAACATGAAGTAATATTCATAACAATGAAGAGTTTATAATGGATTTTCAGGTAATAAATGATACTCGTAAAATAGTCAAGTTTTAGAACTATAAATATTTTTTTCCTTAGCCTACTACGGTGATAAAATCAAATATCTCAAAGTGAACCTCAATATTAATGAGCATTATGGATTCTATAGAATTGGATCTAAAAATGTAGTTGACTTGCTGAATTAGCCATTAAAATATGCATATATGGTAAGTATGTTCTTGTATTAATGTTACAAGTAATACATATAAGTATATTATTCATATTAATGTATGTACTTGATATGAAATTTCACTTATGAGTATAGATCTCTTAAGGATCAGTTTGAAATTTAGAATAATATCGTATTGGGTCCCTAAAAAAATACGAAATTCATTGCTAGTAATACCCATGTTTCCTGCACCAAATCTAATTTTAAATACTCAAGAACAATGCATAGTATGAGAAAAATGTAAACATCACACATAGAAATAAGAACAAATAATGTTTTGAGAACTTTGGTGTATAAGATTCTTTATATTAGAAGATTATGCTTTATTTTCCTATTGGAAATGGAAGAAATATAATGATTTTCACTTCACATAGCCACTTTATGAGATTAACATTCACTCTGAGTGATTTGAGAATTTTCTATAGTGTTTGTTTAACGCTTCCTTTATTTAGTAGAAATTAGATCTTGCTTGTTAGTTATGCTAACCATGCGAGCGGGAATGATGCTTATTGAGCTCATGGTGATATTTGAATCATTATTTTTTCCAGAAAAAACATCCTTGATGCTTTGTATATATTTGCAATGATCTCATAATGCATACCATGCTTAGAACTATTCTACTTCACTCTACCCTATGTCCATGAAGGGTCTTTTATCTATGCTTGGTTCCTCTCCTCTTGCCTAGTGAATTAGATGGAATCCAGTTGCAAAATTTTAACTAATGTTTTGACATTTCAAGATATCTTTGATTATAACTGGTATATTTTGTATGATTTGGGACCTTATAGATATCTCTTGGATCAAATACCACCTAATATTTCCCATAACTAGTTGTTCTTTTGGAAATGCTACCTCCTTTTTACAAATTAGAGGCTATGTAGTTGTCAAAGTTTCTTTACCATTTAGGAAGTATTTCCCTTGCTTTTAGAAAGGTTTCTCTTCTTGGGGTGTAGGGTAACTTTGTCAATGACCTTTCTATTTTATCTTGAGGTATTTGTTTTCCTGAAAAGTGGCTTAAAGTGTTTAAATCTAAAAATTATAAAATGTTAAGTATTTGTATGTGTTGAATGGATTTAACATGATTTGGTTTAAATTGGTGCTTTTATGGCCTGAAATATACTTGAACTTTAAAAATTGTGTCCTATGGTGAAATTGGTGTTTGTTCGAGCCATTCCAATGCATGAATATCATTGGCCTCTTAAATGAAGCATCCTTTAAACCTCCTAAATCCTTTATCAATATTTTTATAATTTATCTTATAATTGTTGTCATTTTATAGTCTTCAATTGCCTAATTAACCTTCTTATGTCAAGCCTAGGTCATTATTCAAGTGCCTAGATTAGTAACATGGATGAGGGGCCATGATGGACATCTTTATCACAACATCCCTTGAACCTATAGAAACTATTTCCATCATTACCCAACTCAATTGGGACAAATTCTATCTTTTGTCCCTAATTGATAGTATTTCCAATTGAACATTACATGATCCATTCTGATCACACTTTCCAAATTGGACCACTTGTTGTATTGCAAAAGCTAAATTTATAGATGGAATATTTTACTTGGTTTCCAAGTTGCTCTACCTTTCCAAGTAGGTCTTTGCTAATAGTTTGGATCAATTGTACTTGAGTTTGGTCTTAGCCTAGTGACAACTATCCTCCATTCTCTACATGTTTTTTTATGCACTCTTTGGCTTTTCCCTTGTATATAGTGATGCCATATTCAATCAATTTCCTTTAATTTATTCTCTGACACTAAGTAATGTGCCAAACCAATCTTGTTGATATACTACAACCTTGGTTTTATCTTATTTCTATCCTAGAAGTTTTCTCTTCTTCAATTGAAGCAAATATATGTTTCCAACATGAAAATACCATTTATGTTGGGTATGGTGTGTGATGCTTGAGTGATGTTCTTATGAGCTTATTATACCTCATTTTGGTAATATGTTAATATCAAATTTTAGTTGATCGATATTCTACATAAAAGGTGTAATCTAACTACTTGTCTCATATATTGCATTTCGTTGATGTAGTCATGGTAAGTGGCAATAATATATCTTCTGTGAATAATATGGAATGCATTCAAATTTCTTACACGGAGATGGTAGAAAGTTAAAGCTTTTCCCAAACCTTTATACACTCTCATTGAAGCTCTCTTGATAGTAAATACTGATGCAAATGCTTGGTTACTTACTTTAGTATGACCATCCCTAGTAGATTGAATATAAGGATGCTATTAAAAGTTGTGTTCTTATTGTTCAATTGGTGTCCAAATCTCCTCAAATATTTGCATATTTCCTTGCAAGGTAGGACTCAAAGCTTTCCAATGTGCCTCTTATACAGTAGTAACAAGTATCTTGAGTTATATTATAACTAGATAGAATCATTAGCCTACTTGCTAACATTTTCCATTCAATCCTAAGCAAGCATATATTGCATACTTGTTTATGGTAACCTATCTCGCAGTCCATGGTCAATGAAGTACCAGTGGTGGTGCTCAATCCAATGCCATTTTTTGTGGTTTACTTATTATATTTCATTTATGTTAGAACCTTTTTCATCAAAGACCTGACAATTTATAAATGAATTGCCATTTGCTTTCTCTACTTGTAGAATGATTCCTTAATGTGGATGGCATATTTCATTCCTATTCTTTGGATGAAATATTTTTAAACATTATTTCCCCAAATAAATAATTTTCTTGTTGGTTGAATTCTTACATTTCATGTTTGAAATTTCTTAATTATATTATGGTATCAATGGCTAGTCGAAAACATCTTCCTGTGTGAACAATCAAGTTACATGAATTTTTTTACAGTTGCAATGTTTTCGTTTCCCTTAATATGTTCACAGGATGGGTGCTATTCCCACAAGGTGAAAAACTAACAACAATTCCATCAACAATGCATTGCATCATTATTTTTTTGTATTTCAGAGCAAATTATGGAAGACATTGGTAGATCACTTTGTATACATCATAATTCCCTTGTGGAATATGGTATTGATATGCTATAGCTTCTCATGTATCTCTTTTTCATGGAGCTTGCAAAAGTCTTGTGAAGTGTCAACATCCTTCTTCCTTATTTTCTTGTTCACAATGGAAGACCACTTGCTCTCTTTGGAGACAGTCTACAACAAAAACATATTCGCTTTCATGATCCCATTTTGGATATTACATCAACATATGCTTCTTATGCCTTATATTTGAATTTAATTACTTGGTTATTGATTGCATGTGATTCAACCTTCTTGGTTGGTTGAAGAACTTAATTGACTTCTTTGTTTGCATCGATAAACCTTGACCATTTGTACTTCATGGTTGAGATGTTCCTCATGTATCAAGTGGAACACAAATATTTTCTTTTACCAATATGCTAGGTTCTACTCATTAGGTCTTGAATCTTGGTTTCTACTTCTAAATCAATTCTTGAGTAATACACCACAAGGCATGGGCAGGCATGGGCCATCATGGGCCATTAGAGTTAGAGTGCAACCAACTCTTAGTATCTGCAAGAGGTAGTTAGGGTTGTTATATTTAAGCAAGGGCCAACTATTTTTGGTTTGAATTTACTCCTACCAAAATATGTGTATAAGTAGAGAAATTTTTTGATTTTATGCATTAGTTATGTTTATCTTTTCTTCTCTTTGAGGTCATTTGTGATGGGATTGGCTATTGGAGGTCACCCTGCAAAAAGGTTTTGCTCTCAAATTTGTACTTGGATCTACTACCTTTATTTTTTTCAATTGACTCTATGGGATTGAAATGGACCCCACCCACATTACATCGTGACCACATAGTGGTATTACAACTTGAAAATTATGCAAGTATCACTTGGCAAGATTCAAACCTAGGTCTCCTCCTTTAAAGTTGAGTAATTTGATCAGTTGAGCTCATGCCACTTGATATTTGGATCTACTCCCTTGCTTGGATGTTATAGCAGATTTTATTATGAATATATTGTAAGCATGATTATTGTTACATCTTGTTTTAATGGAAGAATTGCAATATTGTATTGTTGAGATAGATGCAAATCTACTATTTAGCTTGTTTCTATACTAGTTCTTTGACATGCGGTATCAAAGTGGCGATTTCCACAAGTAGGAGAAGTCTAAAAAATAAAATTAATAAGTAAACAAAATAAATTAACAGACTACCCCTCACAACAAATATTTCCCTTTACCAAATTGGCAAAATCAGAGGGTGAATCAAGTGATGATTTTCAAGCAATGAGACTAGCAACCTCTAAAAAATATCTAAAGCCCCCCAAAATATGGAGTCAAAGAAACATCAATAGTTATATCAACAAAAGAATTAATGCAGTTATGAGATTATCTCTCTCAGAAAAATACATGCAATCCTTAAACTAAGATGCATGACCTTATAGTTGGTGTAAACAGAGGAAACCAGGTATTGCAAAATACTAATGGGAAGGGCAACAACATATTGTGCTTCTCCAGTCACAACACTCATCAAGGACATGGTTCCACACCGGTTTCATGGAACCAATATGGTTAAATGGATTGATGAAATGCAAAGGTAATTTCAATTGTAAAATATTGAAAGTAATCATAAATAGATGTGGCCACCTCTTTTGTAGAACCCTAAATTTATAATTAGTATGTATGATTATGTTGTTGGAACCCTCATTGAAGCAACCCTTTTAGGGATGAATTTTATCAAGAAATTATACAAAATATTAGGGTCCCTAGAGTAGTGATTTTATGATGGCCTATTAGATTAAAGCAAATAGGTTGAGTATGTGGATACAATCACCAACTATGTAATTGTCTAAAAGGGTTCAAGATATAAGCAAGAGAAGAGGATACAAACATATGAGTATATTGAAAAAATAAATAGATATGATGTTCAACTTCAAGCCAACCATAGTCAATATTGTTGTGAAAATAGCGTTGGACTTATAGAAGTAAGATTTAGCTAATAGAAAAGTAGATAAAGCATAGTAATTAGGATAGAGAAAACCTATTGGTCCATCTATACAAAGAGGCACTAGTAGGGATATGTAGGGCTTTTTACACAACAATAAATGGAGAGAATGAATAAAAGGTCGTGTTTTCATTGTGACAATAAATGGTCTTCAACTCACTAGTGTGCAAAAGAAGTGCCCAATGATAATTAAAAATGAAGTGATTGGAGATAAAGACCAACAATCGGAAGAGGAAGCGCAAGGTAATATGGAGGAACTATGTGTGACTAAGCATAAGGAAATAACAACTATTATATATGCACTACAAGGAATTAACAAACCATAAGCACTAAATATTAAAGAATGTATAAAAATAACAAAGGATAGTTATGATCAATTCAAGTAGGATTCACAATTTTGTTTATAAAAAGGTAGCCTTAATTGCCTTATCTACCACATCTCAAATTTCAATGTTATGATGGCACAAAAATATATTTATCAAATATAAACAGTTATTGTAACCTATAATTGTACAAGGTATGAAAAAATAGCTGCACCATTTTGTGGTAGCCAATCTCTACATGGAAGCCACATATTTGTCCTTGTTTCCAATCTCAACGTAATACTTTGTAGACGACATGGGGTCAATATCCACACCCACTTGGTAACTTGGACTAAAGAACTTCATAGCAACATATAGGACATGCAAGACACAAGATGTGTGTTGTAAATGAGCGATAAATACAAACAACTTTAAGAATAAAACCTCTCGAGGCATCAATCTTAATGTAGGGACAACTGCTAGGAAGGAGGACAAGATTTATATTATGGAGGTGACAAAATCCCTTCCCTCCTAGGTGGCAATAACTCCTATTGACATGACCTCCAAGGTATCTAAGTTGGGCCTAAAATAAATGGATCCATACCAAATGGTCTAGTTGGTAAACCAACACACACTTGGTATGGCTATGAAGTTTGGTTGTTTGGTGATTGAAGATGAAGCATTACTGAAAAATAATCAAGAGATTGAAGTAGAAGTGGTACAATTATTAACACAAAGGGATCAAATTCAATAGAGAATATGTCTCTAAGAGGGGATATTTTAGAAAATGACTAACTAAATGAGTGAGGTAAGGACCTCAAATCTTGACTTGTCAAGGTTATAAATAACCAAAAATACATAAAATACCTTTAAGAACAACTTATGCAAGGGTATATCTAAATACAACAACTTGAAAATGCCCTCAAACTAAAGATCAAAATATCATAGGATTTATAGCCTAAAAACAAGAGGAGACAACTACAAATCCTAAGAAATCTCATGATATCCAATGAGTCAATCCCCTTTGGGACAAGATCAAAGAGAAAGTGAAAAATACGTACTAATACATTGGTTTATTGCCTTTGCATAGCAAAGTGGAAAAGTAGAAGAGACAATTCAATAAGTGGAAGAATGACTAACAATAACCAAGTGGTTTTTGCTCTTTGTTTCTAATAGATTTCCTCTTGGTTGTCAATGTCTTCAACCTCTTTACAAAATTCATCATCCTCTTCTTTGAGTTGCTCTATAATTATTCCTTCCATGAAGAGGTTTTTGTACCTCATCCCATATAGCCACCAATGGTGCTTTTTGAGCCTAGAAGTTTGACTTGTTAGCTCACCTCCATTATTTTAGTTGATCCTTGACATAATGAAGCTACTTGTGGAATATAAACATTGTTGTCCCATATGTTGGTCATCCCTCTTCCCACCACTATGGGATTTTCTTTTGAAATTCCTCCTTTTGTAACCAAAAGTTTTCAAATTTGAATGGCTTGTAGTGTTTTCATGTCTTGATCCCCTCTTCCAATTGAATGAAGAATCGATTTGAAAATGGACCCTCTAAAATTTGAAAGTTTATATTCTATTTCACAAATGCATTTGAAACCAAACAATGTTCTAACTTCACCTTCTTGTTATATGGCTTCCTCGTCCTATTAGTCCAAGTATAGTTGAAAGAAATTGATATAGCTTGGCAGGAAACAAAAGTAGTTCTAAATAGGACAACTATAGCCTCCCTCAAAGTGAAGATCAACCTGAAATAACGACCCAACTATTGTATGCCTAACCACAATACTAACAAATAAAAAAATGAAACAATGGTCTAACTTTTCTTATGAGGGATACTGTAGTAGTATATCTTAGGGTTTTCATTTAAAAGACCAAAGTTGAAACCTTAGTACGAGGAGACTAAGACCCCCTTAAATACCCATGTTTTTAACTCAAAATTTATCCTATGAAGGATACAATAGTACTATGTTTTTGAGTTTTCATCCAAGAGATCCAAGTTCAAAATCCAATACAAGGAATTGGAGGCCCTTTCAAAACTCATGCTTTACCCTAAAAATGTTTTCTAGGGGTATTCATATGAAAAATACTTGGTTGGGTGGTGAAGTGCTCTGGTTATACTTTCCCTAAATTAAATTTATAGAAAACAAGAAAAATTCAATCATGAACTAAACTTCTTATATGGTTATGTAACCTTGTTTCATATATTGTAATGTATGATGAGATTGTACCAACAATATGCTTATGTTGTACTATATTGTTCATTGGATATACTTTGAGAGGTACTGCAGTGACTATATAATTAGAACCATCTACTTTAATGTGTGAGGAGAGTGTACCATTAATATACTTATGTTGTACTGTAATGCTACTTGATGTATTCTAAAAGGCACTGAAATGAGTGTAAGTTATTAGAATAGTGTACTTTTATTAAAATTGCATCATGCTGCATTGAACACTGAAAGTTTGAAGTGGTTCAAATATGGATTTTGCATTGATCTCATTAGTGTGTATAAGTTATGAGCTTTAGTCTAAACCTTAGACTGAAAGCTTAGAGAAAAAAATTAGAAATATTTGTCAATTGCATTATGAAAGTATGCAGTAGTAATTCTCTTTTTCATACGTTTTCATTAAAGAAAGGAGCTCTAAACAAAGCTTCAGCTGGAACTGCTACACTATAATCAAACTTAGTCAAAACCACTAACATGAATGAATGAGGGAAGTCTAGAAAAATATCACTTAGTCCTATAGTGTTAGAATATTAGATTATAATATTTACTTCATGATCTGACACATGTGATCCACTATGGAAGGCACTATCTTAGTGGACACATGTGATCCACTAAGTGAACCACTATGGAAAGCACTATCTTAGTGCCAACTCCACCATCCCACTCCACTAGTAGGATAATATTATTCTAGTGTCCACTACACTAGTGGGATGATCAGGCCTGTTAGGTGGTTTTTTAATTAATCTAGCATAAGGCTATATATACAGCCTCTATCTACAAGGATTTACAACATCCTTGTGTGAACAATTCACAACTGTTCAAGTGCAGACCAATTCTGCTGTTTATCTGTTCTATGTGATTCTATTTGCTGTATCCTTTTGTGAGCAATTCACAAGTGTACAAGTGTAGACCATTTTTGCTATGTTTTAGTGTGCTGCTAGATTATGTTAAATTTGTTGTTCTCTGCTATCTGAATTCTATCATTTGGTATCAGAGCAGGTTAAGCTGGTTGGGAAAAAGTATCCTCTTCCTTTTAGGCCAAATTGGTTCAAAAAAAAGGAATGAGAAATTTTCCACCAGTAGACCCTGAAGAGCTTGTTTGACTTAGCAATTAAGAAGGCAAGTTTGGGTTAAATTGCTTTAGTGGACCCCACCTGTCCTTTATTTTTTCAAAAATAGGTGTCAATATGGCCAATCTAGGCACCATGTTGAATGCACTAACAGAGCTGAAAATTTTAGGATATGGAAATATCAAATGAAGAATTTGATGATGCTTCACAACTTGTGAAGCCATGTTGTAGGCATTGTAGTATATCATCAGACAAATATTGCGGTATAAGCTGAATATGATACAAAACAACATATTGGTCTTGCCTTAATTAATCAGTCAATCGGTGGGGCATTATTGAGAATGTGGTAGATGCTACTACTCCAAAGGAAGCAAGTGAATCTATCATGACTTTGTATGAGCACAAGAATTGAGTTTGTGCTCTCACACCGAGACAACAACTTTACAGTGTGAAGCTAAGTGATGCCATAGCAAAACACATACAGCCCATCAAAGACATCATAAATCAGTTGAAGTCACTTGGTAAAACAATCACCAACAAGGAGCTAATTTCAACCACCTTCAATAGTTTGATTAAGAATTATCAAAGTTTGATCACAAGTCTCACACATAGTGGGAAACTTAATACCTTCACATTCAATGAATTGGAGGGAATCTTTTTGCAACATGAACAACTTCTCTTGAACAATGAAGGAAAAGATGCTTTTAAAGCTTATGCAAAAAAGTTCAAAAAATTCAAGCAAAAGAAATATTTTGTAAAAAAGGTTGAGGAACCTTTTGTGGAAGATTCCGCATCTTACCTCTATTCCCATCATAAGAGTTCCTTTCCTCCTATGATTTTACAATAAAATAAGTCCTTACAATTCTCAAATACAATTTAATCTCTCGAAATAGGAACAAAGGTACCCATAATACCTTTACCCCTATCATAAGAGTTCGTTTCTTCCCATATCTTTACAATGAAAATCACGCCTTTTAATACATCATTTCGGAAATTATTTATTACACAACCAAGTTAATTCGGATATAAACCACCGTAAACCTAAATTCATATTCTAACTATCCAAACAAATATATGCTCACTTTCAACTCTTTCAATCAACTATTCAATCAGAGAGTCCTATGCAAACTTATTTTATCTTTTCCACTACTCAAATGATTTCCGCACTATATAAGGATATTAAACACATGGCCAACTTATATTAGTTTTATTTCTTTAATAAAACTTCAACCTCCATTTGGTGGTTGGTCGGGCGCCCTACAAGCACCCACATACCTCTTTTCTACCCCATGTGGATAAAAAGAGAAAGAGAGTCTGTACGACCCTAACTTTACCATGTTCGCAAAACACGTCACCCGAAGAATAAAAAGAAATACACAAGCAATTCTTAGGTTCATTAATAACAAAGTTACTAAAAAAGCGACGAACAATTATTTAACATCATTAGAAATAAAGGTTAGAAAATAAAATGATGCACATGAGAGAATTTTAGTTTAGACGTTTGAGCCCGATGTAGCCCATTCAAGGGAAATATTAGATTAGCACCATATTAATACACATTGCATCGACTTACCTCGATGGAGGACACAAAAGGATAAACAATTACCTCACTAATATTTCACCCAGGAAGCACCCCTATATACAATAAGGTGGTGAAATGATACCTCACACATGAACGTAAATACAATAAAACATATAAACTGACTATTCAAAAAGGCATTGATTGAAACAGAGTAAACCTTCACTTCAATCGACGATGCAACATCTTCTCAATATCTTTATAATATTGGTTCTCATTCTAGAGAACATACAACTGAATATAAAGCCTCCCTAAACAAGGCTACAGTACTGAAATTCTTAAAGTATCACCTCTAATCCCAACGGGAACAATATCAACATAATTTCTTTTCACAAAGAACATAATAATAATAATAATAATTTTGCTTCTACTTTCAGCAAATATAAAGCAAATTTATTATCTCTACTCACAAAGAACATAATATTAATTTCTTTCAGGAGTTTGCGTCTACTTTCAGCGAATACAAAGCAACTTTATTATCTCTACTCGTAGAGAACATAATATTAATTTCCTTGAGGAGTTTGCTTCTACTTTTAGCGAATACAAATCAAATTTATTATCTCTAAACATAATGTTAATTACCTTCAGGAGTTTGCTTCTACTTTCAGTGAATACAAAGCAAATTTATTATCTCTACTCACAAATAACATAATATTAATTTCCTTTAGGAGTTTGCTTCTACTTTTAGCGAATACTAAGCAAATACATTATCTCTACAATGCTACTTACCGGTATAGCAAGGTCAAACAAAATTCAAACACAACTTGTAGAACACCGTTTGTTTCTAGCGAGGTCACGACAAAATTCACGCATAGTCCTTTAGCATCTTTTGTTTCAGCGAGCACATAAAATTACTCAAGTGTAGTCTAATATTCAACATTTGTTTCAATGAGCGCGTCATTCCTAAAATTCTGCTTGTAATAATTGTTGAACCCCAGATGAATATACATAACAAGTATTTATTTAAAAGTTTTACATCATTGGAAATCAGGTTAATATTATTTTTACTATTACTTATTCATTGAGTTGAACTACCCAATGAATTTAATTACGGGGAGGCAATCAAATAAATTTACCAAATATCGGGTTATATTGTGAGAAGTCAATCAAAGCTGACTCGAGAATGGTAAATCAAAAATAAAGATTATGATGGTTGTGGAATTTATTAGATGGATAATTATAAATTTGCTGAATATATTCAACTCTTATATGTTAAAGATTTAGCTCTTACATGTTAAAGTTCTTAGCCTATTCAAATGTGTTGTGGTTAAACATGTACATTGAAAGTAATTATAGCTTTGATGTTAAATTTTTAAAACAGCTTAAGGCACTCATTTTCTATCGCAAAAGACAACATATTCCAACTGTAAAACTCTTGCTTCAGCCTCAACAAAACATACCCATTTTCCCCTCCCTTCTAAAACAATAAAAACGAACATCCCTTTCCTTCCTCTGGAGGTCGAAGAGTCCTTCCCCATCTGTTCACCACTCACGACTAACCAACCTACTACTACCCACTCCGCCTTTTTCAACAATGATTGCCATATTCATTCAAAACATGGCAAAATAATGAAGCTCATCATTAACGTCTAACTTAGGAATCACATGACTAAAAACAAATCTTGGATTAGTCTCAACGTCAAAAGTAGATGTTTCAGCTATGAATCAAATAGAATATTGCTTTCACATTATCTACATTTTAACATCATATAAAAACATTCAATAACATTTATCCATCATCCAAGCATTCTACATCATGAGTAGAACAAATCAAAACATTAGTCCATTTAAATCCAATTTAGGACATGCATGAAAAGAATAACATGGGTCCTTAAATTAAGTACCAAATCAGTTTCAAATATCCTGCAAAACCCAAGTGAGGTCACAATATCATTCCAGTACTGACATAATTTCAGCATTTTGTAAATCTATAGAGTATACTATGCTAGGCATTAAAATAATAGCTTTATCTTCGGTATTTCTGAGCAAGAAGAAAATGTCGAACCTAAAGAGCAAGTTGATCTCACTTTTTCTTTGATGATTCCAAGTGTGAACAAGAGTGAGGCACTGGGTTCATGTTCTTTATGCCACAAGGGGATCCTATCCCCTACTCCTTTAAACTCGACTTTCTTTGCACCAATATTAATGTCAAGTACGAAACACTTATCCTCATATTAAAAATTTCCATTGTTATGCACATCAAGCGCATTAAAATTATTGGTGACTCCCTCCTTATGTCAATCAAGTAAAGGGAATTTATCAATGCAAGTGTCCCATCCTCAAAGCATACAAATCAATTTTCAATGAGTTGCTAACACATTTAAGTGGTATGATATTGACGTCTCCCGAGGTGGAAGAATCATTTATCCAATACCATGGCTTCTCTTGGTTCTCAAATTCTATAGAATCCCTTTGACAACATCACCCATGTATATATCACTACACTTTTTCAGTCAGCTCTTTCTAGCCAATCGTTCAAGAATGAAATAGCCATAAATATTATCCATGAAGAGCCTTACAATACTTGGTTTTCATAGGTCAAATATTATCTAAAACTTGGTGTTCTCCTCGTTGATTTACCCTCGGCTACCAGATGCACTTTTAAATAGAAATTTGCAAGGTATACTTTTTTGGGGGATGTTTTGTATCGTCACAATTATCATGGTATCCTTCTCCAATACCTTGAAATACATGAAGCTAACTGTGATAGTCATTTTAGTCGGATGGCTATCATAAAGAGAATCCTATGTATGGGGTATTATTGGCCCATCATAGATCATTATTATTGCGCATATGTTAAGAAATGTTCTAAATGACAACATCATAGCAACGTATCCCATGTACCCTCATAAGCCTTACAACCTATCAGTCTGTGTGGCCCTTGTCATAGTGAGGTCTTGACCTTATTGATAAAATCTCCCCTCCATTTGGACAATACACTTTCATCATCACTATTACTGAATATTTCATCAAGTGGGTTAAAGTGCTTCCTCTAGTTAAAAAATTCGGTCCTAAAATTGTGGAGTTTATCCTCCATAATATTATTTTTTGTTTTGGCATATCTTCCAATATCATATCAAATAATGGGCTTCCATTCAAAAATAAGGATGTTTGAGCACTTTGTGATAAGTATAATATCCAATATAGCTTCTAAATATCATATTATCCTTAGGGCAATGACCAAGCCAAAGCGTTGAACAAGACTATCTATGCAATCTTACACAAAATGGTAAAAGAAAATCATAAGGATTGGCACATTCAACTTCCTTTAGCACTTTGGGCTTACCTCACCAACATTCACACTCGTACTGGGGTAATACCATTTTATTTAGTTTATGATGTTGAAGCCATTATTCCTATTGAGCGTGAAATTCCATATTTACAAATTTTGCTTCAAGAGTTCATTAATGATGATACCGTGCTACAAGCTCAATTAAACCAATTTACTCTTATGGATGAATGTCAGATCAATGCCCTTGAGCATCTTCATGTTTATCAATATTTTATTTATTTAGCCTATGACAACAAGGTCCATCTTCATGAATTTCAAGTTGATGACCTCATGTTAAAGGAAAACCAATAGAATTCCAATTTTCTTAGTCATCTATGTGATAAATTTACTATCAATTGGCTTGGTCCTTACATTGTCAAACATAAGTTTGGTTCTGGCATCTACAAACTGGCAAATCTTGAAGGGATAGAGGAACCTGAGCCTTTAAATATCCTATAGTTGAGTGCATTCTATTCTTAACTTCACTACACATTCACTATTTCATTTTTTACATGTATACATTTAAAAAAAAAACCTCAAAATCAATCAATCGAACATACAAGTTCATTTTCCCACCTTTTCTTTCTCCTTATTTGTTATTTTCTTCTCTCTCTCTCTCCATCTACTATTTATATTTTTTTCCTCACCATTGTCTTTTTATTTACTTTTGTCTTTTAGTTTTCATTTTTCTTCTTATTTCTCTCTTTCTTTCACCTTTCTTCCCTTCTTCGTTGTTTTCTATTCCTCTCTCATTGCTTTCATATTTGTACTTATGCATAAAGGCTCATCATGTGCTCATTTGATTCTCTTTTTATTTGGTGGATATGTGTTTTCTAATCTCAATTGGTTTTCTTAATCCATGACACTACATAGTCGTATGTGTTTATCTATTTGATTGCTATCCCTGTATGTCACATTTTGTTTACTTTCCTTTTATCCATTTAGGATTTGTTCACCTATATGTTCCATTATTTGGTTTATCGTATTTCATGTCCAGTATATACTTTTCACATATCATTTTTATCATCATTGTCCTCTTGTTTTAGGTGGTTTGGACATAGAAGGTATTTTGATTATTTAGCCATACCTAGTGTTCCACTCAACCTTATCAAATGTTTCCATATCCTAAGGAGATTTTTTCCTCCCCTGGCTAACTAGATCCCTCTCTTAGACCATGCACATCTTACACATATTAATTAAATTTTGAGTTCAGGGAAGATGACACCATGTGTAGTTCTCGCCATATAGTGAATGGTTCCCCAGTTCATCCTATCATGTGCATAATCTGAACCTAAAGATCTAAAATACATGTTTAAACAAAAAAACAAAAATCAAAATCATGTTATTGATTCCTCAAGAATTTTAGACGTCTCCATCAAGGCTATAAATGCCTAGCCAACAATGGAGCAACATCCAAGGATTATGAGGATAACCTCCATCGGGGCTATTGATGCTTGATTGGCAATGGATTATACGCTTTGTGTGGTGACATGCCTATCACATTAATTATCTTCTTTTGCATAAACCTCTGATCACTCATGGTTGAACTAGCTTATATTGGCTTGTATTACAATTGGCTAGCCCAACCTCACTCAAAATTCGGCAATGAATCACATTGCACACACATTGGTCCTTGATTAGCTTGACCTTTTGCAGGATGGTCTCGATATTTAAGGGATATTGATTTGCTACTAAATGAGCTTGATTTATATCACTAGAGTGTTTGAGTTTCTTGAACTTCATATAGAATCTGCAACCCCTAAGACATCTAGGATACTATACATGTTAGTTCTTCATCACTTATTGTTTACCAATTTTTAGGGTGTTATCTATTTCATTATTTCTCATTGTTCATTGTGTCTACAAGTTATATGCTTTCCTTTTTATTTTATGTTATTTTATTATCTCTGTGTAAATATGTGAATGTCATGGATTGATTAACTTAATTATATTTAGTAACATGCATAAATACATTTTCAAAATGCAATCACATCAACACCTATGATTGTACATCATCACATCATATATATAACTCATCATAATCTATCTAAGCATATATGTCATCACATAAATCATATATATCTAATCTACTGCATCCAATCCATAATATATATATCATCAATAAATCCACATATACAATAATCCATGCTCATAGGATACATAAAAACTACCCCTAGGCATATAATCTAGTATACAACAAGGTGCCTTCTCAAGTCGCAACCAACAACACCCTCACTACTACTCCCTCCTTCTTGTCTTCCCACTACCCTCCTACCTTTCATTTCACTCATCTATGGTCCTCTCCAATCCCCTATGTCTAATCTTGCCACTCCTTTGTTGTCTCTCACTACTTCGAGAGGGTGCGGCCCCTAACACCTATGATGTGGTAGGTGCTACAAACTAGTGCACAAATGGCATGAGTGATGGCATGCTCCTTCAACTTGGCCTAGATCATGATGTTTACAGTGATGGAATAGGCATCCATGGTGTTAACATCACCTCATATAGTATAAAAATCATATCTCATGCCTCTTTACCAACTCGTCATATTTTGCTACTCATTTTGGTATACCTTTGCTATCTCTACCTACAACACTGCCACCTTAGACCCACTCTCTACTATTGGAGGTTGTGATCTCAATTACTCCATCTCCTCCATAACTCTATCCCTCTTGACAACCAATACCTCAAGCTGACCCTATCATCAAGTCCTCTCTATCTACATTTGTCTATGTCCCTCTACTCTCTCAGCCTCGAATCTATCTCACTCTACCACTACCACATCTCTTTCCTCCTATAGGCTGGCCAATTGCATTTGTAGCATCACTTACTCCTCCTACAATCTATGCCTCTTTGCCTGCCAATCATCTCTCTCCATTGTGATTATGGTCTCCAAAACTCTCCTCTAGGACTTCAATATTTTTACCCTCACCTCTAAAACTACTATGTAATTCACATTGTCCATTGAATCCCTATAATCAAAGCTATCATCCCCATATCACCCACTACCCCACATCTACCTTTTTTGCTAGTGTTTGTGATGGGCCCGCTCCATTATATACTTAGCATCATACACATCACCTCAAAGAAATCTCCTTCTACTCCTCATATACTCATCCTACTGCACCTACCCCTACACCTCCCTCGATGCCCATCCTATCTCCATATCTGACCTCCTCCCCTCCTCTATTGGTTGTCCTTGCTATGTCACCCACCATGTGTCATACTTATGCATGGTCCCCACATCATCCATATCTGGCACTTTAATCCTCTCATTTGCCTTAGGATTTATTGTCTTAACTCATTGTATTGATGTTGTCTCGTTTACTCTCCTCTTGTACACTAGTGGTGGGTCTAGTACTTCTTATCTGATCCTAAACTATTTGAGAACTTGTGAGTACTAAAAATACTCGCACTGTGTATTACATCTACCCATAACCCATCTAGCCCATTGTACCTACACTAACTGCTATCCATCCTCATTCTATGTTGGTCCCCCTCTACATGGCCTCCATACTATATCCCCTACCTTAATATTTTTCATAATGCATGGTAATACTCACCATCCCCTATATATGGCCTACTTACTTAGCCCCTAGGATCTGCCCACTCACACATCCTCCCACCCCCACACCTAAAGCAATAAAATGTAGACTAATCCCACTTGCTCTCATCTTCACACCTCGTAGAGCTCCCTGTAGGTCTGGACCAATAATGTTGGGGCCCATGTGTACATTGTTAGTCTCTCCACCAAATCCAACACTAATCCTAGTAGGTTTCATGGGAATTGTGCACTTGACAAATCTAGTAAGACGACATTGGAAATCAATGTCATCAAAAGTGTATGCCTTTGGGTGAATATTTCCATCCCATAGTGAAGCTCATAAATCACACCACCACTATCAATATCTATATACTCCCATCCCTCCTTATACACCATATGTAGTACTACTTCCCTCTACATCATGTTCATTGCTTGGATAGGAATACCCTCCACTGACATTCAAAATATATGATACATATCCTTCAACATGATCTTCATCTCTCCCATCAAGAGGTGAATCATCCACATGTAGGGTTCCCATATATCCAATAATGCGAATAAGTACTAATGATCTACATGTACAAACTCTAGCCATGTAACCTTTGCCAATCAATGTCTCCCAACCAATCCCAGTCTATCAATGTCAGCTGCCCTCTAACTTGGTGGAATACATTTTGGTATCTATGGCTCACTTGTAAGTTCCACAACTATCATTTTTCATTGACCACTCATCAATACACTCTCATCCATCCATCACAACACAAACAAAATCCTTACAGTTTGTACAATTGTATAGATTCATATAGCATGACCGTCAAACCCCTGGTGACTAGACCCTAAACATAAAAAAAAATGTACGATCTATATAGTTGTACAAATCCATACAACATGACCACCAAATCCTTGGAAATCATCTACCTGGTTGTTAAACACCTGACGACCATCCAAAAAAGTATGGATCCATACAACTCGTACGACTATACAAACCCCTCCATATGATCAAATACAAGTATTTTGAGATACCCATTATCTCGAATTACACAAAAAAATAACAAAACATATTTAAATACAAATTTGTAAGACCAAGAGGGCACATGTTGACTTACCATCCTTGCCACCCTCCAATTGCTCTAGTTGTGCCTTTTGTCACCATCTTGATGCTTCAATTTGTCAATGCACCAACACTTAGCTACACAACTTCTCTCTCACCTCTCTCCCTCCTCTCTCACATTACATGTTGCAAATGAGTGATTGCACATGGTGGCACACCATTTATACTTGAGTGTGATTGACCGCTTAGGGATAGATACCAAGCTACCGCTAGGGACAACTGCCAAGTGACTATCAAGGATAGTTTACCAACCGGTAGGCCCTTGGCAACCCATCAATTAGAAACTTCTTTTCCAATATTTTTTCCTTTTTTTCTTCTAGCCATATCTTTATCATTTTTTTGAAATTACCAATCACATTTTTATCAACCATTTTATCACTCTCGTCTATTTCTTCCTCCATAAACTCATCACTTGAGGGGGTATACATTACCCATAATTTTTTTTTGCAAAATTAAGTTCAATACCAAATCATGGAGTCACATTTGTCCAAGAAACCTTTTTTAAAAGTTATCATTAATCCTCCTTTTATGGGGAAAAAGCAAAACTTCTCTTCTCAAATCAAACTCCAATTCACTCAAATTGGTATACCACACACCTGTGATTGTATGGTTATTCACACATCACACTTCAACAAGGTGATTGAGGTGTTGTGAAAATAACTATTAATGGTTGGTTAGCTTACCATACTAGATGATCTTATCAATTTATCAAAGGCAAGCATTTCAAATGTAATTGTACATTCTATGATTGGGACATCTTGCATTATCCCTGATTTGAGGTAATTTTACATCTCCCTCATCAAATTGTCATTGTGGTATGCCAAAAGCCATGGTCATCCATCAACAATAATCATCACACCCTATCGTCAATCTAATTAGTCGGTGTCATCTATTTTTGCACAACATTGTGTTCAAACATAATGTGGTACAAAAAGGGGTAAATGTAGACACCCTAAAAGTATCGCATTTTGTGAACTTAGGCAAATATTTTAATAATTTTTGTAAAGGTTTTAATAAAAAAATTTAAACCTTTTAATTAATAACAATAATTTCAAATTTATATTTGAGAAATTTTTTAATACAATAATAATTAAATTAATCTATTTTCCTAAGTTGACACTTCATCACTTACCTAATCCAACTACCCTTGCCACCTAACTCCTACACCTCACCCTACTCACAACTATCCTTGTCATCTCACTCTAGTCATACTTATCCACTTGCCACATCTCTTCTCATTGCTCCAAGTGGTAAATATCCAGATTTGTCACCTCACCTACCCCTACCACTTCGCTATCCTCCCTTTCCAAGTCAGCTCCGCTCACCAACCATTCACAAAATGTATAAAACCCCCTTCTTACTCTTTCATGGGCATGATGCAAATGTGAACCTTACCAAAACTCTTCTAAAATCCTAAGGGAATACCACTTGAGCACACTGTTAGGAGTAAAACTTATGAGATATATTGTACATGGAAATGAGTTACATATATAGGCAAAAGGCCTATTTGATAACATGACAAATGTCAAGTGAAACTAACAAGTGTCAAGGTGAAGGCATAGTGCACTTTAATTCTAACATTCCCCCTTAAAGTGCACTATCCTAACTAAAGAAAAAACAAGTCAACATTAGGTAACATTCCCCCTTAATGTTGACTTCTCTAAAAAAAATCTATCATCCTTCTTTATTGCTGATTTGGTCTAGGCTTGTGCTCTATGCGCTTGGCTCTCCAGCTGTGAAAAATGCTAGATCAACGGTGTATACATCTTGGTCTGTTGCCACAGGGTCAGCCACTTCCTCGGGTCTGTTGCCTCTGGGTCAGCCGTCTAAGTGCCTCAGGGTCATCATGGGTGCCTCAAGGTCAGCCACTCCTGGGTCTGTTGCCTCTGTAGGTCATCCTCAGAGGATGTTGCCTCTCGTAAGTCACTAACTAGGTTCACCATGAATATCATCCCCCTCATGGTGAAACTCAATCTAGAAGGTGTCGGTCTCTACCGAAAAATACACCTTAATACAAAGGAAAAACGAGCCATATAAGAGTGTCGGTCTCTGTCGAAAATGCACTCAATACAATAAAATGAGCCATAGATCCAAATATGGAGGAGAACAAGAAGATAATAAGAGAATCTTCTTAAGTGTCTTCGTCTGTAGTCTTCAGAAGTAGATCCGAAAAAACCTCGGATAGAGTCTAGGGTGTCTATATCTGTAGTCCCTAGAATAAGTGTCCTTATGGTAGTCACCTCATCTTACCGGAATGCATGGGTAACCAGCCGCTGCATCCGCTAAGTAGAAAGAGGATAATACTAGATACTAGGTTCACTTACAAGTGCCTTGGGAGTGTTGGGTACAACCGAGAGTGCACTCCAAGGTAGAAAACTTTGAGGCTTAAAAACTCAAATGAAACAGCCTCAAAATTACAAATGGACACCACCAATGTGTCCGTCGCGAAAAAATCTTTCCGACGACTATAAATACCCCTATATTTGTGTCTGAATAGGGCCTTCATTATGTGAAAAAACTGCATGCCTCTCTAAAGAAGCAACTAGAACATCAGGATTATTCTCCTGGCATCGCTCTCAAGCAGAAAATATCAGTCTCTCAATCTTCCCTCATAGGGGAATTACATGGGCCATCTAGGCCATAATCTCTCTGAAATTTTGAAAAATACAATAAGCAGACTATGGAAGTACACTTGTCATATTATCTTCCACTTCCACTCTCCATGTGGATAAAACAGGCCAATAAAATTTTACTGTCAGCAACTCTTCACAATGATTAAAAATTTTTCCTCCAAGGGAAATTACAATGGCCATGTGGGCTTGTCAGCTATATTGTCACGAGCATTAAATTTCCTCATAAGAAAATAATAAAGTGGCCCTGCACTTTGAAAAAAATGATAAATGGGAATAATGCAACCGCACAGGATCATCCATCCATCCATTATCGCCGGTTTGAAAAAACACTTCCCAAAACTTAAAAAATATCACCAACCGCAACACTTGCTAAATTTTCCCATTCAGAATGCATCACACAGAGAACCGCGCTACCACGTGCTGCCTTCTCCGATTCCATTAAAATTTTAAAATATTCGCATGGCCAAATTAATGGCACCGGTATTAAGGGCTTCACCTACCATAAAACTGGTACCTCCACCGATAATACTTACCCTACGGCCATGTGCTCTGTTAACGTAAGAAGCACCAACAACAGCAAAAGCTCTGCAACATACAATGACGATGTGAACATAGCCAGACCCTGGTCGTCATATTTGCAGTAGCTGTTAGCCTTAGATGCCTCAGAATTCTTTCTGTGGTACACATCGGGGAAGAACTCCTTTAGAAACGGATCCATTGATGTCACTCCCCTAGATTTGCCAATACCATAGTTAATTTCAGAGTCTCCAACAGCGACAACCATGGAAAAAATAGACACACCATTCTTACACAATTTGGGCTATCTTTACTGGAATAAAATAGTGAAATCATCATATCTATCTTATAAACAGAATGGTCATGGATTGTTGGTAACAGTTAGGCCACCACGGAGATATAGTTGCAATCATCACTTATTCCATTGTTGAAATCTGGTCCGGCAAAACTCCCACATGCTGCGGACCTGGCAAAACTCCACATGCTGCCTCCTGCGCTTTTGGGAAAAAAACTTTTATCGATCCATACCACACAACTTCACTTTTCACAGCAACATCACTCCAATCATCGACGTAATCAACAGACTGCTCTATGAGGGAGAAAAAATGAGCATGTGTGTCAATTTACAACCATGTGTCACCTTAGCATGTGCCAATCACTACCACTCTAGGCATCCTTTTCTCATCCAATGCATGAGTTATATTTAGAAAATAAAAACACTCATATTCCCATGCATTTATATTTTCCGTCAGTTGACTTCAAGTTCTCATTTTATCTCCATCGTGCAGCCGCCACCGGAGGCAAAGCGGAGCAAGCTGCTGGAAAATACAGAAGGGGTCACTTCAAATATCTCAGCAACAACCACCAAGTTTTCCTTGCGGCCCACATCGGACGCCAGCAACAGCACCTTGTACTCCTTTTTCTTCACATTAAATCCCTGTAATTTGCCCATCTCCTCCAGTTTGGCAATGATAACGGACGCGGGCTCCCGGGACGTAAACCACGTTTCTTGCTTAGCCGCGTCTTCCCCTTCAAATAGACTGGACATATTAAACCCCACCAACTGCGTAATAATATCAAAGGCGTTGAGGAATGTCAGTTTTGGCACGAACGCACACTCATCAAAGGCCGCACCCACGTCATCGAAGTCGGCATCCACGTCGTCGAACTCGAGAACGGGAGCGGGCTTGAAGCCCTTCTTGAACCAGGGGACCTGCAGGAGCTGGGAAATGGTGATGCGGGTGTGCGGATTAGGGTCGAGGAGCTTGGCCATGAGCCTCCTGACCTGCGGCGAGAACCAGCGCGGGCACTCGAACTTGCCCCTGTAGATCTTGTTGTACATGCTCACCAGATTGGCATCGTGAAAGGGCAGGTAACCAGCAAGGAGGACGAAGAGGATGACGCCGCACGACCATACGTCGACAGTGGTGTCATGGTAGCCCTTGCGGAGGAGCACCCGTTAAAAGTAAGGATGCCTGCACACCAAATGATTTATCAAATCCATTAAAAATGGAGACGCTGAGACTACTGGAAACGACCTAGCAATTCTCAGGCTATCACCACAGCCAACAAGATTTGTAGCCTCTGGCTATCACGGTGCTTCAAAGAGAGCTTTGAAAGAAAGCCCTAAAAATGATGAAGAGAAAACTTAAACTGTTGATGAAGTCGTCTGCCTTCAATCTCTGATCTGCACACAAACCTAAAAACTTAACTAAAAAAAGGAGAGGGGAATTCCATGAGGGAAATCCCCCCATGAGGAAAAGCTCCTCAGGCTCACAAGGCAAGGAAATCTCACTCCAAAAAATGGATAGCCATTAATTTTTCAAAGCTTCTGGTTTCTGATCCATCACATGGATGGAGAGCATACTCCCTAGCTTGAAAGAAAAATGGGAGAAAAAATGAGGGGAAATAATGAGGGGGGATTTCCATGAGGGAAACCCCCCTCAAGCTCACAAAGGCAGGAGAACGCTTGGAGCTCTGATACCAAATGTTAGGAGTAAAAATTATGAGATATATTGTACATGGAAATGAGTTACATATATAGGCAGAAGGCCTATTTGATAACATGACAAATGTCAAGTGAAACTGACAAGTGTCAAGGTGAAGGCATAGTGCACTTTAATTCTAACACACACTCATTCCTTATTTCCATTATCCCCTTATTTATACGAGATCAACCATGGTATATGCTTAAGACCCTTCTTATACATGCACCTTGTTTATGTAACTGCTCATAAACAAAAGATCAAATTGACTTCAAATTACTACCAGAGTTAATTCAATTTTAGTTAAATATCCTAGACAAGTTTTAGTTGTATCTGAGCATCAGAGATCAAGACTGCCACACCTTTGGTGATTGACAGTCGAGGCTACCACACCCATAGTAGTTTACATTCTAACCGCAACACCCTTGGTGGTTCCACTTCAGGATCTACAATAATTTCAAAACCTACAACAACCAACAATAGAAAAACAATAGAAGGTAAGGTAAGTTTTGCTTATGTTTTGTGATATTTCTGTCATATCATTGTTTTGATTTTGTTTTGAGTACCTTTGCCTAACCAAGCTAGGCCTATTAGGTGCTACTGATTTTGTGTATCTGATTGTGTGTAGGAGTTCACAGGATCATATGCAATCCATGATGGTCTAGCCTTCAAGCAAAGTAAGAAACCCTTCCGTAATCTGAGGTGATTTGGAGAATATTTGGGCACTATTTATTGTATCTTGTAAAGAGGGCTCTTTCCTCTCTGGAAATCCCAGTTTTGTAAGCCCACAGTGACAGTCTTGTAAAATATTTCAATCAGTTTATAATATTTTTTGAATCAATACAAATAGAATGTTTTCCTCTCTACATTTTGGCATTATTAGAGTTGATTTTTGTCCATTAGCAATTAGATCCAAAGGTTTCTAAGGTAAGTCACATTTCTTCTTGTTGTTATCTTTTATTGTAGTTGTTTGTATTTCACTTCTTTCTCCCAATAGTTAAGTTATCTTTTGTTTTCCTTGTTGGTTATTTAGCATAGTTTATCTTTTATACTAGATAGCCTAGGTTTCATTCTTAAATTAAACTTTTCTTTTTCTTAGAATATCTTGTTAGATAATTGCATTTTTGGTTCTTTTTGCATAAGTTAATTACATTTCATAGGTTTATTTTCTTAGCATTGTCAATAATGACTCAACATTTTAGGATTAGTATTATTATCTTTGTATGTAGCATAAGCAAGATTCACATTATGCATTCTTAGGTTAGCTTGAATCTTGTACATATTAGTTAAATATTTTCAAAAGACACAAACAAAACAAAAACCTAAAATTCATACACACATTACACAATATCTTGCATGTTTTGCAAATAAAAAAATTGAGGATATTGGATTTCATCACCAACCATTGATTGCAATCAACAATATTGGTTTTCATCTCCAATCGTTGATTGACCTCCTAAACTTCGTCATTGGGAAACTCACTACCCTTGGGATTATCTTGAGGTAGCTTAGGTTAGACGCCCTTGCTCACGAGGCTAAATAATTAGTGGGTGCACAACTATTGTTCTTGACCAAGCCCACCCGAGGGTGAACTAAAAGCCCATTTTACCTATGTAGCTTTTAGATAATGCGACCTCTTATAACCTAAAAATGGTATTGGAGGTCTTTTATCCCTTTAGGATACCCCGATCCAATCCTACCTTAGGAAGCCCTTTTAGTCATTTGTGCACCGCTTATCCCCATGTACTTTTGGGTATATAGGGAAGCATGCATAAATACACCTTGTAGGTCCAACCCATCCACATTTTGTAGATATTAGGTATATATCAAACGAAAAAAACACATAAAACTAAAAGAAAATCATAAAACCTACAAAAGACCAAAAAAAAAAAAAGATTAAAAACATAGATCTCAACCTATCTGGCTTGATTTTCCATATTTTGTTTGTTCCTTAGTTGCTTATGGTCTAGACTAGAATCCAAGCCAAATATTAGGCATGCCATTCTATGGATCATTTAGAGAAACTTTTCATCCTTCAACCACTCCTCCAACCCATACAAAAGACATGCCACATACCTCGCCTGGTAATATATCCAATGAGGGTCTTCATCACATCCCCTATCCACCTGAGCCAAACCAATTTAGCAACTCATACTATGACCTAGGCCTAATATATCATGCCACCCATGTTGCCTTCCCTGTCACTCCTAGCCATAAGACAACTTCATTGGACATTTCACCTTCCTTGACACCCCTAGCAATGAGACAACTTAAATGGTGGTATTCGTATTTTCATTGATCATCTGCAACAACTAGAGGATTTAGATATGTAAAATAATGCATTGTATAGTAAAATACCACCAAACACAATCGACTACTTGGTTTTGCAAATATTGAATTTAGCAAACACTCATTTGGAAGGAGAGATTCCATCTACAATAGGAAGGCTTAGATAACTCAAAAAACTGCACCTCAATGACAAGATGCTCAAGGGAACTTTGCCAATAAGTCTCCAAAATTGTTCCAAGTTGTAGATTTTAGAAATTGGTAATAATTTCTTGTTTGGAAAGATACTAGTTTGGTTAGCGTAGTTTCTTAAGTTGATGATACTTATCTTGAGATATAATCAATTTCAAGGACTAGGAAATCTTATATACAATTTTGGGGATGCATTCCACATGAACTAGGAATACTTATCTTGAAGTCTTCATGTTTTAGATCTTTCACATAATAGTTTTATTTATGGCATCCCACCAAAGCTAGAAAAACTCGCAGTCATGATGGAGAAAACATGAAAAAATTGAATGATTCTAACAATTCCAGCTTATATTACAAGAGATTTGGGTGATCACCAAATAATTGAGCATGGTGTGTATCAATTATTCATGATACTAATAACATGTATTGATATTTTTAGAAATAAATTGTCAAGTTTCATTTCTTTAGATATTGTTGAACTTAAAGGCCTACATACCCTCAATTTATCTAGGAACAATCTCATAGGATAACTTCCTATTAGTTTTGGAATACTGAAGCAATTCGAGTTGGTAGATCTTTCCTATAATAAATTTCAGGATAAGATCCCCAATGAAATGTTACAAGCTCATTCTTTAGCATTTTTTTATTGTGTCAAAGAACCTACTCTATGGAAGAATACCAAGAGGAGGTCAGTTTTGGATATTCAAAGTTTATTATTTCTCAAGAAATCCTTGTTTATGTGAATTTCCACTCAATACCAAATGTGGACCCAAGAACTTTGTTCCATACTCTCCAAGAGAAGAAGAGAAGAAGAGAAGAAGGAGATGGAAATCTTTTGTGGTAGTGGTATGTAGGGTCGTAGGATGGATGGTGAGCTATATCTTTGAGTTTTGAAGTGATTATACTACTCATTTTTAAGAAGACATGGAGGAGGAAATATTTTGGAGTGATGGATGAGATTATAAGGAAATAGAGTGGGCTTAATAGTGAGAACTTTAGAACTCCAAATAGGAGGTCTAAAGTTCAAATCTTGTAGAGGATCAAGTTATGCACAATGTTATGATATGCTCAAATAAAAATTCAAAATAAATAGTGTCATTGATGAACTTAAAATAAATAGTATTGTTAATGGACTTAAGAACCACTTTTTACTTTAAGAATATAACTTGGTTTTCAACTTCCCTGATTTTTATAGATGATTGTAGGTATGGTTTTACATTTTGTTTTTATTTTTCTATGAACCAAGCCTCACTTGTATTACATTATGACTATATAGTGGTATTACAACATCTTTTACTTATGCATGTAAAGTGTGACAAATTATGAACCTTGATCTCATGCTTGAAAGAAGAATCTAATCAATTGAATTCATACCCTTTGATAGTTATCGTTGATTTATAAATTATAAAATATTTATCTATTTTTATTTTGTACTTTTTTTAAATATTGAAAATACAAATATCTTTTTAGATGAGCATTTTAATTACATAAAAATTTTAAGTAATCGAGTTGTAAGGATTATTTTCTTGATTTGTGTTATTGTAGTGGTGTTGAGTGATATTTTTGTCCAATCACAAGAAAATACTTACAATCAAGATTTTACTCGAATACCCTCTCTTGCAAGGAAATATTTATGATTTTCCCAAGGTTTTGTTTAATGTGTTAATTTACTTGCAATGCTTAGTGAAAATTATGAAATGCCAAAAGTTAATTGGATACCTCAGTGTTGCATATGTCTGTTAACAAGGGGCATGTTTTGGTTTATTTGATTTGCAATGATTTTGTTGTTCAAGGAATTTATGTGAAATTATTGATCAACTATTTACTTTGAAATAACAACCTTTGAAATGTAATAAAAATTTGATTTTAACCTTTGAAATTTTGATTTTAATTGATTTTATATCAAATTGTTAATCAAATTTTATCTCAAATTGTTAATCAAATTTTTATCTCAAATTGTTAATCAAATTTTATCTTAGATTGTTAATCAAATTTTATCTCTGATTGTTAATATTTGCTTGAAGATAAAAATGAAATGATTAAATCTAACTTTACAATGTAAAAACTTTGGAATATCATATTAATTATTCACTTTAATGGAGAATTGAAATTTCAATTTTACATAAAATGAAATTAAATGATTATTTGGAAAAACTATGCAAAGTTTAAAACTTCAAATTTTCATAAAAAATGTGAATTTACGTAAAATGAAAATTTGAATTTTAATTTTGAAATTCACGTATTTCTTTTTAGGGTTTTGATTTTTTTTTATTTGATGAAATTAAAAAAATGTAAAAGCTAGGGTTTGAGAAAATAAAATAAAAAAACAAGTCACTATAACTTTAAAATTTCATCCTAAATATGTATAAACAAATATCTTGCATTAAACCAACATTAATCTGACCAGTCTTCACACAATTCAAAATTAATTTAATACAATCTTCTACGAAAAAAACACAATACATTAAAAAAATATAAGTATACCATATGCATGCATAAAACTTATTAAAAATTTCCAATATATTTCCAAAATGAAAGATATTTAATGAATGCTCCTTTAGAATACCTTGCTTTAACATATTACAATGGGTGAAATTCCCTCAATCCAGTAACTAGGGAGGAGATGCTCTTCCACAAACAATATCTCTGACCCTTGTTCTGTGAGTTTCAATGGATTTTTATAATTTCCAACTATTTTTCTTTCTGCTCGTTTAGTTTTATAATGCTTTCTTCAATAAGAATTTGTTTGCCTTCATCTTCTTTTCTTTTAATTAACTTGTAACCACAATGTCCTCCATTCCTTTTGCTTCATCTTGTTTGTTTTTACTATACCCAAATTCATCGGTATTTTACATTATCACAATAATCTTTCAAATCAAAACATTCAACACCCCCCTAGAACTATGGACGTTTTCTTTGATTTTAAAACCAATATCATCTCACAAGCTTGGACATTTCGGGTAGCGAAGACATTTATAATCATATCCACATATTTTGGGCAATCATCTCTCTTCACAAGTGTGTCTCAACATCATAGTGGGAGGGCTCCATTCCATGTCCCTTTAATCGATTTATTTTGTATAACAACTTTGATCAATGGACTTTTGCCACTCAGTTGTCTAAATACAGACACCAGTTGATTGATTGAGTTATCGTAGAAAGTCTTTGCTTTTAATGTGAAATACCCTCATGAAGTGACACGGTATTAGAGGTGTTAGCACATATTGGGAAATCCCTTGGTGATAATGGGTGACATATTGGAAACTCTTGTTTACGCTCAGCTCATATACAAATGTTTAACTGAACTTGGAACTGGGCTTTGTCCTCCATGTAGTAGATCGTCATTGTACCAAAATTATTTAATACTTTTAAAATATATGTCTTCACCATAGTTGTGCCAAAATATTGTATAACAACCCCACCAAGATTTTTCATCTCCCGCTATCATAACCGAAATAATATCTGGATATTAAGTTATTTCTTAAAATTTACAAGAAGCACCACCTTTTATGTATCGCCTAACAACATCATAATCCTTCCTTTCACCTTCACTTAACTATCATTATCCCTATTAAGAACACCCCCAAAAGCAGTAGGAATAAGGATATCACAATCTTCAAGCAATAGTGTGTTTTGGGTCAACAACATATGCATCTTCAAAATCCTTAATACTACCAATTTGATTTTTATACTTTATTTAAATGAGGAACATCAAGGCCATAATTTTTTTTATTACTCCTATAACATCACCTACAACTACAATCTTCTCTCCCTTCTCAACAAGAGTATCAAACAACACCTGAGCAACTTCATCCACATATTCGATAACATCTTTGTTGGTGACATCCTAGAGAAGACCCATAATATTGATAACAATAGCAATGTTTTTGTGTGTGAGGAAACCAAGAATGTATGGGATGGTATTGAATTGCATGAGCTCCAAGCCGCTCGAATGTTAGCACCAACTTCTTCGTACCATTAACATCCAGCGCCTGCATAGGCTTGTTAGTCAAAAAGTGACTAACTACAGAAAAACAGCTGATGCACCTTTTTGCATATTTTCCAAGAAGACCAAAGTGGCCCATATGCTAAAGATCAAAGAAAAAGCAAAACACCGCAAGGAGGAAAAAGTGTCGCGATATCGCGACATGTTGCATTTTTGCGGTTCAAGGCGGAGAGAAAGAGCAATGGGAAAAAGTGTCGCGATATCGCGACATGTTGCATTTTCACGGCTAAGAGCAACAAAAGAGAGCAAGGAGGCAAAAGTGTCGCGATATCGCGACATGTTTCATTTTCGTGGCTAAGAGCAACAAAAAGGAGCAAGGAGGCAAAAGTGTCGCGATATCGCGACATGTTTCATTTTCGCGGCTCAAAGCAAGAGAAAGGAGCAATGGGGAAAAAGTGTCGCGATATCGCGACATGTTGTATTTTCACGGCTAAGAGCAACAAAAAGGAGCAAGAGGCAAAAGTGTCACGATATCGTGACATGTTTCATTTTCGTGGCTAAGAGCAACAAAAAGGAGCAAGGAGGAAAAAGTGTCACGATATCGCGACATGTTGTATTTTCGCAGCTAAGAGCAACAAAAGGGAGCAAGAGGCAAAAGTGTCACGATATCGCGACATGTTTCATTTTCGTGGCTAAGAGCAACAAAAGGGAGCAAGGAGAAAAAGTGTCACGATATCGCGACATGTTTCATTTTCGCGGCTAAGAGCAACAAAAAGGAGCAAGGAGAAAAAGTGTCGCGATATCGTGACATTTGTCGCATTTTCGTGGCTAAAGAGAAGAGAAGAGCAAGAAGGAAAAAGTGTCGCGATATCGCGACATGTTGTATTTTCACGGCAAAAGAGAAGAGAAAGCACAAGGAGGAAAAGTGTCACGATATCGCGACATGTCTCATTTTCACGGCTGAAGCTGCAGTAGAGCAAAGCAAGAAAAGAATGTCGCGATTTCGTGACATGTCTCATTTTCACGGCTGGAAGCGGCAAAAAAGCAAAGCAAGGAAAGAATGTCACGATTTCATGACATGTCTCATTTTCACGGCTGGAAGCGGCAGAAGAGCAAAGCAAGAGACGAATGTCACGATTTCATGACATGTCTCATTTTCGCGATGGAAGCGGCAGAAGAGCAAAGCAAGGAAAGAATGTCATGATTTCGTGACATGTCTCATTTTTGCGCTGGAAGCGGCAGAAGAGCAAAGCAAGAGACGAATGTCATGATTTCGTGACATGTCTCATTTTCACGGCTGGAAGCGACAAAGAGCAAAGTAAGAGAAGAATGTCACGATTTCATGACATGTCTCATTTTCACGGCTGGAAGCGGCAGAAGAGCAAAACAAGAGACGAATGTCACGATTTCGTGACATGTCTCATTTTCACGGTTGGAGGCGACAAAAGAGCAAAGCAAGGAAAGAATGTCACGATTTCGTGACACGCCAGCTGTAAAGGAATAGAGTATATTTTTGGCAATTGGGGACATGCACTGACATCAGGTGCTATTTTTTGAAGAATGGTCTATTGATTATAACCTGGCAGGTCCGATAGATGATTGCAGAATAACAGGCTCATCTAAGTTAGCCAGAAGGAAATCTATCCAATCTACGGGAAATCCGTTGTATATTATTAGAAACTGTAGACAATTACTTGTAATTGATTGAAGAAATTAAAAGTACGTGGTAGAAGATACTCTTTTTAGGGTATAAATAGGAGTGAGTCGACCATGAAAATGGTCGGCTCTTGGACGTTTACAAGCTTGATGTACATGTACTGGATTACAAGCAATAAAAGATTTCTTCCTCTGGCTTTCAAAACTTCTGTGTGCAAGTGTATGTATCTTGGTGTTTTAACTTTTATTCACTCTAAGTTTTATAATGTATCTATTCTGAAATCTGGACTGTGCACGTATAAATCTTGTTTCTAGAGTTGAACATTAAAATATAGTTGCATGCTTTTAGACGAATATCTAGAAGGCGCACTCAGGAATTCATGTTTTCTATAAAAGGATATAAAGAAAACTCTGAAAGTTGTAATCTGCATCGTCAATGTTTGTTGTTGTCCAATCTGTACCGTGAGAAAATTTTCTAGCTTAGGCTATATTTCCCTTATCTCTTGTTCCCCTTTTCTCTAAAAAACTCAAAGGAACCAGCCTTCTCTGGAGACTAGACAGATGATCTCAAGCAAGATCTGTCTATTCAATGTTGGCAAAGTCTAAGGCGCAACACTATTAACCGAAGGCAGATTTTGTTCCAACAGTTTTTGGCATGCCCGGTGGGACCAACAATCCCACAGTATTGTATAAGTTTTGGTGTTTTACCTTAAGAGCCTTTTTTTGAAAATCTCAAGAAAAACCACCTGGCGACTCCGTTGCAATTTAGACCATAAAAGAAAGACCTTGTCTAGAAACCTTCTGGTTATATAGCCATATGATAACCAGATCCCGAGCTAGAAACTCGAAGAACCTATCGAGTTCTTTGAACTACATCTCGAAAGCCTAAAAGCACACCCTGTGCTAGCCGCACGATCAAATCCGCCCGACACCATTAGCACCTCTTTAACACCCGCTGTAGGAGCATCTGCAAGCAATCCCATAGCGGTTGTAACTCCTTTAGCAATCATGGCAGCCGCCCCTACCCCAACGCATCTTGTATGGAATCAAACTGGCCCTTTGAACTTGGGAACACATCACCAAATTCCACAAGCTGCATTAAAAGCCTTACCGACCTTTGATGAAATAGGCAAAATAGCAGATGAGCACTATTTAGATGTATCAGCGCTAGCATCTATTTATAACATCACTCGAGAAGATGTAATGGTCAGATTGTTGATTATATCTTTGAAAGGAAAGATGCTCTATTGGTACAGAGCGCTTCCCGCTGGATCCATTACTTCTTGGGCAATGCTGGTCGACCGTCTGGTCGATGAATTTAATATACATGCGGATCCTTTCACATTGCTGAATCAATTCACTGTCATTGAGAGGCATCCACAAGAAGAAATCCAAGATTTCAACATCAGATTTACCAGAACTCGGGATAGAGTACCTCAAGGCCTAAAGCCCATGGAAGAACAAGCTATATGCTATTACTTAAGGGCTTTTGATTCAGATCTCAGTATGATAATAAGGCAATCCCGTGTAACCACTTTTCCTGGAATCTATGTAGAGGCAGCAAAGGGCGAAGCTGATCTCATCGCTACAAAAAGATATCCATCAAAGAGTCTATTGCCAATTGTACCAGAGCTTTCCCAAGCGTCAATCTCTAAACTGCCTGTACTCCCATCAACGCAGGCCCTCCCAGCTATAGCTGCACCTCCTGCATTCCGTGCATTACCAGCCACACCCCTTGCATCAGCTCCCCCCAATGATCAATACACAACCATAATTGATACAATGAAGACGTTGTCAAATGAAATGGCGTCCATGAAAAAGAGAGAGGCGAAAAGGAATATTCAAGCAAGAAGATTTCCACGGATACAAAAGGAAGGTGCTTCGACAAGTGGAAGGGTACAAGAGAGAAAAAATGTGGTGTATGCAAATGAGACAGGAGATAATGGAGAACCCGCTAATTCTGATTACTGGTGTACCACTTGCAATGATCCTCATGGAGAAGATTCATGCATGATTCATCAACACCATGTGCAAGCAGTTATTAATGAAAGAGCCAAGGAAACCGGCAAGGGACAAGTGAATATAATCAGAGAAGTCCACCATAATTTGGCAATGCCATCCATGGAACAAGTCTCAGTCCTGACAAGGTCGGGAAAAAGTTGTTACAAACTGACCCTAAGGAATTCCAACCACAAGGTTTTCCTCCTGCCCCTAGGGCAACTCCACAGAAAAACCAGTCGAATGAGAAAGGACGTTTGACCCTCCTCAGACTTCTACGGCTACACCGAGAAAAGAATTTCCTCCTAGAAAAGGGAGCGAGGCTCAAGAGCAAGCGAAGGAAAGACTCAGATTTCCTTCATTGACAAAAAGGCAAAGAACAGAAGCTACGCAGGTCTATAGAGACAGATACGACGCATCTACTAGTGGAAGGGAAAAGAGTACTGAGGTATCCCCAGCTGCAACCCTTTCGTTCAACATTGCAGAAGAAATGAAGAGGACTCCTTCCAAGATAAGCATGTATGATGCACTGCAAATTCCTGGTCAGGTTGACCTCCTCCAAGAATCTTTAAATTTAAAGAATAATACCTCTTCCTCAAATGTTATACAGGCAAATGTTGTGTCAACCTCTGGAAAAAATAGACCGCCCCCATTCTATCTATCCTTGCAAATGGAGGGGTGGATAGTTCACAATTGCATGATTGATTCAGGGGCCGCAACTACGGTGATGCCGAAAGCCGTATGTGACATAATGGGGATGGAATATACTCGAAGTCATCCTGGTGTGTTGCAATTAGATGGTACTCCAGTAAAAACTATCGGGGTGATCAAAGATATCCCTATTCAACTCCACAGAATGCCAGAAGCAGTCGTCATACAAGAAGTAGTTGTTGTAGACTTAGAACCATATTTCGGTATGTGTTTATCCAGAGAGTTCACAGCCAAACTGGGAGGTTATCTGTCACTAGATTATTCGCATCTGGAGGTACCTTTCAAAGGTAAAAGAGTCAAGATCTACAATGAAAAACCATCTACTTTTCATGTAGAAAGACTAGAAGAAACAACTACCGTCAACATGATGTCCGAGGAATTGGAGAATATCGATTTAATGGAAGAAACCCTGGAGGAACTCCAATCTGAAGATCAGTTTTCAATGAAAGACTTCAATGCTATGATAGAGACAGAAATGGGAAGCTATTCCATTGAGAAACCAAAAAAGCTCCCTATTGTTGTCCCTAAAACAGATGATTCAACCAACCAGTTATGGAAATTGTACTTTGATGGCTCAAGGTGCAAAAATGGAGCAGGAGCTGGAATCGTCCTGATTTCACCCACTGGAAAAGAAAAAGTCTTTTCATATAGGTTGACATGGAGTTGCACCAATAACGCAGCTGAATACGAAGCCTTGTGTTTGGGACTCAAGAAAGCTGAAAAACTGGGTGCAAAACAGCTGTTGATCTATGGAGATTCAGAACTGATTGTTAAACAGGTTACTGGTAAATACATTTGTAAGCAGCATTACCTAAGGGCTTACAAAAACAAAGTGTTAGATCTATTGGAAAATTTTGAAGCACTAAACATGAAATCCATTTCCAGAGAGAAGAACACACATGCAGACCTGTTAGCATCAGTAGGATCAAATTTTTGCCCAGTCAGCAATGTTATTCAGAAGTCTAAAATAGTTAGACTTATATACAAGCCTTCTGTGCCCGACAAGGACATTTTTTGGCAGGTATTTGAAAACGATGAGCAGATCCTAGATTTTTTGATTCATGAGATGAATTGCTCTACAGAAAGAGCGTTACAAGAAGAGGACGAAGAGAGCCTTATTCAACTGAGAAATAATCATATCCCCAGGGGACTGATCACCCTGGAGAGCCTTTTCGACAATAGCGATAGAGCTGTAGGTCGAAGGATCAAGGTAGATGAACGTCGGTATAAGGAAATAGAACTAGAACCGGGCAAAATGATCAAAGTGGGGACCGATTGTACAGTGGTAGAACTAGAACAAATTAAACAGTTATGTAGAGAATATCCAGATATAATAGCCTGGACTTATAGTGATCTGAAAGTATACAAGAAAGAGGTCATTCAACATACCATCAAACTAGAGGAAGGAGCTAAACCTTTTAGGCAGAGGCCCATGAATCCCAAGATTGAATCCTTAATGAAACAAGAGTTGTTAAAACTCCTGCGAGCTAAGATAATATACCCAATCAAGCACTCTACCTGGGTGGCAAATTTAGTTCCGGTCCGCAAGAAAAATGGAGAAATACGACTATGCGTCGATTTCAGAAATTTGAACAGAGCCTCTTTAAAGGATCACTATCCTTTACCCCAGATTGACCCAATCCTTCATACTGTGGCGGGAGCAGAAAGGTTTTCTCTGTTAGATGGCTTTTCTGGTTATAATCAAGTTTGGGTGAGAAATGAAGATCAATACAAGACTGCATTCACCACTAAGTGGGGAACATTTGCATACCAAAGGATGCCCTTTGGATTATCTAACGCAGGAGCAACTTTCCAGAGAGCCATGGACGTAGCTTTTGGGGAGCTTGCGAACAAAATTATTGTCGTCTATTTAGATGACATGACTATTTTTTCTCACGACAAAAAGGACCATGCCACTCATCTACAGCAAGTATTTGAGAAATGTAGAGAATTTGGGATATCACTAAATCCTAATAAATCCATTTTTGTTGTGGAAGAAGGAATACTCCTTGGGCATGTTATTTCTAAAGCTAGGCTGTCAATTGATCCTGATAGAGTAAAGGCGCTTCTTGAGTTGTCGCTCCCAGTTAACAAGAAAGGTTTGCAGTCTTTCTTTGGGCAAATAAATTTCGTCAAAAAATTCATTGCGGATTTTGCCCAAACAGTTAAGCCAATGACTGAATTATTGAAAAAGGACGCTCCTTTCAAATGGACAGAGCCAAGGAAAGAAGCTTTCCAGAAAATTCTAGAAGCCATCGCTCAAGCTCCTGTGCTAGTCAACCCTGACTATTCCCGAGGTTTCATACTATATGCTGTCGGAGAGCAAAATAGTTATGTTGCAGTTCTCACTCAGAAAGGAGCAGATGATGAAGAGAGACCCATAGCCTTTCTGAGTTCCACCATGCACAAACATGAGGAAAGGTACAGCTTCATAGAAAAACAAGTATACGCAATTATGAAATCCTTGAATAAGCTAAAACACTTCTTATCCCATAGTCGGACAATGGTGTATGTTATTCATCCCGATGTAAGGAACTTCATAATTCAAGGAGAATTGGGTGAAAAAAGAGCTGGATGGGTGACTCGCATCCAAGAGTATGATGTAGAAATACATCCTACTAAAATAGTCGGAGGGAGAGCTTTGTGCCAGGAATTGGCCAAGCAAGCTGCAAGTGGATATGGGGAGAGCCACCCCGTCATGGCAAACACAGAGCAACACCAAGACAGAGTGAGTTCGGGTTGGATCGATGACTTTGTGAGGTATTTTTAGACTGGGTCATGCCCTGAAGATATGAATGCTTCCCAGAGAAGGAGATTCAGAACCCAAGCATTGAAATATACCCTTCGAAAAGAGGGGTTGTACAGGATTAACATTGATGGTGTATTGTTAAAATGCGTTCCCGATAATGAAAAGCAGAAAGTGTTAGATGAATTTCATGGGGGTTTTTCAGGGGGACATTATGCAGGCCGAACTACAGCTTTGAAGATCCTTAGAGCTGGATGTTATTGGCCTTCCATCTTCCTAGATGCGTACAGAGTGACCCAGAGGTGTGAACAGTGTCAGAGGTATGTGGGAAGAAATAGGAATGCACCCATGCCCTTAAAGCCTATTCAAGTCGAGGAACCATTCCAGCAGTGGGGGTTGGATTTCATAGGGATAATAGAGCCAAACTCATCATCAGGCCACAAATACATTCTCACTGCCACGGACTATTTCACCAAGTGGGCAGAAGCAGTGCCTACGAAGAAAGCTGATTCAGAAGTGGTGATAGAATTCATCGAAAGTCTAATCACAAGGTTTGGCATACCAGATTCTTTGATTACAGACAATGGATCCCCTTTCACTAGTGCAAAGATGATCGAATTCGTCAGTAGATATGGAATTTACCTGAAGACTTCCTCTAATTATTACCCACAAGGTAATGGATTAGCTGAGTCTACTAATAAGAATCTTCTGAGAATTCTGAAAAGAACATTAGAGGACAATAAGAAGAACTGGCACTCACTCCTGAATCAAGCCCTGTGGGCCGACAGAATCTCAATAAAAAAATCAATCAATACTTCGCCATATGCTTTGGTTTATGGCAAAGAAGTTGTTCTGCCGATTCATATGGAAATACCCGCGTTGAGAATGCTAAACCAAGTCAACGAAGATGAAGGCCATCCAATGGACGCCCGACTGATGCAACTTCTACAGCTTGAAGAATCTAGGGAACAGGCCTACGATCATCATCAAAAGCATATGGTAAAAACAATCGGGTGGTTCGATAAGAAAACCACTTTCAAGAAATTTAAAACAGGTGACCTGGTATTAAAATGGAATGTCAAGAAAGCAAAGCCAGGACATCATGACAAGTTTGATGCATTCTAGGAGGGGCCATTCGAAATTGTTTCAGAAAAGCAATTCAATGCCTTCCAGTTAAAAGATCAAGATGGATGGGTTCTACCCATCACGGTGAACGCTTTTCACCTAAAATTGTATTTCCAGTAAAACTACAGATCACCATTATATGTACAGTATATTATAAGTTTGAAGTTTTGTAAATATTTCCCTTTTTTACGGCCTAATATTTCCAGAAGACAATAAGAAGGATTGACGCTCACTCCTGGGAGGAAGTTTCCCTATTAGAATCCTTCCAAGCGAAGGAAATGGTCATTCTTCTGCTCCCGAAGTGTTCCAGCCACCTGAGAAATCCTAGCTCCCAGAATTGAATTTTTGTGTTCTTCAGACAAAGGTTAAATACCTAAGCGGTAAAAGAAAGGTTCTGATAAGGTGAAGATCACTTGTTCTCCAAAGTGCATTATTTTTCTTTTGTTTTTCTGCTCAAAAATTTACTTTTCGCAACTGTGCTGGTGACTCCGTTTCCCAATGGATAAAGGCCTGGTCTCTATTTTTGCGAGCAAAAATTCCCCGGAAAGGCGCCAAGAATGTTAGTCAAAAAGTGACTAACTACAGAAAAATAGCTGATGCACCTTTTTGCATATTTTCCAAGAAGACCAAAGTGGCCCATATGCTAAAGATCAAAGAAAAAGCAAAACACCGCAAGGAGGAAAAAGTGTCGCGATATCGCGACATGTTGCATTTTCGCGGTTCAAGGCGAAGAGAAAGAGCAATGGGGAAAAAGTGTCGCGATATCGTGACATGTTTGCATTTTCACGGCTAAGAGTAACAAAAGAGAGCAAGAGGCAAAAGTGTCGCGATATCGCGACATGTTTCATTTTCGCGGCTAAGAGCAACAAAAAGGAGCAAGGAGAAAAAGTGTCGCGATATCGTGACATGTTTCATTTTCGCGGTTCAAAGCGAAGAGAAAGAGCAATGGGGAAAAAGTGTCGCGATATCGCGACATGTTGTATTTTCGTGGCTAAGAGCAACAAAAGGGAGCAAGAGGCAAAAGTGTCGCGATATCGCGACATGTTTCATTTTCGTGGCTAAGAGCAACAAAAAGGAGCAAGGAGAAAAAGTGTCGCGATATCGTGACATGTTGTATTTTTCGAAAAAAGAGAAGAGACAAGAAGAAAAAGAAGAGAAAGGCCATATCAAGAAAGACAAGAGGAAATGTCACGAATCACAGAAAAAAAGGAGCAAGAGGAAAAGTCAAAGGAAAAAGAGCAAGAGGAAAAGGCGATACAGAGAAAGCACAGGAGGAAAAGTGTCACGATATCGGGACATGTCGCATTTTCACGTGGAAGAGAGAGCAAAGCAAGAGAGAATGTCACGATATCATGACATGTCTCATTTTTGCGACTGGAAGCGGCAAAAAAGCAAAGCAAGGAAAGAATGTCACGATTTCGTGACATGTCTCATTTTCACGGCTGGAAGCGGCAGAAGAGCAAAGCAAGAGAAGAATGTCATGATTTCATGACATGTCTCATTTTCATGGCTGGAAGCGGTAGAAAAGCAAAGCAAGGAAAGAATGTCGCGATTTCGTGACATGTCTCATTTTCATGGTTGGAAGAGGCAGAAGAGCAAAGCAAGAGATGAATGTCATGATTTCATGACATGTCTCATTTTCACGGTTGGAAGGCGGAAGAGCAAAGCAAGGAAAGAATGTCGCGATTTCGTGACATGTCTCATTTTCGTGGCTGGAAGCGGCAGAAGAGCAAAGCAAGAGACGAATGTCGCGATTTCGTGACATGTCTCATTTTCAGGAGGGAGGCAGCAAAAGAGCAAAGTAAGAGACGAATGTCGCGATTTCGTGACATGTCTCATTTTCACGGCTGGAAGCGGCAGAAGAGCAAAACAAGAGACGAATGTCACGATTTCGTGACATGTCTCATTTTCGCGGCTGGAGGCGACAAAAGAGCAAAGCAAGGAAAGAATGTCGTGATTTCGCGACACGCCAGCTGTAAAGGAATAGAGTATATTTTTGGCAACTGGGGACATGCACTGACATCAGGTGCTATTTTTTGAAGAATGGTCTATTGATTATAACCTGGCAGGTCCGATAGATGATTGCAGAATAACAGGCTCATCTAAGTTAGCCAGAAGGAAATCTATCCAATCTACGGGAAATCCGTTGTATATTATTAGAAACTGTAGACAATTACTTGTAATTGATTGAAGAAATTAAAAGTACGTGGTAGAAGATACTCTTTTTAGGGTATAAATAGGAGTGAGTCGACCATGAAAACGGTCGGCTCTTGGACGTTTACAAGCTTGATGTACATGTACTGGATTACAAGCAATAAAAGATTTCTTCCTCTGGCTTCCGAAACTTCTGTGTGCAAGTGTATGTATCCTGGTGTTTTAACTTTTATTCACTCTAAGTTTTATAATGTATCTGTTCTGAAATCTGGATTGTGCACGTATAAATCTTGTTTCTAGAGTTGAACATTAAAATATAGTTACATGCTTTTAGACGAATATCTAGAAGGCGCACTCAGGAATTCATGTTTTCTATAAAAGGATATAAAGAAAACTCTGAAAGTTGTAATCTGCATCGTCAATGTTTGTTGTTGTCCAATCTGTACCGTGAGAAAAGTTTCTAGCTTAGGCTATATTTCCCTTATCTCTTGTTCCCCTTTTCTCTAAAAAACTCAAAGGAACCAGCCTTCTCTGGAGACTAGACAGATGATCTCAAGCAAGATCTGTCTATTCAATGTTGGCAAAGTCTAAGGCGCAACACTATTAACCGAAGGCAGATTTTGTTCCAACAAGGCTATTGTTGTAACTTTTCATCACTTCCAACACGCTGAGGTCTATATCATTTGTCGCTTGTAGGGGTTCTACTTAATATGAACTTGCCTTCCTCTTGTTACTCTTATATGACAATGCACTTGGAGCCATGCTTGAGAAAATTTTATTTAAATAGTTCGATGAACATATTACAATTTATTATGTATGGAAGTTGTCCCCTCCCTTTGCGCGAATATTGTGAGCTTTCAAGATTCTTCAAAACAACTTCATAAACATCATGAGTATCATCTATCACGCATACAACAACCACCCATAACCATTAGAGCGAATTGGTAAACATCACAGTGCAATATTTTTTTCTTTACATTGTTGTTTTAATCCCACACGTGTCACATGAAAGCACAAGATATTTTTTATCAAAATGTGCATCAATATAATTGACTCAACTAGCCCCTTAGGAGCATTTTGGTATTTGCCTCTGTGTTGAATACGTCTCTCGAAATGTGTACCTCCACATCGATCGCGCTTCGATGTTGTGTTCGCTGGTTTGCCAGGTCAAGGGTTCACCTTAAAAATCATGCCATCGTGTCAATCCTTGAAAACTATGCCCTTGCGTTGACCATGCTCATGTGCTGTGTTTGCAAGTCAAGTGGTTTTGTCTTGAAAAATGAGCCATCTATCCACTGGTTATCCAGGTCGAGTTTCACCTTGAAAATTGTGCCACCATTTTTAGTAACTTGTATATTTAAAAGAAACAAAAATAAATCAAAAATAGTGTGTTCCAATTAAACCAAATTATAATATTAAAATATATTTATCAAGCGAATTAAGCTCAAAAAATATCTTGGTATAAAACATTGAGCTAAGCTTTATAAAAGCTAAAGCTCCATTAGAATGAAATAAAACATATTTAATTTCAATTATTTATGGCTTGATTTAGCCAAACTCTTTTTCCCTTTTTTTTTTTATTCAAACAATTTTGAGGATTTGTAGGTCTTAGGAGAGTGATACATGAAAAGGGATGACTTTATTGGTGAGAACATGACGTCAATCACATGAGAATAATGAAATCAAACACAAAACCATCCACTGCTAAGACCATGGTAAAGTCAAGAGATTACTCAATGCAAACCAAAATTTCATATAAACATCAAAATTTCAAGTGGGTCCCCAAATTGGGGTACGTTGTGCAATGGCAACAACAAATGGTGACTCTGCTGAAAAATGCTCCTGAGCATTTTGGATAAAGAACCCAATCTGAAATCAAGAAAACCAAAGATCAGCAAAATATAAATCATCTAGTAATATCCAAGAAATATGGGGTTAAATAGTTTCAATTGAAAGTAAATACTTCATTTGCTTTAGCTTAGTGTGTGTTTTGTGAATTCATTCTCTATTTTTGAATCCATCAGAATTTCCTCATCTGTTTTGCAATTAGGCTATTAAAGATGTCACTCATAAAAATTTACCTCTGCATTGCTCCACTGCTAGTCAAGCATCCATAGCTCCGGTGGAGATGACCTTGATCTCTTCTAGACCTTGCTCTACTACCAGCCAGATGTCTATAGCCCCGGTAGAGATTATCTGAACCACCCAGGCATTTGATTGATTTGCATTTTTTTATATGAGCATTTGATTGCTTTGCAAATATCATATGTGCCTCTTGGGTTAGAGATCATCTAAGGCTTAAGATGGAGTGTATAAAATTTTTGCCTAATCAACAAACCAGAATGATTTCATCCTTCAAGATCAAAAATATCCTTTAAATGTGGTGTTACATGTGAAGCTTCAGCAAAATGTCGTATTACTTCAATATCCACTATTTTAATCCATAATTCAAGAATAACTACTAAACAATCCAATTTCCTTAGCTTCAATTTCACCTAATTTCAAACAAGTTATTCATCTTCCATGACTAAGAAACATTTCCAACAAAGTGATAAAAGTTTATTGCAACTACACAACTATACCACAATCTGGAAAACCAAAACCAAAACATGGTATGAAAATGAAGAAGCAAAACGTAAAATTTGGCATGAACATATATTATTGAAAGACAAAAATGGAAAAACAAAATTCAAAAAATAAAAAAAAACAAACAAACAAGTGATGATTATATCCAAATGGTATATACAAACACAAAATTATGTACAAGAGAAAGCAAAACAAAACAACAAAGTTATATACAAGCAAAACTTGCAAAATCAAAAACTATGTACAAAAGATGAATATATACAAGTGATGAATATGCTTTCTATCTCAAGGATGGAAATAGTGCTTTAAAAACTACCCATTGATAGGTAAAGGAATGTTCTCTCCACTTAAATTCTACAATCTAAATGCATTTTCCCCAAGAATCTCAAAAATTTGGTAGGGGCCTAACCAAATATTATCAAATTTATCATGATCACCCTTCCTTTCATGTGCCTTATCCCACAACAAAACCAAATCAGCAATCCTAAAGGCTTTGACCTTGGATCTCTTATCAAACCACATTTTAACAACCCCTTGATGCTTACTAAAATGTTGTAGGGCATCTTCCCTCTTTTCATCTAGACTCATTAAGTGAGTAAATCTTACCTCTATTTTATCATCAGTTTCAAGATAATCTTTCATAAACTAAAGAGTCTACAATTTCAAGTTAGCAGGAAAAATAGGATCTTGACCATAAACTAAATGATAAGGAGAAGTACCTATGGACCCTTTTGATCTAGTTCTATCCGCCCATAAAGCATATTTCAACTTGTTATGCCAGTCTCTAGGATTCATTTCCAACAATTTCTTAATTATTGACAATAAGTTTTTATTAGTAGATTATGCTAAACCATTACCTTGTGGGTAATAATTTGAAGAAAACTTTATGCTTACCTTATTTTCATAAGCCCATTCTACAAACTGAAGTGAAGTGAAAGCAGAACCATTGTCACAAACAATAGAATATGGTATACCAAATCTAGTAACAATGTGTCCTAAAAATTGAATAACCACTTCAGAAGTACAGTTCTTAGTGGGAATGGCTTCAGTCCATCTGGTACAATAATCTATGGTGGTTAAAATGTATTTGTGGCTAGGTGAAGAGTTTGGGTTTATAACTCCTACGAAATCTAAACCCCATTGTGCAAATGGTCTAGCCTCAAATACGGGTTGTAAAGGCATGGAGGCATTTCATTCTCTATTGGCGGTAATCTGACATGTATGGCAAGAATGAACATGGGCATGGGCATATTTGAAAATGTGGGGCCAATAGTAACCAGATCTCAAAATATGGTGCATTGTGGCATTAGCTGATCCATGCCCAGTCCCATACTTACCATGAAAATCCTTAAGTATTTGCATAGACTCATCCTTACTCAAACATCTAAGGAAAATTCCTTCATGATTTCTTTTGTATAACACACCAGATTTAATCATAAAATTAGAGCTTTTTAATCGAAGTGCTCTTCTTTGCGTAGCATTAAAGTGATCAGGGCACTTACCATTCAAAATAAAATACACAATGTCATTATACCATTCATCCGTGGTGATGCTTTCTATAGTGTATTGTTGACACGCGATTTGAGGATCGATTTTAGCTAGAGACTTTGTCAAACCTTATCCTCTAACAAGCTTCATCGGATGGATCTCTAAATCAAACTCCTACAAAGTAGCTAGCCATTTGCCTCTCCTTTCTCCCAGTTCATTCTGCATCAACATTGTTTTGACAATTAGGTCAGGTACTATTGCAAAAATTCTACTATGCAAAATGTAATGTCTAATCTTCTTCACAATTTTGAAAAGAGCATATACCTATTTATCCAGAATAGTGTATTTCAACTGTGCATATTTTAGTGGTGAACTCAAGAAAGCAATAGGATTTTCTGAATTATCTTCATTCTTTTGAGTTAATACACTAGCAAAAGAATGCTCAGAAGCAAATGAATAAATATAGAAAGGTTTCTTGTAATTAGGACTCACAAGCACAGGTGCAGAAGATATTGCATTTTTAACATCCTGAAAAGTTGCTTTAGCTTCACCAGTCCAATTAATGTTAGCATCCTTTTTCAACATATCATTTAATGGTTTGACTATTTCAGCAAATCCTGAAATGAATTTCCTGACAAAGTTGATTTTCCCAAAAAATGATCGTAATTCTTTTTTGCTACCAGGAAGAGGGATTTTTTGGATGGCTTCGATTCTTTCAAGATCTATGGAAATTCCATCTTTTGAGATGACATGGCCTAAAATTTTACCTTCAATTACTCCAAAAATGCACTTTTTGGGATTTAGTGAAATGCCATGCTCTCTACACTTTTGAAGAACTTTTCTCAAATCATTAACGTGGTCAGATCTATTCTTTGAGAAAATAGGAATGTCATCAACATAAATAACTATGCATTTACCTATCAAATCTCTAAATGCATAGTCCATGGCTCTCTAAAATGTGGCACCTACATTAAGCAATCCAAAAGGTATTCTTCTATAAGCAAAGGTACCCCACTTCATGGTAAAAGTAATTTTCATTCTATCTTTTGGGTCAATAAGAATTTGGTTATATCTAGAATAACCATCAAGAAAAGACATCATCTCAGAACCATTCACCATTTGCAAAATATGATCAATGGAAGGCAAGGGGTAGTTATCTTTTTGTGAGGCCTTATTGAGATTCCTAAAATCAATACACAAATGGATTTCACCTATTTTCTTCCTAACTGGTACAATGTTTGCTACCCATGTAGAGTGTCTGATTGGAAAAATAATCTTAGCATCTAACAATTTCTTAACCTCCTTTTGTATAAGAGGCTCTAGCAATGGGTTAACTGGTCTTTGTTTTTGTCTAAATGGTTTTGAATCTGGCTTTAAAGGAATAGTATGTGTTATGATGTTTTCATTATAAGTCTTTAAATTCTCATAACTCCATGCTATTACATCAACATAATATTTAAGAGCCTATACAATCCCTTCTTGTTCATGATGAGTGCAAGCCTTTCCTATGAGTACATTATGTGGGTCTTTACTAATCCCAAGATCAATAGAATTATAAGCATCCTATGAGAGTGAGGTTTTATTACAACTTTTGCTTTTGTAATCAATATCAAAAATCTTTTCAAGAGAAACTATACCTTTAGGAATCACATTGATTTTCTTTGTTACCTCATGATCTTCATTTTCATCTTCTTGCAATATCTCATCCTCATCGATCACCTAATTTTCAAAAATACCTGAATTAGTTACAAAATTAAAAATGTGCCTATCACTTTCAAATACCTATAAATTTTTCACATTATCAAGTATAGAAGGATAAGGTATCAACTCAATTGAAAACTTCTTTAGCCTCCTATTATCAATAGGCTTAAGAGTACCTACTATGATAGCTAAAGAATCAACAATTCGATTGTTCTTCCTAGATATCAATGAAATATTGAAAGCATGGAATTCATCAATCAAATCCCTAACTCTATTTCTATAATGAATTAGCCTTTTATCATGACATGTGTATTGGCCTTTCACCTATTTAACAACCAATTCTGAATCTCCTAGCACTTTCAAACATTTAATATTTTTCTTTAAGGCTAACTACAAACCAAATATTAAAGCCTCATATTCTATAGTATTACAAGTGCAAGGAAACTATAATCTATAAGCTACCAGAGATGACTTACCTTTAGGACTAATCAATTCCACACCAGCTCCACTACCTTGTTTGGATTTAGATCCATCAAATTTAAGCATCCAAACAATATTTTCATCCTTAATTGGATTAATAGATGGTATTTCATTTTCAGATTCACCTACATCCAATTTTATTTCCAAAGTGTAAACACCTAACTCAGAATCATTGTAAAGAATTTCATTGGTTTTGTTATATTTAGTAATCAAATCCTTGAGTCTAGGTTCTCTTTCAACTCTGATTTGATTAGAAACACCCTTCCATGGTAGCCACATATGTGAAAAATTAGTGGCCATATATCCATTTAAGTTCCTAGACCAATCTCTACTCAACAACATTCCATACTTATCAGGTATATCTACAACATGTATATCAATATATTATTGTATCCTAGGTTCTGAGGCTAGTTGTATGTGAACATTCTTAAGCATTCCAACCACATTAACTTCAGATTTATCCAATTGAACAACTATTCTATTAGAAGGGATGGGTTTCAAACCCAATTTTTGACAAACAATGTGAGGCATGACATTACTGGATGCTCCTAAATCAACAAGACAATTATGCAGATTTCTTCCTACAATTCTTATGGTCAAAAGAAAGGGAGGAGCTTCTCCTTTGTCCCTTCATGAGGCAAATTGTACATCCATGGATTTTTGGGATTCATTTTTTCTTTGATCACCAAAATCCTGCATCAAAAATTCTTGTTGATTAGTCAACTTAGCAACATCAAATAAAGATATATTCACTTTTGTTTTCTTTAAATCCTCCACAATATTATATGCAATTTTATCATGTGGTGGTTGAGGTAGATCAAATTTATATGGAGGCATGGGATTGTTACTAGCTTGTGTGTCAAGAGGAATGATGGTGTCATTTGGGGGAGTAGAAGAAGTAAATGGAGCTTTAGTCTTACTCCTAAGCTTGTAATTATGATTTCCTTTTTTAAATTGTCTGAAAGCTTGAACTTCCTCTTCTATAGACCCATCATACCCTTCTTCATATTCTTCAATTGATTCAAATGTTTCAACTACTAGCATTGATTCTTTCCCTTTGCTAGTACTAGCCTATTGGGAAGGATCTTCATCTAAAACAATTTCCATGTTATCCATCTCTTTTTGTAGAATATCTAGAGTTATTTTGAATTCAAGGCACTCATTCTCACTATGTTGTGTCATAGAATGTACCCTACACCAATTGTTTAAAGCTAAATCTAAAATATTAACAATAGTGCTGGTTTGATTGGAACTAGTGGTAGCATTGTTCTGATTAACAATGGGATTAGGTACTCCTCCATTGTTCGGACGAGTATTCCATTATTTTCTCTAAAAACTAAAATTTCTATTTTGATGAGAATTTTGAGGCAATTATTTTTGCATTTGAACCATGTCACTACTGAGTTTTTGGACAACCCTTTATAGATCATTTACCTAAGAATTAGGTTCATTATTTTATCCTATAATAGTTTGATTGGTTGTGTTACTTGTAGTGGTAGTGGGATTTTGAAAATTTGGCAAACTTTGATTTTGGACAACCTATGGAAATGTTATGTTATTTTGATGAAATATTGAAGCATTTGGAGTGGGTGTTGTATTAAATAATGTAGGCATGATTTGAGCATTTGTTTCAGCCATTTTATGAGTGGTGAATTGATTTTCTAAATATAGTGGAGTGGTAGGATAAGTGGGTATGATAGGTGGATTGTATGGCAAATTGAAATTATTGAATGGCATGGCATTCAACATAGGCATTTGTTGTGACAAAGCTTGATTGATCATAGGCACTTGATTATAAGCACCTAGTTGTCCTATGGAAGGCAACTATCCTATCCCAAAACCTTGTGGTATCAACTATTGTTCTACAGTCAAAGCCTCACTATATGCCATGGGAAGTGTAGTGATTTGAGGAGCTCTCCTTACAAACATAGATGTTAAAGGGTCCAATGCCCTAAAGTACATATGTATGGCAGCAACTGCCTAAAGAGTATAAGGAGCAACTAACCTGCTATACAACTTATGGAAATGAGTATTGAACAATCTCAAAGGTTCATTAGGCTCTCTCTTGGCTGATGCAAACTGATGATAGATTACAATAGGATCTATGGGTAGCCTAAATTGATTCACAAAAGTTATTTCCAACTCGGCCCAAGATGTAATGGAATTGGTAGGTAAACTAATGTACCAATCATATGCCATTTCATCTAAGGTGAGAGGAAACATTCTGCAAGCAACATCCTCATGTTCAACTTGTAGTCTAATCAAGGTATCCTTGTAAGCTTGAATATGCTCTTCAACAATTCTAATTCCATCATGTTTATATTTAGGTAAATACCTTTCTATGTTTTTGGGAATGTCATGGGCTGCTCCAACAATGTTTAAAGGACTGCTATGAGCACCTAACCAAGCTGCAACTCCTACCATTGGAATTACTAGTGGAGGAATAAATGGGATGATGGGTAGCGATGAACTGCTACTGGGTGGAATAACAATCGATTGACTCTTAGACCTTATGATCCTCTTTGTAGGAGAAATGCTATGGAAAATAGTATCTTTAGAAGCCTTAGATCTTGTGATTATGATTTTTGGTTCCAGCTTTGATAATGAAAACAACAAGTGTTTAATGATCTTGAAATGAAAAGACTTCCAATTTTCAAATGTTTAACTGATAAATCATCATGTTCATTAAAAATGCATCAATTAAACCATAACAATAAGGAATATTCTCAATTTGTAAAATATTAGAATCAATACATCATAAATTAGAGAATTTCCAACAATAAATGTGAACAACTTAAAAAAAACTTCGTAAATCAAATCAATTACCTTCAAGTAGGCCCTCCTTCTAGCGCCAATTCTATTGAGTGATATTTTTGTCCAATCACAAGAATATACTCACAATCAAGATTCTACCCGGATATCCTCTCTTGCAAGGAAATATTTATGATTTCCCCAAGGTTCTATTTAATGTATTAATCTGCTTGCAATGCTTAGTGAAAAATGTGAAATGCCAAAAGTTAATTGGATACCTCAGTGTTGCATATACCTATTAACAAGGGGCCTATTTTGGGTTGATTTGATTTGCAATGATTTTGTTGTTCATGGAATTTATGAAAATGTGAAATTATTGATCAACTAACAACCTTTGAAATTTAATAAATATTTGATTTTAACCTTTGAAAATTTGATTTTAATTGATTTTATCTCAAATTGTTAATCAAATTTTATCTCAAATTGTTAATCAAATTTTATCTCCAATTGTTAATCAAATTTTATCTCCAATTGTTAATCAAATTTTATCTTAGATTGTTAATCAAATTTTATCTTCGATTGTTAAGATTTGCTTGAAAATAAAAATGAAATGATTAAATCTAAATTTGCAATGTAAAAACTTTGGAATATCATATTAATTATTCACTTTAATGAAAATTTGAAATTTATTGAAATTTCAATTTTACATAAAATGAAATTAAATGATTATTTGGAAAAACTATGCAAAGTTTAAAACTTCAAATTTTCATAAAAAAATGTGAATTTACGTAAACATGAAAATTTGAATTTTAATTCTTGAAATTCATGTATTTCTTTTTGGGGTTTTGATTTTTTTATTTGATGAAACTTAAAAAAATGTAAAAGGCTAGGGTTAGAGAAAATAAAATAAAAGAACAAGTCACTGTAACTTTTAAAATTTCATCCCGAATCTGTATAAACAAATATTCTAAACTAAACCAACATTAATCTGACTAGTCTTCACACAATCCAAAATTAATGTGATGCAATCTTCTAAGGGAATAACACAATATATTAAAAAATAAATAAGTATACCATCCGCATGCATATAACTTATTAAAAAATTTCCAATATATTGCCAAAATGAAAGATATTTAATTAATGCTCCTTCAGAATACCTTGCTTCAATGGATTACAATGGGTGAAATTCCTTTAGTCCAGCAACCAGGGAGGAGATGCTCTTCCACAAAATCAAATTTCCAACATGCACTTGCTCCACAAAGTCTCCGACCCTTTTTCCGTGAGTTTCAATGGATATTTATAATTTCCAACCTTTTTTTCTTTTCCGCTTGTTTAGTTTTATAACGCTTTCTTCAACAAGAATCCATTCGCCTTCATCTTCTTTTATTTTTCTCAACTTGTAACCACAATGCCCTCCATTCCTTTTGCTTCATATTGTTTTTTTTTACTATGCCCAAATTCATCGATATTTTACATTGTCATAATAATCTTTCAAATCAAGGCATTCAACATTCGCTTGAACTATGGACATCGTCTTTAATTTTAAAACCAATATCATCTCACAAGCTTGGATGTTTCAGGTAGCGAAGATATTTATAATCACATCCACATCTTATGGGTAATCATCTCTCTCTTCACAAGTGTGTCTCAACATCATAGTGGAAGGGCTTCATTCCATGTCCCTTTCATCAATTTCTTTTGTATAGCAACTTTGATCAACAAAATTTTGGAACTCAGTCGTCAGAATACGTACACTGGTTGATTGATTGATTTGTCATAAAAAGCCTTTGCTTTCAGTGTGAAATGCCCTCATGAAGTGACAAGGTATTATAGGTGTTAGCACATATTGGAAAATCCCTTTGTGATAATGGGTGATATATTAGAAACTATTATTTATGCTCAGCTCATATATAGATGCTTAACTGAACTTGGAATTGGGCTTTGTCCTCCATGTAGTAGACCGTCGTTGTGCCAAAACATTATTTAATAATTTAAAATTATATCTTCACTGTAGTTGTGCCAAAACATTATATAACAACCCTGCCAAGCTTTTTTATCTCCCGCTATCATAACCAAAATTATAATATCTAGAAATTAGGTTGTTTCTTAAAATTTATAGGAAGCACTACCTTGTATGTATTACCCAAAAACATCATAATCCCTCATTTTACCTTCACTTAACCAGCATTATCCCTGTCAAGAACACCCCCAGAAGTAGTAGTAATAAGGATATCACAGTCTTTAAGCAATAGTGTGTTTTATGTCAACTGTATATGCATCTTCAAAATCCTTAATACTGCCAATTTGATTTCTATGCTTTATTTAAATGAGGCATATCAAGGCCATCATTGTTCTCTATTACTCCTGTAATATCACCTACAATTACAATCTTCTCTCCCTTCTCAACAAGAGCAACAACCAACACCTAAGCAACTTCATCTAAATATTCGATAATGTCTTCGTTGGTGATAACCTGGAGGAGACCCACAATATTGATTACAATGTCCATATTTTCATGTGTGAAGAAACCAAGAAAGGATGGGATGGTATTGAATTGCACAAGCTCCGAGCCGCTCGAATGCTAGCACCAAATTCTTTGTACCATTCGCATCCAATGCCTACACAGGCTATTACTACAACTTTTCATCGCTTTTAGCACGTTGAGTTCTATGTCATTTGTCACTTGCAGGGTTTCCATTTAATCTGAACATGCCTCCCTCCTATTACACTTATATGACGATGCAGTTGGATCCATGCTTGAGAAACTTTTATTTAAATGGTTCGATGAACTGATTACAATTAATTATGTATGGAAGTCATCCCCTCCATCTGCACTAACGCTATGAGCTTTCAATATTCTTCAAAACCCTTTATAAACATCGTGAGTGTCATCTATCATGCATACAACAACCACCCATAACCAAGGGAGCAAATTGATAAACATCACGGTGCAGTCTTTTTTTCTTTACACTGTTGTTTTAATCCCACATGCGTCGCATGAAAGAACAAGATATTATTTATCAATGCAAATGTGCATCAATACAATTGACTCAACTAGCCCCTTAGAGGCATCTTGGTATTCACCTATGCATTGATGTACCTCTTGGAATCTGTGCCTCCACATTGACCATGCTCCAGCGTTGCATCTGCTAGTTGGTCGAGTTGGGGGTTCACCTCAAAAATTGTGCCATCATATCGATCCTTGAAAACCATACCCCTACGTTGACCATGCTCATGTGCTGCATCTGTAGGTTAGCATGGTTTTATCTCAAAAAACAAGCTATCTATCTTCTAGTTGGCTAGGTCGAGGTTCACCTCAAAAATTGTGCCACCATTTTTAGTAATTTGTATATTTGAAAGAAACAAAAATAAATCATAAATAGTGTGTTCCAAGTAAACCAAATTATAATATTAAAATATATTTATCAAGCGAATTAAGCTCAAAAAATATCTTGGTATAAAACATTGAGCTAATATTTATAAAAACTAAAGCTCCATTAGAATGAAATAAAACATATTTAAATTTTAATTATTTATGGCCTGATTTAGCCAAACTCCTTTTCCCTTATTTTTTCTTTTTATTCAAAACATTTTGAGGATTCTAATAAATTAGGTCTTAGAAGAGTAATACGCAAAAGGGATGACTTTATTGGTAAGGACATGAGGTCAATCACATGAGAATAATTAAATAAAACACAAAACCATCCCTTTCTAAGACAATGGTAAAGTCAGGAGATTACTCAATGTAAACTAAAATTTTATGTAAACATCAAAATTTCAAGTGGGTCCCCAAATTAGGGTACATTGTGAAATAGCAACAACCAGTGGCATGTCACTACCTTTGAAATTTTATCATTTTGAAAGGTTACAAAACACTTAAAATTATTAAAGCCTTCCAAAACCCTCAAATTTTGCTAAGTGGAGGATAGGACTAATTTGCTCTACAAGCGTTGATTTTATCTATGAGTGATTCACTAGCTAGAAGTGATTTGCTTGTAAGAGTGAAGCACCAACAAACATTGTAAAACATTAGCTGACTAGAGTGATTCATTCACCTTTGGAAGAAAATCAATCATGGATAGACATAGGGGAAAAAATAGAAGCATATATCATGAGGAAGATCATTGGAAACCAATATTTTAGCATGTAGTGGCATCATAACTTATTTTGGAATACTTATGAGCCCTTTAGGTGCATCATTATAATTATGTAACATTTGGAGGTATCATTTTGTTAGAGATACCCCAAATATTTATATTTACTTAGAGTAAGAGTTTCTCATCCTAGATAACTCAAAGGTAAACTTTTCTTATAGAATACTTGGGCTCCATTATAAACATCTTTTATATTTAAGCAATTTAGAGCTACACTTTATGAATTCTATATTGTGCTCTTCTATTCTAGAGGTTGGTGATAAATTGATGTCTTTGTCTTTCCATCAACAGTATTGCCCTCTTGAATAGCAAAATGTATAGTGATTATGGCACAACCCTTTTTCCCATATTGTTATTCCTCACATAATTTAAACTCATATAAAAGGGAATGCATTGTTGTTATTCAAATTTCTCATATGTTGATTGATTTTCTTTCTATGATTTTATTTTAATTTTAATCTCTTGCACTCTAAATTACACAATTTACTTTCATGCATTTAATTTTTTGTATTTTACTTTTCATACATTTATTTTGTGCAATTAGATTATATTAGTTCAAAAATTGTATGGATAGTGGGGAGTCAACCCAAATATAGAGACTAGAAGAGACCTTAAACTCTTCCTTCCAACTTTGTTAAAAATAGAATTAAGGGTACATAAGAAGTTATATAATTCCCCAATTCAATATAGTTTTTGGTATGTCCACTAGGACATTAGTCCTTTAGCCCATTTTTTGGAAAAATTTATTGGTTTGGGTGCCATGTTTGCATCCTGCCATAGGTAGGAAACAGTTGATTTAATTTTGGGAAATTTTTGCCAAGTGTCCACTAAGGAAGTGATTCACAATAAATTTAGAGCAATTCACTCCACTTGGGACCAATAACTTGAAAGGTAATAAAAAAATCTTAAGTCAATATCTCATAATGATTTGCTCCACCATGTTAACAACTCTCTAAATATTCAAAATATTTGCTAGTTGAATTCAAAAAAATGTTTTGGGACCAAGGACTACATTTATCAAATCCTATTTCTTATTATTTTTGTTATTTGTGTCCAATATTTGTAGGTGATTGAAAATGGTGACTCCATTATGAATTTCAAAATTATAAAACTTTTTATGAAGCGAGCAAGTGTAGTGGCACCAAATTAATAAAAATTTTGACTTTTGGATCTAGTTTTTACATGTGTCATATACAACATTTGGGATAAATTTAGAAAAGTTTTGCCAAGTCCTTATTTAGAAAGTGATTCACTCAAAAAAAAGTGATTCTCTTTACTTGTGTAGACACCAAAATCCAACACCTTCAAAGTCACATTTGTCACCCCACCATCAAATCCTGCATAATAAATTTATATGCCTAAGTGCTAACTTAGGGATATAAAATCCTGCACATTATCCTATTTTCCAAATTTATTAAATCTGGAAAATCACCCTAGGATACCCTACCTGCCCACTGGACATGTGTCCTGGACACTTCACTCAGCATCTTTGCCACATCTCACCCACTCTTGTCCCCCTTGTCTTTGCACATGGGACAGATTCCCAACACCCATGCCACATCTCACCCACTTTTGTCCCCCTTGTCCCTTCACATAAAACAAGATCCCTCATCCCACTCCACTTGTAGCCACATCACCTCAGTTAAGTGAGGCACACTGAGTGACTCACTGTAACTGCCCCTTCCACCTGGTAGTCCAGATTTACCACTTGGCAAGTTGGGCTTGCCACCTCCCATTTCCCTCCAAAGCCCTAGGAAGCCTATAAAAGTACCATCTTGTCCACAAAGAAAAGGGAGCTGAATTTGCATACCGATAGGCTACCAAAATAGATCTAGACCCAGCGAGAAATTGCGAGCATGAGCTCAATTCCGTACTGTTGGTTCGAATCCCGAGGCAATATGTTCTTCAACAACCCCGTTTCACAGTAAATCGTTCGTTTTCTCGTTTCCAACCCACAACCGTGCTTCCACGGTTCCATAGTCCCGAGAGCAAAAATGGAGTTTATCAATGGAGATCAACAATTTTTGTGTTAGCAAGGCTTTATTTATTAATTATTTTCTATTATCTGCCTTTCATTCGCATCAGTGTAGGGTTTATGTGTAGCATTGGATTTATTGCTTGATTATGATAGGTGCTACTGATCCGTTTGTTGGTTGAATGTGTGTAGGTAATAGGTTCATTGAGAAGCTGTTGAAGCTGGAGTGGTCCTCTCATTGGATACCAAAGCCCACTCACCCCTTTGAAGTTGTAACGAGAGAGCGAAGAACACCACATCTTGTGGAAGAGTCGGAAGATCTCCCCTCTTCTATCACAAGCATTGTATTTCAGAGAGACAAGAAGCATTGTAACATTGCTCCCAACACACTTGGGGCAATTCAAAATATTTTGTAAAAAGTTGTATCAATATCAATACAAAAGAGCATTTTGGCAATCTACTTCTCTTTGCATATTTTTGTTCATGTTTAGTTAATTTGTTACAAAAATGGTGATCACGGTGGGACCCCCTAAAGGTTCCATTTTGTGTTGCCTTGCTTGTTAAATTTACTTGTTGATATCTATTTGTACCTACAGGTTTTGGGAGTTTGGGGTGTGCATAGATTCGACTCTAGGTCGATAAATCTGGAAAACCCTATGCCCGAACTATTTACTATGGAAACGTGACATCATGGTTTCTATCCTAAGAAAATGTGGTTGCGTGATTTTTGCTCTGAGGAAATGCAGAAGCGTGGTTGCTAGTACTGGAATGCGACTTCACGGTTTTGATCCTGAAGAAATGCAAGTGCGCGATTGTTGTCTGTGGAAACGCGGGCCGACGGTTGACAGATGGAAGGAACAACGATTGGATCATAGGTCTGTACCCTTTGATTTCTACTTCTTTTCTACTTCTGTATTTGAATTCTGTTCTTAGCCTTGCATTTAGGGTAAATTAGAAGGTCAGTCTTGTATGCCATTTGTTTGCATGTAGGTCTTAGGATAGAATTCATAAAAAAAAATCTGCATTCGCATAAATAGCAAATAGATCATCTTTGCATCTGCTAGGTTAGAAATAGCTTGGTTGTTTTTGGGTTTGGGTCTGTAAAAACCCAATCTATTTCTATTGATAGAAAGGACCCACGCATCCACGGTTGGGATATCCCAAACGTAGACATGCGGTTGGCAAACCGTGCATCCGTGGTTTACCAGAACTAACCACCCACCCGTGGTTAGCCTTGTTAAATAGAATTCGATTGGATTAGAACCGAAGTTGGCACTTTTGCCCCTGATTTGTTGTTTGTCATTTTTTGTTTTCTATTTTTCTGTATCTAGGCATTGAAACAAAATCGCATGGTAATCTTGCATATCACAATAATCAAACAAAACCACCACACACTCACATAAACATTGGAAAATGGTTGGATTTCATCACCGTCGGGTTTGGATTTCATCACCGAACCACCAACATTATACCCTGATTTTGGCCAAGGCTGGCTCCAAGAACCGTCGTAGCTTGGAAAATTTGCATATATTTCTCTTCGAAGAGTATGACGTTGACCAAGTGAGACTGGGTGAGGACTGGTAGGACCTGTGCTCCTTGCCGGGTGTGGACTTTCACTACCGCACTTTGGGGGGTTTACGCGACCTGGAGTTCATAGCCAGGTTGTCGAGCTGCGAGTATACAGGTGAAATCCTAGATTCATTTAGGGCAAAACATTGAGCACACGTCTTTTCATTTTTAAACAATTTCAAAAAAAATAAACAAAACTAGCAAAAATCTAAGATCAAAAACTTAGCGTGTTTGTTTGCTTTGCGTGTTGTATTGCATTGTATTGTCATTTTATTTACATAAGACACATAGGTGCACTTGGCAGTTTGTTACATAGTAGCGTATGGTAGTGACTCGTAGTCAGGCTAAGAAATTAGTGCCAAGTCAAAGTCAGTGGTCTTCCCCCATGGCATCTCAGTCTAGCAACATCCCTAACACTTCGGTGGTAGGACAAGTAAGCATACCCCTTTCTATGCCCCAAAGCCTTAATGTAGGGCCCTCTAGTAGTGCCCCTAATACGGACATAGACATCATGAATAGGGCAACTCACACAGCCATACCTGAGACACCTAGGAGTGAACCTCCTATAGTAATGGATAGTCGTGTCACCATGCTGGACATGGATACCATCAGAATGTACTTGAATGCAGCTGGAATGGTCTTCCCATCATTACCACCACTCTCCATCCCCTCTCATGTCATACCACCATCACAACAAGAATCTACCTTCATTTACCCACAATAGTCGAAACAAGTCTTCACAAATCCCCTATTTGAGTTGGTTGTTGTAGCACTAGCTAACCAACCATTACCATCCAACCAACCACCCCTCACATTACCTCAACAAATAACCATGTCCACCAATCCCTTGTATGAAACAATCCCTGTTGTTTCGCAAGCCCCAACATCCACTCCACCCACTACCCTCATAGGCACCACATCTCATGCCATACCACATTCATTGGCAATACCCTTCGCCACTTACCCCCCACTCACTTCCACTACCATGGTTGCCTCACAACCAGCCCCGCCTAATACATCACATGTAGCAGTCCCTACTTCAAATGCAATTGCTATGCAGCAGGCTTTCTTGCAACTGTAACAAATGATTTTGGATAATGCTAACCACAACAGAAATCCTGACCCAAACCAACACTTGCAAGGGATTGAGCACAACTTTCCACCTACATCTCACCAAACTAATACCTTTATCCAAGATCCATCTTGGGTAACGCACCCTCCATCTACCACTATGGTTCATAATCAACCTCCACATCCATATGCTAATACAGTAGGTCAGCATACCATCATACCTCCATCACCCCATCCATATCATAACCTCCATCAACATCCTTACCATAACACATTTCAGCCAACCACACCTTATCACCCGTAGCTTACATACAATCCACCCCATTACCAACAACATCAAGTACACTCAAGTGCCAGTCCGATGGACGACCCTAGATACCAGTTCTTACAGAGTCAGATTGATAGTCTTGCCATGCAAACTCCAGGTTTGCAATACCAAAAGCCAACTTTAAGGCAACTACTCAATCATCCTATTCATGCTTCGGTGCCTGAGCCACCATATCCAACGGATTTTTAGATACCCAAGATTGAATTTAAAGGGGAAGAGGACCCCCGTGAACATGTAACTAGATTTGTAAATGCATGCTTCAGAATCAAGAGCAATGATGCACTCATATTACACACATTTCCTCAAACATTAGGGGGAGAAGCCCAAGACTGGTACAACCACCTACCACATCAAAGTGTATTTACTTTTGAGCAACTAGCGGACCAGTTCTTGGAAATATTCACCCTAAATGTCAGAAAGCAAACCACATTGATTGATTTAATTTATTTGAAACAATATGATGATGAATCAATCCATGACTTTGGCAATCGATGGAGGGGAATCATGATAAAGTTACCATTTTCTCTCCCTATGTCAGAGATAACATGAATGTTTACAAAGAGTTGTGCTAGACCCATCTCTTCATTACTACAACTACAACAATATAGAACATTCGATGAGGCACTTGCCCAAGCAAAGGTCATAGAAGAGATAAAAATTTATGAAGGTGAGATAAAGCCTAAGAAGAAAGAGTGGAACAATAAGAATCAAAGGGGGAATAACCACGGTCCATCCAAGACCACGTAGGTTAACCAGATAGTCTTGGGACAACCACAGTCAAATCAACCAACCCAAGCACAAATCCAACAACCCCAACAACAACAACAACCGCAACAATTGAATTATCAAGTGGTTCCACCCCCACAACAAGCACAAAATCAGACACAACCCGTAGAAAGAAAACATCATTTTAAGCCAAAAAGAAATTACACACCAGTACAAGAGCCATATTCATCAGTTTTCCAAAATTTGTATGTGGTAAAACTCTTTACATTGCCAGAGATGAAACCTGAGGATCCTAACAAACCAAAAATAAAAGGCTACAAAGAGCACATGTTTTGTATTTATCATAGACAAAGAGGACATGACATCGAAGGTTGTCATGGTTTCAAAGGTATTGTGCAAGATTTATTGGAAGTGGGTACGATCAAAGTTGACAATCCATTAGCCCAAAATAATCAAAACCTTGGCATTTATCAGACACCTTTGCCGCATCATGAGGTAAACCAACAACCGATGGGAGCGTCAACTTCTACAGTTGCTCCCAATCAAGGTTAATTACGTGTCACAATTACCACAAGGTTTTGTAGGGGCTATCAGCATAGTCACCCATGGATAGAGACAAGCTAACCGCACAACTCAAGCACCAACAACCCAACCCACAAGTGTGCCCATACAACTTGGACCAAACATTCCTCCACCACCCTTTCATAATCGCCCAGTTGTCACCTTAAATAGCCGGTTAACCCAAAGTTTAAAAATGGCTTCAACAAAATTATCAATTTATGAGCTAATACAACAATCAACACCCCATAGGGAAGCATTGATGGAAATTTTAAAGTCTATCCAAGTACAGTCAGAAGACCCCAATGCATTCAATTCCTTTGTGGGGAGTGTGCAAAAATGCATGGAACCCTCGATAGCATTTTATGACTTTGAGGAAAAACAAATTTTGGCAGATTCACCCGATCCACCATTGCACATAGTAGCTCACATTGATAGGAAGCCATTCAAGAGAGTGCTCATTGATACCGGTTCCTCCATAAACCTCATCACCACACCCGCAATGAAGAAACTCAACATCCCATCATCACACATCACAACATCCACCTTCACCCTTAGGGCTTTTAATGATGCTTTATGCTCAACTATAGGAAATGTTGTTCTTCCTATCACCGTGGGGGTGAAAACAATCCATGTTCTCTTCCACATCTTGGAAGGAGAAATGCAATATAATATACTGCTTGGATGCCCTTGGATTAGGGAAATGAAGTGTGTACCTTCAACATTGCATCAATGCTTAAAGTATGTACATGAAGGCAAAGTACATTGTATTCCAACTGACACAGAGCCTTTCAAGTATTGCAACTTAATTTCAAACCCGTATGAGCCCTTGCTTCCATCAACACACCTATCCATTCAACCGCTTAACATTAGGACCATTCCCCCTGGCAACACCTCATCAAAAGCTCCCATCCAAGAAGAATTGCCAATAGTTGATCCAACTTTTGCATTAAAAAGTGTCAGCTCAATCCAACCTTCAAACACTGAATATCATTTGCCAATCACACCTGATCATCCTACCAACCAAATGCCAACTTCAACTACCACACTGCCAAATACACAAACACCATTCATATTCACAGCACAACCCACTACATCCATTAGCAAACCACAAACATCACAACCCGTAGTCTCACAAATAGGGCCACCTATTAGAGAAAATCCACCACCACCATTAGAGCCACAACCAAGCTCAGAAGAACCCTCTTCATCCATCGAGCCATCAACCTCCCAACCTTCCCGAGTTGCAGTACATCTTGCCAATCCTGGTATTGGCGAGTATATTATTGAAAGTGTCACAATTACACCACCTATTGAGTCAGTCAGAGATTATGGTCACCCTTGGGACCCACCTTTAGCCATAGGTGAGATATACAAAATGGGTTCCCCATAAAATGCAATAAATTTCATATATGGGGGAGTCGATTCTTCATCTGGTCCATCTCCTCCGGAGGAGGACCATTTAAAAGAGTTTAATGAGAACATTGATTATTTATCTAACCCATCATTCCCAATGAGATATTTTCAAAGGGTTAATTGGCAAGGATATGGACTTGGACGACATGAACAAGGTCCTCACCGCATTATTGAGCCAGAATATAGAGAGCCAAATGACCGCTCAGGTCTAGGTTACAGACCTTCCATCGCAAGCTCTTCTCTAAGTCAAGCATTCCAAGAACTTGACATTGAGTGCGAAGAAGGAGAAGGAGAAAGTGACAAAGAGGATGAACCTAATGATGAAAATGATGATATAGATGGTGAATACCTAATCTACAATTTTTACCCTCATGTGTTTGGAACTTTCTCAGAACAAGCCTTACAACAAGAACCAGAATACGAAGATCCAACAGAAATGGCCGACCTTAGGCCAGATTACACGCAACTCATTCTGGGACCTCATACCAATGCTAACGGCTTCTGGATAAGTGATGATGATTATGAAGATGAGACAAAAATGATATTTCTTAATCATATGCGAGAAATGCAAGCTAGGGAAATACTCCAAGAAGAGGCACATCATGAAGGACTTAACTAGGCAGCAAAAAATCCTCAAGAGGAAGTAGTGTATGAAGAATATTTTTAGAGAAATGACTGGTACCAAAAGAAGTTCCCAATAGACCAAACTCTCTTTCAGCTAAGCAAAAAGCGTGAAAGTCCTGAACCAGAACCTCCTCCATCACCTTGGCCTCTCATGCAGCACCGCCAATCACACACATTAGGTCAGTTGCAACCTAGAGAGGATGAGTCATCACCTCTCAAATCGTAGCCACCCCATTTCCATCAAGTCAACATGATTTCTGTTGATTTGCTCACCCCACTCCGCAATCCATATGATGAGGCAAAGCCGATCCATATCGACACTAGCCTCATTGCCATGGACAGGATCTCATCCCCGCCATCCATTGCCGAATTTATCCTATTCGAAGAGTTGTTGCGTGCTTCAAACGCATATATTTCATAGCAACCTTCATCATCAGATTACTCAGTTTTTCAAACTAAAGTAGAAGGGGAAGCCCCTGAGACATTTGAGAATGTGGCGGATGATATCCACCTCATCCCAACTCCACATCAACTAGAAGAAGGTTCTCACATGCTAATTGAAGAATCTATAGATGTGAACCTTAGCCTAGACGTGGACAATCCACAAATTGTCAAAATCGCAAAAGATTTATCCACGAAAGAAAAAGAATGAATGATCAACGTGTTGATGAGAAAGAAAGAAGTGTTCGCATGGTCATATAGAGACATGTCGAGATTAAACCCCGAGTTGGTAGTCCACAACCTTACTTTAGCATCAGATGCTAAACCTTTTAAGCAAAATCTTAGAAAAATTCATCCAATAGTTGCATTACTTGTGAAAGAAGAGTTACAAAAATTATTGGACATAAATTTCATAGTCCCAATTGATTATCCAGAATGGCTCTCAAATATGGTACCCATTCGCAAACCGAACGGAGGGATACACGTATGTACTGATTTTTGAGATTTAAACAAAGCATGTCCCAAGGATGATTTTCCTTTGCCAAATATCGATCAACTAGTAGACTCCTGTGCTGGCCATGAAATGCTTTCCTTAATGGACGGTTTCTCGGGATACAACCAAATTCGAATTAATCCCGAAGATCAACATAAAACAACATTTACAACACCATGGGGCACATTCTGTTACAGAGTGATGCCTTTTGGACTTAAGAATGCAGGAGCTACATATCAACGTGCTATGACGTACATATTTCATGACTATATGCATAAGATCATCGAGGATTATGTAGATGACTTGATTGCTAAATCAAAAACACGTCTTGAGCACATTGAAGTCCTGGAAAAAGCGTTCGATCGATTGCTAGAACATAAAGTAAGGTTAAATCCTAAGAAGTGTGTATTTGGTGTCACATCAGGAAAGCTTCTAGGATTCATTATCTCCAAGCGAGGCATTGAAGTAGACCCAGGTAAGGTAAAAGCTATACTAGAGATGCCACCTCCAAAGAACTTGAAAGAGTTGCGTAGCTTACAAGGAAAGATCCAATCTATCCGATGATTCATTGCACAACTCTCAGATAAATGCAGGCCTTTCAACCACTTGCTACAAAAGGGGGTGATATTCTCTTGGACAACTGAATGTCAAGAGGTATTTGATGACATAAAGAAGTATCTGGCTTCACCACCAGTTCTTACGCCACCTCGAACAAAAGTCCCTTTTTACCTATACATTTTTGCAATAGATTTTGCACTAGGAACAATGCTTGCACAAAAGAATGAAAAACATAAAGAGCAAGCAATTTACTATATTAGTCGAACATTGGTAAGTTACGAAACAAGATATGCTTATGTTGAAAAGTTGTGTTTAGCAGTGGTTTTTGCCACTAAGAAACTTAGACATTATATGCTAAGCAACACTACTTATGTCATTGCTAGAGAAAACCCTCTACGATACATGATGACTCGCACTTACAATAACACCCGTACAACCAAGTGGATAATGCTTTTAACAGAATTTGATCTCGAATTCGTAAGTCAAAAATCCATAAAAGGTCAAGTGATAGCTGATCAGCTAGCTGAAGCTCCCTTACATAATGATAAACCACTAATCATTGAGCTTCCAGATGATTCAGTATTCTCTATCACAGAAAAGGAAGAGTTAGTTTCCCCTGAGGATGAAGCAGACATGACAATGTTCTTTGATGGATCTAAGTGCGAGAAAGGACAAGGTGCGGGAGTCATGTTTTATACACCCGAAGGAATGCCAATTCCTTTATCATTCAAACTCGACTTCACATGCACTAACAATAATGCAGAGTATGAAGCCTTAATCTTAGGTCTTCAATCAGCTATAGCAATGGACATAAAAATATTAAGCATTTTTGGTGATTCTCAACTAGTTGTTTGCCAAGTAAAAGGAGAATACCAATGTAAAGACCCAGTTTTAAAGCAATATCATGAAGTAGCAACAAATTTGCTAGAAAATCTTGACTGGTATGAAATTAGTAACTTACCCCGTTCGACAAACAGATTTGTGGATGCAATGGCTTCTTTGGGATCCCTCATCCCCAAGAATGAGCATGGAGAAGTACAACCGCTAATCATAACAACAATATCAAAACCATCAGTTCAAAGAGCAATATCTACCAGTGAGAAGAGTGTTTGTTTGATACATGGTGAACCTTACAATTCTTACCTTAGTGAAATAAGAGACTTCCTCAAGTCTGGAACACTCCCAATAGAGATGACATGAAATGCAAAAAGAACGCTAAAAAAAAAGGCAACTCGTTTCACTCTCCTGGGGGACGTGTTGTATAAACGTGGGTATGATGGAATATTATTACGATGTCTAGATCCGATTGAGGCAGAACGAGCTATAGCAGAAGCCCATGATGGTACTTGTGGTGGTCATTTCAGTGGAATGGCCATAGCAAAAAGAATATTGTGCATGGGATACTATTGGCCAACAATGGAAAATGACTGTTGTCAATATGTCAAAAAGTGCCAAAAGTGCCAACATCATGCAAATTTGACTCATGTACCATCACACGCTCTACAACCCATTCAAAGTATTTGGCCATTTTCACAATGGGGCCTCGATTTGATTGGTAAAATATCACCTGCCTCATCAGGACAACATAAATTCATCATAACCGCTACGGAATACTTCACAAAATGGGTGGAAGCAATTCCAATGACCACTACGACTGGACCTCGAATAGCGGAGTTTATACTTCAACATATTATCTATCATTTTGGAATACCCTCAAAAATCATTTTTGATAATGGGAAGTCATTTAAGAATAAGGATGTTAGAGCCTTGTGCAACAAATTCAATATCCAACACAGTTTCTCAACACCTTATTACCCACAAGCAAATGGGCAAGCGGAAGCAACCAACAAAACAATGGTATCCATTCTCAAGAAACTGGTCAAAGAAAATCATAGAGATTGGCATACTCAACTTCCTTTGGCACTATGGGCTTACAGAACAAGCATAAGAATGCCAACGGGAGCAACACCATTTTCATTAGTTTATGGTGCTGAAGCTATATTACCTTTGGAGCTCGAAATACCCTCCTTGAGAATCGCATTACAGGAATTCATGGATGATGACACCGCTAGACAAGCACGTCTTGACCAATTGACACTTATAGATGAAAAATGCATCAATGCTCTAGAGCATTTGCGAGTATATCAAGACAGAATCAAACGTGCTTACAATGCAAAAGTCCATCCTCAAGAATTTCAAATAGGGGACCTAGTACTCAAAGAAAATCAACAAAATACCAATGTGTTGCCGCACTTGAGAGATAAATTTGTGGCTAATTGGTTAGGCCCATATATCGTAAAGCATAAGTTGGGACCAGGAACGTATAGACTTGCCAACTTAGAAGGAAAATTGGAACCAGAGCCGTTAAACATAATGCACCTAAAGGCATTTTATGCATGAATGACTCACAACATATGTTATATATATATATATATATATATATAAAAAAAAAGAAATATATTTGCATCAATTTACATTGTACATAAACATTTTTACATGCATTTTCACATTGCATTCGCATATCACATAGATAATATTCATATCACAAAATTTTAATTTTGTACATTACATTCGCATATCACATAGAATTTAAATAAATATGCATTAAAATAAACATATCATACGCAATTAGATGCATCAAAAAATAAAAATAAAATTGCATCCATCCCATCCCATGTTCAATGATCTTTTGTAGTGGTGATGATATGACCAAAGAAAAACAAGTTCCAAGAATTGAGGGTAGCCAACTAAGGCATTTATGCAATTCGCCAAATGCTACACCCATATATGATGTCAATATATCATAAAATCAAATTTTCAGTCACTCAACCATGTCTAGTGTAAAACCAACTTTCATAAAATGTCCAATTTTCTTTAGGACCAAAGCACTTTTCTAACATTAAAAGAGGTCTTGAGTATCGTCGACTGACCCCAAACAATCTTGCACCAAACACACTTCTTCACATCTTAAAACATTTTGAGTAAGAAAAGGATAACGCCAAACTTGGGTAACACCTTGGAGTGAAAAGATAACATTCTATGCTTGTCCTATCACGCAACATAGTCCAAAATAAAAAATAGTGGTTTTTACCACTATCACAGTTACTATCCAAATATAAACATAAAATATAGAGTAGTAAGGATAGGGTAACATTCTCATCACACTTCGGTTGAGAATCCGATTCCCCAAAGCTCTATACAAAAATTAACAATTTCTATACACACACAACAGATACTTAAAGTTGTAAGGATCGTACTACATTTCCCTCAAAAAGATATGTAGTCATCCCCAAAGCTCTATAAAAAAAAAATCAACAATTTCAATACACACACCACAGATCCCTAAAGTTGTAAGGATCGTACTACATTTCCCTCAAAAAGATATGTAGTCATCCCCAAAACCTAAAGATCAGATCATTGGACTATGGAGTGAGCCTCCACCGGGGCTATAGACGCTTGACTGGCAGTGGAGTAAACTCAAGCAGGGCGACATGTCTCTCTCCCAAAAAGGGAGACCTCTAACCACACATACGGACAAGCTAGCTACTTGGTAAATCCCATAAAAGGTCAAGTCCAATTTACTCATAATGGGTCAATGAACTACACATTCACATACACTGGTTCTTGATTGCTTAGGGTCATTACCATGCTCAAGATTTGGAAATGAAACTTCACTTGCACACACCTTGGTCCTAAAGAGAGTTAGACAATGGTCAAGTAAGTTTGTTGATATCACTAGACTGTTTGAGTCTTTGAAAATATTCCACTGTTAAAGATCAAAATAAAAACATCGTCCATATCAACATCCATATACTCTTCCACAATCACATACATATCTACATCATACATCACCCGCATGAAGTCATCAAGTTGGATACCCCCAATTGCAAAATGAACAAGTAATGGTCAATGATATTCTGAGCTATAAAAAGATCACATGAACACAATGCATTTCATCATATAGTATACATAAACATTTAATTAACTGCATATTCCATAATAGTTTGCATTGATATTTTTCACAATAAATACAAAACAACAAATGAAAAGAAATAAATCGCATAAAACAAACACATGCATAATTAAATTGAATTACATCAATAAACAATAATAAACATTCAAATAAAACATAAAATAAAACATCATTAACACAAGAGATAGCCAATATAAAAGCCATGTATATATATAAATATGGAGGTCTCAAAGTACAAAATGCCCGTAGGTTGTATACATCAGAGCACCAAGGCTCATAACAAAATCGATACACCACAAAATACAAAAATATGACAATAAGGCACACTAGCTGGTGCCAGCAGGATCCCTCTGAGAACCCTGAGCCGATGAAGCAACATGTGAGCTAGACCGTCGGTGACTCCTGTGGCTCGTCTCGGTCCTCCGACTAGTAGTAGCCACTAACGATGAAGGAGGAATAGGAAGCGGGATCTGCCGCTCATGCAAGATGTTCTCCAACATCTCAATATAAGTAGCCTGCTTACGTAGGGTCCTCAAATCTGCACCCTCATGAGCAACCCTCTGAGATATCTCCTCCCATAGAGAAGCGATAATAGTTGTGGTGTCCCCTCTGCCAGAACCTAACTATAAGCGAGTAAGTTGTAAAACGCAAGCTAGATTGTATTATTGAGCAGGGAATTAAATAATGTTTACATCTGCCGAGAATAGTCACCGACGCAACAGAAGAACTGAAACACTGTTACGAAGTTGTAACAGTCTGTCTAATAAACAAATACAGACAAAGGTAAGTACGCTAACATCCCCCTTTATTACATTATTTGGGTAATGTAATAACTAATAGCTATACTAGACTACTAACATCCCCTTACATTATTTTGCAATACAAAGTGAGCTGCGAAACAATTCAAATTTGACACGTCCAAGTGCCTTAGTGAAAATGTCTGCAACTTGAGCATCGGTGGGAATGTGTTTGAAGCTGAATTCGGTGCTTTGGAACTTCATCTCGAATGAAATGACATTGTGTGTCAATGTGCTTTGTTCTTTCATGATGGAATGGATTCTTGACGAGGTTCAGAACACCACGATTGTCGCAAAACAAGTGTATTGGAGATTTTGATGGATGGCCCATACTTGTCAGAATGCGACGTAACCATATCACTTCGCACACAGCTTCACGTGCGGCGCGATATTCTGCCTCTGTTGATGAAATAGCAACCACCTGTTGCTTCTTGCTGTGCCAAGAGACAGGACCGGATCCCAGATGAAAAATGTATCCAGAAGTTGACTTGCGATCATCAAATGATCCGGCATAGTCGAGTCCGTGTATCCTTGCAAGAAGAATTTGTTGTTCCTCTTGTATTCTAGGCCATATTCCATAGTACCACGGACATAGTGAAGAACACGTTTTGCTGCTTTCCAATGAGTGGTCTTAGGCTCCTGCATGAACCTCGAAAGATAGTTGACCACAAATGCGAGATCTGGCCTAGTATTGGTCGGATATATGAGACTCCCAATCAGCTGTCGATAGAGAGTACCATCTACCGAGGTGAGTCATCATATCGTGATAAGCGAAGTCCATTCTCCATTGGAGTTGCCATTGGCTTGCGATCGAGTCATGCGATATTTATCCGAGCAATGTCTTGGCATATTTTTTACGAGACACTTTGATGGAGTGCTCCTTACGGCTGAATTCCAGACCAAGACAGTAATGGAGAAGTCCGAGATCTGTCATCTCAAAAGATTTGCACAAGTTTCTTTTGACAGTAGAGATCATAGTTTCTGAACTCCCTGTAATGAGCAGATCATCCACATAGAGTACAAGCAACACTATCTCAGAACCACTGTTTCTTGAAATAGAGGTTTGCATCCGACGGACATCTCTTAAATCCATGCTTGCATAAGGTGATTGTCCATTTTTATATACCAAGCTCGAGGAGCTTGTTTCGGACCATACAAGGATTTGACCAATTTGCAAACTTTCTGCTTGTTGGCCTTCCACTTCAAATCCTTCGAGGCTGAGTCATATAGACTTCTTCTTGGAGATCACCATTTAGAAAGGCACTTTTGACATCCATCCGGTGAACTTTCCACCCATATTGTGCTGCCATAGCACACATAACCCGAATTGTGGTCATCCGAGCAGTAGGTGCAAAAGTTTCCTCATAGTCGATGCCTTCCTTTTGAGCATAGCCCTTTGCAACAAGACGGGCCTTATGCTTATCAATTGTTCCATCTGCCTTGTACTTGACTTTGTATACCCATTTGCAGCCAATAGGTTTCTTTCCATGCGGCAGATCAACAAGCTTCCAAGTTTTATTTTTCATCAGAGACTCATACTCTGTATCCATAGCGGCCTTCCACTGAGGCTCACTGAGAGCATCTTGCACTGATGCAGGTTCAAGACTATCTATGGTAGACATGAATGCCCTGTCATCATCAATATCCATATCCTCTACTTCGGTACTTGGAGTCACAGAAAGTTCCTCAAAAGATTGACAAAGATCATCAACCTCACCAGTTTCTCTGGCTTCTCTTTCCTTTTGAGCCATACTACGTGTACGAGGTCTATCCAAATTCAAATTGGGAGGAGTGGATAAATTTGCATCTCTGATTGTATTTGTACACCATTTAGGATTCTTCTTCGGTGGAGTTGAAGAAGATGTAGAAGGACCTCCTGTCTCTGTTGACGAAGGAATCTTCTCTTCCTTAGTTTCCACAATATCTTGGTGTACTTTAGATGTGCTCTGTGATGTGAAAGCTTCATCAAAGACAACATCTCTGCTGATATGAATTTTCTTGGTCAAAGGATCTATCAACCGATATCCTTTAGAGTGCTCGAGAATAACCAAGAAAAATACATCTCAGTGTTTTCTCATCTAGCTTCTTCCTTTTCTCTTTCGGTATGTGCATGAAAGCTTGACACCCGAAAATACGTAGATGAGATATGGAGGGTTTTCGACCACTCCATGCTTCCTGTGGAGTCATTCCTTTTAGGGCCTTTGTGGGTGCCCTATTCAACAGATACTACTGCGGTGGTGACGGCTTCTGCCCAATATTGTTGCCCAAGAGTATCTCCTGTGAGCATACAACGAACAATTTCCATGATAGAACGGTTCCTTCTCTCAGCAACTCCATTTTGCTGAGGAGTATAGGCAGTTGTTAGCTGTCTCTTGATCCCATGCTTATCTAGGAATGCAGAAAATTCATTAGAGGTAAACTCTCCCCCTCGATACGAGCGAAGGGTTTTAATAGAAGCCCCTGACTCCTTCTCAACGGATTTCTTGAACTGCTGGAAGAATGCGAAAGCTTCAGATTTTAGTTGGAGAAAGAAAACCCACATCTTTCGTGAGTAGTCATCTACGAATAACTGAAAGTACCTCTTCCCTCCAACATTGTTGGGTGTGAAAGGACCGCATAGATCGGTGTGAATTAACTCCAGAGGTTTTCGTGCTCTTGTAGAGCTCTTCTCAAATGGTACTCTATGTTGCTTTCCTGCCAAGCAGTCAGAGCACACTGGGCAATGTGGCGAGAAAGGGAAGGAAGACCCTTTACCATCTCATACTTGTTGAGCTCAAGTAAGTAGCCAGAACTAAGATGCCCATATCTCTTGTGCCATAGGGAAGTTGCCTCCTTGGTAGAGACAGTCATGGCAACATGTGGAGTAGAGATAGCATCTAGTGCAAATAAGCCGTGCTTATATGAAGTTGTTGCAATCTGCTTACCCTTCATGGTAATGGTACAACACTTCTTTCCATTCTCAACACGAAAGTTGACAACCATATTTCTGTCCAGGATTTGTGTCATTGACAACAAATTGTTGGCCAATCCCGGAACATAGAGGACTTTGTCAATCTGACACTTGCCATCAGGAAGAGTGGTCGAAACTATACCCTCTCCACTGAACCACTGTAGGTTTTATCATCGAGCAATGGTGACAGGTTTGCCCTCTTTGGCCACAAATGATTCAAACCACGATCTATCGCCGGTCATATGTTTGCTAGCTCCAGAATCGACATACCAAATAGGATCCCTCTGTGTGGAATCTGTGGTAGTCATGAGCACCTTGTGTGCCCATTCAGAATATGAGTCAGATTCTTCAACAACAACATTCACCTGGGGTTGCTTGTTTTTATTTTGTGGTTTGTTTTGGCCTTTCTGCTTGTTCTTATGCCAACACTTGTTGGTGTCATGGTTGTCTTTCTCATAGATCTTGCACCACCTCTTCTTTTGTTGAGGTTGTTTGCCTTTTCCTTTCGTATCTTGTTGAGAATTTCCTCCTTTCTGAAAGTTGCCTCCTTTTTGCCCATTACCTTTCTTCCTAGAACCACCTTTGTTGGTGTATAGGGATGTATTGGAAGAATCATCCTTGTGAAGTTGGCGTGCCTCCTGTTGTTGAAGCAGATTGACCAACTCGATGTAGGTAATTTGTCGTTGAGACACCTGGATGGAGGTTATCAACATATCAAATGAAGAAGGTAAAGCTCTCATCACAAGTGAAATGAGAAGCTTTTCGTCCACGGTATCTCCCAGAGAACTCAATTTCTCTTTCAACTCAGACACTCTGCACAGAAAGAGTTCAACTGTTTCACCCTATCTCAAACTCAGGTTATGAAGTTGTTGTTGAAGATGAAGAATGGTGGATTCATTCTTCCCCTCATAGATGGTTCTAAGGGCATCCCATGCCTCTTTACCACTTGCTTTGTCGGCTATATGAGGTTGCACTTCATCTGAAACAGAAAACAAAATGAGCACCTTTGCTCTCCTGTCTTTCTTGTCAAAAGCTATCTGATCTGTTGAAGGACCTGTGGATCCTGCTGTTGGTGAAGGCCTAGTTGCTACTCCAGTAACAATATCCCACAAATCTTCCATTTGGAGAATTGCCTTCATCTTATGTTTCCATGGTGTATAATTTGGACCTTTCAATAAGCGATGCGGATCAGTCATCAATTTTGCAACAGCGGCCATAGTGAAGGTTCCTTATATCACCAATTGGTCCCCCTTTCGATATACCTTTTGCTAGGCCAATATACCGTACAAAATACCCGCCCTTACGTGAGGGAAACTATAGGTATTTAGAAAGATCAACAAAAAATCACCCGCCCTTACGTGAGGGAGACTATAGGTGAGTTTTAGAGATCATACGATACGTGGAACATAAGCGGTGCTGAAAGGGAATCGCCTTGTTGATGGCACCTACCATAGAAGATTCTTCTCATGCGTGGGGCGTAACTTCCCCTAAACACTATGAAGAATACTTCGTCGGGATTTACGCCTAAACACAAGTGCGATAAAGGGTAGTGGATGGAGTAAAAAAATGCAAAAATGGCGTACTTATTCCTCCCAGACGATTTATAGAGAACAAGCTCGGACGTCGTTATAGCGGCTATATTAGGCGGCGGATACGGTAGCCAAATCACGACGGCTTTACCTGTAAGTGCTGGCCAGAGGTATCACAAATACCGAACACTGCAGTGCAATAAAATTGCACAGATGGGTTTTAAATATTTCGGGGACTTAGGGAGTGTTTTGATTTTAATTTTTAATGTTATAGTGCAAAAATGAAATATGCAACATACAACAAAAAAAATTGCCCACAAGAATAACCCACAAGGTGTCGGTCCACGACCGAAAATGCACCTTTTACAATTTGCCAAATTGCTATTTTTCGAAAAATTACTCACTATCCCCCTTTGATTTTTTGAAAAAATATCCCCCCTTAAAAGACTTTCTTTAACAAAGCATTTTAATAATTATTATATATTTAAAATTAAAATAAATAATTTTAATTTATATAGTTTTAAAACTTTAGAAAAAATAAATTAAAATTAAATTTTAATTTATAAAGTTTAAAAACTATATTAAAAAAAATTAAAATTAAAAATTTTAATTAAAAAAATAATAATTAAAAAACACTATGCAAAAAAAAATTATACCTTTGGGGGAAGTCGGCGGGATTTGAACCCCCGACCTGCAGGCTCCCTGAGCCTTACCGCACGACTCACGACCATGTGAGCCAGCGGGCTGATCCGAAGGGGTCAGTGAGCCTCCTCCGTTTTCAACACCCTCTGCAGCGACCTCCGACTGCTACGCTGCTTCCTCCTCCGTAGTCCACCGTTCGAAAAAAAAAATGTGGCTTTCTCCGCCGTCCTCTGCAAATCGGCCTCCGGTATGCTACTCCGTCGAGCTCGCGCGTGGATAGGAACAAAAAAAATTCACGCCTGCAAAAACAAACTCCTCTCCAGTCACCTTGCCCAAAAAAAATTCGATAGCTCTGATACCATGTAAAACGCAAGCTATATTGTATTATTGAGTAGGGAATTAAATAATGTTTACATCTGTCGAGAATAGTCACCGACGCAATAGAAGAACTGAAACACTGTTACGAAGTTGTAACAGTCTGTCTAATAATGAAATAAAGACAAAGGTAAGTATGCTAACATAAGCTTGCACTCAAGTCAAGATACCTCGCTCCCAAGCCTAGTAATCTATGCATCCCTAGTAGCGATAGCATCGTCACTAGGTCCACCCCATATTCCATCCACCTTAGCCTATAAGCGAGCCACCTCGCTTTGACATAAGGCAAGCTCACCCTTCAAGCGAGCCACCTCCAAATCTAGACTGTACCGCTCAGCTTGTAGAATACCCCAATCATCCTCTATCCACTGAGGAGGAACATCCCCCTCTCCATACCCATCACCACCAACCTTCTAGGGCTACTGCACATCATAGCCATCTCCATCCTCGAAGAACTACTACATCGATGCTTCGTCGACCAAGGAACCCATCCTCCTACCTCCACCTCGTTGCCACTCCCATCATCGTCAACCACTGCACTCAGCATCTAAGTAGGCTGAGAGGCGAACCATACCTCATACTCAAGAGTGGTACCTACATCATCCAGGTCAGGAAGCTCAATGTCAATATCATCAGAAGGGTCATCAACCCTCCAAAAATTAGGAACAATAGGCAACCCCAACTCATCTCCCCGTCGCCTATAGGTCATAGGTGCATCAGGCACACCCTGGATCAAACCAAACTGGCACTGCACTTGACTAAACTAAAATAAATCCATCTCCTTGAGATGGGTACCAATAACCCATCGATCCCACCTGACCCGACGAAGATCAACAATATCAGTCACCCAATAAATGCCCCTCCAAGACTGCCAACTCATAAACTCTCTAGTGAGTGAACTAAGAATATCTCTGTAATCTGAAGGCCCCACCATGGTATGACTAAGCTCCTCACTACGAAGCCACTTGTAAGCATGAGGAGATGTGGCATTGCAGGCACAAGGTAGACCAATTGGTTGTCTCATAATAATATGCTCCCAAGACCAGATTTGAAGAGCCAAGTTATAACCTATACCCTTTCGACCCTGCCTCTTAATCTCGTAAAGCTCATTATAAATATGACATAATAGAGCGGGAGCCCACGCCAACTATCGAGGATCAGAAATCAAATCCAAAATAATAGGTACCTCGTTCCATGGGATCCTTGATCCCATAGAATTGGGCAACAACATGTTGCTCAATATGTACATAAGGAAATCCGTAACTGCTCCCAAACTGCCAGTAGAAAATAAATCCAAATATGCAATCTTGCCCCTACTGCAGTCTACATACCAAAGATCACCAAAGATAGGGAAGAGTACCTCCTTTTCGATGACAACTTAGATGACTAGACCCTCAACGAGAATGCAAAAAATATGGTATAAGTCCTCCAAAGTAACTGTGAGCTCCCCAGTAGGAAGCTGGAAGGTCCCTCTATCCGGATCCCACCGCTCAACCAACACGAAAAGGAGATCCTCATTAGCTCGAACGGTTCCCAACGGCCCATAGCCATCAAGACCAATGGTCTCCAGGAAATCCCAATCATCATCAGAAAGTGCCTTCCGCACTTTCCTAATAGTCCTCAGCCACCTATGTTGAGCATCCAAGAGCCTCACTTGAAAAACAAACATAAAATGCATTAACAAAAAAAAAACAAAACAAAACTTTCACCTACCCCTAGGTGATCGAAAATCAACAGGAAAAAACAAGCACAACAAGCAAAACAAGCAAAAACAAACAAACATTAAATGCATTAACAAAAAAAAAGAACGAAACTTTCACCTACCCCTAGGTGATCGAAAATCAATAAGCAAAAACAAACAAACATTAAATGCATTAACAAAAAAAAAAAAAAAAACGACACTTTCACCTACCCCTAGGTGATTGAAAATCAACAGGTAAAAACAAGCACAACAAGAAAAACAAGCAAAAACAAACAAACATTAAATGCATTAACAAAAAAAAAACAAAAATTTTCACCTAATCCTAGGTGATAATAAATCAACAAGCAAAAACACTAAAAAAAAAAGCAAAACAAACAGAAACAAAAACAAAACAAAAGAAAATAAAGTATGATTCATTACCAACCCCACTTAGTTAAAAAAAAAAATCAATATTACAAACAAAACATAATAACAAAAAGAAAACAAAAAAATCATTACCAGCCCCACTTAATTAAAAAAAAAAAATAGTTACAAAACACAAAAACAAGACAAACAAACAAAAACACAAACAAAAAAAGAAGCCTAAACTAAAGGGGAAAGTAAACCTACCTCGGCATAGCGGACGCCAGCTTTCGCTCCAGCCGAGCCACCGCCACCGCTCCCTCGCCAATCTCCATCTCACTCATCTTAACTCAGCAAATCAGAATACGACAAATGGCAACAAAATGAAAATGACAAGGCAAAGGCCCATTTATAGCCGCATTTTACGATGAAAAACGTGCATCTACATTTTTTGGGACACGGAAAAACACAAACTTGTGGTTTGCGTACAAAACTACAAATGCGCGATTAACAAGTCAAAACCATAAACTCGTAGTTTTAGGTATATACAACCGCATAACCGCGTTTAAAAAAAAAACATAAAAAAATGACACCAAATCAAAGACAAGTTCACTACAAGAAAATTTAGGTTAAACGATGCCTACTCTGTGGGGTTAAAAAATACGGTAAACTCAAATCCAACAAAATGCATAATGGAATTGCTAACAGTCACTAGAACAAGCGACTAGGATGATTGGTTCCTTTTACTTTATATCTTGCATGTCCATAAACCAAACGATATTCTACAGCACATAGTCCACAAGTAACTTGGGGCAACATAAAATTACACTTTCAATTGGCCATTGGGTCTCATTCGTTACCCACTCGCCAATCGAGGGGGTAAGCACGCAAATTAAAATTTCATTTACAATAATCATTCATTTTACCACACCAAAGAGAATTGAGTTCATTGTCAAATAAAGGTCGAGTGTCATTAGTTTTTGCACCGCATTGTATTATACTCAATGCAGTACAAAAAGGGGTAATTGTAGACACCAAAACCCAACACCTTCAAAGTCACATTTGTCACCCCACCATCAAATCCTGCATAATAAATTTATATGCCTAAGTTCTAACTTAGGGATATAAAATCCTGCACATTATCCTATTTTTCAAATTTATTAAATTTGGAAAATCACCCTAGGATACCCTGCCTACCCACTAGACATGTGTCTTGGACACCTCACTCAACATCTTTTCCACATCTCACCCACTCTTGTCCCCCTTGTATTTGCACATGGGACAGATTCCCAACACCCATGCCACATCTCACCCACTTTTGTCCCCCTTGTCCCTTCACATAAAATAGGATCCCTCATCCCACTCCACTTGTAGCCACATCACCTCAGTTAAGTGAGGCACACTGAATAACTCACTGTAACTGCCCCTTCCACCTGGTAGTTCAAATTTGCCACTTGGCAAGTCAGGCTTGCCACCTCCCATTTCCCTCCAAATCCCTAGGAAGCTTATAAAAATGCCATCTTGTCAACAAAGAAAGGGAGCTGAATTTGCATACCGACAGGCTGACGAAATAGATCTAGACCCAGCGAGAAATTACGAGCGCGAGCTCAATTCTGTACTGTTGGTTCAAATCATGAGGCAATCTATTCTTCAGTCAAAACTGGTCATCCATGGTTTCATAGTCGAAAATGTGCATCCATGGTTTCACAACCGAATGTCCATGGTTTCCAGTCCACAATCGCGCTTCCGCAGTTCCACAGTCCTGAGAGCAAAAATGGATTTTATCAATGGAGATCAGCAATTTTTGTATTAGCAAGGCTTTATTTATTAATTATTTTATGTTATCTGCCTTTCATTCGTATCAGTGTAGGGTTTATGTGTAGCACTGGATTTATTGCTTGATTGTGACAGATGCTACTGATCTATTTGTTAGTTGAATGTGTGTAGGTAACATGTTCATTGAGAATTTGTTGAAGCTGGATTGGTCCTCGCATTGGATACCAAAACCCACTCACACCTTTGAAGCTGTAACGAGAGAGCGAAGAACACTACATCCTGTGGAAGAGTCGGAAGATCTCCCCTCTTCTATCACAAGCATTGTATTTTAGAGAGACAAGAAGCATTGTAACATTTCTCCCGACACACTTGGGGTAATTCAAAATATTTTGTAAAAATTTGTATCAATATCAATACAAAAGAGCATTTTGGCAATCTACTTCTCTTTCTACATATTTTTATTCGTGTTCAGTTAATTTGTTACAGAAAACATTAGGGGGAGAGTGCCTCCTTCTTGTCGATGTCAACCTCGACGGCTGGACCCTCGACAGGAATGCAAAAAATATGGTATAAGTCCTCCAAAGTAACAGTGAGCTCTCCAATAGGAAGCAGGAAGGTCCCTCTATCCGGATCCCACCGCTCAACCAATGCCGAAATGAGATCCTCATTAGCTTGGACGGTTCCCAACCGCCCACAGCCATCAAGACCAATGGTCTCCAGGAAAGCCCAATCATCATCAGAAAGTGCCTTCTGCACTTTCCTAATAGTCCTCGGCCACCTATGCCGAGCATCCAAGAGCCTCACCTAAAAAAAAAAAATAAACATAAAATGCATTAACAAAAAAAAAAAGAACAAAAATTTCACCTACCCCTAGATGATCGAAAATCAACAGGCAAAAACAAGCACAACAAGCAAAAAAAGCAAAAACAAACAAACATTAAATGCATTAACAAAAACAAAAAAATGAAACTTTCACCTACCCCTAGGTGATTGAAAATCAACAAGCAAAACAAGCAAAAACAAACAAACATTAAATGAATTAACAAAAAAAAAAATGAAACTTTGACCTACCCCTAGGTGATCGAAAATCAATGGGTAAAAACAAGCAAAAACAAACAAACATTAAATGCATTAACAAAAAAAAAGAACAAAAATTTTCATCTAACCCTAGATGATCATAAATCAACAGGCAAAAGCACTCAAAAAAAGCAAAACAAACATAAACAAAAACAAAACAAAAGAAAATAAAGTATGATTCATTACCAACCCCACTTAGTTACAAAAAAAAAAACAACATTACAAACAAAACATAATAACAAAAAGAAAACAAAAAATTCATTACCAGCCCCACTTAATTAAAAAAAAACAGTTACAAAACACAAAAACAAGACAAACAAACAAAAAAGAAGTCTAAACTAAATGGGAAAGCAAACCTACCTCGGCATAGTGGACGCCAGCTTTCGCTCCAGCCGAGCCACCGCCACCGCTACCCTCACCAATCTCCATCTCACTCATCTTAACTCAGCAAATCAGAATATGACAAATGGCAATGAAATGAAAATGACAAGGCAAAGGCCCATTTATAGCCGCATTTTGTGGTGAAAAACGTGCATCCGTGTTTTCTAGGGTGCGCAAAAATGCAAACCCGTGGTTTGCATACTAAATCTCAAACGCACGGTTAACAAGTCAAAATCGCAAACCCGTGGTTTCAGGTATGTGCAACCGTGTAACCGTTTTTCAAAAAAAAACAAACAAACAAACATACAAAAACAACACCAAATCAAAGACAAGTTCACTACTAGAAAATTTGGGTTAAATGATGCCTACTCCGTGGGGTTACAAAACACGATAAACTCAAATCCAACAAAATGCATAATGGAATTGCTAACAGTCACTAGAACAAGCAACTAGGATGATTGGTTCCTTTTACTTCATATCTTGCATGTCCATAAACCAAACGATATTCTGCAGCACAAAGTCCACAAGTAACTTGGGGCAACATAAAATTACACTTTCAATTGGCCATTGGGTCTCATTCGTTATCCACTTGCCAATAGAGGAGGTAAGCATACAAAATTAAAATTTCATTTACAATAATAATTCATTTACCATACCAAAGAGAGTTGAGTTCATTCGTCAAATAAAGGCTGAGTGTCATTAGTTTTTGTACGACATTGTGTTGTATACAACACAGTACAAAAAAGGGAAACTGTAGACACCAAAACCCAACACCTTCAAAGTCACATTTGTCACTCCACCATCAAATCCTACATAATAAATTTATATGCCTAAGTTCTAACTTAGGGATATAAAATCCTGCACATTATCCTATTTTTCAGATTTATTAAATTTGGAAAATCACCCTAGGATACCCTGCCTACCCACTGGACATGTGTCCTAGACACCTCACTCAACATCTTTGCCACATCTCACCCACTGCTATCCCCCTTGTCTTTGCACATAGGACAGATTCCCAACACCCATGCCACATCTCACCCACTTGTGTCCCCCTTGTCCCTTCACATAAAATAGGATCCCTCATCCCACTCCACTTGCAGCCACATCACCTCAGTTAAGTGAGGCACACTGAATGACTCACTGTAATTGCCCCTTCCACCTGGCAGTTTAGATTTGCCACTTGGCAAGTCAGGCTTACCACCTCACATTTCCCTCCAAATCCCTAGGAAGCTTACAAAAATGCCATATTGTCAACAAAGAGGGAGTTGAATTTGCATATCGACAAGCTACCAAAATAAATCTAAATCTAGCAAGAAATTGCGAGCGCGATATCAATTCTGTACCATTGGTTCTAATCCCAAGGCAATCTTTTCTTCAACAAAAATCACTTGTTTGTAGTTTTACAATAAAAAATGCATGTCCGCAGTTCCCAACCCACAACCGCGCTTCCACGATTCCACAGTCTCGAGAGCAAAAACAGAGTTTATCAATGGAGATCAGTAATTTTTGTGTTAGCAAGGCTTTATTTATTAATTATTTTCTGTTATCTGCCTTTCATTCGCATAAGTGTAGGGTTTATGTGTAGCATTGGATTTATTTCTTGATTGTGACAGGTGCTACTGATCCTTTTGTTGGTTGAATTTGTGTAGGTAACAGGTTCATTGAGAAGTTGTTGAAGTTGAAGTGGTCTTCGCATTGGATACCAAAGCCCACTCACCCCTTTGAATTTGTAACGATAGAGTAAAGAACACCACATCCTACAGAAGAGTCGGAATATCTCCCCTCTTCTATCACAAACATTGTATTTCAGAGAGACAAGAAACATTGTAACATTGCTCTCGACACACTTGGGGCAATTCAAAATCTTTTGTAAAAAGTCGTATCAATATCAATAAAAAATAGCATTTTAGCAATCTACTTCTCTTTCTGCATATTTTTTTTCATGTTCAGTTGTTACAACTTGAGGCCAATCATCAGGAAACATTTTAAAATTTAACAAATTCCAATCTAGCTAGGAATTCACGCTAGATAGCCAATGATTCACTCAAGAACAATAAAATTTATTCGAGTAAAAATCAAGAAAATTTTCCTAGTTTTGAGGAGCAATTTACTCGAAATTCCAAGGAGAGCAATTCACCCCAAAATTGAAGTGACTAATTTCATGTGATTCGTTTGACCCTTTACTTGCAATAATTTCTAAGTTCAATATTTGTAGGCAATTTTCTGTAGTTAGCTAGTGATTCATTATGAACATAAATTTTTTGTAAATTTATAAATTTGACCCCAAAAATTTGTCCATGTAGGTACATACACATGTAAAGTCAAGCTTATGAATAGATGCTCAAAATACAATGATTGGATAAAGAGCTTTCATTGAAAATTAATTGGATATTAACTAAGGAATGCAATAAGGAAAATGAAGTAATGGATTGTCATGTGAGTGCATAAAGATGACCAAAATGAGGAAGTTTTTATCTAATTTTGATTTGTCCAAAGGAAAAACAATGGTTGATCAAGTGACTCAAAATTTTACATTCCAAGAAATGATCCCCTCTAGTTTCCTTTACAATTTATCTTCTACTCTTACTAATCAGACCTGGGCTACTATGTGCCCTACCTTGACTCACACTAATCCCTTTATGGAGTGTTGTTTGATATGAATAATCCATTTCTAGCATCCTTCCATAATCCAAATAATGTGTTTCAACCTCCATTGTCTAACACCCAAATCACTCCTCCTACAAGTATGACTTTATCTCAAAGCCCACCTAGATCTAACAAGTCCAACACAACAAATGTTTCATCTGGATAGTTTGTACCACCAAATGTATATTCTTTAGGATAAATTTTTATTCCTAATAAGAGCCAATATTTTACTTAGAATTTGAAAGAGTTGTATGATCAAATTGGGTCCAAATAACATAGTAAAACCCCTTGGGTGAAATTCTACCTCTAGTCAGTCAAATACTATAAAATCTATAAAAATACCCATATTTTTAGAATAAAAAAATCCATCAACAATGGTTGTAAAATCCTTCTCTATCCCAAAATATGCAAGCTACTCTAAATCAATAATGGGTTTATCCCTATCCACCTCCTTTTCAAAATTTGAATCCTTCTTTCTTGTCACCTCATTACACCATATATCAATACCCTCAAATACCTCCATATGTAGCTCCACTACAAGGTTATGTAGTGTACTATCCCATCCAATATAGTCACCCTCCATAAAAAAATCTAACACCTCAACCTCCTAGGTCCCAAAACCAACCTCTTGTTTAGACATATCAAATATCACTAAATCTGATAACCTATCCCCCTATCCCACCTACCACTATAGATTCATTACCTTTAATAAGAGTGTAAATAATATGTGTGAGATCACCTAAATATTTTATCTAAACTCAAGCCATTTCATTGAATCAAGGAGGAAGACATCATGGTATGTTTACTTATCTATTCATTGTGTAATAATCTTACCTTGTGGTATATAAGGTTAAATAATCATTTTATCGGTCATAGCATCAAATATGAAACCTTTCATGCATATATTTGGTGGTATGGGCAATGGGTACTCAATCTTGACTCAATTGAATGTTATACAAAGGCATCCTCAAGAAAATACTCATGATTAAAATACTAGACTTTGTAGGATCTTGAATTCAATTACATCAAATGAAGAATAAGCATTTCCATATTACATCAAATATTTACAATCTAACTTAGCATTAGTGGTTTGTAATTCTAACCATATCACTCTAGTTGTAACCTTTGAAGAAGTATCTCGTACAAAATATATTATAGTTTGGGTAGAAAATTTGGTGTCTACCTTGCTTATGGCCTATGCTACCCATGTCACCAAAATATATAAATTTATGGATTTATGCCCTCCATAGTGCCCATTCCTAACATTCAATCATCTATCAAATCAACCCCTTATCCATATATCATGGCACATATAGGATAAAATTCACCATAAATATTGCTTTCCAACCATAATTTCCATCCCTTCTCACCCCATCATAAACTAATAGTGGTAATAAAAACATTATTGATCAACATAAGCTTGACATGGAAGACACGTCGAATGTGGTAAAGACCTTGATAAATCAAAATAATACTAAAAATAGGTAGTGGTAGAAAAATAGCACATGGTAACAACAATAAAATTGAAAACCTAAGAAAATCCCTTGTCTTGCCAAAGATCAAGCACCACAACAAGGCAATAATTAGAGTGCAAATGAGGTTCAAAGCAAGATGGTGAACACTAATTTAAAAATTAATGTGTTATGGTGTTTACCATGTAATATGAGGTATGATCCCATAGATTATGTCATTCCCATTAGACATTCATAGATGAATTTGTATGAACACTAATGTCAAGTTCAATAGGTATTCACCTTGGGTTAAATAAAACTAGCAATAACTCAACCTATCTACTAGTAGCCTATTGTTAAATCAATAAATGTATTAGGTTCTATCACAACAACTAGTCCTTGTTTTGCCAAATCCTAATAATGCATTCTTTTCCAACTTCGATACAATTGAAGGGGATGAATATTCCATGTTTTAGGATAATGTTGTATGCGAAATTCAACAAGGAGTTGGTGCTAGCATAAGAATATGATGATGTGATGAAAGGCACCATAATGTATAGGAGGTGAAATGTCATTGTTGGACTTAAAATATAAGGGCTTGATTATGACTATAAAATAGAAAAACAAATGAAAAGCATTAGAAATAATTCAATTGATATGCTCCAAATAGATGCACAAGCTAGTAAGGATATTGAGGATAGTTTTTGCATCTACTCACGTCAAATTGCTAGTAGTATAATTTTTTTTCTAATAACAATATTGGACCAAAGCTTGAGCTTCTTGGAGCATTCATACTTAGCTAGAGTCCAAGAAAATGACAAAGGCTCATCATGCTAACAAAAGAGAGAAATGGTTGAAATAGGCTAAGGCATGAAAGGTTCAAAAAATTTAAACCCGAATGGAGTACCCAAAAGTGCATGCTTTGTCATACTATCGGAAGGTAATCTCAAGCAAAATTGGCTAAGTCCTAAATTTTCTGAAAGAATGGTACACGTTCGAGACCTGAGGTGGTACAAAAAGTTCAACATAGGCCCAAAAGAACCAACATAGCTGACATGGCCAAATTTGGGATACACTAAAAGCTATGCACCCGGCCAAAGCCCCTCAAATTCCCAAAGCTTCTTCTTATTGCTAGAGAAGATATGACAAATAAATTAGCCAAAGTGATTCATGTGTCAAAATATATGCACCCAATCGGAGCCTATCGGGTACCAAAATTCTAGCACATGCAGGAGTAGGAAACTGGATAAGTATTGAGGGCACCAAAATATTTTCATCCAACTGGATTTTTTCAAGGTACCAAGGATTTTTCGTGCTACTGGAAGAGAAAAGTAAGAGAAATACTAAGTGTTAATAGTGTTGGAACATATTTATATACCTGAAACCTAGAGGAGTATTATAAAATTGTCATTAAAATAAAGGTAGAGGATTAGTTTGAGAGGCTTCAAAATACTTGTACCCAGCCAAAGCCCATCATGGTTCTAAAATTTTGATACATGCAGGAGCACGAGGATAGCCAATTGTTCAAAGCATCAAAACATGTATACCTAGATGGAATATGTTTGAGTTCTAAAGGTCTATCACCCTTCCTAAGAAGATAAGTGTGCAAAGGTCTGGTATCAACCTTAAAAAAAGGTATTTAACAACCATGAATAAGTAAAAATAAGTTAATATTAGAATCTAGAATTGATCTATCAACATAAAATTTGTCTTCACCCCAAGACACCTATTGGGAAAGATTTTTTATTAGATCTTAGCAACATAGGTCTCTTTCAAGGCCATCATGAAGATAGCAAAGTAGCTTAACTGAAGAAGTCAGTAGCAATTAACATATTAGATGCAAGCAGTAGGATTGCCATGACTTAAGAAGATACTAATCCTGGACAAGTTAGCAAGCCATGATTGGGCAGTTGAAGCAACCATACCTCCAAGCAATTCAAGTAGTTGGTGAATCTTCTAACATAACGACAATCTATTTCAAAAGTAATGATATCTTCCCAATTGAAACATTGTAAAAGACTATAAATACTAGAATATAGAATGAAAAGAGGTTGGCTCTTAATATTTTACAATTCATATGTAAGAAAGGAATATTTACGTCTAAATACAAATAGAGTGCTCTTTGGCCTCTAGTTCAATTCATTTGTAGAACATGTATGTATGGATGACTACTTATTTCTAATTTTAACATGTTGAATGCTCATAGTGTTTACTCTGATATTTGAATTTATGCTTATGCTCATTCACTTGTTCTGTAATTCATAATCTAATGAGCTATACTGTATTGGAATTAAGTATTCTATGATTGATAGTAAAATTGGCTTGTCTGTTAGGTAATTCATTGTTTGATTACATAGTCTTCTATTACACATGTGTCTTGATGTGGCTACATCTACACCAACATAAGTTCTAGCTTAAACTCCTTTTATTTCTTTCAACACAATTTTCTCCCATACTTTAGTAATAATTATATTGAACTTCAAAGGAACCAGCCTCCTTTGAATATTGACCATTGAAGCCATTAAGCTTTTGTGGTCACTCAATTTTGGTCAAGGTCTGTGGGCGCACAACCTTTTCTTAGACAGATTTACCAACCAACAGATACTTAAAAGGGGTTAGAAACTAAAAAGGTAATTTTAGAGGAGGAGAAATATTCTAAAGAAGATATGAATGGTAATGACAAAGGTAAACTATAGTGGGTATAGCAATGCCTTAGATATTCTTCTCTCACATATGAAAAATGTGCAATGGCTACTAGGTAGTATAGAAACCTTATAGTGCATAGCAAAATTAGTTCTGATAAATTCAAGTTTAATATTATAGAATATATGAAAAGACTCTCACCAAGTTTAGGATGTTAAAATTTCTAGCCCTTGAGGTCAAAGGGACCTACTTCAAGAAGCTCTAAGGAACAATAAATAAGCTACACCAAAAATGAGCAACCTAAACTTATTCAGTCTAGTCTAGTTAAACAATTGAACCTAATAGTGGAGAATCCATATGATATTAACGTCAATTTTATGGATATATTGAATGATCCAAAGCCTAAAATTCTAAATTTATCACCATTCTATATAACTCAAAATATTAAAAATTACTTGTTAAGGAGTTGCATAGTCGATTCAGGAGTAGATATAATAGTGATGCCAAGACTAGTCTATGAAGAGATGGGATCTTCCTATACTAAGAATATTAGACATATAATTTAGATGGATGGAACTAGAATGAATGTTGTGGGTTTTTTGAAGGACTTATGACCATAGCAAAACATCAAGATTTGGTGGTAATTCAAGAGAAAATAGTAGTTGAGGTTTTCTCGTATTTTGGCATGTTGCTATCAAGAGAATGGGCAAGTAAGCTATTTGGGGACGTGTACTTGGCAATGGACTATACCCACATGAATGTACCATGGTATGAAAATATGATACAAATTAAGAATAAGACTCCATGCAATTACATGTTTCATAAGTTGGAAAAATATGGCATGGTAAATGTTGGAGTATTTTACATTATTTGGTACATGCTAATGTACCCCCATGGTAGCTTCATGGTACATTTGTAATTTTGTAATAGATTAAGATTTATTCAATAGTTTAGAGTGAGTTATATTTTCTCTTTTATGTAAGTGTGAATATACAAGAAATGCACAAGTGTCATATAAAGATGTACTATGCAAGAAATACATAAGTGTCATGTGACTTAGAGTACAAGTGTAGGTTGAGTAAATGTGCACAAGTGTATTATATGTAAGATTAAAAATATGTAATGTAAATATGTGCACAAGTATCTTATATTAGATATGCAATTGGAAGTGTAAGAGTCAAGTATAGGTGTGTTAGAAATAGATTATATTACATCATTTGGGTCATGTAAATGTACCTTCCAAGGTACATACTTAGGACATTAGATTAATTTAGGGGGAAGTTACCTAGTTTCTTCATGCAATGTAATAAATGCACAAGTGTCAATGTGCAAGTTGTACATGTGCAAGTTGTCCCTTGCACAACTAGATAGAGTGTTGGCCAAGGAACCTATCTTCCTATATAATGGCCTTATTGTCATAGATCATAGAGCATCACATAGAGCATCACTTATAGCATCGTAGAGCATAGCTTAGATAAAGTCACCCATATTGGAGATGGGTGCAATGTAGTCCGGTAGATTAATTCATGGAGTGTTCATTTCCTCCATAGCTACATTGTATTCATTTCCATCATTTCTATTTATAGCATATTTCAATCATCTCACAAATTTACTTTCTTTCATATTATTTCTGCATCTTGTGATTGCTATCTCCCATTGCATACAACATCAAAAGCTAACAGTGGTATCAGAGCTATGGTAGATCTAGCCATAGGAAAACCACCATTATCAATGAGCTTGAGTTTTTTGTCAACCTAATGCACCTTTGGACCAATCACTGTCAAAAACTCTCATAAGAGTCTAGGTGGTAGAATCAAGGAGAGCCACAAGTGAGGACTGAAAGAAATCTCAGTTTTAGAAATACTGAGATTGCATTTGGCTAGAGTCTTTCCACAAAGTTGTAGAAAAACTCGTGAAGACTAGGACTCAACATTCAATCCACTAGATTGACAAATCAACTAGTGAAGATAATTCAGGATATCTGGAATTTCTTAACTATTGCCCAAAGTTTCTTTTGTTGTAGAAATATAATTCTCAGAATATTGGGATTCCTCCTACAATAGAAAGCTAGGAGACTTCAACTTCATTGCCCGAAGGTCGATGTATCTTCATAGTGCAGAGGTTAGTTCCTTGTCCAAGAAAAGAATATTGTGGAAGAAGACTTCTAGAGAAGAGTTGTGGTGAAGTTAGGAGACAGGAGATCTCCATTACTAAATTGAGAACTTCACACAAGAATAAAAGGCCATAGTAGCCTTGATCAAGAAGAAAAGGCCATAAAAGCCTTGATCCAGAAGAAAAGGCCATAGTAGCCTAAATACAAAAGAAAAAGGCCATAGAAGCCTTGATCCTAAAAAAGGCCACAAAAGCCTTGATATTGAAGAAAAAGGCCACAGAAGCCTTGATCCTGAAAAAGACCACAGAAGCCTTGATCCTAAAAAAGGCCATAGAAGCCTTGATACTAAAATAAGGCCATAGAAGCCTTGATCCTGAAGAAGACTCTAGAAGTGAGTATCTGATTTAGAAGGAGATTAAGATTTTAGTACTAATACTTTGTTGCAGGGAAAGGAGATTCAGTGAGTCGGAAAACTTCCTACAAGAAAGCTAGGAAGAGTATCTTCTTCAGAATCAATCCAACACCTGAAGGCAAATATATTAGGAGAAGATCTCATTGAAGAACTTCCAGTCTTGGAAGAAGGACTAGGAGAGTCTTGCTCGAATCCAAAAGCAGCAGAAGCGAAGATCCAGAGGAAGATCTCACCACCAACACTTCCAAGAGCAGAAGGTTGAAGAAAAGATCTCAAGGAAGACCAGAAGAAGCTGCAAGATCAAAGACCTTGGGGAGGTCTCAACGAGCATCCAATAAAAGGCTTGGAGAGCCTTACTAAAGAAATCATCAAAGAAGAACTCATTGGAGAAATCCACTACCAAGGAGAAGCCCCTGATAGTGAAGGACTTGGGACAATTGTCACCATCCGACAACAAGCCCAAGAGGAGAAGAATTTGGCAAGGAGTGCCAAATCCTAGAAGAAGAATCCAGTGAAGACCTCAAGACACTCAAAATCTTGAGAAGAAGATCTTATTTGAAGTCAAAATTCAACAAGAAGCTTGAAGGAATATTCAGACAGAAGAAGCCTACCAAATCCAAGAGATTTGGAGATTGCCTCTCATAGCAAGAAGGCACCACTTTAGAAACAAAGATCTCTTCAAATCTACAGCAAAAGGAGGAGACTACAAGAGGAGAACAAGCCACCAAAATCCTAGGCTCATGAAAGAAAGTTTGAGACCATCTTTTTGGTGAAGATGAAGTTGTTCAGGGCAGCCTACAAAGAGCTGCAACATCTTACTCAAGGCAGCAACTTGGTGATCCTAGACACCAAGATCTACATCCTCTACAGAAGTGGTAAAAAGAGCTTTCAAAAAAAGGTATGCAACTATTGGTGCAAGTAGATTCATTAATTGGATTACTTATCAGATTTGTTTAAGCACCTTAATTTGAATTAAAGTTGCAAAAAGGAGAATTGAATTACAGTATTCAAAAGTGCAAAAAGAGAAAGGTTCATTTGCACTTTAGGAGTTGATTAGATTTCAGAATTTCAACTATCTATCAACTACCTATCATCTACTTTGGAAAGCAAAAGAAGACTAGCTCCTACTACCTTTGCTTATAAGGAAATTGCAGAATAATTCTTGAAGATTCATTTCAGATTATTCTTGATTAGTTGCAGTAAATTGATTAAGTGCATTAATTTTGAGAGTTAATTGGAGTGATAAGGTGAAATTGTTAGTGCATTAAAAGTGAAATTTTATTAGATTCATTTGCACTATTCTATTGCTCTCAAAATATTGTTATTTGTGTTCTTGAGAAAGGCACAAAAATAGAACTTGTCAAAGTATCAAAAGACACTATTAGTGCATAGAGATCTACAACTTTGAGTGGCCTGAGGAAGCCACAAAATCAGCTCAATCCTCCAAGCATTGGAGAAGAAAGTAACCACCAAAAGAGCAGCAAAGGAAGCCTTGAACGAGACTTGGTGAGTCTCAAGTTCAAAGCACAATAAGTTTTCTACAAAAGAAATAGTGCAAAAAAATACAGTAAAAAGAGAGCTTCTATCAAGTGGTTACAAGCTTGGATCCATTTATAAAATATCCAAGCAAAAAGGGGAAGGTGTCTAATCAAAGAGACAACCTCGAAACCCCTCATATTGCATTCAAAATTCTGCCACAAAACCAGAAAATCAGACCTGAAAAAGAGGTGCAAAAGAAGGTGCAATAAGAGCTATTTTATACATGAATATATTACATTGCATTGCACTATCCTAATCTGGTTTATACAAAAAAAGGAGGCAGATTTGAAGGTGTCTCAAGGGCACAACATCCACTGGAAAAACTAGTCAAAGGCGGTCATTCACTAACATCCTTCCAAGCACATCAAAGGAGTCACTCTAAAGGCTCTTACTCCCTCATATTGGACAACCGAACCTGCAAGAGACAAGATGAAAAATCAAAGGGAGAAAATGATATTATAATCAAGAGCAACACTATCTACAAGGAGGACGTATAACAAGTGAGAAAAGAGGAAGATAAAAGCACCATTGGAGCATTCCAGTCTCCACATATTTGAAGCAGAAAATTGGTGCTCAAGCCTCTAGATCGATGCTCCTCAACTCAGCCTGAAACAATCTACAAGCAAGTGCAACTGATCGAAAAAGGAGTTGCGGATATTATAGGGTTTAAAGAACCTCCAAGAAGGATACGTTGAAGGAGCATTATAGAAGATGCCCATGCACAAGGAGGAAGTGACATTTGTCACTTGAGACAAGACCCTAACGCTCCTCACTCGAGCGCTCATCTTCATCAACAAGGGAGTTACAAGCTACAGGTTGGTGCAATGAACATATGAGGAACACTTATCCGAAGGAAAGTTGAGTGCTTCATTAAAATAACGTAACGTCCATACGTTACATGAAAAGAAAATAAGTGTTCTCAAGCATCTTCTACTCCTCAAGCACTCATGAAGAAACGGATATGCCACTTGGCACTCAAACCAAGATTCTCCTCCAATTTAAGAGCATCAACGACCAAGGAATTCAGCGGAGCATTTATGTCCGGGGTCTACGAACATAGGGTACAACGGCAGCATGGAAGCAAGGTGTGAAAGAGCCTTCAATGCTCTAGACAAGGAAGGTCAAAGGCAGACATTAATGATGCCACATTTGGAACATCTAAACCCACGAAGGTTCCAAGCAAATCATTGGAGGAAGAGCCAAAGAAGCAACGTCTATATTGCAGCCCATGCACAGTGAATACAACATCAACTATTGAATGATATAAGGTAAGATTTATTCCCACTATAATATGCTTTCACTTTCTTGGGAGTTATAAGGTTAAACTTAGAGGAATACAACTACATTGAAAGCTATATCTTAAAGGGGAATAATATATCATATCAATATAATATTTGCAATATTAACATAGGAGCAATAAGGATTCTACTGGAATTTATTTATAAAATATTTGCAAATATTATTGTGGTCTAATTTTCCAAAATTTGGGAGTTATAAGGGTTACTACATCAAATTGACTTATTGGAAATTAGATACACTACAATAAAAATCCTAAAGGGATATTTAAAAGAGGTTATTAAAAGCTTTATGCTAAGGTTGGAAATTTATATACTTGTCTCAAACACATCAAAAAAAGGACAAAAGAAATCCAACATCAAAACCTCTTCAAATTGGAAAAGTGCTTAGTTCAATAGGAGCAATAAGGGATAATAAAAGTTGATTTTTGATATTTACAAAACCTTACAAAATCAACCAAAAATTGAACTATCTTTTCAAAAGCACTATATTATATCCCTAGGGAGTCATAAGGGATTCTACAAAACTTGGTAATATCAACATTTATCATAAATTATCAAGTTGCAAATCCATTGGGAAAATATAAGCTTTTTACAAAACCTAAAATTCCATTAGGTGTATACACTCTCATTACTAGGGAGACATAAGGAAGCCTACAAACCTAAGGATCAATAAAGGTTTTATCAAAATCAAGCTTATATATTTAGGAAGCCATAAGTTAATAGCTTTCTAAACTAGGGAGCCATGAGCCTAGCATGATTTTTAATCATACTTCTCCCATGTGTTTTGATATTCACAATCTTGTTTCATCGAGAACCATCTTCCACCGTCTGGCCAGTTGCATTGTTCCAAGACTTTATTGGGTGAACATCCCAATCCTTTCTATGTCTTGTGCCAGACTCTCTTTTTGGCTTCATCTTCTGAGCATCCTCGATGGTCAACCTTTTCATTTGACGTTGATTTTCTTGACTATTTGTCACAACATTCGATGCCTAAAAATCTGCCTTATTATCTGTCCTAGCCAATCTTGTTCCTTCAGATGGTTTTTTTCCCTTTTCGAAGCATCCTTTCTGGATTTCCTAAAAAACCCAGAGCTGCAACAATGCTTTCCTTTTATATGACACTTTGCATGCTCTGCTTACCCATCAGTGCGTTGCTTCTTTTCCTGTCTTGTTTATCCCTAGCCATTCCTTTTGTTTTCCTTCTCGTTGTTTTCTGTCCACAACCATGAAAGAAGGAAAACTCGTCTTCATTGAGCTTGAGGTGTTCGAGCTTGAATCCATTGTCAAAGACATGTGGAAGGACAAAGGAGCGCTGATTGATTTTTTCAAGTTGTTTTCTGGTGTTGATGAGGAGGTGACAAAAGCCTTTGTTGAGTCCTGGAACAAGGGTCTGGTTACTATTCATGGTGTGGAATTTCAAATTAATATCGAGCTACTGGCGGACCTGATGGGACAACCTATGGACGGTAAGGTGATCAGAAGGAATAAGCATAACTAGGAAGTGGAGCTGACATATTTTGAGAAATCCTCGATGATTCACAATATGGTCAAGAAAGGTCTATACCCTCATCATCTCTCCACTCCCTAGAAAGAAATTTTGAAACCTATCATGCAATACCTTACCTCTGATAATCTTGAATCCTAGCTCTACAGTTACCATTTGGCTTTTGTAAACCACTTCCACAAAGCCAAAATGATGAACATTCCTACTACCCTCTTTTGGTCCATAGATTACACCATAACCTCCACCCATAAAAATGAGGAGGGTTTGCCCTGTCATCAAGGGCTTTTTAAAGTCCTTTACAAATTTCTCCTTTTGAAATTCCCCAAAGGAAACATCCCCATCCCAGAGTCTGATGAAGAAAATTCTTCCTCAACTCCCAGTCCTAAAATTTCTAGACCTAAGAGGAAGGAGAAAAATGATAAACCTCTTCCTGATTTCAACATCAGAAAAAAGGTCAAGGTTGAGAGTACGCCTGTTAGATGTTCCCAGAGGCTCAAGCTTAAAGAAATTTCTTAAACCCCTCCTTCCAAGTCTTTTAAACCTACAAAGGACCATTCCAATTCGCCTAATATTGTGGAGAAATACCTTCATAAACTTGTTGTCCAGGAAACCTCTGCCACAATTGATCATCTAGAAATATCCCACATGGCCATCGATAAAGCAATTTCAAGGCTAAAGGATCAGTGCCAAGCTCTTAGTCTCCTGTTCTTTTGTGATACATTCGAGGACATTCCTACCTTTTCTATTGCTGAGGGTCCCTTTGATGCCAAAGGTGACAACAAATATGAGGATGTGGTGGAAATTGCAAAGGAAGCTTGCATTGATGTTCTGAAGGATGTTCCAAAGGACACACCAAAGGATGAAGCAAAGGATACCATGTTGGAGACCGTTGCTGCTTCTCCTATGCATACTGACATTCCTCTCTAAGCGAGGATGTGGTTCCACCTACTGTTGTCTCTTTCCTTTTTCTCTTGTTCCTTCGGTCTGAAGGTTTTGGTCTGGTTTAGTCCTGCTGGCTGAAGGCCTATTTCTTTTTGTTCCTTTTTGTCTGAGGATGGCTTCTTTTTGTTGTAGCAGGATTTTTGCCTCTTTGTTGTGTTCCTTTTAGGGTTCCTCTTGTGTTCCTCTTCTTGTTTCGCTATTGTACAAGGCATTGGGGCACCTTTCAAATGCCCTCTTTTGATAATTAAAATATTTAACTTACCAAAAAAAAGGATGTTTACTTAACAAAATACAGCAATTGCCAATAAGAATAATTGCTTCAGAAAGGAGAAAGCAAGTGCCATAAAACTTGGAATCATGAATTTTCTCATGAAATCTGAAGAAATGTTAGACCTAACTTCAAAAGTAATCCATAGTGAAGCCTTAGAAGATAATTTTGATACTATGGAATGCTATCTTCAAGCCCATCTCAATGAAGCAATTGATAATGGAAAAAAATGATATTTCAATTTCCTTAGACTTTGTGAGTATATTATACATGGCATTGCTCACATATAAACACTACAAGGATGAAAACGTAGAACAAAAATGATTTATAGAACTAATCATAAAGAAGTCAAAACTTAATGAATCATATCTAGAAAAAAAAATTTAATCCTCATGTAGCATTGACACTTCAGGTTCTACTAACTCAAGATCTTATCATGATGCCTTAAGTGGTTGTTCAGAAACTTCTGTACAGATTAAAGATAGAAAAGGAGAATCTTCATTACAAGAACCAAGTAGCAGTGCAACCACCTATGAAAGCACATAAACTAGAATAAAAGGCAAAGCTAAATATGAAGAAGAAGATGAAGCAGATAAAGAAGGAATACAATGCAAAGTCAATTGAAAGAATAACCTTTAGCTACAGGTACAACTCACTCTACATCATCTGAAGACACAGTAAGCAATGAAAAAGAATAAAAATTCCATTATCCAATGGAAGAATATCCACATTGAAGACTAAAATCTTCAATATCCAAATAATGTAATACAGGGAGGTGTTAGAAATAGATTATATTACATCATTTGGGTCATGTAAATGTACCTTCCAAGGTACATACTTAGGGGGAAGTTACCTAGTTTCTTCATGCAATGTAATAAATGCACAAGTGTCAATGTGCAAGTTGTACATGTACAAGTTATCCCTTGCACAACTAGATAGAGTGTTGTCCAAGGAACCTATCTTTTTATATAATGGCCTTATTGTCATAGATCATAGAGCATCACATTGAGCATCACTTACAACATTGTAGAGCATAGCTTAGATAAAGTCACCCATATTGGATATGGGTGCAATGTAGTCCGATAGCATTATTCATGGAGTGTTCATTTCCTCCATAGCTACATTGTATTCATTTCCATCATTTCTATTTATAGCATATTTCAGTCATCTTGTAGATTTACTTTCTTTCATATTATTTTTACATATTTTGATTGCTATCTCCCATTGCATACAACATCAAAAAGCTAACAAGGTGTGCATATGTTATAGATTCAAGTGTTCATCAAGTATGCAAGTGGCAAGTAGATAAGCCAAGATTCATGAGACTTGGCATATGGAGAGCAATAGTCAAGTATCTAAAGAGTCACATTACTATGGCTATATTATGGATACAATGCTCCATAAGAGGAGAGATCGAATACAATTCATAAATCATATTATATGACTATAAGAGGAAGAGGAGAAATAAATCTTGTATACACTTTGAGTGATTAATATTGTAAGTTGTTCTTCATGCATAGTACATGAACGACTCAAGCTATTTACAGTCATATTTTAGTATACAAATGAATGTTATTTAATTTATTATAAGCCTTGATATACATATTAATTTTCTCATATTATTATTATCTTGACCTTTATTATTGTGGCTATTATATATTTGGGGACTTGTGTTATATATTTAGATAATCTGTAATATTTTATGGTAGATAATATATAATAATATTGTAAGTTGCTTGAATTTATGGACCACAAAGTCTTGAAATATTATTAGATATCCAAGATAGACATGATTATATGTGTACTCTAATATGATGAACATTTATAGGTGAACTTCAAAGAAACTAAGCTATTGAACTACCTAATATATAAATAATAATCTAACATCTCATCTCTAACTAGCCAAGAGCACATGGATCTAATAAAATATGGGTAATACATTTTGATGGTGTAAAAACCAAAAATGGAGTAGGTGTAAGCAACTAATTTACACATCCATAGCATGTGCAAGCTAATTTTATGTGTAGAGTATTGTTTGGTTTCACTAACAATGTTGTTGAATATGAAGCACTATACACTAGTTTTAAGAAATTCAAAAATATGAGAGTAAAATAATTAAATATATTTGGTGACTCCAAGCTCATTATGTGGGTAAAAATAATTCACCTGCATCTAAAGACTATCTCCTTAGGGAGAAATTTTTCTTTTATTAGATTTCAAGTTGGCTGGACAGAGGCACAACCAAACACATGAAATAGTTGTCGGGCCAAAGGAAAAGAAGCTAAGGCTAAACAAGCGTGTGTAGTATCAAAATGTATAATTTTTCAATTATACAAGACTGCCAAAATATTGAGACTCTATCATAAGCAATGAACACAAAATTTTCTAGCATCTAGTGTGGTTGAGCCTCAAAATTTGACTAAGGTAAAAGAATTTAGATTTTTGCTTTAGCATCAAACTCAAATTTTGGCTAAGTATGAGAGGTGGAAAATTTTTTGAAATGTTGATGTTAGCAAAGATGTGCAAAATGCCTAACACCCAATGCAATTGATCAACAAATATGGCTAAGTATGATGAGGATCTAACACCCGATATCAAGGCAAATCCTTATTGGATATCAAAATTTGGTTAAGTATCAAAGAGTGCCAGACTTCTAAAGTGTTGACATCATAATGATATGCATAAAATTATGGCAAAGCCAAAGTTAGTATCGAATAGTAAATATGTTAAGATATGAAATTTATAACCTAAGGGCAAAGAAGTTTGAAGTAGAAGCCTATCCGATATCCAATAGAGTGCATTACAAAATTTTAGCTAAGTCTAGAATATGGCTAGACCCTAAAAGTAATGACATCATCAAGGTATGTAAAACATTCAATCATCCAGTAAGATAAATTAGAAAATTGATTGTAATGGGAAGAGTCATATGATAAATGAGGTTGACATCACTAAAACAATAAGAAATCCCAACACATGTGAATTTGGTAGAGCAACAAAGAATCTAGACTTGCTTCCAACAACCAAAATTTAATTTTATAAGATCTCAATAATCATAGGCTTCCCCATTTGACACTTGTCCTAAGTTAGCTTGGTCATTCATGGAGCAATATGTAATAAAGCAAACCAATTAGACAATCTTATAAATTAGATGAAGATATGTAGGACACCACTCTCTTAGATAAAATTAAAGTAAACCACATCAGCATCATGGTGCCAATATAGTTGCATCAAAAATGATCTAGAAAAGATTACACACATGTTGTACTGACCTAACAAGCCTATAATACATTTTGAAAGTAATCATGCCAAGCTAATTGAATGCATATACAAAAATATATATACTTGAATTCAACCCATTCAAAGGATTGGCTCTTAAGCTTTTACAATTGCACAAGTTGTATGATTAAATGATATATACCTCTTAATAAAAATTGAAGTGTTGTTTGGCCTCTGTCAAAGAATATTGTAGAATATGTATGTACATCAATTTTCTTTTGAAAAAAATCAAATGAGCAATTTATTATATAAAGAGTTATTTTGTTATCTAGATTTCTCCCTATATTGTTGTTAGCTTGATTCCTAGAATGTTTGAATGTGTGTGATTAAGTAATTAATATTTTACAAATATTTGATGATTGTTGGTTTATTAGGTAGTTTGGTCTAGTTAAGAGAATGAGACTCTCATGCATTTGTATCTCTTGATGTCGTTGAATCTTGGCCACTTTAAATTCTAGCTTCTAACCCTATGCATTTCTTACTTTATTCTCCAGTCCCTTTGTTAGTTTAGTTGGAACTATAGGAATTGGCCTAATCCAAAGGCTAATTTAGAAGCTATTCTAGGTGTTCTAATCTTGGTCAAGGTATTTAGGGTGCAACTCATCCACTTAGGTAGATTTTGGACCAAGAGTTTTTAGCATACCTAGTGGGACCCAAATCTCACCAAACCTGATTGAGTAGAATTATGGTGATATTTTACTCTAATAGATCATATTTAGCATCACTTGGTAACTCTACTAAAATAAATTATTCTTATAGTACCTATCCATAATTTTATTTATAGGCCTATGCTCACAAGAGAAACAACCAAGAAGTTGGATGAACTAGTATAATTTGTGGAATTATATGCATTAAGATTTAGAAGACGTAGATATCCATCATCTTCCTAATCGAATCCTACAAAAAGTGTAGGGTCTACACATTTTATCTCTTTTTACTCTAATCATCCTAATAGATTAGAAAAAATGGCTAATCTTCCACCTCAATAAAAAAAAAATTATTGGAATAATATCGAACCACTAAATCTGGCAAATCAAAACTCGATCCCTCAAGCAACTTAAAATATTTGCCAACATATGATGGTACTAGGAAGATAGCATATGATAATTCTTAAGATATAGCTTCCTTAGCTACTATCCATAGTATTTAGGAGGATGATGTTGTTATAATGTTGTTGTTGCTATTATTAACAGGGAAGTTATTATATTGATATCGAATCCTTCAGGATGGGAGTATCCCTTCATAGGATTAGCTTGTCAATAGACTAGTTCAAGAGTTTAATGAGCTAGCAAACATGTTCTCATTATTGACCTAGCTCACCACAATACAAAGGCACCCTCAAGAAATAATAATATATTTTAACATCATATTTAGCAAGACTTGGAAAAGAGTCCCACAAGATATTAAGCCAACAATCCCTAAGCATTGTACTATTATTTATGTGCTTTCAATCTGGATCCAATATTATTGATATACCAATCCAAGGTGTTGTTATTTCCTAATATTTATCAAGTTTCTATAACTACAAAGAATATGCTAATTATTATAGGCAAACTTCCTCCCAAAAATACAATGTTGTATTTTCCACAAATCTATAGTTTAGACATTAAACACAAACTCCAGTCACAACTACACATCTACCAAATATAGCTCTAATTCATACAATGAATTTTATAGCATTACCAATGGAACGTCCAATACCAGTATTATCGACACCTCCTACCATACTAGCATTGCCTTCCCCTAAACCTCAATAACTAGTCAACATGAAGGAAATAATGGTGGCATTAAAATTTGACTAGTGAAATCACCACTATGAAAAGAAGAGAAGTTGAAAGAAATTTCTAGCCCAAGAGATTTCCATACATGATAAAATACCAAGGAGCCTCTTCTAGTGGCACTGATAAAAATCCTAATGTAGTATATGGTAATTAGGAGGATAACCCTTCTACTTCAACATCTAAAGCCAATTATTGGTGCTCAACCTACAATGACCCACTTAGTGAAAACACTTGTATGCTTCACTAGCATAAAAAAAAATAGCTGCAACTAAGAGGGTAGAAAGAGCAAAAAAAGAACCAAGATAATATGCTTTGGAAAGCATATAAAAATTTGATGGTGTAGGATCCTACATAATAAGAGCCTATATCTATCTTGACCTAGTTTAGTAATAAACCATTGCATGTAGATCCCAAGAGACTGGATCTATTCAAAGTCCCATATCAGCAAACAAAGCAATCAAAAAATAAAGTGCCTCAACCTAATTAGAGAAGGGAGAAACCTCCAAAGGAGCATCCTAAAGATAAACAAAATCCAAAGCAAGAAAATGTAGTTGAAACCCAAGAATAAGCTAGGAATAAATTTGTTTTTATTTGTTTATAAAAAACACCCTTTTCAGGGTGCCACTTCTAGGTAAGACCCAAGGAGGTAAGGGTATCCATTCCACAAAAATAGCCTAGGGATAACACCTGGCCTACCCCATTAAACACACTCAAAGAGCATACCTAAAACAACAAAAACACAAACTACAAAAAACAAACAACAAAACACAAAAAATACACAAAAAACACAAAACAAACAAACAACAAAAACATAAAAGAAAAAATAAAATAAAAACAACACAAAAACATGAAATACAAAAAAAACCCAAAAACAAAAACAAAATAAAAACTAAACAACACAAAAACAACACAAAAACAACACAAGAACACAAAACACAAAAAAACAACAAAAACACAAAAAACATGAAAAAACAAAAATATATAACATAACACAATAAACACACACACACACTAAAAAAATAAAAAGAATAAAAAAACATAATCCTCTATTTCCAGACCAATCCAAAAGGCCTTTTAGCCAAGATTCAACAAAGGAAACATAAGAAAGAAATATCTGAGCAAGGAACTGAAAAACCCTGACTAAACCAGAGAGAAGCTAATACAAAGAGAAAAGGAACAAGGTAATATTATAATTGGAGCCAAAAAAAGAAAGGATAGAAATAAGAGCATCCCTGATTTGCAAATCCCACCAGACTTTTCATCCCTAATTTGCATTTCCCCCAATCATTTCATCCAAAAGCCTTTGGTAGACAACTTTACCCCTTCTTTTTGAATTTGAACCACATATGTTTTCCTTTCTACTTTTTATTTGTATCCAACTTCATTTTTTTATTAGATTTTTCACTAACTCTTGATTGCTCTAGATTTAAATCTATTTCTGCAGATTGAGAATACATGACTAAATCTTGATTCATAGATCCCTAGGATCCTCCTTGAGAACTAAAGCCTTGTTTGACCTTCTTCTCCATTTTATGTTTTTGCTGGTGAGTTTTCCCTTGCTAAGGATAGATCTTAAAATTATTGTTAACTAGATCAGTGGCTATCTCTGATGATTTTTTTGAATATTTTTGGGTGGGAAATTTGTGAGCTATCCAAAAATTGGGTTTCCAAAATCTCCATCTTCATAGAATCATCCACATCCTCTAAGTCATCTTCCACTGCAAGTTTTGAAAACCTATTATCTAAGGAGGTTGACTTATCTGTAGGCTTCATTTTCTTAGTAACATGCTTTTTTTTAAGAACCTAAAATCCCTCTAGGCCTTGATACTACTTTGTTTTCTCCAAGACTACATATTTACAGTCATTTACTAAGTGGTCATATTTATGATAAACCCAATACCTAAAGTGAATGTTTTCATAATATTATTGCTCCCAAGTTTCTTCCCCAAACTAAAAAATGATTAATTTGGTAGGGAATTATTAAATTCTATGAGCACACAAATCCAAGCATAAATAAAATGCTCACACCATATTATGCTATCTGCTATCATCATGTAGGAGCCTAAAGTGTTACCAATAGCTAGGAAGACTATAGGATTCTAGAATTGAACTGGCTAACCAAAAAGTCTGACCCAAATAGGTCTTACTTCAGGCATTTCCTCTTCCACCTTAAATAAAGCATGCCAAGGTTTCATGAACAAACCAACTCGACCAAAAAACCAAGGACCACCCTGGAATATTGGTTGTCTATCCTCCTCATTAGCAAATAACACCAAAAAATATCCATTAGGATAATTTGAGATGCTAAACTCACCTAAAGTTCTCCATTGCTACAAAACCTAAATTTTAAAAGCAGGTAAGGATGGTTGAAAGCCCAAGAATCAATATATCAACCCTCATTACTCCATTGTAGCAATTCCATCTTGAATGTCAGATTGTTGTAGATTAACAACTGGATATCCATTAGCTGCTCACATGCAACAACTTGGGATCAATCCTCGACATACAAAGAGGTTGATGCAAAAAACCTCGTCATCCAATTAGAGTTATTGGAGGTTGAGTGCCCCTTACATCTTTCAAATTCATTCTATCCATAGTTCCACCTGGTCCCTTCCTTGCATCCTCCCTCCTATGGCTCTTACTCTTCAGACCCTTATCTTTTATCCATTAAATTTCGGCCATCAAAAAGCTTGTTTTAAGAATATTTACCCTAGGAAAAAAATAGAATTTCCTTTTGTTACTAAGCAATAAATAATAGAAGCAACACAAGAATATCGAAGGATATTTGATAAACTAAAAAAAATAGAGAAAATAAAACCAGAGTCTTTGAGTTTTAACATTATGGAGGAACTTAAGAAAACTCCATCCAAAGCAAGCATGTATGATGCCCTGATGATTTTGAGACAAATTGACCTTCTTTGGGAACCATTGAAATCCACCTGGTCTGAAGATAAATAATAGCCAAAATTAGCATAAGGTAAATCTATGTCAAGAACAAGAAAAAATAGGCCTCCTTTTTACATGTCCTTGCATATGGAAGGATGGGTTGTGCATAATTGTATGGTATATTTTCGAGTCACAATGATAATAATATCGAAATTAATATGTGAAGCAATGGGTGTGGAGTACACACAGTCCAGTTTTTAACTGCTTCAGCCAGATGGACCCAAGTCAAAATTGTCAATGTGATTAAATACATACTCATGGTGCTCCACAAGATTTCTTAAATAATAGGCATGCATAAGGTGGTCATCGTAGGCTTAGAGCCATACTTTGGCATCTGTATCTCTCAAGAATTTACAACCAAATTGGGCAAATATTTATCCTTAGACTACTCACATAAGAAAAAATTTCACAAGGGAAAGAAGGTGAAAATATCTACAAAAGATCCCTCCATGTACCATATAGAGAAAATTGAAGAGGAAGAGAATAGTGTAAGCATGATTAATGATGAGGTTGATCTAGTAGAAGACATCATAGATGAGTTGCAAACTGAAGATGATTTTTCCCACAAAAAATTCAATTTTATGATCAAAATAAGGATAGGCACCTATTAAATCTTGAAACTAGAAGAGAAAAATCTCCCATCCATGTCAAATAAAGAACTCTAACAAACAAAAATTGGAAACTATACTTTGATAGAGCATAATGGTGCTACTATTACCCTTTGAGGGAGTGAAGCACCTCTCATATCGTCTAACCTAGAGTTGCATCAATAATGCAGTAAAATATGAGGCATTATGGATAGAGTTGAGAGAAGTAGAGAATATGGGAATAAATCTATTGATGATTTATGGAGATTCTGAATTGGTAGTGAATCAGGTTATTGAAAAATGAAGCAGCAAGCAACATTACTTGAAATCTTATTCAAATAAAGTATGGGATTTTTTTGAAATCTTTGAAGCTCTAAATATAAAGGTAATCCCTAGATAATAGAATTCCCAAAGTGATGCATTGTCTTCCCATGGAGCTAATTTCTTCCTAGTTTTTTATTTTAAAAAAATAAATATTTGTTAAACTTTCATTTAGGCCTTCAATGCCAAATAAAGATACTTTCTGAAAAGTGTTTGATAATGATGAACAAATAGTGAATTTCTTATTTTAGGAGGCAACTTATGCAAATGTGACTAAATATATGCTCAAAAAATATAAATAAAAAAGGTTGTTCAACTGAAGAACAACCACATTCCTAAAGGTCTAATTACTCTTGAGAGTTTGTTTGATAATAGTGACTGGCCAGTGACTGGCCAAATGATCAAAAAATAAAAATTGTTGAACAAAATTTCACAAAGGTTCTATTTGAACATGGAAGGAAATTTAAAATTAGAGTGCAATGCTTTCAAGAAGTTAAATAACTTCTAATCTCATGCAAATAATTTAGCGATATCATTGCATGGAGCTATGAGGACTTCAATTCTATAGCAAATAAACTATCCAATACATAATAGAACCACTGCCTAATGCTAAGCCATTCTAACAAAAAAAAAATCTAATGAATCCTAAGATAAAAGCACTAATGAATCAAGAGCTACTAAAGCTACTTAACACAAATATTATTTACCCAATAATGCACTCCACATGGGTAGCTAATATGGTGCCTATCAAAAAAATGAATGGAGACATTCACATGTGTGTGGATTTTTGAATTATGAATAGAGCATATTTAAAATATAATTATCCTCTACTACAAATAGATCAAATTTTGCACTCTATTGTTGGGGAAGAGAAATTCTCCTTGCTTGATGGATTTTGCAGCTTTAATTAGGTGTAGATCAAAGATGAATATTAATACAAAGCCATATTCACTACTAATTGGGGAACATTTATCTACCAAAGGATGCCCTTCAACCTATCCAATGTAGGAGGGCGGTTTCTCTATCGGCTCTGGCGATTTGGCTTTTGGCGGGAAATTTTTTGTGACGGCGTCTGGTGTTGCTCGAGGGACTCTGGCCCGAAGATCTTGCCTAGGGCTTTGGGGGGTTGTTTCTGCTTTCGCCTGAAGGTTCTTTAGTGGTCCCGGGAGGGCCCGATGGGGTCTCCCTCCCTGTTTCTCCCGTTGGGAGAAAGACCTCATATGCCGAGAAGTTGAAAGATTTTCCCTCGCCTTCCACGGACGGAGCTCGACGAAATGCTTTTCAATCGATACTCAAGACTATTGCCAATGGCCCAAATGCTCACCGCGTTAATGGATGCCTCCCACAATCTTCCTCCAGGCCTAAGATTGTAATAGAACCAATGCTGGTCGAAGATACAATCGTCTACCGAGCTAATCACGACTTGATCTGCAAATTCATGGGCATCCGGCCCACACTAAATTTTCTGCATACCTGGGTTCGTCAGAACTGGGAGCCACACGGTGAGTACTCTCTATGGCCTATAAGCAATGGGTATTTCATCATAAGTTTCTCTTCTTTAGCAGATAGAAACAGAGCATTTGAATCAGAAAAGAGAAACCATGGACCAGCAGGGTTATTTGTCCAACCCTGGAGAGTGGGTTTCGACCCCCACATCGAACCCACGGCTATCCCGGTCTGGATCCGGCTGTACGCTCTCCCAATGGAGTTTTGGGGTGAGCAGGTTTTGGAATTAATAGGTAATTCCCTAGGCAGATTTCTGGGAGTCTCCAAAGATACCATAGAGGGCAATTCTGCTGTCTTTGCTAGAATATGTGTAGAGATGGACATTAGTCAGCCTCTACCAGCTGAGGTGGAACTTGAGCTTGCAGGAGTACCCTGGATCCAAAGAGTTAGACTATGAGGCCATACCTTTCAGGTGCCGAGTATGCCATAAGCATGGACATTTGGCAAGGTTCTGCCCAAACGTAGTGAGCACAAAAACGGAGGCTCCGAGTGGAATGTCAAACCGCCCTAGAGAGGGTAAGTCCAGTCCGGCCAATGAACCCTCTAGCAATTCTCCAGGTCCTGATGCTCAGCAGGATGGCTTTGAACAGGTGAAACGAAAGAGAAACAAAAAGAAAAATGGCAAGGAGCAGTTACAGCTCAAGCCAAACAATCGGTATGAAATTTTTAAGTCATTAGTGGATCTGGAGGACCAATCTATGGAGGGAGTGGTTGGGAATGGTGAGAATGTCAACACTCCACCTCTTGTTTCTCCTTCCTTCACTCTTGTAGTAGAACAGGTGACTGTGCCAGCTGAGTACCTGCAGTCAGAGAATCCAGGGGCTTTGGTTATACACTCCCCAGCACAACCGGCTATAAAAGATGTTACCATGGGAAATGCAGATAAAAACAGAGAAAGGCCTGCTTTAGGGATTTCCCAGGTGGAAAAGAGATCAAGAAACAATAACTCTCAAGGAGCGGGAAGAAAATCCAATAAGGAACTACTAACAGCCCAAGGAGATAAGCTAATAAATGGAGGATTGGTGAGGACCATTGATTCTTATCGCTCTCAAGGTTTTCAATGATTATTCAATCTTGGAATATTAGGGGTTTAAACAACAGAACCCATCAATCTATTGTTCAAAGACTCTTAGAAAATCGTAAAACAGACTTTTTGCTTCTTCAAGAGACCAAAATGTCTTTAGATATTATGAGTAAAACCGCTACTAAAATCTGGCGGGGAGCTGGGTATATGGACGTGGCTGCCCAAGGAGCTTCAGGTGGAATTGTTACCCTTTGGAACCCTCTGGTCTGGACTGCTTTAGAACATGTAGCTTGTAGGGGTGTACTTACTTCTCTCTTCAGAAATAACTTCAATTATGAGCTGGTCCTTATAACCAACTTTTATGGGGCCCAAGATCTTGATGGCCAGAGGCTCCAATGGGACGTTGTTCACAACATGAGAGCATACAGGGAGTGTTATGACTGGATTATTGCAGGGGATTTTAATGCAAAAATTATCTGTTCGGGACCAGGAAGGTGGCTCCCCTATTTTGGATCCAGGGGATCGGCTTCTGATTGCCCAAGTTCAGGCCTTTAATCTAGTGGACGTTCAAGGCCCTAGTGTTTTTTTCACTTGGACAAACAAGAGAAAGGAGCCACATAGCAGGAAGGTCAAGTTAGATCGCTTTTTGGTCTCGGAGGAGGCTTTTGTTAAATGGACTTTTAAGTTCCAGATTTTGGAGGGCCCTATTTCGGATCATTTTCCCATCTTGCTTGAGGGAGGGACTTCGAGAGGACAGCACCATAGGCCTTTTAAATTTGAGAATTTTTGGTTACAAAAGGAGGACCTTCGACAGAAAATTTCTCATTGGTGGACAGAAGGCCGTCCACCTTTTGGGACAACAATGTTCAAATTTCATAAACAGCTTCAATTTGTCAAATTTCAATTGAAACAGTGGAGGAAAGGAAACAAGTCGGATTTCCGGGCCCCAAAGGGCCCCCTTGGTGGCTAGATGGGAGGAGGTTCGGAAACTTTTTAGGGAAGGATCAATTACTCGAGCAACTCAAATCGAAGATGACGAACTCGCGTAAAGCGGTTGAGGACATTGACAACCAAGAGGAGTTATACTGGAAACAGAGGGCTAGAAATACTTGGTTATTAGAGGGGGACAGAAATACCAAATTTTTTCATCGGTCAACTTGTGCTAGGAGACAGATGAACAATATGGAAGTTCTCAAAGATGAACAGGGAAATGTCTTCGATACTATTCCTGGTATGCACTCCCATGCTATCGATTACTTTTCTAAACTTTTTAAGGAAAGTATGCAGCAAGATATTGAGGCTCAGAACGAAGTTCTTAATGTTATTCCTCCTATTATCTCTGAAGAGGACAATCAGACCCTGCTTAGACCCATTGAAAGGGATGAACTGAGAAATGTGGTCTTTGGTATGAGTACTGGAAAATCTCCTGGTCCAGATGGCTTTCCTATTGAATTTTTTTAGGCTTTCTGGGATACCTTGGAGGAGGATGTTCTGGTCATCATCGAGGAATCCAGGATCCAATCGAAGAATGCTCGAGGCGATCAATCACACCTTCATTGCTTTAATTCCGAAAGGGGAAGCGGGGACTCATATCTCTCGATTTCGGGCCTATTGCTTTATGCAATGTGATTTACAAAATCATCACTAAGATAATGGCTGAGAGGCTTAAACCCCTTCTTCATAGCATCATTTCTCCTGAACAGGGGGGCTTTGTTGAGGGAAGACAAATATTGGATGGGGTGGTTTTGGCCCAGGAGGCCATCCATTCAATGCAAACTTCGGGCAACAAAGGCATGTTCATTAAACTGGATATGTCCAAGGCTTATGACCGGGTGGAGTGGTGCTTCTTGTCGAAAATGCTGGCTGCCTTTGGCTTCTCTCAGGAATGGATTGATTGGGTTATGAGTTGTGTTTCTTCTCCCTCTTTTTCTGTTCTCATTAAGGGCCTTCCCTCGCTTCCTTTCGGTGCCTCCCGTGGGCTCCGCCAGGGAGACCCTTGTTCTCCCTATCTCTTCCTTCTCTTGGCTGAAGGTTTGGGCAGACTGTTTTTGAGGAGAAGGCAACAAGGTCTGCTTTCTGGTATCAAGGTTGGGGAGGAAACTCTGACTCACTTGCAATTTGTGGATGATACGGGTCTGGTTGGTGCGGCCACTCTTTGGGAAGCTAGAGGAATCAGAGATACTTTGAATTTCTACCTAAGGGCTTCAAATCAGGTTCTAAATGACAGGAAGTCCAAAGTGGTCTTTTTCAATCTCGACCAACGGCTTCAGGAGCGCGTTATTGAGATCCTGGGCTTCACAAGGACTTCTCTTCCAATTGTTTACCTGGGGGTTCCCCTTCATTTCAAAAAGTTAAATATTGATATTTGGAAGAACCTGTTAGCAGGCATCAAAGACAGAATGAATCATTGGGCCCATAAATGGCTAAGCTACGGGGGTAGATTAACCTTCTTGAAATCAGTTATTCAGGCTTTGCCGATCTATAAATTCTCAATACTGGCTGCCCCTCATACCATCTGGAAAGAGCTGGACAAAATGGCTAGAATATTTTTATGGGAAGGCACAAAAGGGAAGAAAAAATGGGCCTTGGTTGGGTGGGACAAAGTTACCCAGCCTAAGGATAAAGGAGGGCTGGGCTTGAGAAGTTCTATGCTTAATAACAGGGCTTTGGCTGGAAAACTGTATTGGAGGTGGGTTTCTCAGCCATCCTCTCTCTTCAGCAGAATTCTTTCCAGTAAATATTTGGGGCATGTCCACCCCAATGAGGTGGGTCGCTTTCCCTTGGAAGGTCCTGGTTCCTTAGTGTGGCAGACTCTCAAACTTGGGTCCCAGATTATCAAAGATCAATTATTCTGGAAAGTGGGGAAAGGAGACAAGGCTCGTTTCTGGACTGACTCTTGGGACCAAGCATCCGCCCATTATTGTTATGTTCCCCGAGCTACAACCTATCATGACCGCCTTAGAAGCCCAGGGTTGGATCCTTATTGATAATTATCTTCTTACCAGTCATTTGGGGGGGTATACTTTTAAAAAGTTTAAGCGATGGGAGGAGTGGCCAATTACTGTCTCTTCGGAGTTGGCGCCTATCCTGCAAAAAATCTTGTCAGAAAGGTTCCTCATGGGGAAGGATGAGGAAGATGAATTAGCCTGGGGCTATGGAAGCCTTGGAGTCTACTCAGTTAAGGCTGGATATGAAGAGATCCTCCCTGAGCCTCCCCCACACTCTTTTCCGGTTCAGCATTGGAGAAGGATTTGGCATTCAAAGGGTTGGCCGAAAGTGAATTTCTTCGCTTGGCAACTTATGCATAATGGTCTTCTCACCTTTGACAATCTCAGATGTAGGGGTTTCAATGGCCCCTCTCAATGTGCTTTATGCCTCCAACATGAGGAAACTGCAGACCATTTGTTTTTTGAGTGTCCTTTTACTCATCAGATTTGGGAACGCTAGTTCTCTCAATTTAAACTCCAGGCTAATGGTGTTCTCAACCGTACCAATATTTGGGAAAAATGGAAATGGGGCAGGTTCAATTCCATAGCTCTCCGAACTGGCTGGCAGTTAGGCTTTCTCTTCATTTGGTGGCAAGTTTGGTTGGAGAGAAACGCCCGGATCTTTAGAAACACTTTCTCCTCGATTGACGGCGTTTGGCAGGTCATCTGGAGCAAAGTCACAGAAACTGTTGCTACTTTTGTCAATGAAAAGAATCAGGCTACTCTTGGGCATCCTGAAGAGGGGGTTGAGGGTCTTGAGAGGCAAGACAGATCATGCTGGAAACCTCCCCCTGAAGGCTGGATCAAGATCAATACTGATGGGGCTGCAAAAGGCAACCCGGCAACGCAAGAATTGGTGTTGTTTGTCGGGATCACTCGAGTGCGGTTCTTTACTGGGAATTGCAGGGATTGGGCAGAGCCACGAACAATGAAGCCGAAGCCTTGGCCATTAAGTCAGCGTCTATCTGGGCTGTTAAGCAGGGTTTTCGGAGGATAATTCTTGAATCTGATTCTCAAGTCCTGATCGGCGCTCTAGATTGCTTGCGAAATTTCTCTTTAAAAGCCCGGAGACTCGCGGATGTTGATATCTCAAATCAAGGAGTTATGGAGGGAGTTAGATGATGTCATCCCTGTGTATGTGAGTAGAAATCTGAACACGGTAGCTGACTTCCTTGCGAAGATGGGTGCTGAGAAAGAGGTAGGTGTTCAGCTGCACAGTGATATGCCTATGATAGATGAAGAGATTCGGAGTGGTCTGGAACGATCCCTGCATCCATGAGCTCAAAAATGACTAAGGTTAGTTTCTGTCGTGATATCGCGACATATTGCGCCGTCGCGACCCTGTTTGGTATTCTGTCGCGATTTCGCGACATGTTGCTCTGTCGCGACATGTCACTCTGTCGCGACATGTTGCTCTGTCGCGACCTATCCTGGAAAACTGTAGCGATTTCGCTACCCTTTTGGTTGCTGCGGCTTTGGGAGGAAAATTGTAGCGATTTCGCGACATGTTGCGCCGTCGCGGTCGTTGATGAGAAGGTGTCGCGATGTCGCGACCTTTTTGGTTGGTTTTGCTGCTGGAGGAAAAGTGTCGCGATATCGCGACGCTTTGAGAAAAATTGCATGAAAGGGAAAAACCGTCGCGATATCGCGACAATTTGTGTGAAAAGCTACTCTAAGGAAAATTCGTCGCGATTTCGTGCCTTTTTTGAGGAAAGGACACAAAGGGGCATACTTGTTGCGATTTTGAGATGTTTTGAGCAAAATTTAGTTAAGGGGAAAAACCGTCGCGATATCGCGACCTTTTTGAGAAAAGCCTCCCAATGGATTATCACCTGTCGCGATTTCGCGACATGTTTATGGAAAGGAAGCACAGGGGCAAACCTGTAGCGATTTCGCTACAGTTCTGGAGAAAAATTGCTTGCAGGAAAAACGTCGCGATTTCGCGACTAGTTTTGGTAATGGGCACCTCGGGGGTGAACATGTCGCGATTTCGCGACACTTTTGCGGATGGGGCGCCCATTGGTTTTCTTGTCGCGATTTCGCTACACTTTCGGCCAAGTGGGGCTCCAAGGAAAAGTCGTCGCGATGTCGCGACACTTTCTCAAAGTTGCTGATCAAAGGGGTCCTCGTCGCGATTTCGCGACAGTTTCGGGGAGCAGGTGCCTTCAGGCTTCTCATCGCGATTTCGCGACGCTTTTGGCGTTTGGGTGATTTGGTGCTGTGCTGTCGCGATTTCGCGACTTTTTTCGTGTGTTGTGGTTCCGGCGCTTTTTGTCGCGATATCGCGACATGTCACGATTTCGCGACTTGTCGCGTTATCGCGACTGGTTGTTGTGGCGCGACGGTTGTTTGGTTTGGTGTCGCGATTTCGCGACATGTCGCGTTTTCGCGACATGTCGCGTTTTCGCGCCCTTTGTACTTCTGGTCTCTTTGCGCTTGGTTGGGATGCCCTTTCTCCCTCTTGTAACTGTCTTTTGTTTTAATACAAGTTTTTTTCATTTTTTTCAAAAAAAAACCTATCCAATGTAGGAGCTACATTTCAAAGGGCCATGGATTTAGATTTTAGTAAGCTAGTGAATAACGTTATATTCATTATTTATATATATTTATGGTCTTCTCTTATTAGAAGGAGAAGCATATAGAGCATATTCAACTATTTAAAAAAATAAATAATTTGGGGTGTCACTAAACCTAAAAAGTCAATTTTTATGGTCCATGAGGGCAAATTATTGGGACATGTATCTAATGAGGGCCTATAAATTGATCCGAATAGAGTAAAAACAACACTAGCACTCCCACTACCACAAAATAAGAAAAGCTTGCAGTCATTCTTTAGGTAGATTAATTTTATTTGGAAATTTATATATGAATTTTCTCAAATAGTGAAGCCAATGAAAATATGCTAAGAAAGGATGCAATCTTCACTTGGACTGAATCCAAAAAAGATGCTTTCAAAAGCATAAAAGAAGCCATAACTAGAGCCCTAGTGCTAGCAAATCTCAACTATCAAAGATATTTTATTCTCTATGTTTGGTGTAGAAGAAAGCTACACAATTGTTCTTACTCAAAAGAATAGAGATCACAATGAGCAACCCATAGCTTTCCTAAGTCTAATGCTACACAACTATGAAGAATGTTACTTCATTGAGAAATAGATATTTACCCTGATGAAATATCTAAAAAAGGCATCACATATCTTAGAGTAAAACAAAAGTATATGTTGTGCATTTGGACATTCAAAACTTTATAGTGCAAGGGAAGCTAGGCAAAAAAAGAGCGAGACGGATTACAAAAATCCAAGAATATGATGTGGAAATCAAATCAATTAAGTTGGTGTGAAAAAACTCTACAACACTAGATGCCAATTTGTTGATTGAAGAACAAGAAGAGTTGTAGCTTGTAGAGGCTAAATGGAGCAGAGCAGTTGGGTAGATCAATTAATCTACTTTCTTCAGACCAAAAAGTGTTTGAAAGGATTCACAACCTCTCAGAGATGAAGGTACAGACTTCAAGCTATGATCTATGTTATGATTTATGGTGTCTTGTATAAAAAATTTGGATGGCATACTCTTGAGATGTATTGGTTCAAACAAAGCAAAAGAAATCTTGGATGAGTTTAAAAAATTTGGATGGCATACTCTTGAGATTGTTTCTTAGGTGGACACTATTTTGGTCAAACCACAATCACTAAAATTTTATAGAATAGATATTATTAACCGACTATATTCATTGATACATTTAAAGCTACTAGTAATTGCAATAATTGTTAAAGATTTGTTGGGAAGAGAAAGAATCCAACAATGCCCCTTCAACCAATCATTGTAGAAGATCCCTTCCAATAATGATGATTAGATTTTATTGGGGTGATCAATACAAATTATTATTCAAGACATTATTTCATCCTTACGACAATTGACTATTTCACTAGATGGTTAGAGGCCAAAGCAACCAAGCATGCAGATAAATATATTGTTATCAACTTTTTAGAAAGATTGATCACCAGGTTTTGGATACCTACGACAATAGTATCTAATCATGGTGGATATTTCATAGATCATGTATTTTTCTAGAAAGCATGGAATATATTGGAAAGCTTTATCTAATTACTACCCATAGGGTAACGGACTAGCAGAGTCCACAAACAAAAATTTAATGAAAATAATCAAACAAAATATTGGTGACAACCCAAAAAGTTAGCATTTGATGCTTAACCAAGCATTATGGGCAGATAAAATTATGGTTGAGAAGGCTTTGAATACCACCCCTTATGCTTTAGTTTATGGAAAGAAAGTTGTGTTGCCAATACATCTATAATTACTGACCTTGAAGTTTATTGGTCAAACAAAGCTAGAAAATGCAAGACCTATTGAAAGAAGGATGACATAATTGTTGCTACTAGAAGAAAAAAAAAAATCTTATAATAGCTTTTTCCAACACCAAACACTTATAAAAATATGGTTCTATAAAAGAACATCCCAAAATTATTTAAGGATGATGACTTGGTACTTAAATGGGATGCAAATTGAGCTAAAATAGGAGAGAATAACAAGCTAGAATCACTTTGGTCCAAACCATATCTAATATTAGGAAGGAAAGCACTTAATGCATATAAGATTAAATATGTGGATGGTCATATTTTTGGAAATATGAGCAAGTTTTGTTGTCATTGATGTCAAGAAGTCAGCACCAGTAAGAGTCAGTTTCAGTGAGCAACATCAGTTTCAGGTTCCGTAATCAAGTGCAAAAGAAAGTTTCCTTCCAGGTGGTCAGATGAGGTTTAAAGGGCAAAAGGAAGGCCCAAGAAAAATAATATTATAATAATTTATTATAATATTAAAGGTGCAAGAGATTTAATTAATTATAATAGTTTTATTATAATTTAATTTATAAATTAATTTAATTAACTTTTAAAGTTATTAAGTTAATTTTAAATTAATTATAATTTAATTATATATTAATTTATAGGTTAATTAAACTAACCCTAAGCATAGGGTTATAAAATTCATAATTCAAATTTTTGAATTATCGCCGACGTCATCGAAGGCATAGCCCAATGCATATAAAGGAGGGAAAGGCCTTGGTAAATATTTCATCCATGATCAAAGTTTAATGGTGTGTTTCGTGCGCAAAGCAAAGGATCGATCATGTGTTTTTTAAAGGCTTATAGAGGCAGTGAAAAGGACAAGGAGGAGAGGCTTTTGGTTTACATTCCAAGGTGCACTGTAGCACAACCGGTAGCAAGGGAAGGCGCTAAGTCTTGGCCAATGGAAGGTGCAGGGATCGAATCCCGTGGGCTTGAGTTTTTGTGAAGCGAGATTTGTTTTGAGGTTTGCATGCCAGGAAGGAGACAAAGGGAAGGTGTGAGCCTTCTCCTTTGTGTGGAGGCTCGTAGCCCACGTGGTGGGTGCACGCCTTGCTAAGGTGCCTAGCTGTGGATAGGTTTCATGTTCGAAACCCGTCGAAAGTGTTTTGCTAGGCTAAATAAGGTATGCACCAATTTTTCTCTTGCTAAGGTTGTAATTTCGAAGGTTGCTTTGCTGTGAAAAATAAAGGTTGATTAAAGTTTTTGAGGGAGATATAAGGGTATTAAAAATTAAATATTTGATTTTAATTTTTGGTGATTAGAGTTTATGAAGTTGGAGATTATAAGGGTTATAAGGACTTTGCTATACTTGTTGTTAAGTGTAGTGTTATGGTGAAATTATTAAATTGAATATTGTGAGTTTGGAGATTATAAGGTGTACAAAAGGATTTATTATTTTGTATGAAAGATAATCTTTGAGAAAATTATTTTGTGGAGATCTTGAGATAGGTTGTGGTAACCTAACCCTAGTATTGGTAAAGAAAATTTTGATTGTGGTTAAGACAGGTTTTGAAGACATATCTCCATCAAAATAAAAGGTATGGGTAAATCTTCCTTGTGAGAAAAATATTGTTGGATTGGATGTTATGAATGCTAAGTTGGAGTGAAAAGGATTGTTTGATAAGCATTGTTGAGTTTGATTGTTAAAGGTTTTTCTGAGTAAGAGTTGATGATAAAACCTTGTTTGATAAGCATTGTTGGAAATATTGAGTGAGCTTTCATATGCATGAACTAGGGTTTGTGAAAGAACATGAGTATCATTGTTATGTGAAGTTGAGAACTATCTTGAACTAGGGTTTGTGAAAGAACATGAGTATCATTGTTATGTGAGATTGTTTGATAAGCATTATTGGAAATAATTGAGTGAGTGTTCATATGCTTGGACTAGGGTTTGTAAGCAAGAAGTATTTCATTGAGTGATTGATTGAGTGGAGTTGATTGAGCCTAGTCAAGTGGAAGTGTTGAAGTGATAGTTCTAATTATATGAAACAAATTGTTCTATATTCTAAATTGATTTGAGAAAGAGATTGAAAGTGATTGAGCATTGTTGTGAGTGTGAAGCATATTGAGTCTCTAACAATTCTCTATATGTTTCTATGGTAAAAAGAAAGAGATTGAAAGTGATTGAGCATTGTTGTGAGTGTGAAGCATATTGAGTCTCTAACAATTCTCTATATGTTTCTATGAGATTGGACAAGTTCTAGTGAGGACTTGTTGAGCAGATTTGAGGTAAGTCTTTGAGAAGACTTGTGGATAGATTGGTGTGAGCTTTTATGGAAGCTTACAATACAGATTTGAAGATAGAGATTGAGAGTATATTGGACAAGTTCTAGAGAGGACTTGTGGATAGATTAGTGTGAGATTTTGTGGAAGCTTACAATGCAAAGTTGAGACAAGTCTTTGAGAAGACTTGAGAGCAGAGTTGATTGATTGATTTGTTCAAACCTTGAGTTAAGGTTTGGAGTAGATCTAGTAGAGTTGATTTGTGATTGAGTCAAGATTTGTGTTAAGGCTTGAGGATAGATATTGAGAAGATTTGTGCTAGACCAAAGGACTATGTTTAGTGCAGATTTGAGGATAGAGTTTGGTATAGATTTGAGGATAGATTTGTGCCAGACCAGAGATAGATATTGAGTAGATTTATGCTAGACCGAAGGACTATGTTTAGTGCAGATTTGAGATAGAGCTGAGAGTAAGCTTTGGAGGTGATAGAGTATAGAGGATGATAGTCTCCAGTGGATAGAGGTCCATTAGCCAGGGTAGTGAGGATAGGTATTCTGAGTGAGGACAGGAGTCTTCAGTGGATAGAGATCCATTAGCCAGTGCAGTGGAGGTAGTAGTTCTTCTAGAAGATCACCAGCCAAAGTAGAGGAGAAGGAGTTCTCCTATGGATAGAGATCCATGAACTAGCTGAGGAGATTGGTGTCTCCTATGGATAGAGATCCATGAACTTGATTAGGGGATTGGTGTCTCCTTTGGATAGAGGTCCATAAACATTGTAATAGGGAAAGGTTTCCCAAGAGATTTATTGAGAAAATTTTAGTGAAATATTTTCTCCGTGGAGTAGCCCACATTGGGTGAACCACGTTAAATTGGTGTCTCTATTGTGTGTGGTGATTTATGCATTGCTTTGATTACTACTATTGATATTGCTATTGATACATTGCATAATATTTATTGGGAAAGAAAAAGTAAAAAGTGGTCTTATACTATTCACCCCCTCTCAATATAAGCTTGTGTTCTTCAATTGGTATCAGAGTAGGTTCCTTTGAAAGAGTTTAACAACTTGAAGGAAAATCTTACAAGAACACAAATGGATTCTAAGAGTGGATCCTCAGATAATTCAGCACCAATGTTTGATGGAAGTGATTATGTATTTTGGAGTATGAGAATGAAGATTCACCTGATGGCACTTGGCAATGAAATATGGGAAGTAGTTGAAAATGGATACACACCACCAGCTACTCCACCTACAGATAAATATGGTAAGATTCTACATCATTACAATTCAAGAGCAATGAATGCAATTTTGAGAGGTTTGCATAGAACAAAGTTTGTTAAGGTTATGCATTGCAAATCAGCAAAAGAAATTTGGGATAAGTTGCAAGGCATATATGAAGGAGATAAAAAGGTCAAAAAGGTAAAGTTGTGAAATCTCAAGGGACAATTTGAAGATCTAAAAATGAAGGATGAGGAAAACATTAGTGCTTATCTACTTCATGTAGATGAGGTTGTTAACTCCATGCAAGGACTTGGACTTGAGGTTCAAGAATCTGATGTTTGTGATAAGATCTTAAGATCTCTCCCAAAAAGGTTTAGTGAAAATATTTTAGCTATAGAGGAATCAAAATATGGTGATATTTTGACAAGGGATGAATTACTTGGCATTCTTACAACTTTTGAGATGAGAACAAAAGAGGAACCTAATATCCGAAAAGAAGCAACCTTCAAAGCTACTAAGAAGACAAAGGGTAAGAAGTCAGATTCAAGCAATGAGTCATCCAATGATGAAGAAGCAAATTATGAGCAAAGGAACAAGGATCCAAGAAAATTTAAAGGTGCAAAATCTATTAGATGTTTCAATTGTGGAAAGTATGGTCACTATGCAACTGATTGTCAAGAAGCTAGAAATAGCAATGATGAAGAAAAATAGGATCATAAGAACAAGGAATCAAAAAAATACAGGTACCAAAAGAAAAGTAGGGATGATCAAGGCAAGCAAGGAAAGAAGTTCTTTCAAAGATAGAAGAAGAGTTACTATGCAGACAAGGCAAGTAAGTACTCAAGTGATAGTGATAATAGTTCCTCAGATAATGATAAATATGAAGTTCTATTTCTAGAAAAAGAAAAGGAAATGGTTAGGAAAAGGTCACCAATAATCCTCAAGTGTTTTAGATGTGGTAACTTTGGTCATCTTGAAGATAGTTGTACAAAGAGTGGTTTCAGTTTAGTGATGATGAATATGAAGATACACTTGAAGGACCAGAAGAGAATCTTCTAATGGCATTAGAAGGAGAAGGAGGTGATCCTATAGAAGACAAGTCAGAAAAGAATGAAGATGTTTTCAAAGGTAAACAAATAGAGGAAGAATCAGAAATAGGAGAAGTTGATCTTGAAGGTGAACTTATTCATGCCCTTGATGCATTAAAGAAGGTAAGAAAGCAAAACTCTCAACTTAAGCTTCAGTTTCAAGAATGTGATGAAGAGAAAGGAAAGCTTATAGAGGATCTAAATAAGTCAATGGCTAAGACAAGGAAGTTCAAAGATAAGTTAGAAGCAAAGGTCTTAGAATGTGAAAGGTTAGAACATGAAGTGGCTCTACTAAGGGAAGAAGTAAAAGAGTCTAAGGATAGGTTACACAAGTTTGGAAGGAGCTCAAAGATCATAGATAAGATGATCAAGGTACAAAGATGGTCAACAAACAAAATAGGTCTTGGTTTTGAACAAGTACAAAAGAAACAAGGAGAGGAGTCAACCTCAAGTTCTGAAGAAGAAGAAACTTCAGAAGAAGAGAGTGTAAGAGAGAGTGAGACTTCTGAGGATGATTTGGACAACAGAAAGTTCAACAAGGAAAGGAACAATGCACAAAAGAGGAACATATGGAACAGGAACCAACATAGGGTAAAAGAGACTAAGAGACCAATGAGGTCAAGGCAAGGTAGTTTCAATGGATGATGCTTCTCATGTCATAGGTTTGGGCACAAAGCTTCTCAGTGTAGGACACATGAAAGACAAGAATATGGAAGTTTTAAAAATAGGTAACTTTTTCAAGGGTATTGCTACTCTTGTAATCAGTTTGGTCACAAGGCAATGAATTGTAGGGTTCATGATAGGAATAGATATGGCTTCACCAGAAGAAATCCCAAGATATTTGCACCTCCAAGGAATAATAACATTAAGTGTTATAAGTGCAATAATGATGGACATACAACAAAGTGGTGTAGAGCAAAAATTCTAGAGACAAGCAGGAACAGGAATAGTCAGAGGAATCAGAAGGACCAGATGAGAAGGAAAGTGGACAAAGGTAAAGATCAGTGCATGCTGGGAGTAGAAATACTCCCACCCCAGAATTAACCACCTCAAGAGGAGGTGGGGGAGGGGCTAAGCTAAGAGATTCATTCTTAGCCCCGAGCCCCAAAGGTGACCCTTTGCCATTGATGTCAAAGGGGGAGAGATTTGAGTAAGGGGGAGAGATTTGATTTAAGGGGAGAGCATTGAGTTAGGGGGAGCAGAACAAAAAAAGGTTAAGGAAATGATAAAAGATAATTGGGTTGCCATCAATGACAAAGGGGGAGATTGTTGGAAATATGAGCAAGTTTTGTTGTCATTGATGTCAAGAAGTCAACACCAGTAAGAGTCAGTTTCAGTGAGCAACATCAGTTTCAGGTTTCGTAATCAAGTGCAAAAGAAAGTTTCCTTCCAGGTGGTCAGATGAGGTTTAAAGGGCAAAAGGAAGGCCCAAGAAAAATAATATTATAATAATTTATTATAATATTAAAGGTGCAAGAGATTTAATTAATTATAAATTAATTATAATAGTTTTATTATAATTTAATTTATAAATTAATTTAATTAACTTTTAAAGTTATTAAGTTAATTTTAAATTAATTATAATTTAATTATATATTAATTTATAAGTTAATTAAACTAACCCTAAGCATAGGGTTATAAAATTCATAATTCAAATTTTTGAATTATCATCGACATCATCGAAGGCATAGCCCAATGCATATAAAGGAGGGAAAGGCCTTGGTAAATATTTCATCCATGATCAAAGTTTAATGGTGTGTTTCATGTGCAAAGCAAAGGATCGATCACATGTTTTTAAAGGCTTATAGAGGCAGCAAAAAGGACAAGGAGGAGAGGCTTTTGGTTTACATTCCAAGGTGCATTGTAGCACAATCGACAGCAAGGGAAGGCGCTAAGTCTTGGCCAACGAAAGGTGCAGGGATCGAATCCCATAGGCTTGAGTTTTTGCAAAGCGAGATTTATTTTGAGGTTTGCATGCCAGGAAGGAGACAAAGGGAAGGCGTGAGCCTTCTCCTTTGTGTGGAGGCTTGTAGCCCACGTGGTGGGTGCACACCTTGCTAAGGCACCCGAATGTGGATAGGTTTCATGTTCGAAACTCATCGAAAGTGTTTTTTGGGCTAAATAAGGTATGCTCAATTTTTCTCTTGCTAAGGTTGTAATTTCGAAGGTTGCTTTGCTATGAAAAATAAAGGTTGATTAAAGTTTTTGAGGGAGATATAAGGGTATTAAAAATTAAATATTTGATTTTAATTTTTGGTGATTAGAGTTTATGAAGTTGGATATTATAAGGGTTATAAGGACTTTGCTATACTTGTTGTTAAGTGTAGTGTTATGGTGAAATTATTAAATTGAATATTGTGAGTTTGGAGATTATAAGGTGTACAAAAGGATTTATTATTTTGTATGAAAGATAATATTTGAGAAAATTATTTTGTGGAGATCTTGAGAGAGGTTGTGGTAACCTAACCCTAGTATTGGTAAAGAAAATTTTGATTGTGGTTAAGACAGGTTTTGAAGACATATCTCCATCAAAATAAAAGGTATGGGTAAATCTTCCTTGTGAGAAAAATATTGTTGGATTGGATGTTATGAATGCTAAGTTGGAGTGAAAAGGATTGTTTGGTAAGCATTGTTGAGTTTGATTGTTAAAGGTTTTTCTGAGTAAGAGTTGATGATAAAACCTTGTTTGATAAGCATTGTTGGAAATATTGAATAAACTTTCATATGCATGAACTAGGGTTTGTGAAAGAACATGAGTATCATTGTTATGTGAAGTTGAGAACTATCTTGAACTAGGGTTTGTGAAAGAACATGAGTATCATTGTTATGTGAGATTGTTTGATAAGCATTATTGGAAATAATTGAGTGAGTGTTCATATGCTTGGACTAGGGTTTGTAAGCAAGAAGTATTTCATTGAGTGATTGATTGAGTGGAGTTGATTGAGCCTAGTCAAGTGGAAGTGTTGAAGTGATAGTTCTAATTTGTGAAAGAGATTGAAAGTGATTGAGCATTGTTGTGAGTGTGAAGCATATTGAGTCTCTAACAATTCTCTATATGTTTTTATGGTAAAAAGAGAGAGAGTGAAAGTGATTGAGCATTGTTGTGAGTGTGAAGCATATTGAGTCTCTAACAATTATCTATATATTTCTATGATATTGGACAAGTTCTAGTGAGGACTTGTTGAGCAGATTTATGGTAAGTCTTAGTGAAGACTTGTTGAGCAGATTGGACAAGTTCTAGTGAGGACTTGTTGAGCAGATTTGAGGTAAGTCTTTGAGAAGACTTGTGGATAGATTAGTGTGAGATTTTATGGAAGCTTACAATACAGATTTGAAGATAGATATTGAGAGCAGATTGGACAAGTTCTAGAGAGGACTTGTGGATAGATTAGTGTGAGCTTTTGTGGAAGCTTACAATGTAGAGTTGAGACAAGTCTTTGAGAAGACTTGAGAGCAAAGTTGATTGATTGATTTGTTCAAACCTTGAGTTAAGGTTTGGAGCAGATCTAGAAGAGTTGATTTGTGATTGAGTCAAGCTTTGTGTTAAGGCTTGAGGATAGATATTGAGCAGATTTGTGCTAGACCGAAGGATTGTGTTTAGTGCAGATTTGAGGATAGAGTTTGGTGTAGATTTGAGGATAGATTTGTGCCAGACCAGAGATAGAGATTGAGCAGATTTGTGCTAGATCGAAGGACTATGTTTAGTGCAGATTTGAGATAGAGCTGAGAGTAAGCTTTGGAGGTGATAGAGTATAGAGGATGATAGTCTCTAGTGGATAGAGGTCCATTAGCCAGGGTAGTGAGGATAGGTATTTTGAGTGAGGATAGGAGTCTTCAGTGGATAGAGATCCATTAGCCAATGTAGTGGAGGTAGCAGTTCTTCTAGAAGATCACCAACCAGAGCAGAGGAGAAGGAGTTCTCCTATGGATAGAGATCCATGAACCAGCTGAGGATATTGGTGTCTCCTGTGGATAGAGATCCATGAACTTGATTAGGGGATTGGTGTCTCCTTTGGATAGAGGTCCATAAACATTGTAATAGGGAAAGGTTTCCCAAGAGATTTGTTGAGAAAATTTTAGTGAAATATTTTCTCCGTGGAGTAGCCCACATTGGGTGAACCACGTTAAATTGGTGTCTCTATTGTGTGTGGTGATTTGTGCATTGCTTTGATTACTGCTATTGATATTGCTATTGATACATTGCATAATATTGATTGGGAAAGAAAAAGTAAAAAGTGGTCTTATACTGTTCACCCCCCTCTCAGTATAAGCTTGTGTTCTTCACATCTTTCACCAATTTTGGTGAACGACCAATACCTAAAATATTATACGTAGAAACGTGTGCCTCCAAGCTATATAAATAGAAATAATGACACATGTAAATATAATAGTAGTGGACATAGTAGTTTTGAGCAACAGTAGTTGATTGGCTAAGAAATATCCCTGGTAGCTACCTAATTTTGAATTTCCAGTAATCTTATTGTCTTAGAAGCATGAAAATCTTGAAAATGACATAAGCCTCAAATGCTTGCACAAATTGCCAATTTCAAAGAAAGATTTTGCAATAAGAGCTAAACACAAAAAATCTTCAACATTTAATTAGAAAATATTACACTACATGATTGCTTCTTGCTATAAACTACAAATATATAATGTATGAAAGAATAGTTAGTGAAGAGAGATAGAGTATTGCAGAATTGCCTAAGTGTTTTGAGTGAAAAGAGTGCTACATTCTTGCTTGTGTCTGCAATTTTAACTAGAACCTCCTAGTTCGATATGGCTCAAGGAAAAAGAGGTCAAAAGGTATAAAAGAATATGAAGGAGCTCCAAGACTAGTTGAACAACATTCATGACCCTATCATTACTATCGAGGTGAAATTGAAAAGTTTTAAAGAAAGGTCAGAGGCAAAAAGAAGAAATTTTTTGTCAAACATGCTCGAAGCAACTCCTTGGAATTCATTCTTATTGAGATATATGCCCAAATTTATCCACCCCTAGTCATAGCTAATTAAGGCTATTATAGATAATTATGATCCAAAAACAACCATGGTGTTCAATGCAAAAGGGAAAAGGCTAGTCCAAATTTGGGATAATTGGTGGATCTATCCTTGGTGTTAATTCCAATATAGAATTCGTCACTCTAGTTAGGAATAGAATGTGGCATTGGTGGATATATCCTTAGTGTTAATTCCAAGATAGAATTTGTTGTAATTGGATTGTTACTTATAAGTGCAATTGAGAGAGACTGATGTAAGAGAGGATTCTTGGTGTAACCATTGAGGAATATTACAATGGTTGGTTGTAGGTGGATCCCTTTGGTGCTTGGAAGATAATAGAAGGACTGAAATATTCTCCGTGGATGTAGCCCACACTGGGTGAACCACGTTACATCTTGTGTTCTCTTGTTGTGTGAGATTGTTTTACTATTTTGATTAAGTTTTTCTTCTAAAAATCATATGTGATTTATTGCTCATAATTATTGGTAAAAATAATTGAATCCTAACAGTTTATTTACATCCGCTTGAGTAGGTGATTTGGTTGATCACGACAGGAAACTTAACAAAGGGTAATGGTTGTGGTCGGGGATCTAAGGGTTTCTTTGGTGCCCATCCTAAACCAAAGTTTTAGTCTCAAAGGACTAGGTAGATTGGTTGTGGATGGGGATTTAAGGGTTTCTTTGGTGCCCATCCTAAACCAAAGTTTTAATCTCAAAGAACCAGGTGGATTGGTAGTTGTCTGTCTTGTCAAGCACTTATTAAGAAGAGACTTAGGTTCAAACCTTGGGGTATGTCTGTTGCAAAGGTAGTAGTTTGATGTGAATCCTCTAAGTGTGCATCAAACCAATGATAATGATACGAAACCCGAGCGATCCAATAACAAGGTGACAGCTACTAAAAATAATATGAATGTAATCAACTCTCATATGTATTTCAAAAATAATAACAATATTTATTTATTTATAATAAATTTGAAAATAAAAATACCACCACCATCTCAACTTGTTTAAGCATCTCGTCTAAGTTTTGGACTGCTATAATGTCTTTGCCTTATAAATCTTGGAAAAGACGGGCACGTTGTCGCCATCAAACAATACTTCGGTAAAAAGCTTTTGCTTAAATTTATAAAAATTAGGACAATATCATTACAAATCATAGGGGGCCAGACTAAGCCACATAGTTACTATCTCTATCAATCTAGTGCTATTAGCTATACACTTTTTATTAAAAAAATGTTTTTTTTTTAGTATTGTTCTTAGGAAACTAGAACCTTTGTTGATGGAAGTATTATACAAATGATATCAAATTTTACTATAATTATCACAAAGTTCACATGTGAAACTTCAATCATGGAGGGATTGAAGCTATCTTTTTAAAATATTCCATTCTGATATAAAGTTGAAGATATCTTGGTAGATTTTGATGGTATTCCTCAATCTGTTTGCACGTATATCTTATGCTATGCAATAATTATTTTTTGGTTGTAGTAAGGCAAGGGCTACACTTTTTGGACATAATAGGTGACTTCTTAGTCTTGTAATAATCTAACTATATATTAATAATATATCACTAGTTAAAAAACACAATAATGAATATAATAGAATGTAAAGTGATAGAAGTGATTGATTAAAATATTTTAAAATAATAAAATTATAAAAAATAATTTCTATATTTTTAACTCTTATAGTAAAGTTATTTTGAGTAAAAGGCTAAAGTTTAAAATTGAATTAGCCAACATAGGTGTTGATGTTGGTAGTTTGGTGACATGGACACAAGGTGTGCCACGTGAAGTGAAAAACATTATTAGTCATGAAAAGAAACATACCCGTTAAGGAGAAAGATGAATGGGTGTCCTTTCCCCATGGAGCTGGTAATAACTATGGGGTTTCCCTCTAAATCATACCAAATTGGAAATGAAGGTAACAAGGTGTAAGCCTTGGAAGATTCTGACAGAGAATAGGAAATGGGCAAGCAACAGGTTTCACAAGTGCAAAGTTCCAAACTTCAATTCCTATCAATGTAAGTAATGTTTACAGTTATGTTTAGGTATGGGTGTGCTTTGTTAGTAAGGTGTTGTAGGGGATTCAACACAATTTCTGGTAAGAAAGTTTCAAGGATGACTAGGATCTACAATCTTAGCAGAAGGTTGGATATTGTAATAGGTTTTGGGTTAACCTGCAAAACCCGGTAATTAATGAAGACTTTTATTTACCAAAAAAAAAAGTTTAAAATTGAATTGAAACATAGTTGTATATTATTGGATAACTTAAAAATAGGGTTGTATATCATACTTTTATAATTAAAGTTTAGATGATTTTAAAAGTAAGGTTGTACATGAATTACCCACATGTTGTAGGGGAGTTGGAGAAGGTAGGGCAATCCTTGAGTTGGAGAATGTAGGGCAATCCTCCTAGGGAGGTCCTTGGTTCGAATCTCCACCCTACCAAATGTACATCGGGTACCCAAAATCCAATTGATAATGTTGGTGTGGTTAAGGCCAGGTGCGACTCTCGAATGATTTTGACGGTGTAGAACTCTATGGTCGTGGTTTTTCTAAAGTGTCTTTCACTAAATTCAAAAAAAAAAAGTTATACATGATTTTTTTTAGTTTAAAAGATTTTTTCTCATTTATTTATTTATATTTATTTATTTAAATGATTTTAAAAATATTAGATAAATAATATCATTAAAAACTGTATATAATTTATTTGAGATAATTTTTTTTTGAGGAGATCTAAGTTCAAACCACGATAGGGTGAGTGTGGGCATGTTACAAACAAATATTTATTTTTGATTAACGTTTTATTTATAAGACTATAAAATGTATTTTTAATTAAAATTTAGTTATTAATAGGGTGAAAGTTTATTTTCTTTGATTATTTATTAAATTATATATATATATATAGTTTAACGATAAATAATATTAAAAATAAAAGATAGTTTCAAAGGTTGGATTGGGAAGTTTTGGTGCTTACCATGAGGAGACCCAGGTTTAAACCTTGGAGGAAAGCCTATTTGGGGTAAAGGTAGCAGATTGTCCTAACTGCTAAATGTGTGTTAGCCTCCGACAACATTTCTAATCCTGAGCCACCGATGGTCTCTCTTATGTTGGACGAGATAGGGGTTATAAGGGACGATGGAAAGTTATCAATTCCTTTATGTAACCAAAAAATATTAAAAATAAAAGATAATTAATTTGTATAATGAGATGGAAGGAAGCATCAATTCTAATAGCTTGTTGATTGGAATAAAAAAACATGTAAAACAAAAATGATGACATAATATGTTTAGGTTGTCAATAGAAAAATTAGCAAAAGAAAGTGAGACACCGTATTGAGTTGGTCATCTTCTCAATATAGATTTGTATTGAATTTGAAGATTGGTGTAAGAAGAGCATTTAAGTATGTATTTTACATTGTCTTAAATATTATGAAGATGCACAGGGAGGAGGAGGCGCGGGGAGGGGCCTGTTGTGTTTTTGGGGAGTGTGGTCTTAGTTGTACTACATGTTGTACTTGACCTTTAATATATTATGAAGATGCTAAAATGTATTATATAAGATTTTTTACAAAAAGTAAACATGATATATGTTTCATTTGAGGGAAATAAGAATTTCATTATAAACATCATTTATAACCTATTAATTATATGTTGCTCTTCTTTAGTCATACAATCATGAATATTTTTAAGGTGGCTAAGATAGGAAGCTCAATCATATTTAAATGCTTGATATGCAAAGGCAAAAAATAAATGTTTTTAAAGACAGTTGTAGTATGAAGATGGATAAAATAAGAACCTAGATAGAATTGTAGACTTAACATATAAATGGATAGTGACCTTGTCCATGCATGTGCTTTTAGAAATGTCAGCAGTACTACATTGAGGTCATGTGCAATAATATCAAACCATTAAATTTGTGTATGATAGATTTATTTAAGACAAAAAAATTGGTAATAACACGATTTTTTGGTTGATTTGACAACTGAGAAAAACAAATATTTAGGCATATTTTTTATATGATAAGGACCCAAAACCATAAGAAGGCACAAAACTTGGTTAAGAGGTAACTAGATACTATTGCTTATAAACATGGAGAGGATACTTCACATTCATGATTGTCTTTTTATTAAAAATGTAAGAACTTTATTATCTATTGGTATTATTTTTTATGTTTTTTTTAGCCAATTCATTTTAATATGGATAGTCATTTTTTTTTTTAAGCAAAAAACTCCTTGCAAGGCCGTCTTGGTCTAAGAGACCACGAACAAGGGGTTCTACACCGTCAAAGTCACCCGGGGGTCGCACCCAGCCCTGCCCGCACCAACATTATCAATTGGATTTTGGGTACCCAATTCAGCTTTTTGGTAGGGTGGAGATTCGAACCTGGGACCTCCCTTGGAGGATTGCCCTCTCCTCTCCAACTCACCTACAACACCTGGGTATATGGATAGTCATTTCTAATTCCTACTTTGTTTGGATAATTATTGTTTATCCTCCTACAAACATTATAATCTTTTTTGTATTGTTTTGTCATTTTATTTTAAGAATTTTTATTATGAATATGATTAGAGATCAAATTTACAACCTTTACAACCAACTTAAGTCATTTTCCTCTCTACAGAAGAGGTAAACAAAAAATTTACTCCTTCAATTTTGAAGTGGAAGGCTTAGAACAATTTTTGTTGCAACTTTAAAAATATATATATATTATGTATATATAATACTAAATTTTAAAAGTAAAAAAAAAAAATTGAATGAAAGGAAAGTTTTATAATCCATACTTAAAAAATAAAGAGTTAAGGGAAAAATAATGAGTCAATAAATAAACATAATATGATGTAAGTGAAAATTTGTAGCATTTATAATTTTATTTGCTTCTATTTGCAATTAAGAAAACATATACAATTTTGTTGATTCTATTTTCTTTTTAATCTAATTTCATTTAGATCTCTCTCTATATATATTATAAAAAATGTTTGTATACATGAAAAGTCATAATTTGATGGTTCATTATAGATGAAAGTTTCACCACTAGAGAAACTAAAAAATTATATCAAATAGCTATAAACCTATTTTGCTTCCTACCTATATCTTTTTTTATATATAATCTAGTTTGAGTTTCTTGATTATATCTTGTTGAGATAAACATGTTTCTAATAAGAATGACATTTTTCAAGAACACATTGATGAGTCATTTTATATATATCATTGTTTTACATTAATTAATAATAAAATTGAATATCTTAATAACATGTCAAGAATCTACAAGATCATGTCTAACAAGTGGTTGCATAGCAATATAAGCATTGCCTAAGAATGTGTATTATAAGTGCAAATGATTTATTTTTTTGTTGGTGTTTGAGATTGCAAAGGAGACATTGAATAGAGTACAACTACGTTTTTTTTGTTATGTCAATTAAAGTAAAGTATGTTGATTATGATTTAAACCTTGGAGCATTCATGATCATCTCTTGATCAAAACTATAAGAACTATATTATCTATGGTAAATTTTTTATTTGTTTGTGAGATAGTTTTTTTTAATTCTTACTTTGTTTGGATTATTTTTTTATCCTCTTAAAAATATTTTAATCTTTTAGTACTACTTTTCCAATATTAATTGATAGTGTTCCACTTAACATTTTTTTGTTTGGATACATAGGAGAGTTGGTCACAACCACACTATTTTTAGTAATTGACAAATGCAGGGTTCAAACCACAGGGGTTGCTCCCACCAAACCTATTCCACCTCATTATTGTTGTTATTGTTGGTTATTGTTGTTACTGTTGATCTGACGTGATTAACATTTGTTTTATTATGAATATAATTAGAGATCAAATTTAAAACTTTACAATCAATTTAAACTATTTTCCCTTTCATAAAAGAGTAAAACAAAAAATTTACTTCATAAAAAATTAATTATTTTATAACCTTCAAATTTGAAGTGGAAGGAATAAGAAGACTTTTATTTGGACACTTCAAAATTTTGCTTTTTAAAAATTATTTTATGTATATATACTAATTTTTTTTGGAATGATTTGAACCTAGATAACTATGGTTATGTTGCTTACTAAGCCCACACTAACCAACTCATCTGACCATCGACTATATACTAAATTTTAAAAATAATAAATAAAAATAAACATATTGAACAATTGAATGAATTTTCTAAATGAAATAAAAATTCTATAATTTTTGAAGTAAAAGTGAAGAGTTAAGAGAAAAATAAAGAATCAATAAACTTTTATAATATGATGTCAGATAAAAATTTAAAACATATATATTTGTATTTATAATATCTATAAATTTGTTTAGAAAACATATGCAATTTTGTTAATTCTTTTTTCTTTTTAAATCTAATTTCTTTTAGATCACATCTCCTTTTAAATGTAAATGATTTTAAACAAGCACACACATACATGCATATATATATATAATTTATTTGAAACTCGAAAATTATATCAAATAACTCTATAACCTATCTGGATTCTTGACAATATTTTTTCCAAAATAATTTACTTTAAGATTGATATTTTTTAAGAAGAATATGTCATCTAATTTTCATTTTTTATTATTTAAATGAGATATTTTTTTAAAGAGTACTACAAGTAATGAAAAATGGTAGCATATTCTAGTTTTGTGTTAACTAATAATAATGAAAATTAAAATATGTATAACATCCTATCGAGAATCATAAGATTATTTTCTCAACAAGTGATTACATAGTGACATTACCCCTACCTAAGAATATGTATCATAAATCTAATTGATCTATTGTTTGTTAGCATTTGAGATTACAAAGGAGATGTCAATTAGAGTATAGTTGTTCTTTTAGTGTTATACTATTTGACGTAAAGTATGTTGATTATTATATGAACTATGAAATTGATCATGTTGAAGTTGAAGTTAAGTTGTTGAATGCTCTTTTCCAACTACTTGTGACCAGGAGATAGTTAGGCTTAATCAAATGAATAATTGCATTAACATAAGCTTAGGAATAAAGCCTTCATTAAATAGATTACAAAATAGAGAAAGAAACTAATCTTTCTATAACCACGCTAACTAACACGCTAACGTAGGTAGAGTGTTAGGTTTAGAACTCTTAACCTAGGATATTTAGGATTTACCATTAGATATTTAAGACAAGTAAATATCTACATGGTAGAAAGTAGAAAGTAGAAAAGTAAATGTAATAATCTACCTATGTAGTATATAATGCAATATACTACCTATTTTACCCTAACATCCCCCCTTTATTACATTACTTTGATATACAAAGTTTACTTCGAACAACTCAAATTTGACACGTCCAAGTGCCTTGGTGAAGATGTCAGCAACCTGTTCATCGGTGGGAATGTATTGGAGCTTGATTCTGTGTTTAGGAACTTCATCACGAATGAAATGACAATCTGTGTCAATATGCTTTGTGCGTTCATGATGGACTGGATTCTTGACCAAGTTCAAAACACCTGAGTTGTCGCAAAACATGTGAATAGGAAATTTCTTTGGTAGGCCCATGATAGCCAAGATGCGACTTAACCATATCGCTTCACACACAGCTCCACGTGCAATGCGATATTCTGCCTCAGTTGAAGATAAAGCAACCACCTGTTGCTTTTTACTATGCCATGAGACAAGACCAGATCCAAGATGAAATACATATCCTGATGTTGATTTTCTGTCATCTAGGGATCCAACATAGTCAGAGTCAGTATAACTCTGTAAGAAGAATGAGTTATTCTTCTTATACTCTAGACCATAATCTACACTACCCTGAATGTAGTGAAGAACCCTCTTAGCTGCTTTCCAGTGAGAGACTTTTGGTTCCTGCATGAACCGAGAAAGATAGTTTACAACATAAGTAATGTCTGGTCTAGTGTTGGTCAGATAGATGAGGCTTCCAATCATCTGTCGATATAGCGTGCCATCTACCTGTGGTGAGTCATCATACCATGATAACTGAAGCCCTGATTCCATCTATGTTGCTTTGGGCTTACAATCAATCATACGATATTTTTCTACTAAAGTCTTGGCATACTTTTTCCGAGTCACCCTAAGATGATTCTTCTTCTGTTCTATCTCAAGGCCAAGACAATAGTGGAGAAGTCCTAGATCTGTCATATCAAATGACTCTTTCAAGTCATTTTTCATGGCTTTAATCAATTTCTCTCGAATTGCCAGTGATGATCGGATCATCTACATATAACACAAGAATCACTATTTCAGAACCCGTGTTCTTGATATAGAGATTTGCGTCGGATGGACTTCTCTTAAATCCATGCTATAGTGGGTGACTATCCATTTTTATGTACCATGCTCTTGGGGCTTGTTTTAGCCCGTATAATGATTTGACCAACTTGCAAACTTGTTGCTCATGGCCTTCCTCAAGAAATCCAGGAGGTTGAGTCATGTACACTTCTTCTTTTAAGTCACCATTTAGAAAGGCACTTTTTACATCCATCTCGATGTAATTTCCATCCGAACTGTGCTGCCATAGCACAAAGAACTCGAATGGTGGTCATCCTTGTTGTAGGAGCAAAGGTTTCCTCATAGTCAAGGCCTTCCTTTTGAGCATAGCCCTTCACCACAAGATGGGCCTTATGCTTGTCTATGGTACCATCTGCCTTATATTTGACTTTGTAAACCCATTTGCAGCCTATGGGTTTCTTTCCTTTAGGCAAATCTACCAACTTCCATGTTTTATTCTTGATGAGGGAGTTATGTTCTCGCATCCATAGCTGCCTTCCACTGAGGCAGTCTAAGTGCTTCATCAACCGTAGAAGGTCCATTTTCATCAAATGATGATAAGTAAACCCTCTCCTCATCTATTTCCATATCATCTTCCCTTGCTAACTCTCTATCAACATAAAGGTCTTGAAAATCTGCACAAAGATCATCAACTGAAGTGGATGCTTCAGTATTTTCTTGTTGAGTCATGCTTCGTGTCTTTGGACGATTGAGAGTAAGATCAGGTGGGGAAGTGAGTTTGGAATCTTTCATTGTGCTCGTATACCATTTGGGAGGATTTTTCTATTGTGGAGAAGGAAGTGGTTGTTGCTCCTCATCATCTAGGTATACTGATGTAGTGTTGGGTGTGAAAGCTTCATCAAACACTACATCTCTGATCGACATGTATTTTCTTGGTAAATGGGTCTATCAATCGATAGCCTTTTGAAAATTCATCATATCCAAGAAAAACACATGGTAGGGACTTCTCATCTAATTTCTTTCTTTTCTCCTTGGGTATATGCATAAAAGCCTTACACCCAAACACCCGTAGATGAGATATGGAGGGTTTCCTTCCATTCCATGCTTCCTGAGGAGTCATACCTTCAAGAGCCCTTGTGGGTGCTCTATTTAGAAGATATACTGCAGTTTGAACAGCTTCAGCCCAGTAAATTTGCTCAAGATTCGCTCCCTTAAGCATACATCGAACCATTTCCATAATGGACCGATTTCTTCTCTCAGCAACTCCATTTGACTGAGGAGAATAGGCTGTGGTTAACTGTATTTTTATCCCATGAGTCTATAAAAATGAGGAAAATTCCTTTGATGTGTATTCCCCCCCTCGATCTGAATGGAGGGTCTTGATGAAGCATCCCGATTCTTTCTCAACAAGCTTTTTGAATTGTTGAAAATAGGTAAATGCTTCAGACTTCAACTACAAGAAGAAGACCCACATCTTGCGTGAGTGATCATCGACAAACAATTGAAAATACCTTTTTCCTCCACAACTAGTAGACATGGGACCACACAAATCTATGTGAACCAACTCCAAAGGTACCTTAGCTCGAAAGGAGCTAGGTTCAAAGGGCACTCTGTGTTGCTTGCCTGACAAGCAATCTGAGCATACTGGCAAAGTAGATGAAAGAGTAGGCAATCCTTTCACCATTTGATATTTACTGAGTTCTAGTAAATATCCTGAACTTAAATGCCCAAATCTCTTATGCCATAGAGATGTGGCCTCTTTTGTGGTTACTGCCATTGCAGTATGTGTTGAGGTAATTGCATCTAAGACAAACAAACCATGTTTGTATGAACCTGTTGCTATCTGTTTTCCTTTCTTGGTGATAAAGCAACGTTTCTTTTCTTTGTCCACCTTGAAATTGACATTCATGTGATTGTCCAGGATTTGTGGAACTGACAAGAGATTATTTTTCAATCCCGGTACATAAAGAAATTTTTGAATTTTACATTCTCCATCTGGAAGGGAGACAGAAACACTTCCTTCTCCCTGAACTCGATAGGTTTGATTATCAGCAATGGTGACCGGTCTACCTTCTCGAGTCTCAAATGTCTCAAACCAGGACTTATCGCCAGTCATATGCTTACTAGCGCCTGAATCTATGTACCACACAGTGTCCTTGTGAAGGGAATCTGTATGTGTCATGAGCACCTTGTGTGCTCGTTCAGAGTCCGAACTAGAATCTTCAGCTGCAATGTGTCCCTGTTGCTGTTTATTCTTGTTCTTTGGTTTGCCTTTGCCCTTTTTGTTTCCTTGTTCATTGGGCGGTTTGTTCTTAAACCAACATATTTTGGTTTCATGAGTGTCCTTGTCGCAAATCTTACAATACTGCTTCTTCTTCTGAGTCTCTTTGCCTTTACCCTTGTCTTTATTAGAAGAAGAACCTTGTTGTTGATTCCACTTTTTCTTACCACCTTGTCTGTTTGAGAAAAGAGCATTGTTGGATGCCTCATCTCTTTGGAGTTGATTAGCTTCTTCTGTTTGAAGCATATTTACCAACTCGACAAAAGTCACTGTCCTTCCAGAGACTTGTAATGAAGTGATCAACATTCTGTAGGAGTCGGGAAGAGCCCTCAAAATGATAGAGGTCAAGACTTGGTCTTCCACTTTTTCTCCTAAGGATTGCAGTTTTGTTTTCAATTCCGCCACTCTGCAGAGGAATAGCTCTACTGTTTCGCCTGATTTCATATGAAGAGTATGAAGTTGTGTTTGGAGGTGAAGAATTGTTGATTGATTCTTCCCCGCAAAGATGGTTGTTAAGGCATCCCATGCCTCCTTACCATTCTTAGCTTCACTGATATGAGGTTGGATATCATCAGTAATAGCTAGCAAGATCATTAAGGATAATTTTCTATCCTTTTTATCAAATGTTGTTTGATCTCGCTCCTCGTTGATTGAGGTCTAGTTTCACTTCCATCCACTATAGACCATAGATCCTCTACAGTTAAGATAGCTTTCATCTTAGTCTTCCATGCAGAATAATTTGAACCTTTGAGCAGTTGGCTCTCAGTGAGATACTTGTGCATCATGGCCATGGTGAAGGTTTCAAATTGATAGGACTAAGATGGTTGTATCTTGCACTATACCCTCAAAAGAGTATATGGAAGATGTTTAAGTTGCTTCTATAAGATATTTAATGGCACCTGCCTTAACACCCTTAACAAGGGATGAAAATTTTGAGGATTTTAAGCCAAACAAATAGAGCAAATTAAAGGGGTAGGTTTTGAAATACTTTTGATTATGCTCTCTAGGATATTTAATGGCACCTGCCTTAACACCCTTCAAGAAGGATGGAAAGTTTGAGGAAATTAAGCCAAACAAAGAGAGTTAATCAAGGTGTTTGTAGATTTGGACCTTTGGGTGAGGATTATTTAAAAATTTGACTTTGTTTAACCTGTGCAAGATGTAGCACGATTTGTAGTGAAATTTGGGTTTTCAAGTGTGAAGTGCTCTTCAATTTTTATGATTGTTTAATTGCAAAATGATGTATAGTGCAATAATAAAAAAAAAGAGCAACCCAAATTATTTATCACTATAGGTGTCGGATGCAACCGAAAATGCACCTAATGAAGCCAATTTTTGAAAAAGAAAAAGGTGTCGAGTACAATCGAGAATGCACCTTTATTAGTTTTAGAAAATCCCCCCTTTGTCTTTACAATTTTGCAAAAAATAGAAGCACAAATGTAACTTCTATCCCCCCTTAATGATTACAAAATTGAGAAAGCAAGCACTCCTTTCAAGACAAGTCGACACACGACCCGCGTTTGAAAGGCTTCCAGACCAGTCGACACACGACTTGGTTTTTGTTTTCAACACTCAAAAATAGGTGGTGCATTAGGATCAAAAGGCTCACGAATCCGCATGGGACCATAGCTTCTGTCCAACCCCTTCCATGGATCAATATAGATAAGTGAGTGAGGAATGGATCTACGATATTCACGAAGCATACGACGAAAAAGTGATCGTGTTGTTTGCCTTCGTAATTCGTTTCTCTTTTTGATGATTCTTTGTCTACGAAGAGCTTTCCTTACCCAAGATTTGATCTTCATGAAAACTTTGAAGAATGATGAAAAATATAGGAAATTTTGATGAAATTTAAGCAACAAAATGTGTCTTTGTTTCTTGTCTCTTTATCTCCACATGCGGAGAAAACTAAAGAACAACAATGGTATAGTTGCATAAGGATTTTGGCATTTCTATTGTAAATTTAAATGCTATAAAAAATAAAATTTTAAAGCTTTTTTTTTTTTAAAGAAAATTTAACATAAAATTTGAAATAAAAAACATCAATTTAATAGTTAAAAAAAAATTGATATAATTTATTAAAAAATAATATGAGAAATTCTAATTTAAAAAACTAAAAAAGATTAAAGTTAAGCATAAAATTTTAAATAAAGCTTGACTTATGCCAAAAAACAAATTAATTTGCATAAAAAAAAATAAACTTGTTGTATGGCGGGCGCGGGAGTCGAACCGCCGACTCCTGTTGGCCTAAGGCGTCCGCCTTGGCCAACTTACCAAGCCCGCGGCTTGGTTCTCAGGCTAAGACGCCTGAGATTTAAAGAAGCCCGCGGGCTTCTTTTGGAACAAGTGGGATTTATCCCACATGCATCCTGAAAAGGATGCAGAGGCCTTTAAAGGCCTCGACGAGCAATTAAGCTCGTGATTGCCTTCGGGCAATCGAGTCCGGGCCCTCCTTTTTGTTGGCGGCATCCACGTGGCGCGACAAGGGGGGTCCACGTGTCCTGTCGTGTCCTAGTGTCCAGTCCACATGTCAGGTCCACGTGTCTAGTCCAGTCCGCATGTCAGGTCCACGTGTCCATTCCAGTCAATTTTGGTCAGTGCTAGGTGGCGCATGGCCAGAGTGCCACGTGTCGCCTAGCTGTTGGTCGAGTCAGATCTGCACCACCTCGGGGTGCGTGCAGGTCCAGGTCAGCACCACCTCGAGGTGCATGCAGGTCTACGAGGAACGTGAGGGCGCTCCTACCCTCTAGGCGTTCCCGCCACGGTCTCGAGATGCATGCCCAAAAGGGAAAGCTTAGAAAGCTTTCCCTTGCCACGGGGAGTGTGAGGGCCGCCTGCCCTCGTACGCTCCCGTGGAAGGGACTGCGGGCCCGTAGGTCGAATCGTCGGCTTGATGAGCCGGTGGTCGCGATCCGCATGGGGACGGAAAATTCCCCATGGGTTGCGATTACGACCAGGGTCAAAATGGCCCTAGCATCGGGATCTGCGTCCTGCGTTGGGATCCGCGCCCTGCGTCGGGATCTGCGCCCTGCAATAATTAAAAATGCCTAACAAAAAAAATTGCCAAACTAAAAAATTAAACCTAGCTTAGGAGTATTAAAAACGGGCTTTAGGAAATAATTAAGGGTCACCAAAAAGAATGGTGTCGTATTTCCTCGCTCCAGTCAAACTCCTCGCTCCAGCTCTGGTACCAATGTGACCAGGAGATAGTTAGGCTTAATCAAATGAATAATTGCATTAACATAAGCTTAGGAATAAAGCCTTCATTAAATAGATTACAAAATAGAGAAAGAAACTAATCTTTCTATAACCACGCTAACTAACACGCTAACGTAGGTAGAGTGTTAGGTTTAGAACTCTTAACCTAGGATATTTAGGATTTACCATTAGATATTTAAGACAGTAAATATCTACATGGTAGAAAGTAGAAAGTAGAAAAGTAAATGTAATAATCTACCTATGTAGTATATAATGCAATATACTACCTATTTTACCCTAACACTAGTACACCTTCATTTCTTTCTCTACAAAAAAAAAGTCAAAATCTTGCTCATATTTTTCATAAAGCGCAAGCACCTTGTACACAATTGCATACCATTTAAATTTGATATTGCTAGAAGGCTAATGGGATGTAAGAAATATCACATATAGGTCAACCTAGATATTATATGCAAATGTACATAAATAAATACACACATAATCCAATGTAAGCATAAACATTCTTTTTAGAATATGCAACTTCTAGAAATATAAACCACATGAGACTAAAATTAAATCAGCTTGAGTTTGAAGAACTCATTCCTACAAGATAAGGTACTATAATATTTGAGAAGGATATTTTTACCAAAATGGAAGAGTGTTAGAATATTGGCCCAACTACCAACCAAATAAAGTATCTACAAACCAACAATAACATGTATCACAAAGGGCTAGAGAAAGTTTAGTAAAATAAAACCTATTTTAAATATAATTTATCATGTTCAATCATGTTTACAAGAAATAATTGATAAGTTCATATTTTGTAATGATATCTAAGAATATGCATCTTATTGGAAGGTAAGTGACTAGATAAATTCTCCTAGTTTTATAATAAAAGGAAAAATATTTATGTTGATCATGGTCTGTTAAAACAATTTTGTGTATTTCAAATTTATATGAACTTAAATTATGGGTTCTTTGATCTAGATCTTGTATTTTAAAATCCTAAGAGATGAATTGTGCATCAAAGCTTACATTCTTGTAGATCATAAAATAAATACTAGAGTAACATTGAACAAAGTTAAGTCCCCAAGGGCTAGGTGGATTGGTAATTGTTTGTATGGCCAGGCACTTACCCAGAAGAAACCTAGGTTCAAACCTTGGGGGTATGCTTATTTGCAAAGGTAGTAGTTTGATCTGAATCCTCTGAGTACATTCCAGACCAACGATGACGGTACAAATCTTGAGCGATCGATGGTCCTCATCACATTGGGTTATAAAATAACAAGGTGGTCTAGACTTATTGGGGGTAATCCCTATGGTTTGAACCTTGCACTTGGTAGATACTAAAAATAGTGTGGATGTAACCAACTCCCTATGTATAAAAAAAAACATTGAACATAGTTAAAACCACATTTTGAAATAATTTTTCAAAAACAATTATTGCAAGAAAATATGCTTGTTGCCTATCAAATTATAGTATAAACAAAACAATCTAGTCAAAAATTAATTCGATTTATAATCCAAAGTTTCTTCAAAATATTAATATTTTTTCAAACTATGAATATTGAGAATATTAGGTTGCAACTTTAAATTAAAAAAATAATCAAATAACTTGAATTAAGGGTCTTGGAATAGTAATAGCTTTCCAATTTATTCAAAATCAAAACACAAAAAAACAACAAAAAGAGGGCTTGAAACCAATAAAACGATCAAAGATCATAACAACTTACTGTTGACACTTTTTGTCACATTATACAAGGGGTAGAAGAATAGTAGAATTTTGTCTAATATTTCCTTGTTGAAAGTTTTTTTTTTATTTTAAGTTACAGCAATTTTGACTCTCCCTATCGCCCCTTTTACAAAATGAAGAAGAAGGAGCTTCGCGACCAAACAGGCCAAGGAAAATAACTTCGTCGAAGGAAAAGAAGGAAAATGTGGAAGAACTTCGGGCCCGAAGCGCTTCCAATCACCACTTCGGGCGAAAACCTTGCGAAGTAATATCGCCAAAGGAAATACAAAGATAACGCTTCGCACCCGAAGCATTTTCAGCACTGCTTCAGGCGGAAGTTTTGCGAAGCAGCATCCAAATGACTTCGCCGAAGGAGGAGAGCATAATCCAAATCGATCAAGGTAAGGAAACTACTTGGGCCCGAAGTATCTCTGACACCTACTTTGGCCAGTTTTCACCGAAGCAGTGGTGCCCGAAGAAAAATGACAATGTGTCAAAAACAGAGAAGTGCTTCGGGAGGATATTCCCCGAACCGTAGTTTTGAGAAAGAATCGGGCCGAAACATTTTCTAGTCGAAGCCGTTTCGCCAGCAAAGGACAAAGAGCCCCATTTTAAAGATGGAATCCGCTCGGCACTCAACATCCCCAAAGTAGTTTCTGTGAAGCATTATTTTGGAAAGAACAAATCAAGAAGAATCTACTTCGACCCAAGGCTTTTGCGAGACAGAGATGTAGCGAAGCACTTTTCGGGCCCACGTTCCAAGGCGGGCAGCTTCCCAAGGTGATCGAAGGCCCCTTATAAATACCCCCTTTCTTGCTCGATAAGTTCGTTGACCATTTTTGGCAAACGAAAGGGACGTAACAGTCCTCGAAGTAAAACCTGGCAGGCGTAACGATCACTCAAGCACAGCATCCAGAAGCTAGGGACACTCAGGCGGTGCATTAAATGAATGTTTCCATGGTTGACTCAGTCACAGTTGCCAATTTTAGTAGCCGATTTGAGAGATCATTCGCAGCAGCAGCGAGGCGCCAATTTCTCAGGGCCCGAGGGTGTACTTCATCATTTTTTGTAATAATGACTCAGAGGGCCGGGTCCTCTATAAAAACCCAGGCATGTAATGTAAAAGGAGAGGAAATTTTTGCTAGAAAGCTGATGTAGCTTGATGTCCTACGTCTAATACTAAAGATTTTTGTACTCTATTTCTCTCTTTTATGCTGCCTTCTGTGCTTAATTCTTTTGTCTTTCTGCACTCATATACTGAGACTCTGAATCCTGAATCTGGTGTGCGATTGGGGACTGTACCCTAAAATTTGCCCTGAAAGATACATAGGAGAGGAAAAATGTCGTATAAGCTTTCTTTTATGTTGTCTGGTGGGTCGTGGTTTTTGTTATTCCCTTGTCTTAAACGCTGTTACTATGAACCCTAAATTCTAGCAAGAGAGAAAGGAGAACCCTATGAACTCGTCCAGAGGATACATAGGAAAGCGAGTATCACGTTTCTTTCATCTATTCTTGGTGTTCTTTGCTGCTATTCGAGTTATTAGCGAGTGATCGTGCTTCCTGTTCTCTCCCACCTTAAATCATCACCTTCTAACCCTTACTCTTTTTATTTCTTTCTCTAACCCTTACCCCCTTTTTATTTCTTTACCTAACCCTTACTCTGTTTATTTCTTTCCTACACTCTTGTCTTAAACCCCAAAAGTAGATTAGTATAGGAGTCGGCCTTTCTTCGAAGATTGGCATGAGGGGCATCTCTTCCCTTCGGCCTTTCAATGTTGGTCACAGGTCCAGGGCGCGCAAACCCATCGAAAGTCCTTTCCTGTGCGGATTTGATGACCAACACTTACTTGTAAATGAAAGTTGTTATCTTTAAGCATAGGAACACAATTATATTAGCAATGATGAGAACGTGGAAAATCAGCATGAGTAGTTGTTAACTTAGACACTCAAATAAAAACCAAATAGTAGTAGCCTCAACTAGAATGGCAGTAGGAGAAGCTAGGGTTTCAAAATTTTGGAGGTTCTTGAGAGGAGATCTGAGGAATTGATTGGGGTTTAAGAAGCTAGGTGTAATGTCCCCTCTTCTAGGTAGTCGGTATATCAGGGGGGATTAGCCTATACACGAGCTCTCATAGGTTAATTCAGTTGTTGGAGAGCCATCTAGAGAGGTTATTATCTTCATCAACTTATAGAGAGCTCATGTTTACCGGTCGTTTGGGCTTATTTGGAGATCATTTGATTGGACTTGCTATTTTTAGTAGTGTCCATTTTTAGGGTTTTGGATGACGACTTCAGCATAGTATTATTCTTTGACGAAATGGGTATCTGAAACCATTCACATATTGTTGCTTTGAGGAGCAAAGGTCCAATATTTTAATGGGTGAAATATTTAATTAAACTAATTTATTATTTAATGAATTTATATTATGAAATCATTTTATGGATGTGAAAGAGACCACTTTATAATATAATGTTATAACGTTAAGTTATAAATTAAAAAACAACTTAAAGTGGTATGCCTAGGCCAAGGGGGGGACGTGGCCCTCTTTATGATGTAAAAGGACATAAATTAAAGATATTAAAAATAATAAAAAATAAGTATTTGCAATCTTAATTCGGGCACCCAAATCCTAATTGCACCTTTATATTGTAGATTAAAGATACAACGCCAAACAAAAGATAAAGAAATCACGATAAAAAGTAATGCAGAACACAGTTGTACAAAACAAACGATTTTTATTAATCAATGGAGTTTAGAAACTCCTTTTGAGTACAACAGGGCCTGTAACCCTTTTCGTGATACAAGATTACAATTTGTGCTAGGGTTCTCCGAAACCCTAGCTGGCACAATATGGTGGCGTCTCCGAGGAATGTATCCTTAACCTCAACAGAATGAGTGGGCTTCGTTGTATCCTTTGGCTCGGACCACTCCAGCTTAAGCAGCTGCTATCATCCAATCAAATCTGCCATTAAAATCCTACACACATTAAAACTACAAAAAGGTTAGAAACTAGTAAGAGGGCTCCACTGTGTGAGCCCTCAAAAACAGTCTAAAACCCTAGAAATGAAATAAATAGAATGCAGAATCTAACGATGGATTAATACATAAAAATATTACTTGCTTTAGAATCTATACCTCTTTTTCTGTTAACGCGGCGAGACCAAGCGGCACCTGGAAGTGATGTAACTATCAAATCGACTGCGGAAGGCGCCCTGGTGCGATCGTTGAACGCCCGCGTGCTTCTGGATCGGGGTTGTAGACGCCGGTCTGCGTCTGTGGCTGCGGGTAAACGCCCGCGGGCACTTGCGACAAGAATGGGGGATTCTGCAGAATGCTGCAGAAGGGATGGCGACGAAGTTGGCGACGGATGCGACGATGGATGCGACGATGGATGCGACGAAAAGGGACGGCGATGGATGGGTAGGTTTAGCTGAAGAAGAGATAGATAGCGATAGATAACAAAAGAGAGATAGTAAAAGAGATCCAGCCCTTCGAGCCATCAAGGTGACTCAATTTATAATCTACTCTTAGGGCACACTTTAGGGTTTTAACGACACTTTGAACGTGTGGCTAAGATTAAAGTGGATCCAAGGGTAGAGAATAAATCTAGGTTGTGAAACGGATTAAGATGGATGGACGGATGAGATTAAATGAAGGATGGACGACTCAGATTAAATCACTTAAAGTATATTTATATATATATTAAAATATATTAAAATATTAAAATATATATATAAATATTAATTTAAATAAATTTGGGAATGAAAAATGGCGAGAAAGGTGAAATTGGGCCAAATAATGGCGGGAAAAGGTGAAATTGGGCCAAATAATGGCAGGAAGGTGTGGATTTGGGCCAAATAATGGTAGGAAGGTGGATGACTGACACGTGGCTGACAGGAAGGTATAGATGACTTACAAGTGGCTGGATTTTGGTGTCTACATATATTTTGAAGTTGGGCCTCATTTGGGAGATATGGAGAATTTAGAATTTTTATTGAGCTTTTCAAAGGGATTTTTGACAGAAGATCAAAGGGCTTGTTGGGAGTGATTTCTCAACAGGATTGGACCTGTTTTAGGTGTGAGAAATCACCTCTAATTGAAGAATTGAATTTCTCAATTGCAGAGGAATTATTAGAGCATAATAGTGGCAGATCAAGTTTTTCCTATGACTAAAATCAACTGGATTGAAAATCAGAGCTTCTGGGTTTCATTATTTCAATGGTAATTTAAATGGGTCTCAATCCATTTTAAAGTTTGTGAAATTTGAGGAAAAAAAGCAAGCCAATTGTACCATTTTTTGCTCATATTCTATGGATTTGGTGAGGGTTTCATTATGGGTATTTATAATTAAATCTGCCTTTGCCAAGCACCCCTTTTTGAGCATTCCTACGTTGATTTTGAAGGAATATTGAATTTCTAAGGGCTACCGTATAGATTTGCAGGTTGTACAATTCAGAGGGTTAGTAGATTTAATTAGCAGTAGTCCTTTGAAAGTAGTTTTGGTTGGGTTCAGACTTGCATGTGGAGCAACCAACCTTAGTTTGAAATTTGCACTCATTGAAGGGCCATTGGGAGGAATGAAGAAGGAAAATCATAGCAAATGAGACATTTCTAGACTTGCTTTTTGTATTAGATTTACTGCTGTTCGTAATCAAGTTAGGAAAATATGCAAATTTGTATCTATTTTCAGTTATCATGAATTGAAATAAAATTTGTTCTTGTTTCCAACTATTACTTGTTATCAATTTGCAATTACTTTCAAATCAACCACACAAACTCACAAAAAAAATCAGACCACAAACAATACATGCAAAATAACAAAGAAGTGTAGTAGAGGGACAAGGTGTTCATTACAGTGGTATCAGAGCTCAAGTTCAGCCTTGCCAACCTATTCAGGTATTGAACTATGGCTCTAGTCAGTGTCAGAAAAGAATGGCACAAGAAACTATGGTTTGTAGGTAAAAAATTTGAACAGTTACTACCATCAGATGATGATGTTATTGTCATCCTGAATGAAATAGAGGAATGTTTGGCCATGGTGGAACAACAGCCTTCAGTGGAGTGGCAGGTTGCCATACTTCCTACACTAGATACCTTGAGCTAGGATAAATGGATGACACATTTAGATGATAGGATAAGACTCGTTGTTACTTGTTGTTTAAGTGAACTCACATGGATCACAACTCCAGAGGCACCATATGAGGATACAAAAATGAAGGAAATTATGCATACGATTGTTGACAGCTTCCAGGGATTGAGTGATATCAGAAGCCCATTGTTTGGTAAGAAGGTAAAGAATTTGGAGTTGATGGCTAGTCTTCGTTCCAGTAATCTGCTGATTGACTTGGGTTGTGACAGTGATATCTTTCGTATGTGTTATTATTTCATATATTCTATTAGTGAGGAACATGGCGAGTTCATTTGTTGTGACATGGAGGACATCATGTCCTTAATCATTGATGAATATGACTCCATTCTGTAGCCTCTATTAACCTTGTTATTAGTCGTTTGGAGGTAGGACAAGGTTTATTCTTCTACAACACATAGATTGGTTGACATTGTTGTAAGAAGGTGTAAGAAGAAGTTGAGAGTCTACCTGGACAATGAGGAGAGTTGGGAAGAAGAAGAGCCAGAATCAAAAAATTCACATGAGGTAGGTGTGGAAAATTCATAGGTTGATCCAATAGACAGGGCTGCACATATAGATGATGAGATTGTACTTCATGAGGACACTAGATCAGCACTAGCTGACATTCACCCATCACATCTTGGTGATGGTAGTATAGGTGAACACGGGTTGTATTCTCAAACCCAACCCATTATGATGTATGCACCCGAGAGATACATATTCTTGGGTGATCCACAAAGTGATTTGTAGTTAGGATCAAACAAGCATAATGCACATGATGGTGATGCTACAAGTTTCATAGCAACCTTTTTTGATGAGCCTATACTTGATTTTTCCAATCATAACATAGTTGAGTTTGCTATTGATCATAGATCATATTATCATGATGGTTCACCTCATCAGGACAACCAAGAAGACTTGATGAATGATGGGTCTAATGTTGATTGTAGTTCATATTCATATTGTGTGAATGATGAGTTTGATGAGGATGGACACAGGGAGGCACATGAAGATTGGAAAAGCTTGGAAGACGCTACTAAAATTCATGAGGTTAGTTTTGATTTTTGTTTGAATTGTAGTAGCAATCAGCATAATATTTATGACCATGATAATTTGGATATTAATTGGAAGAACCAACTCACAGTGTCTGTTGAAGACGAAGTGCACATGTTGTCCACCACTAATGACACTAAGAGGATGCTCGAGGACATCATTCATAAGGCCCCTATGAACCAATATGAACATGTGGTTTTACCTCACTGATTTGAAACACATCAAAGGTACACTAGAGGAAATCAAATCAGCATACTTGCAGGTAATACATGACAGGGATACAACTATCAAAGTTATAGATGTCACCTTGGACGCTTTCCATGAGAAAGAGGACGAGGTGGATAGACTATGTTTGGATCTCAGTTTGGCTCATTATTCACTATTCCAAGCTAAGAATTAGTATTCAGAGGATACCATAGATAGGGGAAAGGTAGCAGAGGTGAGATGCATAGAGATTCAACAGTTGGTGGAGGGCATTGAGGAACTCCATGAGGACTCTTTGTTGGGGCCTAAAGATTCATGCTACCCTCATATTGAGCATGATGACTATGAGTTTGGCCTTGTGGATACATCGTAGGGAGAGGAGACATTGGGTGGCTCAATAGAGGCTAAGGTGGAGTGGTCGTGTGTTATACGAGCATGTATTCCTGACTTCTATCCAGTTGACGTTTAGACCATTTGTGGTCGGGTGCAGTTTTAGGGTGATAGGGCCACTTTGGAGTTGAGTTCACTCACCCAGGATCGTATGCTTGTATCTATGAGCTTTGAGGATGATGGTAGGACCATGTTTTGGGTGAGGGTTGATTGAGGATTGGAGTGGTATGTTGTCGTTCACTCCTTGAGCAGCCATGATATTTATCCATTTGTTCTTATACAAGTGGATTGGAGAGAGGTATTGATCCTAGCTTGGAGACTGGTGGACTTGTTGATGTTTGGGGAGCATTGGTACTCATGGGATGTCCTATTTGACTCAGGAAGTCAGAGTATCACTATGGATTATTTAGTTTCTTGTGGTCGATACATTTTTTGGGTGGCTAGTTATAGTTCTACCCTTGCTATCTCTGACCTTGTCGGTTGCATAGCAGAGATTGGTCACCATTTGGGTTGGCATTATCCGATGAGATTCACTGAGTATCCTGCTTTTGTATTGAGCATAATGTTTTCTCAGGGGCTCAGTTCTATTATGATCAATGGGAGTGCAAGAGTGGATTGGATTGAGTCACTCGTGCCAAAGATATCACCTAGGGCAGAGCTCAGACTTTATGGGCATACCAGTTTAGTCTATGAGGCTAAGTTTCTTGTTGAGTTGCAGGAGTGGGATGTGGATGATTCTTCGGATGTCATACAAATTAGTTTACACCCAACTTGGCTGAGTTTGATGATGGATGACATCTTCCCCGAGGGTGTTTGGTCTATTGTAGTTGATTGGGTGGCATGGGATCATCCAAGTCACTTCTAGAGTACGTGTGCTGAGCTGAGATGGGTAGGTGATGGTTATGGAGGCGCTCCTAGTGTTGGTTTGGTAGTGGCACGTGATGTTGATCTCTTGGTTATGTTGTGGTATGAGATATTTCGATCCAGTTTAGTCAGGCATGTTGGTGCCAAACTCGAGAGAGATTACATCAAGCTATTGCAGTTGGGACTTTTGCAATTCCATCTTGTTAGAGGAGCGGTGTGGAGCAGTGTGGTGCAACGTCAGCTCGATGGGTACTTTATGAGGTTGTTATGGGATCCAGGTATTCTATGCGACCTCATTTGGGATGCAGACCACTAACTGGGTTATGTTTGGGCATTGCTTGAGGACAAGCAATATTTGGGAAGGGCGGACTGTAATGTCCCCTCTTCTAGGCAGTCAATGTACCGGGGAGATTAGCCTATACACGAGCTCCCATAGGCTAAGTCAGTTGTTGGGGAGCCATATAGAGAGGTTATTATCTTCATCATCTTACAGAGAGCTCATGTTTACCGATCGTTTGGGCTTATTTGGAGATCATTTGACTAGACTTGTTATTTTTAGCAGTGTCCATTTTTAGGGTTTTGGATGACGACTTCAACACAGTATTATTCTTCGATGAAATGGGTATCCGAAACCATTCATGGATTGTTGCTTTGAGGAGCAGAGGTCCATGATATTTTAATGGGTGAAGTTATATTCCATTAAAGTGATTTATTATTTAATGACTTTATATTATGAAATCACTTTATGGATGTGAAAGGGGCCACTTTATAATATAATGTTATAACGTTAAGTTATAACTTAAAAAACAACTTAAAGTGGTAATGCCTAGGCCAAGGGGGGGATGTGGCCCTCTTTATGATGTAAAGGGACATAAATTAAAGATATTAAAAATAAAAAAAAATAAGTATGTGCAACCCTAATTAGGGCACCCAAACCCTAATTGCACCTTTATATTTTGGAGTTGGGCCTCATTTGGGAGATATGGAAGAATTTGGAATTTTTATTGAGCTTTTCACAGGGATTTTTGATAGAAGATCAAAGGGCTTGTTGGGAGTGATTTCTCAACAGGATTGGACCAGTTTCAGGTGTGAGAAATCACCTCTAGCTGAAGGATTGAATTTCTCAATTGCAGAGGAATTATCAGAGCATAACAGTGGCAAATCAGGTTTTGCCTATGACTTGAAATCAACTGGATTGAAGATCAGAGCTTATGGGTTTTATTATTTCAATGGTAATTTAAATGGGTCTCAATCCATTTTGAAGTTGCTGAAGTTTGAGGGAAAAAAGCAGGCCAACCATACCATTTTTTGCTCATATTCTATGGATTTGGTGAGGGTTTCATTGTGGGTATTTACAATTAAATCTGCCTTTGCCAAGCGCCCCTTTTTTAGCATTCCTACGTTGATTTTGAAGGAATATTGAATTTCTAAGGGCTATCGTACAAATTTGCAAGTTGTACAGTTCAGAGGGTTAGCAAATTTAATTAGCAGTAGTCTTTTGAAAGTAGTTTTGGTTGGGTTTAGACTTGCATGTGGAGCATCCAACCTCAGTTTGAAATATGCACTCATTGAAGGGCCATTGGGAGGAATGAAGAAGGAAAATTGTAGCAAATGAGACATTTTCAAACTTGATTTTGTATCAGATTTTCTGTTGTTCATAATCAGGTTAGGAAAATATGCAAATTTGTATTTGTTTTCAGTTATCATGAATTGAAATAAAATTTGTTCTTGTTTCCAACTATTGTTTGTTATCAATTTGCAATTACTTTCAAATCAACCACACAAACTCACAAAAAAATCAGACCACAAACAATACATGCAAAATAACATAAAAGTGTAGTAGAGGGATGGGGTGCTCATTACACTAGGGTAGAGGTCTATCAATAGTAAAGATCATGGCCAAGAATGGGTGACATAGGTACTTCGGTACCAAATCCTCCAAACAAAGGAATCTCATTCAGGGATAAGCTATGTGGAATTTAAGATAGCTTCAACGACTGTCAAACACAAGCAAAAAAAATCATAAACACCATGGGGAAGTGAAAAAAGAAGGATTCTCTACTTGGGAGAGTGTACTGATGTCTACCACAAGCAAAAGAAATACTAGTATTGGAAATAGTTGAGGACTAGATAGTTAAGGATATCGTTTATAAGTCAAAACACAACCTGATAGGTAAATTCATGGATTTCAGACCGTTTGTGTACTTTCTCCATACATGGATAAGGAAACAATGGCATATGGAAGGAGAATAAAAAATTCTAACTCTCCCAAATGGGTATTTTTTGTAGAGTTCACATCTATGCTAGATCGACAAAAAGTATTTGAGGGAGGGTCACATCATCACGAGTTAGCAGGACTATTCTTGCTACCATGGAATATGGGATTCGACCCGAGGGTGGAACCAACTACATAACTAATATGGGTAAGATTATTTTCCCTTCCCCTTGAATTATGGAAAGAGGAGGTACTCGAGGCAATAGGAAACTTACCATGGCATTATCAAGGTAGATCAAGAGAAATAGTTTTAGGAGGATCGACAATGTTTACCAGGGTTTGTGTAGAAATGGACCTCAACAAACCTATTCCAATAGAGATAGACCTAAAAATAGGGGATTTTTCCTGTCACGAACAACTGTAATATGAGGCTATTTCATTCATATGTCGGGTGTGCCACGCTCATGGACATCTGGCTAGAATATGCTCATTAGTTAAGGATCATCAATATGAACAAGAGGGGATAAAAGCAAATATTAACATGGCGGGTCAATATCCTCAGCAAAAGAGAAATAAGAAGGAAGGGAAAGACTCAATAGACTCCGAGGGCTTTCAAAAAGTAATAATAAGGCTAAATAAAATAAATCAACACAGTAACCAGAGACAAGGAGAAAGAGTGGTAAGAACAAACAATAGATATGAGATATTAAAAAAACTGAGAAACTTGGAAATAGAAGGAGATTTTCAAATGGAAGGGCTAGAGGAGGATACTCAGCAAGTCACACCAGTTGATCAGGAAAAATATTCTAATCTAGTGTTAGGGAACAAGCAAGGATCAGAACCAGACACAACCTCTCTCATGGAAGAGGATATTTAACCCACGAGGGAGACCATAGGTGGGAAAATAGAGCAGAGGATAATTTTGACATAGAAAATAGAGATGAAACAAGGAAATAAGAACAAAGAAAGCCCTGCTCTAGGGATTCATCAAGTGGAGAAAAACAAAAATCGAACCAATCTATAGGGTGTAAGTCAAAAAATGAAAAGATGGAGGAATAGGAAAGATATTTGAGCTAGAACATAAAGATAAAATCGATGACTGATTTTTTGTCTCCTAATTCTCAATGATATTAATCACTTGGAATGTGAGGGGTTTAGGCAATCACCCCAGACAAAATACAGTCAAAAATATTATCATAGATATGAGTCCAGATATAATTTTGTTACACAAAACCAAAATACAAGGAGAAGAATTACAAAAAATAAACAAGAGGATATGGTAAAAAGGAGAGATCCTTACTCAATCGGCATAGGGGAAATCAAGTGGATTGGCCACTATGTGGAATCACCAACTGTTCCTAGAGATAGGGGAGCCTCTACGAGAGGGGTGTTGATGGTCCGATTACAAAATAGGAAAAATAGGAAAATTTGGACTGTAGTTAATTTTATGGAGCACAAACAGTTAGATTACAAAGAGATCAATGGGCAACCATCCAAACTTTCAGAGACAACTGCCTAGAGGACCAAATGGATTGTGGGAGGAGACTTCAATGCAAAGCTTAGAATAGAGGAACAACAAGGAGGCAGAGCCATTCTAGAGGAAAAGGATAGGTTTTTTCAGTAATAATATGTTAAATGAATCTAATAGATATCCCAACTGTGGATAGCTCCATGACTTGGACAAACTGAAGAAAGGAAGGGGAGACGGTCAAATCTTGCTTGGATCATTTCTTCAAGGGGGGGGAATTATATTTGCATACCAAGCATCAAGCGAGGGTCATGGATAGGCTTTCTTCAGATCATTTTCCAATAAGCCTAACCATAGAAGAAGATAATCATAAAGTTGGGGAAACTTTTAAATTTGAGCTATGGTGGCTTAAAGATGAGGAGGTGGGGGACCACATAAAGGAATGGTGGAAATTAGGAAAACCAATATTTGGGACAACCCAATTCAAACTCCACAAACAACTAAAATATGTAAGGACCCAACTAAAGGAGTGGAGTAAATAGAAGAAGGAAATAACTAGAATCCAAAAGAACGAAATCAAGGATCAAAAGGAGAAGATTGCTCAGAAGATAATACAAGGAACTATTACAGAAGAATTATTGCAACATGAGGCAAAAATTATTAGGATAGAGGAAGCTTTGGAGGAACAAGAAGATATCTATTGGAGGCAAAGGTCCAGAGTTACATGGTTAAAGAAGGGGGACCACAACACAACATTTTTCATAAGACAGAAACAACCAAGAGATAATAAAATAGAATTACAGGTCTTACATATATGATGGGTTAGGTAAAAACTAGTGGAAGTGAAATGAAAATTATAGCAAATCAATACTTACATACTCTTTTTAGCAGCAATGAAAATTTGAATGCAATATGGCAGGAGAAGATACTAGAGGCAATTCCACAATAATTCAAACCTGAACACAATAAATTATTAATAGAGGAAATTTCTTTGGAAGAAACCTCACAGATCATACAAAAAATGCAAACAGGAAAGACTCTGTTAGAGTTAAAGTGCACTATGCCTTCAGTTTGACACTTGTCAATGAAACTGACAAAGGCCTGCGTTTTTCCAGGGAATTTTTTTAATTTATTTTTTTTCGAAAAGGGCGTGAATAAGCGAAATAATTCTTATCGAAGAGAGTTTTGAAGAATTGGTCGCTAGCATTCCTCTGCCCCGAAAAACAGATTTCCAGAAGGATTCCTCTTCACAGATCCAAAATGGTGTCAAGGGGAAGTGATGCTCCTAAAGGAAATGCTGCAGCTGCTAGCCTACGGAGGAGAAGACTGTCGGGAGCTGGATTCCGACGATTGCAGTAGAGTTTATCGCTTGATGGCAGAAACTGGACTTCGTCGTCGAAGGGGGAACTGTTTCCAAGTTTTTTTTTTATTGCTGTTATAATTTGTGCTTTGCTGTGCTTTGGTCTCTTTGATGGTGTAGCAGCTAACGCAAAGATCCGAGAACAATGCGACCAATGGAAGGCTGTTGGAGATGGACAGCGTCGAGGAAGGCCAAGTTCAAAAATGAGTTGCTTTGGATAATTTTGCTTGCAAGCTGTGTTAAGCCGCAGTCCGAGATACACCGAACCTCGGATTTTGTCCTGGGATTTTCTTCATCTGTACCGCGAAGACCGAATGGCTCGACGGCAAGCACGTCATCTTTGGGTAGGTTGTTGAAGGTTTCGACACTGTTGAAGGTTTGGAGGGCAGCGTTCGGTGTGGCGATGGTGTGCGCCGCCGCGACGTGTGCCGAAGGGGATCGCAATGAGGAAGAAGGCCATGGAAATGAGAGATGCGTCCAGGCAAGCATTCGGCAAAGGAGAGACGCAGGGCTCATCCGTCGCCAACATTGACAAATTTCCTGTGGAAGATTCGGATGAATGGTAGAATTTTGTACACGATTAACCGCGTTGGAGCGTCGTCGTGGCATGTATGGTGGCGACGCTAATGGTGACGAGGCGGAGCAGGAGCGGTGCGCAACCATCATTCACGCGAAGGTGAAATTGGAAGCGACGGTGGTGGCGGCGTCATTGCTATCTGCTGCGATGGCGACGCTTAAAACTATGATGGCAACGGAGATGGAAATACAACAGTTCAAATACCTAATTTGAGTGCGCCAAGTTCATTTAACGGTCAGAAAAGCAATACATTACCAGAGAAATTGTCGGGGTTCATTGAAAAATACATGGAGGTTACTTTCCACATTTTAAATGGATCTATTGATGGACATGTCCACTCTTGTCGATCGTGCAGTGTTACCGTTAAAGTTGCTATATGACTGTGTGATTATTTTGAAACTCATGTTCATCATTTTGATGTCGAAGTTTAACTTATGGGGGTAGCGGCTTTCGCGAAAACAGCCAGCAAAGCCGTCGTGGAGGAAGGCGACGCACTGGTGCTGTGTTCGGTTGTTCACATCATGTTGCTGCATCTTCTGCCACCGTACCCAATCAGAATAATAGGTGGGTGTTGTCGATTTTTGACAAGCCGTTTTTGGAGGAAGGGGCCGTGGGGCAGCAGGCCAACTCGTTCTTTTGGTGCTCGCGCGGTGGTTCATATGGGAGAATTTTTTTTAAAATGTTTTGGCCAAATATTTAAATGTTTTCCATATATATTTAAATGCATTAGTGGGCGTTTTCATTCATATTTGGAGATAGGGATTTTGAAGATAATTCATTTTAAAGTGGGGAAATATTTTCTTACAATGACGGCTATGTAATTGCTTTTATCCACATAGAGAGTGGACATGTAATTCCCCTGCGAGGGAAATTTTTTATTCCGCCACAGTGCGATGCCGCCACAGTGTGAGTTTTTAGTTGCTGTCTTGGAGAAGCATGTTGTTTTTCATTATGATGAAGGCCCCTTTGATGGTGGAATATAGGGGTATTTATAGTCGTTGGAAATGTTTTTCCACGACGGACACAATGGTGGTGTCAAATTGTAATTTTGAGGCTGTTTCAGTTCAGTTTTTTTAGCCTCAAAATTTTTCTCCCTTGGAGTGCACTTTCGGTTGTACCCGACACTCCCAAGGTAATTTTATATGTGATCCTTGTACCTAGTGACCTTTTCTATACACTTGGCGAATGCAGCGGCTGGTTACCCATGCATTTCGGTGAGATGACATGGTCACCATAAGGACACTTATACTAGGGACTACAGACAAAGACACCCTAGACTCTATCCGAGGTTGTTTTCGGATCTACTTCTGAAGACTATAGACAAAGACACTTTAGAAGATTCTCTTATTTTCTTCTTCTCTCCTCCTATTTGGATCTATGGCTCATTTTATTGTATTGAGTGCATTTTCGACAGAGACCGACACTCTTATATGGCTCGTTTTTCCTTTCATTAGGTGCATTTTCGGCAGAGACCGACACCTTCTAGTTCACCATGAGGAGGGATTTCATACTCATGGTGAATCTAGTCAGTGACCTACGAGTGGCAACATCCTCTGAGGATGACCTGCAGAGGCAACAGACCCGTAAGTGGTCGACCCTGAGGCACCCATGATGACCCTGAGGCACTTAGATGGCTGACCCAGTGGCAACAGACCCGTTGAAGTGGTTGACCCTGAGGCAACAGACCGAGATGTATACACAGTGGATCTAGCATTATTCATAGTTGGAGAGCCAAGCGCAAAGAGCACGAGCCTAGACCAAAAAAAAAAAGAGGATGATAGGTTATTTTTTAGAGAAGTCAACATTAAGGGGGAATGTTACCTAATGTTGACTTGCTTTGTTTTTTCTTTAGTTAGGATAGTGCACTTTAAGGGGGAATGTTAGAGTTAAAGTGCACTATGCCTTCAGCTTGACACTTGTCAGTTTCATTGACAAGTGTCATGTTCATCATTTCATTGACAAGTGTCATGTTCATCATATAGGCCTTCTGCCTATATATGTAACACATTTTTATCAATAAAAAAAACCCCATAAGTTTTCCCTCCTAACAGACTCTAGGACTAGACGAATTTCCCATTGAATTTTATCAAAATTTTTGGTATTTTATGGGCCAAGCAGTGGTGGAGGCATTGAAGGAAATCATATAGAGTAAGCAAATGTTAAAAGCCTTAAATCATACTTTTATCACTTTGATTCCTAAGGGCCCACCTAGTGAGATAATTGATAATTATAGGCATATTTTACTATGTAATGTAGTATACAAGATATTAACAAAGCTTATGGTAGCAAGGTTAAAAATATTTTTTACCAAATCTGATTTCAAGTGAGCAAGATGGTTTTGTTGAAGGCAGACAATTCTAGATGGAATAGTAGTGGCCCAGGAGGTGATATACACAATGTCAAAACAAAAGGACCCAAGTATGTTGATTAAATTAGATCTTTCTAAAGCCTATGATAGAGTAGATTGGTCCTTTATGCAAAGGATTTTAGAAAAAATGGGCTTTGCAAAGGGGTGGAGAGATTGGGTAAAATCCTGTACACAGACTACATCATTCTCAGTTATGGTAAATGGAAGTCCCTCTTCCATGTTCACAACAAGAAGGGGTTTTAGGCAAGGGAACCCTCTCCCCTTACCTTTTTATCCTTTATGCAGAGGGTCTTAAGATATTGTTAAAAAAGGGAGACAAGAGGGGAGGCTAAGGGGCCTGAAAATAAGTTCTCAAATTGAGATAAATCACCTCCAGTTTATGGATGATATTGCTCTTATTAGGTAAGCCAATCTCATAGTAGAAAGAAACATAAAAGAATTTTTAGATGGGTATACACAAGCTACTGGGAAAACTTTTAATGAAAAAAATATCAATTTTTTTTTCAATACAATGAAGAGGCTGAGAGATAAAATTATACAATTTTTGAAAATCATGGAAATTATACATATTTTTTATTTTTTCAAAAAAAAGTAGAATGACAGTAAAAACTAGTTTATTCTTCAATAGTATTATTTCGATGACTATATGTCCATTGTAAAGCTTTAGAGTCAATCTAAACTAAAAAAATTACAATACACTACTCTCAAAGTAAACACATATATTTTAAGATGCTTTCAAATTGCACACAAACCAATTTAACAAAGGTCTTCATCCAAATGATATTTTACAAGTTGAGGGAAAAATAAAAGTAGTATAACAAATCACAAGCTTAGAGAACATTCTAGAAAAATTGCTCCAAGAAAATAAACCAAAATATTTCAAGCAATATATTTAATAAACATATTAAATTTAAGGTAAGACAAACAAAATCCCTTCGGTCCAACGAGGATTTAAAAAACATACTTATAGAAAAATAAAGTTACAAAAATACTTACGACCCATACAAACACAATTTTGAGGTTACTTCCTCTAAAAGTGATGTCCTATATGCCTTTCTTTGTAGGGTTGACATATTTTTTTATTGGTTGGATGAAGGAGTTTTGAAAGGGTCCCTGAACCTTTTACAAAGAGAGAAAGCCGTAAGAGAGGGCCACCACTAAAAATGAAGGACAAAAGAAAATAGGGGTCCCACATAAGGGGCCCTCAATGAAATCTTTGTGCAAAGGGACAAAGAAGCAAATGGAAACTAGGGCCTGCACAAGAGGCACTAAGGCGAGGAAGTCTCGAAAAAAGCAAAATATCAAAATGAAACTTTCTTGCCTAAGTAAGGGAATCTCGCTCAAACAAGAATTTATTTATTTTTGAAAATTTTCCCCCTTCCCAAGGGGGTTTCCTTAAGCATGACCAACCTATGGAAACTAGGCGGGACATCTCCAGATTGGACTCCCAACATGCCACGCAATTTTTTTTTGGTGCTTCTGCTTCTCTCGAACCAAAGAAGCACCCAAAAAAAAAGGAGTTAAAGGAGCACATTGAAAACTAAAACCCAATAGCCAAACCTAAAGCTGAAAAGTCGTTCTCCTTAAAGAAACATCATGAAGCATCCTCAAATTTCTCTGAATGCATACTATAGCTAGAAGATAGAGAGCCCTCCTAACCCTTGGTGGAACAAAAGTGGTAAAACCCACAAGGAGTTTCAACGGTAGCGAAAGGCACAAACCAGCAAATCAAGCACCTTCGAAAAACATCCACACACCCTTGAAGGAAGACAGGGGGCCATCCTATCCCCTAATGAAACTCCTTAAAAATAGGGGATCAGGGATGCACATCAACAAGGTCCTCCCACCCGAGATGGGAGAACAAAGGTGCATCCTTATAGGAATATAGGGGGCCCTCCTGGACCCTAGTAAAGCAAAATAGGTGAAACCCACGAGGAGTTTCAACAATAATGGAAGGTGCAAACTAACGAATCGAGCCCCTCTGAGAAAGACTTGAAAATATTTTGCGAGAAAACCCTTCAAGAATGAGACAAAAAAGGGTCTTTTAGAAGAACCCCTGAACATACCAAGTAACTTATCGAAAGGGCCTCTAGAAGAACCCCCGAACATCATATAAAACCCACTGAAAGGCCTCTAGAAGAACCCTTGAGCACAACAAAAAACCCAATGAAAGGTCCTCCAAAAGAACCCCCAAACACGATAGGAAATATGATGAAAGGTCCTCCAGAAGCGCCTCTAGACACAATAGGAAACTCACTGAAAGGGCCTCCATAAGAACCCCCAAAAATAGCCAAAAACTCGACAAAATGTGCTCCAGAAGAATCCTCAAACACAACAAGAAATTTGTCGTAAGGGCCTCCCGGAGAAACCTTGAGCACAACAAAAAACCTGATGAAAGCCCTACCAGAATCCAAGGGAGGATCTTGCAAAGGTAAACCAAAACCTGCTACTCTAATTCTAGTAGGTTCCAATCCAACCTAAACCAAAACCGAATAACTACCCTCAAAGAATAAATTTAGAAGAAAGCCTCTCCAGATAGAGTAAACCCCACAACACCTTCTCCCACTCCTTCCACACCCACGTGCTTCTACTCCTGCTCCATCCTCCACCAATTGAAGATTTTATTTCATTCAATGTAGAAATAAAAAATACTCATAGGCTTGACATGTTAGATGTGCTTAAAGTAGATAAATATATAGTTTTATTAGGAACATGTCATTGTGTTATCAATGTCTCCAATTTTGGCAAAGGCTTCCATGAATATGGTTTATGTCATGTTTATGAGCATGCTTACCACCCATAATGTTTATGATCACAGATTTTGCTCTCCTCTTTTTTCTTTGTTGTTTGTGTGTAACTTCTTATCATCATATGAAAGGGACCATGATCCACAAACACTCCACTTATCAATAGAAGCCCTATTAGCCACATAGAGGAGTTCAATTTAAATGAACAAAATGTCAAAAACATCAAAAAAAATAATTAAATCAATATATATACTTTGTACTACCCTTAGTGAGCAAAGCAATCCAAAATGTGGGAGGATGACTTTGAGATTAGCTATAGAAGATTCACATGGCTCTATCTCCTATTGTTAGTGAACGCAAATTATTTTTAGAACAATCCTATGGGTCATGTAATTTGGAGCTGATAGAAGAATAAAAAATACCTTAAAATTAAACCAACCTCAACCCTTAACGACACCTAAAAAATGTTCAAAAATCTTATGTTGAAAATATGATGATACTATTTATTTTGTTGTTGAAAATAATAACAGAGATTTCATGTATTGGCATGTTCTCAAGTCTCAACATTCTTACAATGCCATCCATTGTCTTACCACAAATATAAATTTTAACTTAATTTAAATTTTGAGGCCTATTAAAAGTAAAAAAAAAAAAACGAGTGCTCTCCTCCTTTCCTACCTATCAATTTAAGGAGTTCTCTCTATGAACTTCAGTTTGTATTTATAACTTGTTGGTTTAAAAACATGGAGTGAAACCCTTAAAAAAAAGCTTTTATAAAAATAAAACTTTTTATCTTTTCATGCTTTATCAAAGATGTGTGACTTTTAACATCTGATACTTACCGTATTTAAATTTTTAAAAGTTTAATGAATGGTTAAATAACAACTAATGGTTATGTATAACACATAAAAATCAATAAATAATAAATATATTTTATTATGTAATGCCTGTAGTTAATAAAGATAATATAAACTATTTAATTTTTTTGACATATAAAAGAACCTGTAATTATCTTTCTTTTTGAATAACTGGTCATAGGGTTAACCTCCGATCGTAGTGTCAAATCATGGTGTTACCACTGTAACTCATATCTCGCTTTGGTAAACACAACCTAGAGTGAGGGAGATCTCTGGTGGTTTAGGGTTGGTACCGCCGTCATCAAACTGACGCACAGTCAGCGGATTGAAGTCAAACTACTACCTTTGCCCTAGATTAGGCATTCACCGGAGCTTTGAACCTAAGTCTCCTCCTTGTAAGTACCCAACTTCTTACCAATCCACTAACCCTCGCAAACTATAAACTATTTAATTAATGAATCATTATATTTTTATGAAAAAACCATTTTTATCTTATTATTAAAAAATTAAAATTAAAATTTAAAAAATGTTCAAATAATATGATTTTATGCACTAAATTTAACAACCTAATGTTTGCATTAATCCTATGAAAAAGGGAATTTATTAGTTACCGTAAAAAAGTATATTAAATATTTACAAATAATAAAACATTAAACTTTGTTTTATTGTTATATAGATAGATATATACAAAGGGAATCAGTTATTGATGAAAATGGTACTACTATAAACTTTAGCCTTTTGAATAAAATGAAGTTAACAAGGATTTTATCTCTTCATTGTATCGAGTTGGAGAAGTCAATTGGCGAACACTCTACCAATCTATTTTTTTTTAGGTACATTGTGGTTTGAATTTGGATCTCCCAAAAAAACCCAAAATCAGTTATAAAATATAAGGAATAAACATATAAAATAATTTAATTATATGAATTTAATTTAATTGAATCAGTTAACCAAAGAAGGGTTTTAGTTGTCATATTTTTATAGCTATTACTAATAATAATATAATCATCATTTTATTCAAAATTACATTAATTTAAAAAAACATACAATCAAATAATATATTTGAAGCAATGATTGTTTTGTTAATAATTTTTTTTTTTTTTTTAAATTAATGTTAAACATATTGTTTATATATATTTGATATATAAGGAAGTTGGTTATATCTACATTATTTTCAGTAATTGTCAAGTGCAGTGTTCAAAATTACAGTGGTTTTATTTTCAGTAATTGTCAAGTGCAGTGTTCAAAATTACAGTGGTTGCCTCCAACAAGCCTATACCACCTCTTAATCTTATAACCTTATATGAAGAGGACCAACAAACCTATATCACCTTGTAATTTTATAACCCAACATGAAGAGGACCAATGGTCACTTGGGATTCATATCGTCATCATTGCTCTAGCATACGCTTAAAAAATTCAAAGCAAACTACTACCTTTGCAAACATGCATGCCTTAAGCTTTGGACCTATACCTCTTTTAAATAAATATCTAACTAAACAAACAATTACCAATCCACTCACCCTTAAAAACCATTACTATATAAAATTTAAAAAACATTTTTTTTTTGGTGGAGGACCATGTATAAGAAGACTTTCTACCATGATGTTATAGCTTCATTAACCTAAAAACCATATTCATTTGTATCACTAAGTTTACTCATGGACCATAAAACTTTTTATGGTTGATTTCCTCTTTTCATTTTATCCATCCATTTAACATAGTAGATGACTCAACATTTCATGAATACATTTAACTATTTCATGCATTCATTTTTGAAAATTTGTTTGTAATTATTAATAATAATAAAAATTTATATTTATTTTATATAGGTTTATTTATTTATTTAATATTTAATATTTTTTATTGAAGTATAATAAACAATTTTGTTTTTTAGATTATTTTTTATTATTAAATACTTTAGTTTTAATCCTTTTTAAACTTAAATTTTCTATTTTCATTTATTTTAAATATTACATTTAAAATTATATTAAAATAAATTGTAGTAGTTTTATATTTAAATTTTACTCTAAAATATATATTTTTTGGTAGATAAAGTAAAATTTATTTACTTACGGGTTGAAGGGACCCTTCCCTATTTACAAGAAGATCATCTGCATTTGAAATGCAGGTCAAAAAAATCAATTTATAATAGTTCATCTGCATTCATAATGCAGGGCAAAAACATCAGCACCACAGTCGAAAACCAACAAAAACTAACAACCGAGTTAAACCAAAACAAATTGACCAATGGTGTCGAAGAGACACATTTTAGGTGGTTAGAACCACCGGTAAAATTTGGCCACTAATGATTAGCCTTTGCGAACATTCTAACAGCGTTAGAGAAGAGGCACCCTCCTGCTTCGGCAAAGCTAAGTGTTTGATGTTTTGTCATTATCCAGGTTGACTTTCTCGATGACTTCCATAGGAAAGTTGTCTTCCCAAATGGTGAGGCAGCTCTCTTTGATTGCTCTGTTTGCCAAGGTGTCGACCACTTGATTGGCCTCCCTGAACACATGTTTGATCTGGGATTGCTCGTTGTTGCAAAGGCCTAGCTGGCATTCCTGGATAATGTTCTCTATATTTTTTCCACCCTTGCTATTTCTTTGAATGAGTTTGATAATGATCTTCGAGTCCCCTTCGTAGATGACAAGGGCTGCCAGGTTTTTGGAAATGTCAATACATCTCCAAAGGGCCTTGGCTTTCGCGAAGTTGTTGGTTTGGGACCCCAGATTTTTAACAAAGGCCTTAAGGATTTTGCCACTATGATCTCTGAAGACCCCTCCTGCTCCCGCTTTGCCTGGGTTCCCTTTGGAGGGACCATCGAAGTTAGCCTTGAGCCAACCTTGGGGGAGGGACCCAAGTGACCCGAGATCTATCTTTTCTGGGTTTTTGAGACTTACTGCTATCCTGGAGAATATTGAGGGTGGAACAGAGCAATTCTTCAATCCCCGGAGCAGGGCTGGCCTGACAAGGGATGAGTTTAGAATTTTTGGTGGCATAAGCAAGGGCTCTGGCAGCTACGATTTTGTGGGTTCTAGGGCCTTTTTGAAAAATCGCCTGTTGCGCTCCAACCAGAGCTGCTAGAAGATGTGATGGATGAAGACTTTCCACAAAAAGCTTAGCCTGGGATGCTTGAAGGACTTAGGCCATTGGCAAATGAACTCTTTGACAGAGTTTGGCCAGGTCCAGCTAACCTGAAAGCTTTGGGTGGTTAGGGATAAAACACTTCTAGAGTAGGGGCAATCCATCAAGATGTGGTGAATAGATTTCTAGGCCTGGAGGCATAGGAAACATCTATTCGACACCATGATCCCTCGTCGCATGAGATTGTCCCCAGTAAGGATTTTATTATGGATGACCATCCAACATAAGTGCACGATTTTGGAAATGAGGGATTTGATCCACACCTTGTTAGCGACCACCTTCTCGTAGCTGGGGGTGCCCTAGGAACCCATCTTATCAATAAGCTGGGTCGCGGTCTTGACAAAGAAATTCCCGTCATTGGTGCCTTTCCAACATCGCTCATCTCTCCTATTGATACGGGGAGGAAAGTTGATCACTGGATCTCCTGAATCCCTTTCATGACTTCCCTGATGGGTTTATTTCTTATTCTAAAATTGATCTTCTTCCATTCCTGGGCTTCCGGGTAGAGGAAATGAAGTCTGCAACCCTGAGCCCGAATCTGTTGTTAGTTAAATGCCTGGCAGGGATCAAAATCGGATTGTTGATGAGGAGGGAATTCCCGACCCAGGTATCTTCCTAGAAGTTGATGTTGGCCCCATTCCCCAGCTTCCAAGAAGACCCTTCGAGGATGATGTTTTGGGTATGAGTGATGGATTTCTAGAAATGGGAACCATTGTGCGGGGGAGGCGCTTGGAGGAAGGCCTGGTGCTGAAGTTACTTTCTTTTCACAATGTTTACCCACTCAATATTGACCTTAGTCACTACTCTCCAAGCCTTCTTGTCTAGGAGAGCTAGGTTGGCAACCGAGATTCGACGTAGACCAAGACCTCCCTGATCTTTGGGGGAGCAAACTTTATCCCAAGCTACTAGGTGGAGCTTTCTTGAGGCCTCCGATCCAGACCAAAGGAACTACTTTTGAATTTTTTCAATGGCTTCTCCCACCGAGGCCGGGATTTTGAACACAGACATGAAATATGTGGGGATGCTCTGCAATATGGATTTGACCAAATTTGTCTTCCCTGCACTGGTGAGCAGGGCCCCTTTTCACCCAGCTAACTTTACTCTAAAATATATTATTTTAATTAGTCATATAGAATTAAAACGAATAAAGATGGGAGAATAGAGAATATTTGAGCAAATACAAATGACTCAACAACATTTAAGGCATTGGAGTTCATACACATCTTTAGAAATCATAAGAAGGTGACAAATGTCATGACTAACTTGACTTTTGATCAAAGAAACTTCACTTGCTATGAATATCATCCCAAATGATGCCCTTAGCAAACCAAATAAGCTCTCTTTTTCATTCTTACCATTGATGATAGTAGTACTTGTTGTATCTAGATTTACATATCTTTTTTCAATGAATTTATATAGGTTTTATGAGGAGTCCTGGTCCCCTCATATTACATAGGATTTGAACCTTGGACCTCTCAAAGAGAGGCCAACGCTCTTACCACTTGCAACTTAGATTTCTATATCCTTACTTTACATGGTTATTTTTGCATAGATAATTGTAGTAGATTAGAGTGAGGAGGATAGTGTCACACCTTCTATTAAAATTTGGTTTAAAATCTTCAATCCTAAAAAAGCAAAACAAAAAATGAAATATAAGTTTCAATTAATTTAATTTATTAATTTATGAAAACAATAAATATATTTTTTTATTGTATTACATTATCACTATATTTTTAACATTATTTCTATAATAATATAATAAAATCATAATAAATTATATTATCATAATACTTATAAAAATTTAATTTTAATATATTAAAATTAAATATTCTTATCAGATTATTTTTTTATTAATTAAATGGTTAAATATTCAATAATAAAAGCTTTATTTTAATGTAATTCTCTAATTTCCACTTAACATTCCTCATTTAACTTGTGATTTTAAATTAAATATTAAAAATTAAAAACAATTAATATATGCATTTGCGAATAAAAGCTTTTATCCCACTCTTAAAGTAAACCTCCACTAATTTCCATGCCTATTATCATGCGCAATAATTATTACTTTCTTATTAATATAAATCAACACCAATAAAAAGCTTTTATCCCACTCTTAAAGTAAACCTCCACTGATTTCCATGCCTATTATCATGCGCAATAATTATTACTTTCTTATTAATATAAATCAACACCAATAAACCATAACGACCCGATTCATTCCTATAAGTATTGTTGGAACACAATTAATTGGTTCAACCAAACCTTTATTGAAAGTTTGTTTTTTTCTTAATGTTTTTAGTAGCGTAAAAGGTTTAAAATGATTGTGGAAACTATGTGGTGGCTTTTGGATGGACAACGCATAATATTGTGATGGCCATAAAAATCGGACAACCTATTGGTGGCGGCCATAAAAATTGGACAACCTATCCGAGTTTGTGACGGTCATCAATTCCACCATGTAAATTAAAAGATGGACAACGCATAATATTGTGATGGCCATAAAAATCGGACAACCTATTGGTGGCGGCCATAAAAATTGGACAACCTATCCGAGTTTGTGACGGTCATCAATTCCACCATGTAAATTAAAAAAAAGCCCTCAAAGACTAGATTGGTAAATGTAGGTTGAGCACTTACCAAGAAAAGACCTAGATTCAACCCTTGGAGGAAGCCAACCCTTTGCAAAGGTAGTAGTCTTAGTAGTCTGATCCGAATCTTTTGAGTGCACGCCAGACCAACGACGATGATACGAACCCCGAGCGATCGACAGTCTTTGTAGTTTGAACCTTGTGTTGGCCAGTTACTGAAAATAATGGTTGTTGCCAACTCTCCTATGTATATAAAAAAAAAAACTTAAAATCAAGATGTAGGACTAGTGGATTAATAAGAAGTTGGACACTTATTAAAAGGAGACTTAGGTTCAAACTTCGGGGCATACCCAATCTAGGCAAATGTAATAGTCTGACCTATGTCTGTTAAATGTGCGTCAACTTGATGACAACGGTACTCCAATTATTCTATCTAAGGTCAAGTGAGTTATGTTATCTCGAGTTATGGAGTTCCCCTCTTTCTATTTAATCTTTAATCTTTATTTTAAAGACGAGAGGTTTCAGTTTTATTGGAATCCTTAGAATAGCTTTCATTGGATTTGATATGAAGTCACGAGGGTCTCCCTCACTCGGGTCATTTTTACCAAGGAATCCAATGTTTATTTTAAAGACGAGAGGTTACACTTTTATTAGAATCCTTAAAATAGCTTTTATTGTATTTGTCACCGAGGGTCTCCCTCGCTCGGTCATGTTTACCGAGGTGAAACAGGGATTATAGTGCTAACACCATGGCGATTGGTGGTCTTCCTCACCCAATTATGTTTAACGAGATAAAATAAGGATTATAGTGCTAGCACCAAACTGAGAAAGATACTCTAGTTATTCTATTTAAAATCAAGTAAGTTATGCTATTTCGAGATTATAGAAAACAAACGTTCTCGGTTATAATGCTAGCACCAAGTTGACGACGGTACTCCAATTATTCTATCGAGTGAGTTATGCTATCTCAAGATTATAGAGAGCGACAATACCCCAAATCCAAAGTCTATTTTAAAGACAGAAGTTTCACTTTAATTGGAATCTTTAGAATAGTTTTCATTGGATTTGATATCAAGTTAATGATGGTTTTTTTTATTCGGGTTATATATATAGAAGCGAAATAAAGGTTATAGTGGCAACATTAAGGATTATAATGGTAACACTGTGATTTGATGAAATAGAGGTTATAGTGATAACATTATAATGGTAACACCATAATTTAATGAAATAAAGGTTATAGTGGTAACACTATGATTTGACGAAGTAGAGGTTATAGTGATAACATTATAATGGTAAAACCATAATTTAATGAAATAAAGGTTTATAGTGATAACACTATGATTTGACGTTACACCACTTAACCTTATAACCAATCTTAAAAAAAATATATATATAAACTTGACCCTATAAATAATTTTTAAACCAGGAAAATAGTTAAAGATTTGAAAAAAAAAAAAACTTAAACCAACATCAAACCATACCCTTCTCGGCTAATAAAAAATAATAAAAAGTCACCGTATTTAGTTCTTAGCATCAAAGTTTAAAACCTTAAACTGTCGTCGGTCTTTTCCGTAAAGCGTCGGCAGAGGAGTAGAACGAGTAGGAACATGACAGTTGGTCGAATTTGTTGCCGGAATTGCCGAGGAAGATGATCCAGAGAGTGGAGGCCAGCGAGGGGATGTGGCCCGGCCGGAAAAAATGTCGTCGCCTGCGCCGCAGTGTGCAAGAGCTAGAGGGAGATTACGAAGGAGATCGTGAAATGACTTGATCTGCGTGTGAAGTTGACCTTTTCGGCATCTCTCTCAAACAGGTGCTTTTCTTTGTTTGGTTTGCAGTTGCTGAGTTTCTGTGTCTGTTGACTCGTTTGGACTAAAATCAATTCGTTTCTGAAGAGGCAATATGAGGAAAAATAGCAAAGAATGTTGTTTTCAATGGTTATTTTGTGCGTCCGAGAGTTGCATTTCTGCAAACCCTGTTCTCATTTGAACTCGCAATGAATCACTTATTTAGGGAGTAATATTTCCAAACTTTGCGAGAAAGAAGAGCCTTCCGTTCAGGCCATATGTGCGAAACGCCATTGTTAAATAGAAGACCTTTGGACATTCAATGTTATTATTTATTATGCAACAGTAACTTTGAAGTTTGGACCTCCCATGACTTCTACTCAGGCAGATTTTAAGTTAAGCAGGGACGAATCTGTATTGAGCGATGCAAAAGTGCTTTTTCTGTATGATGAACGGATCCATCTTTCAATGGCTATATATAGAAATATTTTAAGAGCAGTTTTCTATCACGGATTTATTTTTAGAATAAAAATGTTTGACCTTGTATAACTCACCCTCATTGCCTGCGTCCTGTCTTCTAGTGGCAAATCCTAGGGAGTTTATCATCACTGACAGAGTGCCTGTGGGCTTGTGGTCCAATGGTATATCCTTGGAAGTTGATCATAACAGAGAGTCCCAAGGATGCTTATAGGCCGTGACTTCCAAGATTGCATCACAAGTACCCACAATCTAGACGGACATTTCACTGGAGCCCTTCTTGAGACCACAACAAGACTAACGGTACGTGCCCAATTCTGGGCATATTTCTATCTGCATATCTCACGACTCACCCTCACCCTCCTATACATATTAACCTATGTTAATGATTTTGTATCAGTTTGCAATGCTTTTTGTGGTTGAAAAGATAGGAACTTCCACATTAAAATGCAGAAGGTCGCCAGAGCAAATATTTGTTCTTCGGGACTACAAAAAAAAAAATAGGAAGAAGATAGATAGTATTGATTAGATTCGGCAGTGTTTCTTTCGAAAGAATATAAGCGGGAAGGACACAGTTATTGCAGCCACAATTGAAGCAATCTTTTGAAGATTTTCAAAATTTGAATCCATTAGAATATATGAATGTGGATCTTTGAGTTTGAACACTCTAAAGTTCTATATATAGATAATTAGACAACAGTTTAGTTTTTCCACTGCCTTATTTTCTTGGAAGAAACAAATTATTCTGACAAGGGGTTATTGTATCTTGATGTTTTCTATGCAGCCCGGCCCCCTGTGACCTGCCAATGCTGTGCTTTATCAAAAGGGAGAAAAAGGCATCAACATATTAATTATAACGTGGGTTTACACCAAGTATGCTTTCACCCTTATCGGAGTTTGAGATTTAGTTCCATTATCATATAATTCGATTTGAAAGATCAAACTCTAGACCGTTTCTTATCTTTTGTTTGCTGGCGGATGGGAAAAAAATGTAAAAAAATGTTTTATTTTGAGGCAAAATGCAATTCATAGGGCATCTTGTGACTCAGCTTTAACACTTTTGTGTGTTTTAAGTAGTTCAAATTCATAGTGATGCCTGCAAATTTATATATTATTGTTTGCTAGAAGGGTGAAATTCAGGATTTGAATCTGCTCATCATGTCTGCCTTTCAGAATGTGTGTTAATTATGTTTCAGATCAATATTTCTTTATTATTTCGATTCCCCTTTTTCCCAGAAATCTAACTTGAAAAAGCTTTTATGGTCCTAATGCAAGCTGCCGTAAAACTAACGTGAACTTTTTAGTGCACCAAATACTACTTTCTGATAGAACATGAAATAGAAGAAACTTTATTGAAAAGGTATAAGTGGAAACTTAGGAGCTAATCCAAGAGTGGTATGGTGCTTCATTTGGTCATAGTGGTTCTCAAGGCTCCTGCAAAACAGTGTCCAAAGACACTTCCACTTGAGGCTTAAAGGCCTCGTATAACTTTTTTTTCTTATTGGTGACTTTTGCGACAGTTGGGTTAGTTGCCTTATGGTAACTAGCTTTAGTGACTTTAGTCTTAATGGGTGACCGACTTACAGTGTCCAAAGACACTTCCACTTGAGGCTTAAAGGCCTCGTATAACTTTTTTTTATTATTGGTGACTTTTGCGACAGTTGGGTTAGTTGCCTTATGGTAACTAGCTTTAGTGACTTTAGTCTTAATGGGTGGCCGACTTATTCCTGCATTATTCATATGACTTTACAGAAATACTAGTTTTGTCTAGATGTGTGTATCCATCGTTTGGGCTTGCACCAGGGACGTGCATCAACATTGGGTTCTTAGGTGCATGTACTGCACACTAGTGATGCACCACTTGTGATAATGGTTTGCTGCACGATTTTCCAAGCTGGATGCATCAAGGTTTGTACTTTGTACTCTTAACACTAGACCATCTTGATATACAAAACAAAATGGGTTTGGTCGATCCAAGCCCTCTCTCCATCTATTTAAAAGCCGGTAATCGAGTGCTCATCTAAAAGCTCACATTCCACACAAGCCTCCCTGCAGCGTGGTGGCAGGAACGGGAAAATGACTTGAACCTCCAACGAGTGCATTTGGCAATGCATGGCATACCGAGTGCATTTGGCAATGCATAGGTGCTTTTGGCATGCACCTCAACCTTACATATGCTGGCACCCTTACACTTTTGCACCCTGCATACATGTATACCCCAACTTTGGAGGTCTGCATTGGCTACTCCGTACCTGCATTTGCATATCCCCACACCATGCATCCTTGAAAAAATACTAAGTACTCAAAGATTATGCATTCCAGTGGCTGGAGAAGGACTCAGGACTACAACTGATGCTAAAGTTATGGCCATAGCAATGTTCGAAGTGTAGAGGATGGTTATGTTTTCTGTTTTCCACCATGATTCTAATAATTTATATCTTTCTCTTACTCCATTTAATCTGTGTGTCAAAATGTTCTGCAGCTTTTGCAGTCTGTTACTGGTTTTTGTATTTCATGCTTTATTCGTCTTCATCTGTCTATGATTTTCGAATTTCATTGCCATTATAAAGCTCATTGCAAGTTGTTTCTGCAGCTGTCATGGATAAGGGAAGTTTCTTTTGGCTGCAAGGGGGGTTAGACATGCTACCAGCACTGAATACATAATATCTTTGAATGCTGATGATCTATTCAAGGAAGTAACGCATATGTAGGAAAATTGAGGTATGTAACCAGCCTAGCCACTGATATCTGTATTAGGGTTCTGCTACATATATTTGAAATCACAATTTAATTTCTGATGATCTGTGCTACAAAACTTTTATTTATGTACCTTCCGTTGGAAGGTTAATGGATTTATATCAAGTTGTTACTTTTACTGAGATAAATTGTATAGTAGAGGGATTAACCTGTCTCTTGTATGTTTTATCATTAATCTAAAATTATTTTTGAGTAAAGTGATTTTATATTTTCTGGCATTTTTTATGTCTGTGGAAAGACGATTAGTGTTTTGAATCCTTTCCAACGAAGGGGGGTTGTGGTGATATATTTTAGTCTTGCTTGAGTTCTGACTCACAATGCATTGTGCTTCAGCTCTGACTCAGAAATGCATTTGTTTTGATGATTGCTTGTTTTTTTTAGTTATGTTGCATAAAATTTTCATTTGAGGTTTAAAGCTTTCTATTTGTGTCTTTTAGGGGTATTGTTAGGGATGCTTTTGTTTTTTATTTTTGGGTTAAGAATCGAAATTTGCAGTTTTCTTTTTAATTATCGTCTTTTAAGGTTATTGATGAGAACAAGTTAATAAAATATCAATGTCCCATGGGGACTTGTCCGGGTCATCTTGGAGATTTTAAAATTAAAATGCATACCATTGTCCCCTTTTAATTATCGTGAGAACAAGTTAATAAAATATCTATGTCCCATGGGGACTTGTCCGGTATTTGGGGGTCATTTTGGGGATTTTAAAATTAAAATGCATACCATTGTCCTGGATGTGTCCCACCTTCCCATAAAGCCATCCCATTGTCCCCATCTTCGTTGAACATTGTAAAATATGCATTATTTGGATTTTACCCATTTCATAATGCTATCTGTGAATTAAAAGGGCCTTTTACTAATGTCATATACACATTTATAAATGTCACCTTCTATCTCTCTGGATGATAGTTACTTAGAGACATCAACTAGTTCTATGTGACTTAGAGACATCAACTAATTCTATGTGACTACGGTAAGGTCTGTGTGAGCCATTGTTTACAAATTCTTTCCAAGTTTGTGAAGAGAAGAAAAGGAAAGGGTAGAAAAATAAATTTTATATATTGAATCTACGCGACATTCTAACACTAAATTAGTGTTAAAAAGAAATTTCATATATTGAATCTACACGACATTTTAACACTAAATTAGTGTTAAAAAGGGAAGTGTAGAAGGAAATTCCTTACAGTAGTGATATTTTTTTATTTTATTTAGTTTATGTGATAAATTTTTGGGATTAATGTATAAAGTTAAGTAGTTTCCTTTCAATTATAATTTTTTTTAAAGTTTAGAACTATGTTTATCAATAAGGAATTTAAGACACAGTCACTACACATTCATCCTTTCACACAATTACTTACATGAATTTCTTTAAGTTGCTTACATAAACCTTAAATCTCTTTAAGTTAAAATCCTAAACATTACACTGGCTCCTCCTGAAACATGGGACACATTCTTATTCTTATGATTCCACTTACATGAAGAATCTTTAATACTTAAGTACACATAATAGGTTTTAATACTTAAATATGCATAATGGGTTTGTCCTACAATGGTACTAATGGTGAGATATTGTGGCCTTAGATCGCATTACAGGTACCAAAATTTTTGTCAATCCAGAAGCAATCATCGGGGAAAAGTCATCTGGTTGATGTGGTAGCAATCTCCTTTCTGTGCAAACATCAATTAGAGCTGCTTGTTTGCTTGGCTAGATCTGTATGTATATTCGAATTTGACAACTTTAAAGTGTAAAAGAAAATTTTCTAGTTATGAAATTTGTTACAAAATTTAGGATGAATTTCCAGACATTAAAATGTGGGAAAATATCATAAATAATAAATAAATAATAAATTATCATACACAAAAGTTGACCTGGGAAGTGCCTGTGTTGGTCTTCAATTTACAATATAATATATAAATTCATTTTGACAAAAAGACGAAAGTTTAATTTTTTTATAATTTTGAAAGTTTTTTATACATAAAAATGGATAATCTGTTATTAAAAAAGATTTGTTACACTTAAGTTTTAAATATTTTTATATTCAAATTAATAAAAAATTCTTAATAGTTAGTGTAGAATATAAAAATACAATACCAAACACGAATTAAAAAGGTAAAAATTAAAATAACAATAAAAATATTCAACTGAGAATTAAAAGAAATAAAAATAAAGAATTTAACTAAAGTTAAAACTGTAAATAACAAGTTACACTTCATTATTTAACATTTAATTAAAAGTTAAAACTAGAAATAGGTGGCCATTGATGGCTGTATGCCCCTCAAGGTCTTGAGAATTTGAAATATCTCGCCTCTCGCCCGTCAATGCTCTGCAATTTGAGTTGGACTTCAAATTTGACTTGCACCCATGCCGAAGCTCTCTTCTCTGATGATTGCAACTGTCTCAGAAGGTCAACACACTATAGTTGGAGCCGGAGGTTAGACCTGGACATGGACATAAATGGATGGTTGACGACCGATTAAGACTTTCTACAACAGCAGGGGAAAAAAAGCAGGGGAAATGGTCATGCCAGAAGGATAAGCCATCCTGAAGCAGCAAGGAAAATAGCAGTCTAATGTTTTATCGTATCGTCATCTTGATTATGCAGGTACGCATGGGAAACAACAGCCCATAGAAATGAAACGGCACTAGGGTGTCCATCACAATATTATTTGGGATTGGCAGTGCTGTGGTGGTGGTTGTCTTCACAGCGAATTTATTTAGCCACCTTTAAAATTCGGTGAATTTCGAATATAAATGACAAAAATCGCCGAATATCATAACATAGAGTACGACCAATTTTAAGGCAAGTAAAATGCCCCTAAATATCTAAACATTTGTTAAGAAGGTACGTTACTTACAAGGTATTAAACTTACACAAGCCATAGAAGCTTTGTTGAGGCAAATCGGGTGGATGTGTTCACGTTGAACAGAATCTCTGTATTTAGATGGATTTATTTAGCCACCTTTAAAATTTAGTGAATTTTAAATATAAATGATAAAGTCCTTGTACAGACACTTTAATTCAATCTGAATTCAAGTTACAAAGAGGGAGTGAAAATGTAACTTCCAATTATATTATCCAATATACTCCTCATTACTTTAAAATATATATGATAAAATCACCGAGTATCATAACATAGCGTACAAGCAAGTAAAATGCGCTAAACGGGTATTAAAAGGTTCATGATTTACAATTCACACAAGTCATAGAAGCTTTGTTGATGTAGTTTGGATCGATTATATCTGTAGTGAGTTACTAGTATTAGGGAAGGGAAGAAAGGTCAAACAAGAAGATGGATGGAAAAAGGCAAAGGAAAAGAGACTGGAAAATAGCAAGATTGGGCTGTATCAGGTAAAAGTGGAAAAGTAAAAAGGCTAATGTCCTCGTTAGGTAGGAGAAATGAACTCTGCCATTGCTATAAAAAAGTATTTTCTTGCAATAATATAATTTGGGCTTGGCTTTCACTTTAAATTTTCAAAAAAGATAGTGTTAATTTACCTGTTATTTGTGATTTCTTGAAAAAGAATGTTGATTTGCCTCACTTGTAATTTCTTGCAACACAGCTGGTTATTTTAAAAATGCAAGTGTCAGATCAACAAATAAAATACAATTTAGCAGTTAAAGAACTTAAAGCTAGACTAAGTCAAGCATGGGTAAAACATAAATAGAGATACAAAATAACAAGGTCAAAAGCCTAATTTAGTTGAATGCAGGTCAAAACCAGGAAGAAAAGAATATGTAGAAAATCGATGAGCTATAAAACTTGCAAAAGAAGTGAGCAAAGAACTCCTAACGCATCCAAATGTTGGATATCAAGACAGGCTGTACTTTGCAGTCATATGACTACCTCAGTTGAATACAAGTCAAACCCAGGAAGAAAAGAATATGTAGAAAATCGATGAACTATGAAACTTACAAAAGAAGTGAGCAAAGAACTCCTAACACATCCAATTGTTGGATATGAAGACAGGCTGAACTTTGCAGTCATATGACTAACTCTGGTTGTTCATAAGTATTATTCTCCTATTATTTTTCCTCCGTATAAGTAGTTAGAAGTATTTGTGTTGTAGATAATCTTTTAGTTTCATCTAATATTTTAAATGGATTTTTATTTTCATGTAAAAATCTGTGAAGTTGTCACTCTTTTTCTCTTATGAATAGTGAGATGTGATATGAGTCTATATATATAGATTATATGTCTTTCTATATATAGAGAAAGACATAATCTAAAATTTCTAGAAATTTTTTAATTGATTAGGATTAGGGCCTTCGTGATTACATCTTTTATTTTCTAGAAAGATTGTTTGCCTTCCATCCAAATAAAAATGGTGTCCTTTCTCACCTTGGTAGTAGGTCAAGCTAGCTTTACAAAGTTAGTAATGAACTTGGCTATGAATTGAATCTACCCGAGGAATGATTGATGAAGGTAAATGTGGTTCTTGAATTGCTTCAATTTGGTCAGGATCGATGGTAAGGCCCTCCTTCTACACCACATGGTCTAGGATTTTTCCTTCTTACATCATGAAGATAGATTTCTTAGGATTCAAGAAGATTCCATACTACACCTTTTGAAAACTAATTCTATAAGTTCAATATGTTTACTCCTTCGATATGTTTTTTATATATTTTTCTCAAGAAGGATATGCCTAATGAACAAGGTAAGGAAATTTGAGGAACCGAAGCAAGTCGTGATCACTACACCAGTGTTGAAGAATCCAGACTGGAGTAAGCCATTAATTGTCTACATAGATGCATTTGATAGAGCACTTGGAACTTAGGAGGACATTGAGTTTACAGGACGATAATAGGTATGATCATCCTATCTACTTTGGAAGTCAGCAACCGAGCAAAGGGGAATTATACAGTTACAGAGAAGGAAGCACTAACCATCATCTTTGCTCTCAAGAAGTTCAAGAACTATCTTCTAGGGAAAAAGTTCCCTATTGTTATAGATCATTCTACCCTTAAGTATATTGTCAATAATCCTAAATACGTTAGGAATGATAGCTAGATGGATTCTCCTTTTACAAGAATTTGAGTTTGACATTGTTGACCAACTAGATAAGAAGCATATCAATGTAGATGCTCTTTCAAGAGCATATTAGAAGTTGGCTCTGATTGTGAAGATGATGAGTTTCTTGATGCAATGTTGTTGGCAGTAAAAGCCATTATAGAGGAATATACAAACTTTTGGTGATACTTAACTGAAGTTAGGTTTCTAGATGGTGCAATTCCAGGAATGAAGAGGAGGATTTCTCAGACCAGTCGACCTTATTCAATAATACATGGAGTTCTATATTGTGTAGGGCCACATGGGAAAGTATCGATGAGCAATTGGTAATAAAATCCATTATAGAGGAATATACAAACTTTTGGTGATAAAGTTAGGTTTCTAAATGGTGCAATGCCAGGAATGAAGAGGAGGATTTCTCAGACCAGTCAACCCTATTCAATAATACATGGAGTTCTATATCGTGTAGGGCCACATGGGAAAGTATCGATAAACAATTGGACAAGAGTAATGAAAGTAATTGATTACAGAGGCCCATGATGGTGTGCGTAGAGGGCACTTCTCTAGGAAAGTTATACCAAGAAGGATTTTAGATATAGGATATCACTAGCCAATACTCTTCAAATATTGTGTGGAGTATTGTAAAACATGCAATGTGTGCTAGTCCTTCGAGAATCATAGGACAATAGCTTCCTTTTATGTCAAGTATTTCCTCTTGGGCTCTTTGAGAAGTGGGGAATTGATATCATTGGACATCTTCCTATAAAAGCACGAACAAATAGATACATCATTGTTGTAATAGATTATTCGACTAAGTGGGTTGAAGCTTGACTAGGAAAGCACAAGACAAAGGAAGAAGTTGCATGGTTTATCTATGAACTAATTGTTAGCACATCTGGATGCCCAATGGAGATTATCTTTGATAAAGATACCCATTTCCTAAACAAAGTGGTGGAAGACTTGATGACTTGGGTTGCAATGAAGTGAAGGAAGATGACTACATATAAATTGAGTACCAATGGGTAGGTGGAATAACTTAATCATGTGTTGTGCCAAATCCTTGCAAAGGATGTAGCTTTGCAATTCGACACATGGGACAAAAGAATCCATGTGGCATTATGGGCTTAAAGGGCCACAATCATGTCAACCATAGGGTATTCCTTGTTCTAATTGATGCATGACATTGATCCTATTCTCCCATCGGATATGATGTTTTAACCATATGATGATGATACGAGAAAGGAAGAATGAAAGAGAATACGTGAAGGACTGTGTGGTCCAACTACATTAGCTTGACAAAATATGGCAGACAACACAAGATTACATTGCAAAGAAGAAGATGAAATAAAAGAGTATTTGGACAAAAAGCTCAAATGGTTCCCTTTCAAAGTCAATGACTTGGTTATGGTGTATGATGCCTGACACAAAAAAAGGAAGCACAAAATATTTTTACCAATACATATGGGACCCTATCGAATAGTAGTTGTGCATGACAATGGGACCTACAAGTTTGAGGAGAAGGCCTATCAAGAAATGGATGAACCATGATAAACTTAAGACATTTCATCCTCTAGAAAAGACTAGACCTATTTTAAGGATGAAGTAGAAATTCGGAGGGTGAGAGATGTCGACATAAAAAAATTTCATATTATGTAATGGGATGACTTATTAGAGAAGATTATGATTTGGTAGCTTGTTCAGGATGCTTGTGGCGGAGTAGCTTCATCGAGAAGGTTGCAACAATCCTTAAATAACGAAATAGTTGTAGGAAAAGGAGTATAAAAAGAATATTGTTATAAGGACAAGTCATGGTAAAAAGTAATAGTAAATAGTAAAAGTGTCATTGTTATTGTAAATTGTTTTTGTCAAGTGTCTTTGTCACAAGGAGATATATTATAATAATAAAATTTGTAGAAATCCAAGATAGTCAAAGGTACTTTTGGAAGCATTATGTAATTATAAAAAAAATCCAAAAGAAAAATCATAAGACCATGCGATATTTGTACTATCTCATGTAATTATAAAAAACCATAGGAAAAATCCAAAAGGGAAATTTCTAGAAATATGTGATATTTTAACTATCTCATATAATTATAAAATATCATAGGAAAAGTCCAAAAAAGATATCTTAAATATCTTGATATTATGGAAAGAGTCCAAAAAGGAGATCTGTATAAGGTGTTGCCATATGTCCATCTAAAGTTTTCCATACATGTAAAATCTAGCTCCCATGAATCCATAAAAATAAATGCTACCCAATTTCCTTCTTTATAAATATGCTTACATTTTCAAAAGATTGCCTCAACCAATAGTTGATTAATATCAACAATAATGTTAATTTTTATCCAATCCCCTCATTTTGTGGATTGCATTAATGAGAATTTGTGAGTCTTGGTGGGTTGAAATATATTTTCATCATTTTTCAATTGCAAATTTAATCCTTGTAAAAAATGCCCTAACCTTTGTATAGTTGTTAGTTGAAGTTTCATATAATCCTAAGTATGTGAGGGGAATTTTACATTCATTATTAAAAAAAAACACCACCTCCACCAAATTTTCTTGGATTTCCTTTAGTATAGTCAATATTAATTTTGATAAACCCAATTTTTGGAAGAAACTCCTTTGTATATTCAAGTCCTATGACCAAGATTTATTTAAATTTTTTTATTATTCCTTTCAACAAATAATATCAAGGCCTATCCTCCATAGATTCTATAATGTTGACATTTCATCAACTCTTTGAATGTTGATGGAGCTATCCAATATATTTTTATATCTTTAAAAAAACAAATCCAAATATTACCAAAAAAAAAATAAAAATAAATGGTTTGATATTTTTAAAATTGTCTAGCAAAACAACTTGTTTTTTTTTTTTAATTTACATGGTGGAATCGGTAGTCGCCACGAATCCGGGCAGGCTGTCCAGCTTTTATGGCGGCCACAATATTCTGCGCTGTCCTCTCCAAAAGCCGCCACACAGATCTTCGCGCAGTCCGCCCCTATAACCACCATGCCACAATCATTTTAAACCTTTTACGCCGTTGAAAGCACCAAGAAAGAGACAAGCGTTCAGTCCGACGAGGCCCAAGATTTGAACCTTGGACCTCTGCCCCCTTATGAGGTTTGGATGAACCAATTGGTCTACACCTCGGACCTAGCAAAACAACTTGTTACAATCACCATTTATTTATTAAAAACTAATAAATAATTATATTATTAAAACATTTATCCTATTATTGCAAATTTAAATAATATATTTAAATATCCTTTGGAATATGGCAGAGACCTCCGTCCAAAGACGTTTAATGGCACCACCTTGATTTGACTTCAATTGTCCTACCTACCTTGATTTGACTTCCACAATAAAGACTTCCATTCAAAAACTTTTAATAGCACCACCTCAATGCCTACCTTTGATTTGACTTCCATTGTCCTACCTAGCTTGATTTGACTTCCACGATAATGATTTCCTTTTAATGTGAGCTATTGCTAACCATAAATGTCACTGTTATTTGAACAATCGGCTTAACCGTGCTTTGGGTCCTCATTCAAATGGATTCCATTCAAATTTGGCTGCATGGCCGCAAACGAACAACTTTTAATCCCCTTTCTCATCAGACAGTGAGAACTTCGACTATAATTAGCACTTATTCATTGCTTTTTCTTAAAGGGCATGACAATAGGTGAGGTATCGCGTTCGGTCTCGTTCAAGCATTCATTTTCTTCGAATATTTAGAGTTTCGATGGCAAGAAATAGCTGTGGAAGAACTGTGAAACTTCGCTTTGTTATGGAATACCCCGCTTCTTGTAATCCATAACAGCCTCTCATTCAGCCCTGTGCTATTCACTTGCAGGTATTTATGTTTGTATTCTGGTTTTGGCTGTAGCTGTCGTTTGAGTTCACTTTCTTACTTTATGAAAAATGATTTAATTTTATTTTTTCCTCCTTTCTTCAACAACGTTTTTCTTCAACAACGTTTTTTACAGGTTAGATCGTTGAATATTAAGTGAAATCTTTTGAGTTCACTTTCTTACTTTATGAAAAATGATTTAATTTTATTTTTTCCTCCTTTCTTAAACAACGCTTTTACAGGTCAGATCGTTGAATATTAAGTGAAATGGAGAAATATGCGTGTGCCATGCTATGCTTGTTGATTGTCATGAGTTGGTGTTGTGTGATGATAAGTTGCAATGTCACATTCCTACCGGAGCAAAGACATGCTCTCCTAACATTCAAGGCCTACCCTGCAGATGAATTGCCTTCATGGAAGGGTTCTAATTGTTGTCAGTGGGATCGTGTTGAGTGCAGCAACCATACATCTCATGTCATCAAACTTGATCTTGACCCTTCCAATTGTTGTCAGTGGGATCGTGTTGAGTGCAACAACCATACATCTCATGTAATCAAACTTGATCTTGGGGTCATGTTGCCATACAAATACTACACACGAGGGGGAAATGCCAGCTATTCTGTCTCTGCCTTAAAGCACTTACAATATTTGGACTTTACATCTAATCGCCTGGTTGGTGTTATACCTCTAGTTATTTGATTTTTTTTTGAGTTATTTGATTTTTTTTTATAAATTTTGTTATAGATTCGAATTTTTTTTTACTATAATCTCCTTGTTTTGTAATCATTCATTTATTTGATATTAATGTAAAACATTAATTGTCATTACTTTACGTGCAGGTAAAAATACTAAGACATCTGGACCTCAGTAACAACAACTTTTTGATGGTGGAATTCCAAGTTATCTGGGCTGCTTGAAGAGGTTAACTTTCCTAAGCATGCATTACCGCAATCTGTCAGGTCCCATTTCCAATACCTTCGTTAATCTCACATCCCTCTCCTTTCTCGACCTTAGTGGCAACCATTTTGTTTCACCAATTCCATCCTGGCTGGGAAATACGAAAACCTTACATTCTCTATGGCTTTTAGACTGGGATTTAGGAGGTCCATTTCCTCTGAGTCTCTCTCCGGCCTCCCTCGTTTGAATGAGCTCGACCTTGAAGGCAATGATCTATTAACTGGAGATATAAGTCAAATATTGGACGCCGAATGGCCGCAACTTAGTGTGCTTTATCTAGGAGTGTCCAATATAACAGGGAGTATACCTCCTTAAGTTGAAAATCTTTCCTCCCTAGCTGATCTTTAACTGATTGACATGAATATTGAAGGTCATATTCCCTCCTCCGTTGGCAAAGGGCAATCTCTCTGCCCTTCCTGATATTTAACTGATTGACATGAATATTGAAGGTCATATTCCCTCCTCCATTGGCAATCTCTCTGCCCTTCAAACATTAGATCTTGGTGCCACTCATTAACGGGGAAATTCGGACTTCTTTTGTCTTTCTCTCCTTGATGACATTGCATTGTCATCGACCAAAATACAAGGTAGAGTTTCTCTTCTCTTGTTTCAAATTAATACTAGTCTTTGGCTTCATGTAATATTGGAGATACAATTTTTCCATTCCTTTCAACACAATATCATCTGCAATCTTTGGGTCTCTCTAACAACAACATTTTTTGAAGCATTCCAAATTGGATAGGACAATATGAGTGGCGTTATCTTAACCTTTCATTCAGTAACTTGGAAGGTCAAGTTCTGTCTAGTTTGAACATATCCACCTTCTAAGATCTGCATAATAATATGTTGATAGGTTCTCTTCCTGTTCCCTCAGCGGTTTCCTACGGATCTAGGCTTACCGACCTGTCTCACAACCTATTCACAGGTGTTATCCCAGAGGAAATTGGAATGCTGCTTCCTCGTGTTCAGTTCCTGTAGTTTTCAGAAAATAATTTAAGTGGTGGTATTCCTATTTCCATTGGCATCTGCAACAACAGGAGGTTTTGGATCTGTCAAATAAAACATTGTATGGTAAATTATCACCAACCATAACCAACTGCTAGGCTTTCCAAAGATTGAATTTGGCAAACACTCATTTGGAAGGAGAGATTCCATCTGCAAGAGGAAGACTTGGAGAACTCATAACACTGCACCTCAATTACATGCTCGGGAAATTTGCCACCAAGTCTCCAAAATTGTTCCAAGTTGCAGATTTTATAAGTTGGTAATAATTTCTTGTTTGAAAAGATACCAGTTTGGTTAGGACATTTTCCTGAGTTGATGATACTTATCTTGAGATCAAATCAATTCCAGGGATGCATTCCCACATGAACTAGGAAATCTTTCGAGTCTTCATATTTTAGATCTTTCAAATAACAGTTTGATTTGTGGCATCCCACCAGAGCTGGGAAACTGGCTGCTATGATGGAGGAAAAAATGAAAAGTTTGAATGATTCTGATAATTCCAGCTTATATTACAAGGAAGAGATGCAGGTGACCACCAAAGAACAGGATACGGTGTATGACAATTCTGCCCTGTTACTACATTTATCTCTTTCTGGAATCAAACCATCAGGCTTCATTCCTTCATAAATTGGAGAACATAAAGGCCTACATGCACTCAATTTCTCTAAGAACAATCTCACAGGAGAAACTCCCAAACGTTTTGGAATGATGAGGCAGTTTGAATCATTAGATCTTTCCTGTAATTAATTTCAGGCAAGATTCCAAATGAAATGTTAGAAGCTCATTCTTTGGCATTTTTATTGTGTCAAGCAGCAAGCTCTAGGTCAGCTTTGGACGTGTTTATTATTTCTGAGGGAATCCTTGTTTACCTGGGTTTCCCTCAACGCCAAATGTGGACCCAAGAAGTCTGTTCATATTCTCCAGGAGAAGAGGAGGATGGAAATTTTCCATTGTATTGGTGTGTGGGGTGGATGGCCAGCGACGCCTTTGAGTTTGGGGAGTGTTTATACCACTTATTTTGTTATGAGAAAGAAATATTTTGAAGTGATGGATGGGATTATAATTAGACCTTCAATAGATCAAGTAAAATTATAAATTTTGTCGCTGAAATCTTTATTAGGTTATAATTTCATCACTACAATCTTAAGGGCTGCACCATATACCATGAATAGTGGCATTAATAAATGCCATTATTAATATCGTCGTCCAGATGGACTTTTAAATCAATTTATTTTTTCGCTTACGAATTTTTATTGAAGGCATCCATGTTTACACCGACTACAGGGAAAGGTTATTAGAAATAAAATTAACAATTGAAATGACATAAGCTCAAATATTAGATTATATTAATTAAGTAATTGGAACATTATGGTATTAATATTGTTTTTTAGTTAAAAAAGTAAAATGAAGAGGACAAGAGTAAAACATTCATAACAGAATATATATAAGAATAGAAGGTAATAACAACAAAAAGACTATAGCTATATTTTGTTGCACAACATAATATATCAACATTCACCACTAAACAACTTATTATATGAAGAAATTGTGAGCATGTCTTTTTGTTATATCTTTTAAAATCTTCAAACAAAAAATATAATTAAATCTTGAACTCACTCATCATTACCTTTAATAACATTTAAAAAAAACTAATTATTAATAACTTAAATGCCTTTTTACCACACATACAAAGCATTTTTAAGGTTAAGTCCGTTATTCAAAAACTTTTAATTGTTTTTTTTTTTTAAATAAAGGGGTAAAAATTTATTGATAAAAAGTCTGGATTACAAAGTACAGTTGAGCCCCCACCCAGGACTCAAATAAGCAACAAGACAGGCTAAATCACCAGACAAGGTCAACTCCCAAAGAAAACCAAAAAAAAAAAAACAAACCACATTAAGTCTGAACATCCTTATGGATCAACTCCCGTAGGTGTTGAGAATCCCCAGACGGGAGACTCTCCCAGTTATCAATACTCTGTCCTGAATAAAAACCACATCCGGAGAATGAACACGAATCAAATCACGAACAACTTTTTGTCTGGGGATGTTGTTCAACCCCCTTACATTCCATGAAAGTATAATCATTTTTGGGGGTTATAAAAATGGGAGTCCAATGTTCTCACCAAACCTGACTCTACCAAAGTCTCCCCCATTAACTTAATTTTATCCTGGTCTTTCTTCCGACCCACCTTCATATTCTTATCTGAAGCATTTTTTTTAATTATTTTATGCTGCAATCCCAGCATCGTAGGAGTTTTACAGTCCATGGATGACTGCATCAGTGCCTGGGTAGGAGAGGGCACATCTAAATTTGTGCCATTTTCTAAGATAACTTCACTTCCAGGGCTAGGGCCAACCATATCACCTATACTCGGAACCAAAGCCCTTTGTTCTTCATTTAAACCCCCTGTATCTGGTTCCCTTGGTTCCACCTCATGAAGAGACAACTGATTTGGTCCTGTTATATCTATAACGGGTAGCGATGTTTCAGGTATCTCCACGCATCGATCAAGATTCTCTAGAATTTCAAAATGATTGAGCTGAGCATCTGGCTGGTTATCCTTAATGTCTCTTTTTGCCTTTCTTCCTTTGTTTCGAGGTTTTACCGTAACAAAGCCTTCCTTATCCTGATCCCCCTCCTTTATCGGGGCTTTTCCTTTATCCATATTTTGTACAGCTTGAGAGGGCCCAGGATTTGAAGCCACAGGTAGGACAAACTTAGGGCATTTTCTTTGTAAGTGGCCATATTCATGGCAAATCCGGCAACGAAATGGAAGAGCTTCATAGTCAAGTTTTTGAACCCATGTGGTTGATCCGAACTGTATTTCAATAGAATCTGGAATAGGATTGTTTAAATCAATTTCAACACGGATACGGGCAACAGAGATTACCTTTTTATCCAGCGTCTGTCTGACGGCCCAACCGGCTTCCCAAGTAGAAGGGCAATCATATGCAAGATGTCATTTCTCCAAAATTCCAAGGGGAGCCACGGAAGCCGAACCCACATCGGAACCCGTGACGGCCGCTCCTTTGATGGGTTGAAACCCACATGCCAGGGTTTAAGAAAGAGTCCCGCTTGGTTACAGAAATAGGGACCTCCTTCAAATGCTTTGTTACGATCCGCAAGACAAGAAAAAACCACCATAAAATAGCTGTTTGCACTCAGCATCACCTCCACATCACCTTCAGGGTTCCAAGTCTTCCTAACCCAAGCCTCCACAAAGGGAAGAGAAATTCGGATGCCCATAAATTTACCAATAAGCGCATGTTTGGTTAAATACTCCACATCTTCTGCCACCGAGTCTGGTTGAACCACTAGAACCGGCCTGGCTTCACATCGTTCCAAACATCCATTGTTCTTTAACAAGCGATTCCTGGCATGCAATGGGAAATCCTGTTCCTTCCAATCATTTTTAAAAGAAATACCAGCCCTAGCATGCACGCTCTGTGACGGACCTGATGCCATCACTACATTCCTCCAGTTGTTCATACCTCCTCCAGAAACTGCTGCCATCCCCGCAGAGCCCACCAGATAGGTCTCAAAAAAATTCCAGCAAAGCAGCTTTCCTCATCAAACCCTAGCAGAGCAAAAAAACTAAAAGTTTTGTCATTATATCATTTTCCTCCAATATCCTAAAGATAATCTCCAAAAACTTTTAATTGTTGTTGATGCATTCCAAAAACAATTTTTTATGGATAAGTTCTTCTTTTTAAATTCTTTTTTAAACTATCTCACGAATCTGTAAATATGTCTATATGTTATAGATCAAGTAAAAACAAGAAATTTAAATTAACATTTTGAAGAGTTTAATAGTTAAAATTTTTAAATTTTAAATAGGATTAAAATTTAAGTTTAGAAGGAAGTAGGGTTGTAAACCATGTTCTAATAAAAGGTATTTGAAATGAGTGAAGTTTAATTGTGTAAACAACATTATGTTAAGGAAATAGAATAGACTTACTAGTGAAGACCTTAGAACTTCAAAAACAAGGTTTAAAGTTTAAATCTACAGAGAATAATGTTATACACCATGTTATGATATATTTAGATGAAAATTGATAATAAATAATATTGTTAATGGACTTAAGAACTACTTTTCACTTTTCAAATATAGCTTAGCCTCCAATTTCCCTTGTTTTTGTAGATGATTATAGATATGATTTTACATTTGTCTATTTTACAATTTATTGAAACAACCTTCACTTATATTACATCATGACTATATAGTGGTATTAACCACATATTTTAATTATACATGTAATACTTGACAAGATTTGAACCTTAAACTCCTTGAAAGTGGAGGAATTTAACTAATTGAGTTCATGCCATTTGATAATTATGATTGATTTATAAATTATAAAATAATTATCTGTCTATTTTGTATTATTTTATAATATTTCTTATACAAATATCTTTTTAGATGAGAATTTTAGTAACTTATATAAAATTTTTAAGTAATCGAGTTGTAAGGATTTTTTTCTTGACTTGTATTATTGCAATGGCATATCACAACCTTAGAAATTTTGCCATTTTGGAAGCTTACAAAATAGTTGAAATTAGTTGATTAAAACCTTTCAAAACCCTTGAATTTTGCTAAATGGAGGACAAGGACTAATTTGCTCTAGAAGGGCCGATTTACTCTAGGTGTGATCCGCTAGCTAGGAGTGATTTGTTTGTAGGAGTGAAGCACTAGTAAACATTGGCAAAGCACTAGTTGACTTTAGTGACTCACTCACCTCTAGGAGTGAATCATTCATAGACAGGTGGAGGGGTAAAAAGAGAAGCATAGATCCCAAGGAAGATTATTGGAAAGCGATATGTTAGCATGTAGTGGCATCTTAACTAATTTGGATGACTTTTGAGCCCTTTAGAGGTATAATTTGAGGTATGCAACATTTGGAGGTGTATCATTTTGTTAGAGATGCCCCAAATCTTTCCTTTTACTTGGAGTAAGATTTTCTCACCCCATGTAACTTAGGGGTAAACTTTTCTTGTAAATATTATGTTCTTTTATTCATGAGGTTGGTCATAAAATGATAGGTTTTTTGCTTTCCATTAGTGGCACTACCCTCTTGGATAGTGAAATGCATGGTGATTGTAGCACAACCCTTTTGCCCATATTGTCATTCCTCTCACAATTTCAACTCATATGAATGAGAATGCATGTTGTTATTCGAAGTTCTCATGTGTTGAACGATTAAACACTCTCCTTGCTATGGTTTTCGTCGTACTCCATAATTTACTTTCATTCATTATAATATCCACATTTGCTTTTCACATTTTACTTTCCTTACATTTATTTCAAGAATTCAGATTAGATTAGTTTAGAATTTTGAATGGATAGTAGGGATTTGACCTAAATCTAGAGGTTGGAAGAGACCCCAAACCCTTCCATCCAACTTTGTTGAAACTCGAATTAAGGGTACATAAGAAGTCAAACAATTTTTTAATTCAACATAGTTTTTGGCATGCCCAGTAGGACACTAGTCCTTTAGTCCATTACTTGACGAAATTTCTTGGTTTTGGCACCAAGTTTGCCTTTGCCATAAGTAGGAAGTAGTTAGATCGATTTTGGGGAACTTTTGTTGAGTGCCCACTTAGGAAATGATTCATCATAAATTTGGAGTGATTTGCTCCACTTGAGACCAATCGCTTGAAAGACATTAGAGTCAAGATCTCAAAACGATACACTCTAAAGTTATCAATTCACTTTGAATTTGCAAAAATTTTCCAAGTTGAATCCATACAAATTTGTTAGGGCCAAGGACATGATTTATCAATCCCATTCTAAAATTAACATTTACTTTCACATCATTTTTTGTTAGTTGTGTCCAATTTTCGTAGGTGCTTTGTGAATGGTGACTTCGTTATGCCTCCCAAATTATAACTTTTTGTGAAGTGACCAAGTGAGGTGACACCAAATTAGTAAATTCTTTAAATTTTTGGATCCAAATTTTGCATATGCTATAAATAAGAAGTAGTTGGGACAAATTTGGGAAACATTTACCAACTTATTCAGGAAGCAATTCACTCCAAAACAAAAGTGATTCATTTTGTTTTAGGTCAATCATTGAGAAAAGTTCTAAAATTTGACTAATTCTAATCTAGCCAGCAATTCCCTCTAGATAGTTGATGATTCATTCAAGAATAGTAAAATTTACCCAAGTAGAAGTCAAGGATCAATTTACCCAAGTTTTGAGGAGCAATTTACTCGAAAGGCCAAGTACAACAATTCACCCCAAAATTGAAGAAAATTGCTCTATGCAATTCGCTTGACCCTTGCAAAATTTTCAAAGTTCAATCTCTATAGACAATTTTCCCCAGTTAGCTAGTGATTTGTTCTCATTATAATTTTTTTATAAAATTTTAAAATTTGACCCCAAAACTCTATCCATGTAGGTACATACACACATAAAATCAAGCTTATGAATATATGCTAAAAAAAGCAATGATCAGGTAAAGAGCTTCAATTGACAAAATTAATTAGATATCAACTGAGGAATGAAAGAAGGAAAAAGAAGGAAAAAATTGTCATGTAAGTGCATCAAGACGACAGAATTGAGGAAATTTCTATCTAATTCTACTCCATCCAAAGAAAAAATAATTGGCGATCAAGTGACTCAAAATATTATATCCCAAGAAATGGTCTCCTCTAGTTTCCTTTACAATTTCTCTTCTACTCTTGCTTATCCGACCTTGGCTAGTACATTCCCTACCTTAACTCACACTAATACCCTTTATAGAATGTTGTTTGATGTGAATAATCCTATGAATAATCCATTGCTAACATTCTTCCATAATCTAAATAATGTGATCCAATATCAAGCATCTAACGTTCAAATCACTCTTACAAGTACGACTTCATCTCAAAGCCCACATAGATCTAGCATGTCCAACACAAAAAATATTTCATTTGATAGTCTCAACCACCAAATATAGGTTCTTTAGGATAAATTTGTATTCCTAATCGACTTGTCCCTATCCAATAGACTTATCCCTAGGTTCTTTAGAACAAAATACTCTATATCAACAATAGACTTGTCCCTATCAACCTCCTTTTCAAAATCTAAATACTTATTTCTCACCACCTTATTACATCACATATCAATACCCTCAAATGCATTCATATGTAGCTCCACTACAAGGTTATATGGTGTACCCCTATCCCATCCAATACAATCATCCTCCACAAAGTAATCTAACACCTCAACCTCCTAAGCCTCAAAACCAACTTCTTGATTAGACCTATCAAGGACCACTAAATCTAATGACCTATTCCCTTATCCCACCTACTACTATGAAGGCATTACCTACCTTTAATAGGAGTGGAAATAGGATGACGTGAGAATACCCAAATGAGTTATCTACAATCAAGCCAGTTCATCACATCTAGGAGGAATACATCTTGGTATGTTAACTTATCTATTTATTGTGTGATAAACTTATCTTGTGGTACAAAGGGTCAAATAATAATTTTATTGCCCATTGAGCATCAATTGTAGAATATGCTTAGATTTGGTAGTATAGGCAATAGGTACTCTCTCTTGTTTCAATTGAATCCTATGCAAAGGCATCCTTAAGAAAATATTCATGATTAAAAGACTATATTTTTGAAGACCTTGAATTCAATTCTGTCAATGTTAGGTCAAACAAAAATAAGCATTGCCATATTACATCAAAGGCTTACAATCAAACATAGAATTAATGATTTGTAATGTTAACCATGTCACTCTAATTACAACCTTTGAAGAAGTGTCCTATGTGGAAAATGTTCTAATTAGGGTAGGAAAAAAATTTTCTGCCCCACTTATGGCCTATGCCACCCATCTCACTAAAATTCATAGATTTATGGATCTAAGCCTTCCATATTACCCATTCCTAACATCCAATCATCTATCAACTCAATCCCTTCTCCATATATCATGATACATCTAGGACAAAATTCATCGTTGATAGTTGCTTTCCAACCATAACCGTCAACCTTCCTCACCCCATCACAAACCAACAATGGTACTAAAACCATTATGGATCAATATAAGCTTGACATGAAAGAAATTTTGGATGTGGTAAAGACCTTGATAAATCCAAATAATACTATAAATGGTCAATGGTAGCAAAGTAGCAGATGGGAAATACAAAAAAATTAACACAAGAAAACCTCGTCTTACCAAAGACCAAGCACCATGACAATATGGTAATCAAGATGTAAATAAGGCTCAAAGCAATATGGTGAACATTAATTCAAAAAATAATATATTATGGTATTTCCCTTGTAATGTGGGGCATGATCCTATAGATCATGTGGTAGCCATTATATATTCATAGGCAAATTTGTATGAACAACAATGCCAATCTCAATAGGTCTTTACCTTGGGTCAAATAACACTAGCAATAAATCAACCCACATACCAATAGCCTATTGTAAACTAATCAATATTTTAGTTTCTAGTACAACAAGCAAACCTTGCCTTGCCAAATCCTAATAATGTATTTTTTTCCAACTTTAGTGCAATTGAAGGGTATGAAGATTTCATGTTTGAGGATAATGTCATTATGTGTAAATCAACGAGTTGGAACCAAGGACAAAAGGAAAGCATCATAAAAAATAATTTCTAACACAAAAACAAGATGACATAAACAAAGGCATCGTAGCGCTTAGTAGGGAAAGACCATCGCTAAAATTAAAATATAAGGGGATAGTTTTAACTATATAATATACAAATAAACTAAAAGCACTAGGAAGAATTCAATTGATATACCTCAAAAAAATGCACAGGCTGGTAAGGATACACAAACAAATAAAGAAAAGGATTTGGAACAAGAGGCTCTTAAGGAACAAGAAAAAAGCTACACTAAAAACAAGCAACCTAAGCTTATTAATCCTAGTCTAGTTGAACACCATAACCTAATAGTGGAGGATCCTTCTGACATTCAGGTAAATGTGATGGATATATTGAATGCTCTAAATCTTAAACTTCTAAAGCTATCACTGCTCTATGTAAATCTCAATATTAAAAATTACTTGCTAAAGAGTTGTGTAGTTGATTCAAGAGTAAATGTAATAGTGATGCCAAAACCAATTTGTGAAATGGGATTTTTCTATACCAAGACTATTACACATCCGATTTAGATGGATGACATTGGGTTGAATATTGTGGGGGTTCTAAAGTACTTCGTTATGACCATAGCAAAACATCCAGAGTTGGTGGTAATTCAAGAGGTAATAGTAGTCGATCTTCCTCATATTTTGACAAGTTGCTATCAAGAGAATGGACATGTAAGTTATCTGGGGACATGTACTTAATAATTGAATATACCCACATGAAAGTACCATGGGATGAAAATATGATACAAATTGGGAATACGCCTCCATGCAACTACTTGTTGCATAAATTGGACAAAATGACATGGTAAATTGGAACGAATTACCCGAATTTATGGACTGCAAAATCATTAAAGATAATTAGATATCCAAGATAGACATGCTTATATGTGTACTCTAAGATGATGAAGATTTAGAGTTGGACTTCAAAGAAACTAAGCTAGGGAACTAATTAATATCTAAAGAACCATCTAACATCTCGTTTCTAACTAGCCAGTAGGCACAAAAATCTGATAAAACATGGGTGGTGCATTTTGATAATGCAAAAACAAAAAATAGAGTAGGTGTAGGCAACTAATTTGCACCTCCACATCATGCATAAACTAATTTTGTGTAGACTATTGTTCGATTTCACTAATAAAGTGGCCAAATATGAAGAACTATACATTGGTTTGAGGAAAGCCAAAAATATGGAAATAAAAAAATTTAAGATATTTGGTGACTTCAAACTAGTCATAAATCTAGTTAATTCTCAATGCATTATGAAGAACAAACATCTAATGTCTTACAAACATCGCGTAAACAATTTTCTATAGAGCTTAAACACTTATGAGATCAAGGTAGACTCTCAAGAATTAAACGCTAAAGTAGATGAACTAGCATCAATAGAAGCAAAATTTGATTTCACCATAGATATTTAGGATAAACCAAAAGAGTTAGATATGGTGTTTAGGCTAGCAGTCCCTGATAATTCTAATCATTGAAAAGACTTCAAAAATGAAAAATAAATCATTGAGTTCCTCATCAAAGAAACTCAACATGTTGAAGAAAAAATGAATGTAGGTATGCCATAAAAGATAGGGTAATTCAACTTAAAACAATCAATTGTTAAAGGGGTTAATCACTTTGGAAAGCCTATTCAATATAGATGACAATGCAAAAAATTCAGCATCAAAGTGAAGGCCTCTTCCTATAACCTTATCAAGATTGTTGAAGGAAGAAACTTGCTACTAGGAAAGGAGTGCAATTAAGAAGAAACTTGTCTATTCAAGGAGCTTTGTATCAAATATAGAGATATTATTACCTAGTCCTCTGAATATTTGAAGGTGTATGATAGAAATATCATAGAGCATACAATTGAATTGGAGCTTGGTACAAAGTCTTTTAGGAAAAAATAAAAGGCCTATCGATCCTAAATTTGAGATAATTATGAAGAAGGAGCTTCTAAACCTTTTGTAGGCCTAAATCATCTTTCTAATTAAACACTCCACTTGAGTGGTTAACTTCGTGGTGATGTGGAAAAATAATGGTGACATTAGGTTGCATGTTGACTATAGAAACCTTGACAAGGCATCGTTAAAAAGCCACTATAACTTGCTTGCATAAACCAAACTTTGTAGTTGGAAGGGTCATAGATATTATTACTTTTGGATGGTTTCTTATGGTATAACCAAATTTGGATCAAGGATGATGATCTACATAAAACTACCTTTACCACCAAATGGGAAACCTTCACTTATGAACAAATCCTTTTTGGGATTTTAAACCCCAAAGCTACTTTCCAATAAACTGTAGATATTATCTTCACAAGACTTGTTAATGAGATCATTCTCATATCTTTTGATGATTTGACCATCTTTTCAAAATAAAGGAATAAGCAAATTGAACACTAGAGTATGTTTTTCAAAAGTGTAGGGAGTATAAAATCTCACTTTACCCACAAGGTCTATTTTCATGGTCCAAGAAGGTAACTTATAAGAACATGTATTATCAAATGATGGCCTAGCTATCGATCACAATAAGATAAAAGTAATCCAAGGCCTTTCCTTACATACATCCATCAAAGGAATCTAGTCATTCCTAAGTCAAATTCAATTTATCACTAAGTTCATAACCAATTTTGCACAATTGGTTAGGCCAATCATTCAAATATTGAAAAAGGATGCAACCTTAGTATGGAAAAAAGAAGGTAAGAAAGTCTTCAAAGACATAAAGGATACCATCACCAAAGCCCCAACCATCACATGCCTTAATTTCTTCAAGTATTTTAGGCTCTATGTATTTGGGACAAGTGAGAGCATACATGCAATACTAACCCAAAAGAATGATAAGGATGAAGAACACCTTATTTCCTTCGTGAGTTGGGTCATTTACAAATATGAAGAGAGGTATTGAAATATAGGTATTTTTCATTAGGAAAGCCCTAAGGAAATTTGGGTGCTACCTATTCCAAATGAAGACTAACATGTTCATAGTCCACCTTAATGTCCAATATATTGTACTCATGATGAATTAGGGGAGAAGAGATTCAGTGGATAAACAAAATTTAGGAATTTATTGTAGAAATTAAGACACCCAAGCTCATTAGGGGTAGAGTCTTATGTGATAATATTACAATGTTTACTTTGAAGAACCAAATTACCCTTGTCTATAAAATATAATCTATTGATTAGAGAGGATCAATGAGAGATGTCAATTGGTACATGGTGACTAGATAGGTCTTATAAGTATTGAAGCTTAAAGGAAGGTCCGAATTTGGGAAAAAAACAATGCACTATGCATGGCTAGATGGTATACTTTTTACGAAAGGATATGATGCAATATTGCTAAGATATGTTAAAGAAGAGAAGATGGAGGACCTAATCAAAGAATACCATTATGAGGGATGAAATTATTGCGCATAAACTATGCCACACAAAATCCTATGAGTAGGTTACTTCTAGTCCGTCGTCTTCTTTGGTTGCTTCCAATGAGTCAATGTTGAGGTATATTACATTATTTTGATACATGCTAATGTATCCCAATGGTACCTTCATGGTACAATTGTAAATTTATAATAGATTAGGGTTGAGTCTATAGTTTAGAAGTGTGGTGTCATGTAAGTTAAACTGAAAATATAGATTGAAAGAATGTGCACAAGTATCATGTATGTAAGTATGCAAATATGTAATGTGAGGATGTGCACAAGTGTCTAGAAGTATAATATTCATATAGATGTGTCATAGAGTTAAGTGTCCATGTAAGAAGATAACGAAGAGTCTAGTATGCAAGTGGTAAGATAATAAGCCAAAGGTTATGTGACTTGTCATATGAAGAGCAATAGTCAAGTACTTGAAGAGTCATTCTTATGGCTATATTATGGAGACAATGCTCCATAAAAATGTAGAAGAATTAGAAGAAGAATTTGAATATCAGATTACAAAGTTGTAACAGGAAGGAAAGACATAAAACTTGTATATATATTTTTGAGCAATTAATTTATAAGTTTTCTTCATGCATAGTTCATGAATGACTTAGGTCATTTACATTCATATTTGATTATATAAATGAATGTTATTTGCTTTATTATATAGACCTTGATATACATATTAATTTGCTCATATATTATTCTACTTATAATATTATTATTTTAACCTTTAATATTGTGGCTATTTTATATTGGGACCTATGATATTTTGTGGTAGTAAGGCTTAAAAAGCCAATAGTGGTATTAGAGCTACCACCTAAATCTATCCATTTTGATAGAGTTATTTATTAGCCACCATTATTAATTAACTTTATCCATTTTTGATAAAGTTAATTTAGAGTTTGTCCACTTTGAAGGTAGTGTAGACTTGGACTCTAATTTTTAAAGGTCTTATTGAGTAGAAATTAAAGGCTAGGGTCTTTCCACTTGGTCGAAGGAAAACCAGTGAAGACTAGGACTTGGAGTTGTCTCGAACTTGTTGAAGCATGTACATTGGAAGGAGCATTAGGCTACCTTAATGGATAAAAGCTATGTTTTATATCTAGGAGGGGGATATACAAAATATATTAAAAGTAGTGATGATTCACCCACGTGAGGTCACATGTAACCCTAATACCTAGAAAGACTATTGCTACAGATTTGACCAAAATTATTGGTGAGTTTTATTTATCCCATACTTAAAGAACCCAAACAAGGGTACCAACTTTAGTATTTCATTGGAGTTGGATTAGCTCAAGGATGATGTCTAGTTGGTCTTATCTAGGACCTTATTAGGACTTAGGGAAAGTTAGAAATATGAATTTATGAAGAGTATGTTTCCCTCCATTTAGATGAGAACTACCATAAACACTAAAAATGACTGACTTTGTAAGATACATAGTTTCTCATATGAAAAATTAGCTAAAGGAGTTCAAGAAGGAAAGAAAAATCACCTACATCTCCTATTTAGTTTAGTTCATGTTATACCAAAAGGAGAATTGGTTCCATACCCTTTAGTTAGATCATATTGGTTCATATGGGTAACCATTGTTAGTGGTTAACTTTATAGATGTACCTTGTTAAGGATTAGAGAAGACATCTTACCACTTTTATGTAGTATACAAAATTATAATGGAGAAGATGAAAGGAAAGCATCCTAAGCTATTAAAAGAGATAAGGAACCTGTAATATTAGAGAAGTGGCTCAATGGAGACTACTACCTAGGGAGGTTGAGATCATTCATTAGGCTATTTAGATTTTTAGTCATGCCCTTTGAGATTTTAGCATACATGCCAAAATACTTGTTCAATATTGAATATGTTAGGAAAATAAATTAAATGGACTTGAGATATTTCAAGGGATAGAAGAAAGCCACCTTCTACCCGCTCATGCAGCAAATTATCAATATTACAACCAAGCTATGGGGTTTCCACATGGTAGTGGAAGAGAAATTAGGGGGTATGGGCTTAAAATAGCTCCAAGATGTGTGGTATTATGATCCAAAAAATCACTTTAGAAGATAATTAGATGATAAGGGTTTGCATACCTTCTTTACACATGAAAGAAGGTATAGAATTAGGGAGGCAAATCCAACAGAAGAAGTAGCCCAAACTACTTTAAGAAGCATAGGGAAGAATGAAGATGAAATCTAGCATTTGTTGACAAACCCCTAGAGTGGTATGCTTTCTATGTTGATGTAAATATCAAGGATGAATTTGACCTTGATGTCAAACCTAATCATCAGGAATTTAAGGCCTTATATAAACTAGCATAAGCAAGGAGGAATATCCTTGCCTAGCAAAGGGTCTAATATGAGACTAGGACAATAACAAGGACAATGTGAAACAATCTCTTTAATGAATAGTTATCAAAAATATTAGATATAAGATACACAAGTAGCACCAAGAGGGTTGTAGCAATAGGAGAATCCTTGGGAATCCCTCTAAGTCCAGCTCCTACCTTCATGCCTAAGATTACAATATTTTTAGCACCACCCATATTGACCATTGTAAGCATTGTAGTTTAGAATATGACTAGAGAAGGTTGTATAAATAAGGTGATCCTCATGGGTCAATGTTTGAGAAGTCAGCAAAAACATAGCATCAACAAACAACCCAACTTGACAAAGGAAAATCCCCCAAGGAGAAAATCCTCCTAATTTGGCAATGACCAAAACTATGGCCACCACCACCATCACTTCCCTTTCCTTTTCTCTTACTCTGCTTCTTTCTCTACATCTACTTCTATTCTAGCTTATTTATCTTTTCCTATCCCTTTTGTTCCACTTTCATTACCATCCACCATTACAACCATTGGTTCAACTAGAGGTACCCTACCTCCTTGTATGACCTTCATTTCTATTATGAAATCAACCATATAATTCCCCTCGTCTACCATCCAAGTCTCCAATTCACCCCATTAGTTTCCTACATAGTGATCCCTTCATCATCAATAACACCACTAGTTGTAAGCTTGCATAGTTAGTGTTAGGAACATATTATTTCATGTATCCATTTACTTCCATTTCCACATAGCTTGCTTCATCTACCATTCATCCCATTCATGTTGCCCCATTTCACAAGCCAAAAGAATCCTACTATAGGCCATGAAATCACCTACACCGACTCCTATAATCAAGCCTATAAAAGTAACTCAGGGACTAGTATAGTTGCAAGGCCTAGTTGAGCCTTTGTCTAGAGCATCAAAGATGAATTTGAGGAGGTAAAATTCTATAAGATATTTTCCTCTCCAATATAAGGAGAAAGGCTAGGACAAAATATAAATAGTTAGAGGATAAGACTTTTATGGCTCCCATCCTCATGTGATCTCAGCTAGTTTCTTGAGGTAATAAAGTCATTGCAAAAGTGGCTTCGAATGACCTTATCAAAATTTCCATATTGTATATCGACTTCACTAGTAGATTGCAATGTTGAATCTAAGTAGAATGGATCCATACCAAATGATCCAACTCACTAATCAAATCTCAACTAAAATGATCATTCAATTTAGCCAGTTAGTGGTGGAGGATGATACACTAACAAGGAAGAATACAAAATTAGAGGTAACAATGACATAATTGAAGGTAGAAAATGAACAATTATAGCAAGAAAGTAAAGCTTTGAAGAATGATGTCGTAGAGGACCAACTACAAAAATAGGTTGAAGACTTCAAGTTACAACTTGATGAAGTTGAAAAGAAAATATAAGAGCTAGAAGTTCTCTTGCAACAACTTAGATAGAGGTAGGACAAGTTTAGGAAATAGGCCAATCAAGAAAAATCTTAGTTGGAAGATGAAGTAAAGAAATTACAAGAATCCTAGTAAGGGAGAGATAAAAAATATTTGAACACTAAGAAGAGATAGTCAAATTAAAAGTAGTGGTAAATCAAGGGCACCTTCAAGATCAAGAGAGTGAATTCCTTCTAAGAAAACATTGAAGATGAAGTGATAAGTTCCAAGAGGTACATTGAGTTTGTAGCTAACATAGAAATCAATCTCAACTAGGTTACTAGGATCATCTAACAACCTAAAGAGGATTGGATACAAAGAAAAGACACTAGGAGGTACTCAAATTATTGTCCATGATGTTAGTATCATTAGCCCAATATTTGGGTTTCAATTCATCTAAAGGTTCTATTTTGTAGGTTCATGGATGCATTCAGAAAGAAAAGGTTGTTATTTCCATTAACCCTAGTAGCAAATATAATTTTATTAGTATTGCTTTGGCTAAAAGGTTACAGGTTCAAGAAACTAAAACAAAGGAGATACATCTTGAGGGTGAGAATGTTCTGATTTGTGAAGATCTAAAACTCACCATGGATAAATATGTTTTACATTCACATATTTATGCTATTGAGATGGATGACTTGGATATTGTCCTTAATTATCCTTGGTTGGATTCTTTGGGTACTATTAACATTAATATTCAAAATAAGTTTATGAAGTTATGGTATAGGAAAAAGAAGATAACATTGCAGGATATTTCTCAGCTTAAGAAGCAAGGATCCAATGAATATCAAGAAGGGGTTGCAAAGAAACAAATTGAAGAACATATAGAAGAACTTGAAATAAAATCCAAGAAGACAGTAGAAAAAACAAAGTCCATGGAAGAAGTAGTAGCAATTGATCCCATGGAAATAATGGTAGCAGAGTCCAAGGAAGCTTTGATGGAAGAGCACAAGGACACACCAAACAAAGGAAACATGAAAGAACAATGTGTAGAATAATTTAAAACAATGGAGAAAAATGTTGAGTCAAAGAAGGTAGAACATCAAGTTAAGGTAGCACTATATCACCATCCACACCACCATGAGAGACAAAAATCTTGGAGGTATCAAATCATTCACCAATATGCAGAGATATCAAATCATTCATCCACAAATAACTATTCATAATATCAATCCACATAATGAGATAAAGATAGATAATATCCTTATGGTAGGGAAACACCAATAATACTCCTTAAGGAAGGAATAACTCCATAAGATCTCCCAAGATGGGAGTACCACTTAAGGAGGGTAAAGTCCCATGAACACTTTAGGGTAAATATGATTACATATGATTTATCTACATGATGATTAAAATGACAAAAATCCCTTATTTATATATCAATTTTCTAATTCTACTTTGGGAAGCCGACTACTAATATAATAATATAATATAAAATAATATTATAATATTATCAACCTTGGGTTATATGTGGCCCACGCCAACCCTTATACAGTATAATAATATATCCCCAAATATCTATTCCTAGGTACCCTAACAAAGAACCAAGGGGGCTTGACTGTTGCACCTCTAAGCTCAGTCACATAGCAGCCTAAGCAAGCCCCCAAACATTAATCGATTTTTACAAGTGTTTTGAAGTTGGTTTATAGGTTTTGAAGCTATTGGATGATTTGGAATGCCAATTTGGATAAACAACCTTATCAAGTAAGTGTTTTGATAGATATTTTAGGTTGTTTGTTGTAAGTGTTTCATCTCTATTTTCTATAGCTAAAAAGAAAAGTGTTTGTCTCCATTCCTAGGCATAAAAGGAGAAAGAGCATATAGTTTTACATTTAGGTTAAATTTGTTTGTGCATTATCTTGAACCCTTGCTTGAAAAATAAAAGATTTACTTTCTTGCAAAATTAGGTTTAGTCTTCATTGAAACAAAGAATCATTCTAGGGATAGCTCCTTGTTTTCTTGCATTGTTGTTTGCCCTGCATTGTTGTTATTTAATTCTTTATAGCTTAAAATTTTAGAAGACCGAACATAGGTGCTTGTTCAAATAAATACATTGAGAATTCCATTCTATACATGGAGGGAGTCTTTAAACAATTCCTGGTGAACCCTTCGATCCTCCAAGCCCCTGAGTGTAGAGGAAGAAACATACCCATGCAGTCACCTCGGCTCCCAGTGGATCCAGTTGAGAATCGTACATGGTGGGAATTTTTTCCCCCTCTACAAGGTTAGAAGGGTGTACATAAATATTTTTAACTAGAAAACTCAAAAACAAACCTATAGAAAACTAAGAGCAATCCTATAGATATAATGGTCATTATCGTTTGTATGGAATTTTGGAAATCTTGGTTGTATAATTGATTAGACCTTGTTGTATTTTCTTGGTATAATGTATAATTTATGTGTATTTCCTTGTTGATATACCTATACATATTTTTTATAGCATTTTTCATCAGGAACATTAAAATCTTAGAACCATATAAGTTTTGAGTAGTTACATAGTACATAAAGGTAAGCATTTATGGAAGTACAAGGAGGTGCCTTCCAAGCCTTAAGTGAAGGGACATAGGGGAGGAATTATTTAAGGATTAGGTATTGAGAAATGCCTATGATAATTACAAAGTAATTATACCTCAAAGTACAAATTTTTTAGACTGTATAGAAAAATACTTTTATGAAAGCTATGATTGGAATAATAATTATGTTCATTTGAATGTATGTTTTAATGTTGAATTCATATAACATTGATAGGGGAATTAGCACTTCCATGATGTACTCTTTCTGCCTTGTTGGTGTTTCATATATTTATCCTCTCAAAAGAGCTAATTATTTTAGGTAAGAAGTGATAGGGGAATTTTGATGGGATTCATAAGTTGGGTTGTGAATTGCTTTGATTATTATCTTCCTTCAAATTTTTAATAGATATATGTATACACCTTCTTTAGCTATTACATATGGTAGCATGAATATGGGTGTATAATTTATATGTGATGACCCAAGACTAGAAAATGCCATGAGTAGGTTTGCTCCAACTAAATCTTGATAATAAATGACTTTTCACATGAATAATGCATTTATGTAATAAAATTACTTGTTATAAACTTGAAAAAATAAACTTAAATATTTGTTCCTCATGGAGTCGATAACAATTCTATTTATGGAAATATATTATAAATAAGGCAATTATTGTCAGTTAATTAATGAAACTTTTAATCATTACTCTTGAGAAGATGTTTATATAACTACATTTCATTCCAAATAAATCCTAGGATAAAATGGATGTTTGTGACATATATACTTTAATTATATATGTATTCCTTTATCTAATAAATGAAACAAAGGGATGGGCCTCAATTTTAGATTAAATAAAATCGTGTTTAGTAGGTTCAATAGGTAAGTTCTTAACCATGTTTGGAAGGCTACAACTTATAAAGACTACGTTGCAATCTACCTTTATAAATGATGTCACTTTCAATATTGCTAGGTGTAACATCAAGATTTGATGAAATCCAAAGAGATTTTATTTAGAGAGGATGTGAGGAAGAATTTAGGCTTCCTCTTTTAAGTGGGATAGTGTTTTTGTAAAGGAAATACTATTAGAGTGACAGGCTTGCAAAATTGTAAAATTATGAGTTTGACATTAGGGGTAAATTTTTTTTGGAGATTATTCAAAGATAAAGGAAAGAGTTGGAAAATATATTACTTCAAATATAGGTTCTACTTATTGAATAAAATTATTCAAGAAACAAATCCTACCTAGGGACTCAAAAACATAGAACTTCATAATTGACCAAAAATATACTAAGTGGTTAGTTAATAAGGGATATTTTACAAAATTATGGTTTGATGATTGGTTGAATTCTTATCCTCTTATTTCTTATCCATAATGGTAACCACTAGCTCATAAGGAACAATTCTAGATCATGGGTTTCTATTAGCAACTTAGTTGAAGAAAAGAACCTCAAAGAGATAGGTGATGATCTTTATTCCAAGAGGAAAAAATAAAATGAGTCAATATTTTCCTTAGCTTGTACATTTGATCCAATACATCACAACAAGAAGAAGCAATTGTATTGAATCCACTATCTATATCATTGATTGCCTAAAAATAGGCCAAAATTCTAGTTTTTTTTCCATAAAAGTAATGTGATATATAGAAAAGATATTGGGGCCAACACTAAGAACATGAAGAACTTCATCAAAATAGAAATATCCAATACTAAACTCTCTACATACTTCCACCTGTAAAGAAATTTCATCTCTAATGCCAACACGCTCCCCTAAATATGATTTATTATAACCTTGGAGGAGATGTTGTGCTTTGTCGTGTGCCTTGTTGCCATTGAATCTACAATCCACTCAATAGAAGAGGTGGATGTCCAATATGGTGAATGAATAGCTACATGAGCTTGTGAGATTTATTCATCAAAACAATCCCAATCCTATGCATAGAAGAGAGCAACACCCCCTTTTTTGCTGCTTTCTCAAGCTTGTTGATGAAAATTTGATAAAATTTTGTGTTCTTCCTTCTCATAAAACTCACATGTTGATTTTTTGAAGGGCTTGTTGGGCTTCTTTTCATTTTGATTTGGCTTCTTATAATTGTTAACTTTTGATGAGTATATGATATAGGAAACACAACCACAAGATGCAAGATAAGCAAGCTATGATATATATGATAATGACACTATAATATGTAGGAAAAGAAAGAGATAAAATTCTACAATAACTCAAAAATATGCCATTAATGAAAGCTCACAAAAATAGTACAATGCAATATAATGGAGGACATGAATACTCCATAAAATATTTAAAAGGAACTACATTGTACCACACTACTAATCTATACTATGCACTCTCTATATTATCTTTATTATTTCACTCACTATAAGGTATTTATATAGGAATATAAGTTCCTTGGCCCTTACTCTACTTTTGACTTTATCCTATGGCTCATGTACATGTGGACTACATGCACATTTACATCATTGCACATTCTAACACTTGTACATTTACTGCATTCTAAAGTAACTACTTAAATTTACTCTAAAGTAAACCCCTACTCTAGTAATGTACCAAAGGTGGTACATTTATATGTACCCAATAATGTAATATATTATCTAACACTCCCCTGTATTACATTATTTGGGTATTAAAGACTTTAGTCTTCAATATGGATCTTCGATCTTCAGATGTCCTTCTGCTTGATCTAGTTCTTCTTCAGATTTAGCATTAGATTCATTATTTGTGCTTTCTACATTATACTCTCTATTTATATCTTGTTGAGTATTTTTATCTTGTTCTCTTCTACCATGTTTTCTCTTATTCCTTCTTCTTTGTTTTTGCATTGTTACTAGAGGAATATATGCTTCATGATGAGTTAGTATTCACAATAAAATTGGCTTGAATTCATTACTAGTATTTACTTTCATTTGTTTCATTCCTGAAAATAATTCAAAAGTGATTAATGACAAATAGAACATTAAATACCCTCTTGAAAAAATAATAATCACATTTTGAGTATTCCACCAAGTCCTAAATATAATTTCATTAATAAATTCAATTAATGTTGTAAAGTTTTCTTCCTTTGCTTCATTCAAAAGCAAGGAGAATCTTTCTTTCAAATATGTAGATAGGAGTTTGAATCCATAAAAGTTTTCCATAAAATTTTGTGAATAGAACCTAAGTTCATGAAATGACACTTCACTGTTTTCATTGAATGCATTCTTAATTATTTTCTCCATCTTAATTTAAATAATAAACCTTTTGATGTTTATGTATTTTGTTACCTTTGAATTTGGTTTCCTTATATCTCCCTATTTTAGAGTATGTGAACTACTTTGATAAAACCTTTCTAAGACTAAGGTTTTATAGATCCTTATGTCTCCCTAGTGATTAGAATATACTCTAATCTTGGTAATAGTTCACCTTTTGAGTTGATTTTCTAATGACAATAATCAACTCCTATTTATCATTATCTCTCCTAATGAACTATGCACTTATCAATTTGAAGTTCTCTATGGTTGTATTTCTTTTATCCCTTTAGTATGAGTATGAGACAAGTGTAAGTAAATAATTCCAACTCCTTTAAGTAAATAATGAACTTCCTTTTATATCCCTTAATATCCAATAGTTTAATATTTCTAAATTCCAATAATCTATGTTTGATGTAGTATACCTTATATCTCCCTAATTTTGGAATATTAGAAATTAATAATATTTGCAATAATAATATTGATTTGCATAAAAGGTTTAAAAAAATTGTGGCATGGTGGTTATAGGGGCGGACTGCAAAAAGATTTGTGTGGCAATTTTCGGGGCGGACAATGCAAAATACTATGGCGACCATAAAAACTGGATAACCTGCCCAAATTCGTGGCGGATACCGATTCCACCATGTAAATTAAATAATAATAATAATAATATTGATTTTCCAATTAGAAATCCTTATATCTCCTATGGTGTTTAATTGCAAATATTAAAATATTTGTATTTCAATTAAAGTGGTTTGAAATACTATTAACTCCTTTGATATGCTTTCAATGTTACTAAGGCTTATTTTCAATGTTAATGAATGGATTCAACCTTAAGTCATGCACCTTATCACTCCTTTAATGAAATTAATTTTAATCAAATTAGAACCTTACCTTATAATGTTGTATTTCCTTGAGAAATGGGTGTTGTACTTCCTTGATGGTGGACGTATGATAGTGGCAGTGATTTTAATGCTCCTTTGACTCCTTGACTTCATGCTTTATGCCTTGAATATGCTCTCAACCATGCCTTAGTTCCTCCTTTACTTAATTCTAGATGAAAATATGCTTCCACACCTTGCAATTCTAATTTAGGCATCTATAAGTATGCTTCCACTCTCTTAACACAGATACCAAGTGGCACAAGTGTTATTAAACACTTTTGACTCCTCCTTAGGTGGCATAACATTTATGGACTTGTTAGGTAATATGAAACATGACATAGTAGTTCTTGAGCATTAAAAATATAGCTGAGTGCTCAAGATGCTCTTCTTGAGCGTTAGTTTAAAGATGAGAGCGTTACTTGGTTGAGCACTCTTCCTTCTTGAGTGCAATCATTAGGGTTTGAGGATTCTCTTACACCTTTGTGCCAAGTGGCACAATATTCCCTCCATGCTAGGACAAGTGTTTGAGTCTTCCTTGCATGCAATTTTATCTTCAATGTAGCAATTCCTTATGGATTTCTCAATGTATTCTTTCCAACTATTGCAAGATTCCTTTGTGATAGTAGTTTGTGAGATGGCTCCTTCCTTTTTCCAGTGAATATGGATGATGAATTCTCCCAAGGTTGGCTCCAACTATGAAGATTCTAGAGCATTGCAATGGAGGTCCTATGGTGCTTCCTCTTGATTGGTGGTTCATCCACGTTGGAGCTTGGTAATGCACCTTGTTTCTGCCTTATACCTTGCTTCTTTTCCTTGTAATATGTTGTCCTTAGCACTATGAATTTATGTAGATAATATTTACCTTATGTAGGCCCTTAGTGTTGTAGATATGCTATGGATGATTGGTCCTTACGTAGTCCTTGTATGTTGTAGGTTGTCATCACCTTATGTGCTAGATGATGGTGTCCTCTAACACCTTGACGAGCTGGCTTTCGAGCCTTATGAGTGGCTCTTCACTCAAGCACCAATCGGTGGATATTGAGCCCTTTAAATGGCTCATTTATTAAGAACCTTTTCTAGTTCTTATCCTTTGTAAATGATGGATGTTGAGCCCCTTTGTAATGGCTCCTCTTCAAGAGGTAATCGCTTGTAGATAGAATTATAGGCTACATAGACTATCCTTAAGACACTTATCTTTTGTCTTCCTTTGATGTAATAGAAGACAAGTTTTGTGCTTGAATAACAACTTGTAATAAACTTATGATGGCTTCTATATTGCACCTGTAATGTGAGACTCTCCTAGTCTTGTTTTGTAGCTCATTTTCCTAGTTTTGATGGTGGTTTTTCTTCTCCACTCCTTGGAGGAATATAACCCTGTTCGATGGCTTCTCTACGCCACACAAATACTACAATTTTTTTTGCACCAAATAGTGTCTCTAGACACTTTGATAGTATGCAGGTTTTGTGCTCTTGATCTTAACCTTAACAATCAATGCACATAATAATCCTTTGAGAGTAACTAGTTTAATGAATAACTAGAATAGTGCAATCAATCCTTAATGTACTAGTAATATCTCTAACTCAATGCACTTAAGAATTTTACCTTATTGCTCCTGTAAATGAACTCTCAAAGTAGTTTGAAATATGCACTTAATTTTCATCACAACTTAAAATACTTAGTGCACCTTAAAGCTCTTTAAGAACAACTAGTATAGTGCAATATTGATCTCACCTTATTACTCCTTCAAATGAACCTTAAATCATGCACTAGTAATTGCTCCTAAATACACTATAATATTTGTAACTCAATGTAGTCTTCTTTGCTATAACTAGATAATAGGAAGACTATAATAGTGCAATATTGATCTCACTTGTAAATAAATGCACTATAATAGGAAGATGATATTTTTCTTTCTGTTGAAATATATCTAACTCCTATTTTAATGTGCAGGTATAAACCTTAAAAGAAACTATCTTCTGCACTCCCTTTGAAGACTAAAATGCAACCTTCCTCCTTGCAAATTTTAAACTCTAATAAGGTGCTCAATGAAACTAAATAATGAATTGAATATAAGTGTTTATAAAATTAACCCTTTGCACCTAAGTTGCTTACCTTAAAGATATTTGAAGATGAAGAATTGTTAGGTGATTAGATTGACCTTATTGTTGTTTTTGACTGGATGAACTTACATCTATTCTTGGCTATCCTAAACAGCTTCTCAACTCACCAATTCACAACTTAGTAACTCCTATATATTGCTTCTTTAAACTATAGTGTGGTGGTTTTGATTATCCTTTAGGATGCTCTATATAAACCTAAAGTTCTATAGCTAGTAATGTTGTCCTAATTGTTACCATTTTTCAGTCATTTTTTATACTAAAATGCTATCCTTGAAACTCAAAAATTTGGTAGGGAACTCCCCTAAATTGAATCTAAGTTTTTCTTAAAGAACCCTTCAGTATTCTGTTGAAGATTTAGCAAACCCCTATCTCCTGATGAGCCTTCTAGCCATATAAGGTAATCTTCAAATCCCTCGAATTTGGTAGCTCCTTCTATCTCTATTCTCCTTCAACCTTCTTGTTGAAATTTGACTTCAATCTAGGCCCTCTTCTCAAGAATCTAAAATTCTTGAGATCTTCACCAATCTTCTCCATAATTTGGCAAACTTCTTGCCAAATCCTTCTCCCTTGGGCTTATTTTCGGATGGCGATAATTGTCCCAAGTTCTTCTTTTATCAAGAACTTCTCCTTTGTGGTAAATTTCTCTAATGAGTTCTCCTAGGAACTTCTTTAATAGCCTTCTTTGAATCTCCTTCAATGAGGCTCTCCAAACCTTCTTCTTCTTTCTCCTTGAGACCTCTCCAAGCTATTCAATATTGTAGCTTCTATGGTCTTCTCAATGAGATATTTTCTTCAACCTTCTACTATGGAAGTGCTAGCAATGAGATCTTCCTCTTGGATCTCTGAATTTTATTATTTTAGGAATGGAACGTTTTCTAGTCCTTCTTTATCACTTCCAAAATGGGAAGTTCTTCAGTGGGACCTTCTGTGGGTCTCTTCAACTTCTTCAGGTTGATTTATTTAATTTGTTATCTAAAGTATTTTGTGGAGATCACCAACCTCCAATATTCTTTTGGACTCTTCTCTCGAGTATCTTGAATCAGTAGTAATACTACTATGATATTTTCTTCTTTTGCACTCTACAAGTCTGCAATCTCTAGTAATGAAACCTTTTGTACAAGCCCCCAAGTCTCCACTCTTTCACTTGTTGCTTCTGGTGTTAAATTTATTATAAAGAGGATTTTCTTCCTAGCTCTATGTAGGAAGCTTCCCAAATCAATTTGATTCTCCTTTCCTATAACAAAGTATTAGGACTGTAATGTTATAAAATCTAAATCTAGAGATAATCAATCTTCATTAGTTGATTTGTTAATCTAGTGGAATTTATGTTGAGTCCTAGTCTTCACGAGTTTTTTTGCAACCCTGTGGAAAGACTCTAACCAAATGCAATCTCAATTTTTTTGCAAATGATATTTTTGAATTTCTCTCAATCTCACTTGTGGCTCTTCCTATTTCCTATTGATCTATCATGTGCTTTGATACCATTGTTAGCTTTTGATGAGTATATGATATAGGAAATGCAACCACAAGATGCAATATAAGCAAGCTATGATATCTATATGATAATGACACTATAATATGTAGGAAAACAAAGAGATAATTTTTTGCAAAAACTTAGAAATGTACCATTAATGAAAGCTTAGGAAAATAGTACAATGCAATATAATGGAGGACATGAACACTCCATAAATTGTTTTAAAGGAACTACATTGTACCACACTACTAATATATACTATGCACTTTGTATATTCTCTCTATTATTTCACTCACTATAAGGCCTTTATATAGGAATATAAGTTCCTTGGCCCTTACTCTATATTTGACTCATGTACATGTGGACTACCTGTACATCTACATCATTGCACATTCTAAAACTTGTGCATATATTACATGCTAAAGTAACTACTTAAATTTACTCTAAAGTAAATCCCTAATTTAGTAATGTATCAAAGGTGGTATATTGATATGTACCCAATAATGCAATATATTCTCTAAAAATAATTTTGAGCTTTGAAAACTTATTTTGGATGGGTCTAGTTAAATAAAGGGTTACCCTTATGCCTTTGTATTTAAGCCAAATGATAAAGAAGATAGTTTAACACCTCATCATTTGGTGGTAAAGGAGAATTAGAAAAGGTGTGAATCATCTCAAGCACAATAGCAACTATATCATATGTCTTTGAAACAATATTAAAGGCAATGTTGAGTAGTTCAATTTCTTCTCCTTGTCCATAGCCTATTATACTTCTCTTGTCACATTTGGAATTCTTATAGAAATATGGATATCATCTTGCAACTTCTTGAATTGACTAATTTACTCATCAATAATAGCAAAAGAGTCCATAGTTAAAGTAGTATGATTTTCTTCCTATCTATTGATCTATGTAGAATCAATAAAATCACACAAATCCTAAAATTTACCAAGTCGTTCCTTAGGTTTTGTAGTGTTTCTGAAATGAGTGTCATTGATCTTGTCAACATATAGATCTATCACACCAAGAGCCTCATCCTTATTATCCCTACACAACTACTATATTTCTTTAAGATCAATATCCCAAGAATTGTTATTCACATACTTGAGCAATCACTTTCTCTAGAGAAAGGATTCAATCTAGCTTTTCCAAGTGGCATAGTTTGGACCATTCAGTAAGGGCACATGTTGATCCATAACGTTTCTACTAAAATTAAAACTCATACATGCAATTGTGACTAGAAACAACAAACCTAATATAAAGATCTTGAAAAATAATGTGATTAAAAAAAAGGCTAAAAATGCTTTCATATGCAAAAGTTATGGTCCAAAAAATTTTGGCCTAAGATTCATACAAGATATCTCTAAAAAATTTAAAATTAAAAAAATTTATTATATTACATACAACAAATGGAAAGCTAGTCACATGTCAGTATATGAGTGGTTGAGGGGATGCCAATTGTGCATTTACTGGAAAGCATATTAATAACTAAGGTGACACCACCTATCATGATTTAAGATAGGGGATACCAAATAGACATTGACTGTGCAAGCCTTTAAGTAGAGTACCAACAAACCAGACTATACCACTTGTCATGCTCTATTTTGATCTACAATATACAAACCATTTTGTGCCACTTATCATGTTTTGATTTGCTCTAAAATCCATGGTTTACAAAGTCTAATATTGATTGTTATTGTATGATCATTAGGTTTGATGAGTTGCTAGAATGTGATTGGTTAAAACCATATTTATACCCACCATGTGGTGATCTATCTACCATATTGATCACTGATACTCAATCCCTATCATGTTAGCATCTATACAAATCACTACATCAGTCACCGTGTCATTTGCCATGTCCACATCAAGTATTGTATGGAATGTTGTCATCATTTTATGATAAAAAATCATGACATAATCAAGTGCCATGTCATCATGAAGTGCCACATCATCATGGAAATAGAGATTTGAACCTTAGACCTCTAATGCACAATTCCCTATAGTGGGATCTTCTAGCTACTAGGACAAAGACCCCAATCAAAGTATAAGGTGTTAAGCTTAAACAAAACACAATTCCATTTTCAAGCACCTCTTTTCATGCTATAAATGCATGTGTGATGCAATAATGCATCATGGTTACACATGTGGATGCATCTCTTTCTTTATTGTCTTTCTAGGGAATATTCTCTAAACTTTAATTTTGGAGGAACATTGAAAAGTTTTCAATGCAAAAAGAAGAGGTACCTTGAGATTAAATGGAAAAATATACTAAACTAAGATTAAACATAAAATTTTACAAATAACCAAATAGTAGCAGTTAATTCATATCTATCACAATTTTCCTATACAATTGTTTTTTGAGTATATTAATTAGGACATCCTCTCATGTCTATGCTACGAAAAAATTGTCAAATTGTTTTAGTAACAAATTTTCTACAAGAAAAAATAGTAATTTTATTTTAAGAATGAAAGAAAATTACACTTCTCAGATGCCTTGGCACAAACAAAAACCTAGATAAAATAGATTACTGGGAGTCAAAATAAAATTACAATCGGATAGATCAGAGAGGAAACCCCATATTCAAAATAACATGGGGATAATAAGGATAAAGATCATTATATATCAATACATAATCATCAAAATAATCTCCATGTCCATAACCAAGATAGAAACAAAAAAAAATAAGAAAATAATAGAAAGAAAAGAAATAATTAAAATCTACCATAAAGCTCTAATCAATGGATAGACCCATAGTAAAAACCTAGAGCTAGCATATAAACTAGGGGTATGATATGTGAGTGAAATACAAAACTCCATCCTTGATCTCTTCCATTTGCAAGTAACCTTCTAGAACTTGTTGACCTTATTTTGATAACCTACTTGTTTCCTTATTTAATTCCTTATAAACATGAGTAAAAGATATATTTTCAAGAAAGGAAATTTTCTCCAGCAATTCATCTCCCACCATTTTGAGTAGATTATTTTGTAATTGAGTAGATCCATTCATCCAATTGATGACTAGATTAGAATCTCCAAAAAATTATATTTTTTCACATTTCTCTTCAAAGCACACTTCATTAGTAATATCAATGCTTGAAACTCAACAAAATTGTTGGAACCCATCCCAAGACTTGCTTCAAATTTGATATAGTGGATATCTAAGAAGTACATAATGCCTCCCATGCTACTAAAAGCCAACTGTATTTAACTGGCCCCATCAAAAAAGTCCCATGGTTGAGACATTTCAATGGATAAAGTGTCTACATGTCGAGGTTTATTATATTTGCAAGGATCTTTGTTGATTGAGACCAAAGCCCTCACCTAAAATATGACTTAAAATGGGGTTATAAACTTCCCTTAAAAAATAGTTGCATTCTATGCCAACCATATACCCCAACATATAAGACATGGTAAAGAAATAAATTGTTTTAACTTTTTTATTGAAAACCACTGTCTTAAGCAAACCTCCACTATTTCTCCTTCCCAAATATTTTGAACTCTAGGTATTTGTTTATATTTTAACCAAACTTATTGAGAAAAAGGGCATTTGATTAACAAATGTGTAATGTTTTCCTCCTTTGACTGACACAACATAAAAATACTTGGACATTTTTTGTGTCTCCTTTGTAAAACTTCTTAAGTCAAAGCCTTATTTCTCAAAGCTAACCACATAAAAATAATTATCTTTTTGGGTTTGGTAATTTACAAATCTTCTTTCACCACCAAGCATGCCCTTGGGGATCAGGGTCAAAACTTGCTTTGTATCCAAGTATAGCCATATATTAACCCTTAGATTTGTTGTATGCCCAAGCAATAGTATCTGGTTTAGCTCTCAACTTGATATGACTCTTATTAAGATTATATGTGTAAGCCTTCCAAAAAGCAGCTTGATCACCAAAAAGACCTAAGACCTAAGCCTGCTTCCAACCTTGGATCCAAAGACCAGAAGAATTTGATTTCCCCACATGAAGAAAGTAAAAAATATTGTCTTATAAAGAACCTATCATAGCTTTCATCAAAAAAATGTTTTCTCCATAACCCAAAATAGAATCAACTCCTATTCTAACTTGTTCATCATTGCCCACTTTCCAAGCCAAATATTTTCCAATCATAGGAAAGGCATGTACTAGCACCTTCCATTGAATGGAAACATTTTTTATGCTTTTTTTGGACTTCTAATCCAATCCATAAAGGTCCTTGGATGAATATACTTTTATTCAATAATATTCTTCCATAATCCTTCTCTAGTCAGAATCCTCCACAAGCTATTTGCTGCCAAAGAAGAACAAAAAATATGAATATTTTTTAGTCCCCATCCACCTTCCTCCTTTGGCCTAGCAATACTCTACCACTTAACTAAAGGAATTATCTCATGTTCCTTACGTCTAGTCCAAAGAGATATGAAACAATATTTTCTTATCTTCTCTAAAACTCATTTGGGAATGAAGGCCAAGGAGTGCCAAAACATGAGAATTGCCTTGAGAAATAGCTTTACAAGTGTTAATCTCTTTCCAGTAGGCAACCATATATTACACCAATGGTTAATTCTAACTTCAATATTCTCTAACAACCATCCCCAATCTCTGTTCATGTAACTATTTGGCTTTAGTATAAAATCCAAATACTTAAAGCCTTCTTGGAAATCTAAGAGATTAAAAGGAAAAGTATTATCAAACCCTATTCAATATCTTGCTCTAGACCATTAAAGAAAATAGAGTATTTTTAAAATTAATCTTTATACCAGTAGAAATACTATAAGTATTCAATATTTCCAACTTTCTAGATTCCCTTAAATTGCCATTAGTGAACAACAATACATCAACAACAAATAATAAATTATATAAATAAAAGACCCCCACTTTGATCTTGGACATGGATCCTACCCTCTTTGCATCCATAATAGCTCAACTCAATCCTTAAACAACCAAAAAAAAATTAAAGGGGAAGGGCATCCCTGTATCAGTCCTCTCAAGGGTCTAAAGAATTTAGAAGCTGATCCATTGATAAGAACAACAAAAGATACAAAATAAATGCATCCCATAATCCACTTTGCTATTGGATAGCTAAAAACCCACATGTAAGAGTATCAATATAAGATACAACTAGCTAGTTCTATCATAAGCTTTAAATAGATCTAGTTTAAGGACCATTGCGGAAAGATTTTTAGTTTTAATAGAGTGAAGGCCCTCTTGAGCAACTCCTATGGCTTCAAAACTCTCCCTACCTGCTACAAACCCAAAATGCTCTTGGAAAATAACTTCAAAAAATTTCCTTCAATCTAACAACCATAATATTTGCAATGATTTTATAGATATAATTACACGAGGAAATAGGTCTAAATTCATCAAAGTATTTAGGCTTCTCCTTTTTGGGAATCAAAGCTAAAAAATGGAGCTAAAAGCCCCCAAAATCTTACCAATCAACCTAACTTCCTTTATTACTTTGAGAAGATCATCCTCAACAAGATCATAGAAAACTAGGAAAAATCCCACAAGCTATCCATCAAGCTTTAGACTTTTATCATTTTTAAAAGACGTTGGGACATCTTTTAGTTTTTCCTTTGTGATATCATTCATAAGTAATTGATTATCCTCCCCTATCACAAAACATGGGAAGAAAGTAGTTAACTGTAAAATTTCCTCAATGTTGACTCTATAAGGTTCTTTGTAGATAGATTGAAAATGTTTTACTCAAAAATATACTAACTCAAAGAAAATCCGAATGAGGACCCCCTCTTCATTATGCATCTCCCATATAGTGTTAACCTTATTCCTATGATTAGTAAAATTATGAACAAACTTAGTATTTTTATCCCCTTTTTAAACCATACAACTATGTTTTTCATTCTCCATCCAACTTCCCTCCACTCCAAGAATTTATTCTTCTTGAATTCTAGTTCAACTTGTCTTTTTTTCTCCTCTTTAGAAAAGCTAACCTCATTATTTTTATGAATTTCTAAAATTTCCTTCTCCACCAACTTAAGATCTCTATCCATACTCTCATTTTTAACTACAATACATGATGCCACAACTTTTACTTTTTTTGAAGTAGCAGTAAATTAAGAACTCATCGTTAACCTAGAAATTTGGTCATAACCAATCCATTATTTTTTAATCAATTGTTGAAATCCCTCTTCCTACAATCAAACTGGATTAATCTTAAAAGGACTGGTAGGTTTTGCCTCCTAACTTTCTAATTGAAGAAGTATGGGAGAATAATCTGAGCCACCTCCAATTTCAAGCCATGATCATTTTATGTCCGTTTCATTGTATAATGACTCTAAGATAAAAAAATTGTCCAACCTATTTGAGATCCTAGCTTCCTCAACTCTATTATTTCTCCACATAGACAATAACTTTATTGGTTCTAAATCAACTAAAATAGCTTCTTCAATATTATGTCTAAAGTAATATGTAAGTCTATTAAGTCTTACATATTCTCCCCATACCTCACTTCTGTTCATATTAAAATTTAATTATCCACCAATGATAACTCTTTCATCCCTAACATGCCTTTAGGGGAAAATCATCCCAGAAGACCTACCTTTCTTCATAGGGATCATAACAATTAATAAACGATAACCTCAAACCCAAGTCTTTTAAAAAGAATTCTATCCACAAGATTGAAACCATAAAGGAAGAATTAATTAAGCATAATGAGTTCTTCCAACGAGTCAAAATACCCCTTGAATTTTTTATAGCATCTAGGGCCAAGAAATCCTAGTTCCTAAGCAATTTACTTAACCCTTCAATGACGTTTGTACTCACTCCTATGGTTTCTTATAGAAGGACAACATTTGTATTATGAATCTCCACCAACCTGGCTAAGGCAAGTATTTTAGAGGGACTGCCAAGACCTTAGATATTAAAGGATAACAAGATAATTTAAACATCTTAGAGGGGTTTTATCCCAATCTAAAGATCCGTTTGATAGATTTTTTATTTATCCTATTGAATTTCCCTCAAAGCCTTCTCTTGTTCATGAAACAAAAAATATTTCTTGCTTGTTGAGGAAGTGAAATTCTTGTGTAAGGTCGATATCTAACCCTAACTTTCTAGCAACTACACAAGTTCTCAACTTTGATTACCTTTTTCTAGAATATAATAAATATCTGTAAGAAAAACCAGTCTCCAAACCATCCCCTAAAATAAATACCTCCCTAGAAGAGTCACCCAATAGGTTAGAAAGACTTCCCCCAATAGAAAAAATATTTGGATCACAATCCCTATTCAATGTGTTTGAGGTTGTTGACCCATTGTCCAAACCCCTAGAAAAGTCCTTGTCCTTGGGTCTTCTCTCTAAAGATTCATAAGTGTCCAAACTTCTTTATTACCTAATTCTAGATTATTCTCCACTTGCATTGGATAGTAAGTGTCATAAGGCTTAGATGACTGACCAATAAACTTAATAGAATCGGGTTCCAACCCTTTCACAACTTTCTTTATGATTGTCTTCTCTAACAACCTATAAACAGTGAAATTGAGATAAATCCAAGCCTACAAATTCTTCCTCCTTCTCTAGAGTTCTAGTTCTAGGTTCAACAATATATTTTTTGCTTGTTTGTGGTGAATCAAGGAGAACTACTAAGTTATGAAAAATAAGTATCTCCTTATTCTTGTTAGCCGACTTGAAGTCCCCACTAGTCATTTGTTTTCTCCTCCAAAATTTATGTGTGAAAGATCGAGTACATTCCTTGGAAATATGTCCATAAAATGATAATGAACACATCTTCAAATAGTCTTGGATTTGATTATGAAATGTATTCCCTGCAACTATCTCCATACAATCTGGTAAGCCTTCACTAGTATCCTTCTCAACCAAAACCCAAGCTACAAAACAAAAAACACTAGTTTTGAAAGAAACGTCTATATTCAATGTTTTACCTAATTAATCTCCAATCTCTTTCAAAGCTCTTTCTAACCATAACTCCATTGGTAGATCTAGAAGTTTTACCCATATCAAGATTCTCCTTCCAAATTTAGTCATAGGATAAAAGCAAGTAGTCCTATTGGTCACGAATCCGCCTAGTCATATAAAATGCGCCCTAGACCCGACCAACATTGAAAGGCCGAGAGAAAGAGAAGTCTCCCGGGCCAATCTCCAGAGAGGGCTGGCTCCCAAACTAATCTAAACTGGTTTCAAGGTTCAGGGTTAGAAATAACAGAAAGAGATGGAAATATGGCCGAAGTCGACAGTTGATAGGGAGAACAACCTCAGATAGCAAATAACCTCAAACTAAATCCCGAAGATAAGCAACAACTGATTCTTAGAATGCACATACAGAAATTGGATCAAACATTGACTATAAGTTTGCCTTCAATTATACTTCAAATGTTCAAATGAAAACATAGCCAAATTCAGAGCAACATAATTCAACTAAAACTTTAGCACTTGACTAAGCAGAAGTGAATTACATAGAAAGCATCACATGAACATCAATTTGGATCACCAACTCAAAAGACTCTAAGAACAGAGCAAAATGCATCTAGGATTTTTGCTTCAATTTTTGCAAAAAGGTCCTCCCCTTTTCTTGAGATATACATTAGTATTTATAGAGGTCTTCCCTCTCCCTTTCGCATCACAACATTTAAAACATAAAACATATTTTGAAGAGGAGATCCACAAAATATGCACTTGAAAAGAGAAACAATCCCCCTAAATCTGCCTCGGAGAAATCACATTCCCTACTTTTATGGATCAAAACTGAAAATCGAATGGAAACAAGGGACCATATTTCTTCATTAAATGACTATTCTCGGGGCATGCTTGAAGTTGTTAGGAGATCATGAACAAGAGCTTTTAATACCGGAGGCATCTTTAATTTTGGTGGCTTCGAGAACAAACTGATTTAACACGTTCTCCCATCTTGCGCACATAGGTAAACAACAAAACATTTAATCTTGGAGCCTCTCTGACCTCGATCTCAAAATCAGTTGGAGAGCTTTTAAAACATTACTTTGTTTGATCCTCATTTTCTCCTTATGATCTCCTATGCAATATGAAGAAAAATGCGAACAGAACTTTATTGGGCCTTTGTTGTCGCTTCTGTCATGAAAATGCGACATGTCACGAAATCGTGACATTTTTAACTTACTGCTTTCTCCTATTGCCACTAGTCATGAAAATGTGACATGTCACGAAATCGTGACAATCTTCTCTTGCTTGGCCTTCGTCTGCTTTACTTCATGAAAACATGACATGTCATGAAATCGTGACATTCTCCCTTCATTTGGATTTCTCCTTCTCGCCTCTCATGCAACATGTCACAAAATCGTGACATGTCGCGAAATCATGACATTCCGTACCATTTTGCCCCTTTCGTGCTTTCACATCGCGAAAACAAACATGTCACGAAATCATGACATGTTTATGTTTTCTTATACTTTTTTGCTTTATCATCGCGAAAATGTGACATGTCATGAAATCGCGACAATTTTCTCATCTTGTTCCTTCCTCGCTTTCTCACATGTCACATGAAATCATGACATGTTTCTATCTTCTCCTTTGTCCCTTCTTTTCGATGAAAATGTGACATGTCACGAAATCATGACATTTTCTACCATCTTGCTCCTTATCGCTTTCTCTAAAAACAGACAAGTCGTCAATCTCGACATTTCCATCGCATTTCCTCCTTTCCCATGACATGTCACAAATCGCGACATCTTTCTCCGTTGTCTTCCATGACATGTACACAAATCATGACATTTTCTCCTTTTCTTTGTCTTCTCCAATCGAAAATTGACATGTCACGAAATCGTGACATTTTCTATCTTCTTTTCTCCTCTGAAAATGACATGTCACGAAATCGTGACATTTTCTTTCCTTCCTTTTGCTTTTGACCCGAAAAGTGACATGTCACGAAATCGACACACTTCTCCTTGGGCTCCTTTCTTCCTAAATGCGACAAATCGCGAAAATGTGACATGTCGCGATGTCACGACAACTTTGCCTTTATTGCTTCCTTTGCTACTTCATAGCGTGAAACTGCAACAAGTCGCGAAAATGTGACATGTCATGATATCATGACATTTTCTATGCTTAACCTTTTTTTGGTACAGACATCGCGAAAATGCGACATCTTTCACTTACTTTGCTTTGGCACAAAACTTGTAGAGATTTTTTTTTTTACTAATTATCCCTTTTGAGGTGCTTGGAGGGACAAACAGAGGAGTGAGTATCTCTACAATTTGTGCATTATTTTGCATGAACAACAACAAAAACAATGTGGCAAAAATGCCAACATTCTTGGTGGCTCTCGGGGTATATAGTTCTACTATATGCACGAACCTCAGGCCTTTATCCATTGGGCAACAGAGTCAAGAAGCTGGAGGAGCAGAAGAAGTGAGTGTTGGTTGATGTTGGACGTTTCTGTGGGCTGCTACAACAAGCTCTTGCTGGCGCTCGACACTTAAAATAGGACTTTCAACAAAAATTTGTGGAATAGCAGAACTTCCTTTATTCCTTTAACTACTGCATTTTGCCTAGCTCGGTTGAGCTGGGTAATCACCAGGTGTTGTGAAAGGATCTCCATGGCAGTGGTGAGAAGCACCTGGGTTGCAAAAATGGGAATGAATGGGGTGATGACCGACAGATGTGCAGGTCGTGGAACGGGAATGGTGAATGATGGAATGGTGGAAGATGGAGGAGTAGAAGCGGTAGATACAACAACTGAAGAGGGCGCTACTGTGCTACCAGCTGCTGGGATTCCATGAAAATAGATAATGAAATGGAAGTAGATGGGATGGAGAAAGCGGTGGGAACTATGGAGAAGTGCTCAAAAGACAAAGGGTTAGAAGAAAGGGGAAGTGAAGAAATGGGAACATCAGAGGGGAGTAGAAACAACAGTAGTGGCTTGATTATGTACAGTGGAAGAAGGAGTGGGAGAGGAAGGGAATGAAAATAAGGAAGTGGAAGAAAGAAGTAGATGGAAGCCACTACCTGCTGGGAAGGAAAAGAAAAAGAGAGAGAAATAGACATACCTGCGGGCTCGTGTGCAAAAGGAGCCGAAGTTGATGAATTCTGTACAAAGGGGAACTCCTACAAGTAGTGCTTTTTTTTAATTTTTTTTATTTTTTATATATGTACAAGGTAACACTGTGTTTTCACATTATGAAATTGGCCATGGAAAATTCATTTTCTTCGTTATGAAATTGGCGTTGAAATTGGCCATGGAAAATTCATTTTTTGGGTGGAGCTCTTCCAAAGCTTCTTCCATTAAGTCAAGCTCGCCAAATTCTTCAGACATCATGTGCACCAAATTTTCTAACTTGTCCATTTCATCTATTCTCTCCACATGAAATGTGGAAGGCTTCTCATTGAAAATTTTCACCTTTTTACCTTTATGGATCACCTCCAAATGAGTAAAATCCAAAGAAAGGTAACCCCCGAGTTTAGCCGTGAACTCTCGGGAGAGACACATACCAAAACATGGCTCTAGGTCCACTACTATGATCTCCTGGATCACAGTAATCTGAGGCATGGCATGCAGGGAGATAGGAACATCCTTAATTATGCCCACCATCTTTACTGAGGTACCATCTAGCTGCAAAACTCCCATGCTAGTCCTTGTATATTCCATGCCTATGACATCACATACTGCCTTAGGCATGACAGTAGTAGCTGCTCCTGAGTCAATGAGGCAATTATGCACCACATGTCCCTCCATTCTCAATGAAAGATAAAAAGGTGGTGGTCTATTTTTTTCGATGACTGAAGAGGTCAGAGTTTGAGACATAACTACCTGGGCTGGAGCCTTCCCCTTACTTTGTGTGGTCTTCAGGGATTCCTGTAAGAGATTCACCTGTCCAAGCAGCTGCAAGGTGTCATACAGACTTACCTTGGCTGGTATCCTTTTGAGTTCTTCGATGATGTTGTACTCCATCGAAATCGGCTCTCTCCCTCCACTAGCAGATTCAAATCTGCTTCTATATTGTTGGGTGGCCTCCACTCACTGTCGTTTAGTCAATGATGGATACCGCAACGTCTCTCTAGCTTGTTCCTTTGTTTTCGCTTGCGGCTGGGAGGTAGAAGCCTTAGCTGGCAACCTCTCTTTTGCTTGTGGTGGAAGCAAATCCTTCGACAAAATAGGTGGATCTTGTTGCGGGGCTGGAGGATCATGAGTCTTTGTAGGTATTTGTTGCTTTGTTGCTTGTGCAGGAGGCACTTTCAATGGCTCCATCTTAGCCGGATCTACCACCATTGGTTTCTTGCCGCTGCGTGTCAAGACTGCTATGTATTCCTCAGGAGACATCACGGAATTATGATCCACCTCTCGAATCATGTTTACACGGCTCCCCGTAAGAACTTGTAAATAATTTTGGTGGACCATGCAAGTGGACTCATCATGTGGGTCATTGCATGAAGAACACCAGTAAGATGGCTCATGTGAAACTTCAGAGGGGCCAACCTCTTCACTTACCAGGATCGCTGAGTTCCTCTCAGGTACTTTCTCTATAGCCTTGCTAGGAGCAACTTGCTCTCTAGTTACCGTTGGAATAAATCTTCGTGGCTGATAGTTCCTTTCCGCCTCTCTCCGCTCCATAGATGTCATCTTGTTAGTGAGGGCTCTCATGGCCGACTGAATTTCTTGCAAAATAGCCAATTGAGGATCTGGGCTTGAGGACACAGGCGGTGTCGGTAGAGGTAATGGAACTGGTGGAGAAGGTAATGCAGGAGTTGGAACTGGAGAGGTTAACTATGGAATGGGAATCATAGGTACCGAAGTTGTGGGAGGATTCCATGAAGATGAAGGGTACATGGATGGAGCAATGTAAGATGTGGAGGCTGCACCTGTATGCTGGTATTGCGAAAGCTCGAGAAAAATGGGCATAGTCATTTTTGGAGGCAATTTCCCAATGGCAATCAGATCGGCCTCAGCCTTATGTGCCTGGGAATATAGTGCAGGAAAGGTTTGAACATTGGACATCCTAATGTTCATACTAATATCTGAGTGGAAAGCCCTAAGAAAGTAAAATGCCGCTTGGTCATTAGTAGGGCGGAGACCATCAGGAACTCTCTGCCAAGTTTGGGCAAACCTAACATTGAAATCCACTATCTCCTCTTGAGGATGCCTCTTGATATTAGTAAATTGATGCAACAAAGAAAATGGGTCCGCTTGCTCATTGAACCCTTGGATCAGCATCTCTGCTAATTGATCCCATGAATTTATGGAGTTGGGAGACAAGGATCTATACCAGCACAATAACTTACCTCGGAGTGACAGCACGAGCAATTTGATCATGACATCTTCGTCTGTGATATTATGAATTGTAGCCAAGGATGCCACATCTGACACATGCTCATACATGGTCTTTCCAGTCCCATCGTATGTAGGCAAAGCCTTCAATGCTGCAGTAGGAACTGGATTTTGAAAAGGCAGGTCCAATGCTCCCGAATGGTTCCAAGCAGGAAATTGACGTGGAGGAGGTTGTTGACCAGCCATTTGCACTATTGGATTTGGATGTGCTAGCAAGCTCGTAGCAGTACTGGGAGGAGTCGGAGATGGCACAAACTGACCCACCACCTGCGAAGAGATAGCAAATGATGGGTTCATAGGACTTACCAATCTTGAGCGCTCCCTCCAGTTTTGAACATCGATCTCGAAGAATTCGACTGGGTCTTCCAATTCTTTGGCTCTTGATCTCATGATCATGAAGCAAATATTTTCACCAGCTTCACGATTGGAGATTTCTAGGTACTATACAGTCGACCCTAGCAGAGTCACCAGATGAACTTACAATCTCCGCTTTGAGGTCAAGACAGTTCATCAAAATCTTGATTCCTTCGGGTGTCAAAATATGGGACTTGTGAGTCCCACCCTCCAAAAACTATTAGGGTTTGTCAACTTGGAATAGTACTTGTCCCACCTATTCTTATTGGCAAAAAAATCCCATCGGACATGCCAAAAACTGTTGGTCACGAATCCGCCTAGTCATATAAAATGCGCCCTAGACCCGACCAACATTGAAAGGCCGAGAGAAAGAGAAGTCTCCCGGGCCAATCTCCAGAGAGGGCTGGCTCCCAAACTAATCTAAAATTGGTTTCAAGGTTCAAGGTTAGAAATAACAGAAAGAGATGGAAATATGGCCGAAGCCGATAGTTGATAGGGAGAACAACCTCAGATAGCAAATAACCTCAGACTAAATCCCGAAGATAAGCAACAACTGATTCTTAGAATGCACATACAGAAATTGGATCAAACATTGACTATAAGTTTGCCTTCAATTATACTTCAAATGTTCAAATGAAAACATAGCCAAATTTAGAACAACAGAATTCAACTAAAACTTTAGCACTTGACTAAACAGAAGTGAATTACACAGAAAGCATCACATGAACATCAATTTGGATCACCAACTCAAAAGACTCTAAGAATAGAGCAAAATGCACCTAGGATTTTTGCTTCAATTTTTGCAAAAAGGTCCTCCTCCTTTTCTTGAGATATACATTAGTATTTATAGAGGTCTTCCCTCTCCCTTTCGAATCACAGCATTTAAAACATAAAACATATTTTGAAGAGGAGATCCACAAAATATGCACTTGAAAAGAGAAACAATCCCCCTAAATTTGCCTCGGAGAAATCACATTCCCTGCTTTTATGGATCAAAATTGAAAATCGAACGGAAACAAGGGACCATATTTCTTCATTAAATGACTATTCTCGGGGCATGCTTGAAGTTGTTAGGAGATCACGAACAAGAGCTTTTAATACCGGAGGCATCTTTAGTTTTGGTGGCTTCGAGAACAAACTGATTTAACACGTTCTCCCATCTTGCGCACATAGGTAAACAACAAAACATTTAATCTTGGAGCCTCTCTGACCTCGATCTCAAAATCAGTTGGAGAGCTTTTAAAACATTACTTTGTTTGATCCTCATTTTCTCCTTACGTTCTCCTATGCAATTTGAAGAAAAATGCGGACAGAACTTTATTGGGCCTTTGTTGTCGCTTCTGTCATGAAAATGTGACATGTCGCGATATCGCGACATTTTTAACTTACTGCTTTCTCCTATTGCCACCAGTCATGAAAATGCGACATGTCGTAAAATCGTGACAATCTTCTCTTTCTTTGCCTTTGTCTTCTTTACTTCCATGAAAACGTGACGTGTCACGAAATCGTGACATTCTCCTTTTGTTTGGCTTTCTTCTTCTTGCCTTCGTGAAAACGCAACATGTCATGAAATCATGACATGTCGCGAAATCGTGACAGTCCATACCATTTTGCTCCTTCCGTGCTTTCTCATCGTGAAAACAAGACATGTCATGAAATCGTGACATGTTTATGTCTTGTACTTTTTTGCTTTATCATCGCAAAAATGCGACATGTCACGAAATCATGACAATTTTCTCATCTTGCTCCTTCCTCGCTTTCTCGCCGTGAAAACAAGACAAGTCACGAAATCGTGACATGTTTCTATCTTCTCCTTCTTGTCCGCTTCTTGTCATGAAAATGCGACATGTCACGAAATCGTGACATTTCGTACCATCTTGCTCCTTGATCGCTTTCCTGTCGTGAAAACAAGACAAGTCACAAAACGTGACGTGTCGCAAAATCACGACAATTTTCCTCCCTTTGGATTCGTCTCCATGACATGTCATGAAATCGTGACATCTTTCTCCGTTTGGCTTCATTTTCTCGACATGTCGCGAAATCGTGATATCTTTCTCCGTTTTGTTCCTTTGCTGCTCCAAGTCGCGAAAATGCGACATGTCGCGAAATCGCGACATTTTTTGTCTTCTTCTTTTGTTGCTGCCTCCATCGCGAAAATGCGACATGTCGCAAAATCGTGACATTTTCTTTCGTCTTGCACTTTTAGCTTTTGACCCGCGAAAATGCGACAAGTCACGAAATCGTGACATGTCATCCTTGGCGCTCCCCTTTGCTACTGTCTGCCGCAAAAATGCGACAGATCATGAAAATGCGACATGTCGCGATTTCGCGACAACTTTGCCTTTACTGCTCCCTTTTGCTGCTTTCTAGCGCGAAACCGCAATAGGTCGCAAAAATGTGACATGTCGCGATTTCGCGACATTTTCTGTGCTTAGCCTTTTTCTGGTACGGACACCGCAAAAATGCGACATCTTTAACTTACTTTTCTTTGGCACAAAACTTGTAGAGACTTTTGTTTTTTACTAATTATCCCTTTCAAGGTGCTTGGAGGGACAAACAGAGGAGTGAGTATCTCTACAATTTGTGCATTATTTTGCATGAACAACAACAAAAAAAACAATGTGGCAAAAATACCAACAAGTCCAAGCCTTTAAAGCCAAAAAATAAGACCCCCAATACCAACGACCTCCCAAAATTTTTGTGTATCTTCGTCGGACCAAAAAAGGAAACTTATCCATCATCTAGCAAGTAAGTGAAAAATCATCCCATATCCTAAGATTGGAACCCATACCTTTTGCAACTATTCATTTAGTGTATTACTAGCTATTTGATGTCTATGAACTTCCCAATAAGGGCCTTCCCTAAAAACTCCAGAACTTGTTCCATCCTTAGGTCTTCCCAAAGTACCATTCTAATCTTCAACCTTCCCTTTTTAGTAAATTTGTGTGCCTTACACACTTTAGTAACCAAAGTTGTAGGATGTGCACATTGAAAGTTTAGATCCACTCCACTTAGGACCTCTAAATCAAGACCCTTACCAATAAAACCATAACCAAATAAAGGAAAATCTATCAGGAAAAGTGAGTTGGGATGTTTGGAGCCTATTCAAGATTTTTTCCCTACAATGAAATACTTGCTCATTCATTAGACCCATTACTTGAGTAGAGTGTTTTGAGACACTTGAGAGTGAGTAGTCAATAGGAAATTTAGCTTGATGTAAACCTATTGATATAGACTCCCATTTTTCCACTAAAGTCTGATGATCTATAGTATTATTCTAGCCACTCAAAAAACCCAAGGGTCCCTAGTTCTCAACTTCTAAGTCTTGTCCAAAAATGAGACCCCTAGCTCTTGGAGTTGAAAAGATGTGCTACCCCTCAAAGGGATCCTTCAAGAAGTCCAAACATTCCTCTTCATTCTCCATCAAACAAGAAACCAATTTCCCAATCTATACTACCATTTAAAAAATACCAAATAAAAATAAAGGTTAATATTTTACCTTTGTAAACCCTAGCTTTGATGCATGTAATCCATGATTTTGTTGGGGTACCTAGGAATAGATATTTGAGGATTTATTATTATATTGTATAAGGGTTGGCATGGGCCATACATAAACCAAGGTTGATTGTATTATAATATAATATAATATAATATTATATTATATTATAATATAATATTATATAGTAGTCGGCTCTCCAAAGTAGAATTAGAAGAAGGATATATAAAGAAGAGATATTTGTCATTGTAATCATCATGGAGATCAATCATATGTAATTGTATTTTTCCATGAAGTGGCTTATGGGAATTTTCCCTCCTTAAGTGGATCTCTCATCTTGGGATATCTTGTGGAATTATTCCTTCCTTAAGGAGTATTAATGGTGTTTCCCTACCTTAAGGGTATTATCTATCTCTCTCTCATTTGTGGATTGTTAGTGTGGATAACTATTTGTGGATGGATGATTTGATATTTCTGCATAATGGTGAATGATTTATGTTAATGAAAATAAATTTTCATAACAAGTGATATTAGAGCAACGATTTTGGCAAAGTGGGGATTTTTTGTGTGGAATTGCAAAATTAGGGCAAAATTTATTTTTGGAAAAACATCTCATCTTTTAGGAGCCATATCTCTACGAAGGTTTATCCGATTCAAATGATTCTTGGATTATTTTGTGCAAAATTTGAAGAGATTTAAAATGAGTGGTCATATGAAGGAATTCGAGTAGTATTGAGGGAGATACGACCTTTTAAATTCAACTATTTGGAACAAGGACAATAAAAAATTTTGAATTTTTTTTTGGAAAAACATCTCATCTTTCAGGAGCCATATCTCTGCGAACGTTTATCCGATTTAGATGATTCTTGGATTAGTTTGTTCAGAATTTGAAGAGTTTTAAAATGGGTGGTCATGTGAAGGAATCTGAATAGTATTGAGGGTGATATAACCTTTTTAATTCAACCATCGAGGACAAGGGCAATGACAAATTTTCAATTTGTAATTTTTGAAAGATAAAATTTATTACTTGGGGTAAGCAAATCAGTTGAAATTTATTTTGTTTGGAATAAAATTTGTAGATCTAATTTTTTATGTGGAATTTTAGCTTCAAATCAGTGGGGAGATATATATTTTTAAAACCCTAGTTTGCATTAGGGCATGATATATATTTTCATGAAACCCTAGTTTGCATTATCTTGTGGTGTGAACTTATGGAGCTACCAATTTTTTTTGGGAAGGATGATATTGATGCTAGAGAATGGTGGAAAATTTTTAGATCTCTATATTGTAATAATCCTTGTTGGCAATTCTTCCTTAAGTACAGTCTTAAAGGGGAAGCTTGGTCTTGGTGGATAATTTTTTGTAATGGAAGGTATAATGAATACACTTGGGATGAAATGGAGCATGCATTCTTGAGTAAATGAGACCCATATAAAAAGATAGCTAGTTTGAAGGTCACCATCAAGGGATATGAAGAAGAAATAAATATGCTTCAAAAGGAACAAAAGGAAATAAAGAGAGAGCTAGAAAATTTTAAAGAAGTGGTAGAAGATAAAAAAGATGTCAGTATGCAGATAGAGGAAACCATACCTTTGGTAGAAGATAAATTAAAAAGTGGACAAAGGGATTTGTTTGAATCTAAAAATTCTATTTTGCAAGTTCATGGAAGCATTCAAAAGGAACAAGTTATTATTTCCATTAGCCCTAGTAGTAGATATAATTTTATTAATATTGCTTTGGCTAAGAGGTTGAAGGTTCAAGCAACAAAAATTAAGGACATACATTTGGAGGGTGAGAATGTTCAAATTTTTGAATATTTGAAGATCACCATGGATAAATATGTTTTACATTTAGATTTTCATGCTATTGAGATGGATGATGAGGATATTTTTCTTGGTTATCCTTGGTTAGATTCTTTGGGTACTGTTAACATTAATGTGCAAAAGAAGTTTATGAAGTTATGGTATAAAAAAAAGAAGATAACATTGCAGGATATTTCTCAGCTTAAGGAGCAAGGATCCAAGGAAAAACAAGAAGTGGTTGTAGAGAAACAAATTGAAGAACACATAGAAGAACCTGAAATAGAATCCAAGAAGGTAGTAGCAGCAACAAATTCCATGGAAGAAGCAACAACAATTGAGTTCATGGAAATAACAGTAGCAAAGTCCAAGGAAGCTTTGATAGAAGAGCACAATGACACACCAAACAAGGGGAACATGAAAGAACAATGTGTAGAAGAATTTAAAATAATGGAGCCAAATTTTAGGAGTCAAAGAAGGTAGAACATCAAGTTAAGGTTGCACCATATCACCATCCACACCACCATGAGCGGCAACAATCTTGGAGGTATGGCTCAAGGCAAGAATATTATAGTTCTACATGGAATAAAAAGGGCACCAAGTATGGCAGTGTTTGAAAGAGAAAGCATAGTGATCTTGGTTTTTAGAGGGGTTCATCAGCATCAAGGAAAAAGTGGACCCATCATTCGAATTATAAAAATAAAGCAGCAGAAGCATGGAGCAAACAAAGTAGATTTGGTTACTCAAGTGGAAAAATGGCATACCAACATCAACAATGACCACCACCAATCAATGTTTCACTAAGATGGATGGATTATTGAGATTGATACCAGTTGCTAACATTTCTTAGCAAATCATATTATCTTGTTTCTTCATATATTTCGAGGATGAAACATTTGTAAGGAGGGTGGCATGTTAGGGTACCTAGGAAAAGATATTTAGGGATATTTTATTATATTGTATAAGGGTTGGCATGGGCCATACATAACCCAAAGGTTGAATGTATTATAATATTATATTATATTATATTATAATATAATATTATATTAGTAGTCAACTCCCTAAAGTAGAATTAGAATATGGTAATATAAATAAGAGATATTTGTCATTGTAATCATCATAATATAATATAATATTATATTACAATCAACCTTGGGTTATGTATGGCCCATGCCAACCCTTATACAATATAATAATATATCCTCAAATATCTATTCCTAGGTACCCTAATGCATTCCAACTGATAAACGTCTTCAAACAACCATTCACATGCACAAAAATATTCCTCCTTGTCAAAGTAACTCCTTTCACCTTTTGCATGCTTTGGTTCTAGAAATATTATTGTCCAACCTTCATTTTCTTCACACAAATAGATTTGAGCATTACTTTGATTCTAAAAAATGTTGATACTTCTTGTGTTATTTTTTAAAGATATCAGTCAAGAGCTGGATCCACCTTCATTTTATTCACATGAATAGATCTGAGCACATTCTAGTTTTAAGAAAAATAAAATATTATCACTTCTTGTGTTTTTTAATTCTCTTTGTTCTTCACTTTGGAAACCCTAGCTTTGTTGTATGCACTCCACCATTCTAGCCAACAAACTTCTTTAAACTATTGTTCACATGTGCAAATATATTCCTCCCTAGAAAATTAAATCATTTCACCCCTTTGATTTAATTCCTCTATGATTCACTTGCAAACCCTAGCTTCACTTGATGCACTTCATGATTATAGTAGATAAACTTCTTCCAAACGATATTTAAATGTAAGAAGAGGAATGCTTATGTCCTTCACGGCTTGTGCTTTCATAAAAATTGTAGATGGGTCTTTAGCTGTCACCATGTCAATCTCTATCCTCTCACATTCTCATATGTAAACCCTTTAGTAACTTTATTAAGTGGATCAGAGGTCTTTGCCATGCATAAAAGCATGTTTATAACTTCTTTGGTACTAGGGATCTGTCAAAAAAGGTTTAGCCTCTTATTTTGTACTTTTGTGATAACAAAGTACTATACCATATCATCTATGTTGCTAATGGATACAAGGTGTTTTAAGAGAAGTGAAAATAGATATTTTTTAAAACATAAAAGAAAAATTATAATTTTAAAGAAATAAATTCAATCGTAAAACTGGGGTATCCATTTGGTCATAAAACAAAGAAATTTAAATGAAAGAATTAAGTTCCAACAAGCAAAAAAAAGGAACATGTTGATGAATATTTATTTTGGAGCAAATATATTGTATCTATTGATATCCTTGCAATCCAATTCCACCTAGAGGTTTTATAAATAAATAAAAAAACCTTTTTCTAAATTGTTGTCAACTTCCAAAAAGTCGTATGGATGCTCCAAGCACTATTACCCTTAGAAGACAAAAGATAAGTTGATTTATTTAGGACAAGCAATCAAGTAAAGGATATTCATACCTACCTATGTACCATGTTGGATTTCACACAATTGTCCAAAAATGAATGGAATCGATACATTACCTAGTATTACTAAAAAATAAATATACAAGAATGCTAAAGCAATGTACACAATATAAGGGGGTGTCTATGGAAACTAGATAATATAATTATAGTAAAATATAATAGATTCCAACTGATGATAAAATAGTTGGTATTATTGTGTATTTAGACCCAATTACAAATTACCTTTAGGTCAAGGTTAAGTAATTGGACTATAGGTTTAAATAATAAAAATTTGCAAAAATACCTTTTACAAGGTTTACAAGATTCCAAAGGGCTTATACATACAATACAATACAAATTTGGTCATGGACTCAAGTAAAGCTTAATGGTCACATATTTCAATAGAACAATAGATTAGTCTTTGTTTGACAATAGTTTTAGACATGGAGTATTTGTTGAATACTTATGATGAAGTTTTCTAGAGTATATGTTGAAGGATTTGGGTATGGTAGAGTGAGAACACAGGGTTTTCTTCGGCGAGAAGTGCATTATAACATCAACTTTATCTTTCTACAAAGGCTAATGAAGATGGAAATTTGGGATCTCAAGTCTATATTACTCTTGTTAAGAGGCTTAATAACCTAAATTAAGCTAGCATTAAAGCTATCATCTCTCTTATTTGTTTTGTAAAACAAAATGCAATAATAATAATAGTAACCCTTTTTTTTTTATAAAGGGATTTTTTAAGGAGATTGTTCATACTACATTCACTCTAATAACATTTGTGTTCGTCTAATTTATAAGCCAAATATAAATCGATTGTGTTGTTAAGAGACTATGATTATCATTTTTCATAGAAAATTGTGTAAAATAATTATGTAACTTAGACATAGTATGTAAATTTATATGATATAAGATACATTCTTCTTTATATTGACTTATCAACTTGCACATCTTCTTCCATTTTCAATTGCTTTATGTGATAATTTTTCAGCATGGATGAGAACTATTAGCATGTGATGTGTTCCCTTTCACCAAGAGCCTTGGCCTATTGCCATATTCCATTGTACTCAAGGATACAACATAGTCTATTTATTATTTGTTATAAGATGTATTTAGTTGAGGTTTAGAAAAAATTAAAGGGAAAATCCATTTAATTTTAAATCAATGAATACCTAAATATCAAGTCATTGTTATTAACTTAGGTATACCTTTTTAGTTATTGAGTTTATTGACTTAGAATGTGTTTTAATCTATTTATAAAATTTATTCCATTATAATATCTTCCCCATGAACATTTATAAGACCAAGATATATTAACATGGATCCAATCTTTGTGTGCATTTATTATTTATAATGATCACATGATATATCCACATTTAAAAACAGGTGTCACATAGTAGCTAGTTCTTGATAGAGTTGATTATTTACATTTTTTAGGGATTTTTTTATTAAGGGAGTTGTTTGTTTTCGTATAATATTAGTTCCTTCATTGGTTACATTGTTTTTATGATAATTACCATGTACATTGCATGGATTACAATTCCAACTGATGATAATATTGTGTGCTTGGTTTTTATTGTAGTGTAGTAGACAACAACCATAAAAAAATAAATTATAAGCGAATAAATAACCAGCCCATTCCAACTAACATATCTCATCCTTTTCTATTTGATTTAATTTATGCAAATATAAAAGTCTCTAAATTTTGAAATAAAATTTTCTTACAAAAGGCAAATAATTGCACCTTTTTTCCATACTCTTATTTTACTTCATTTTTTTCATAAATTTGGTTAGAAATTTTTTAACCAAAAATATAATGTATTACAAATGTATTAATATTGAAAGTATGATCGATGGTGATTTGACACAATTATAGTCATATAGTGTTTTCCACTAAAATGCATATAATACTCTAGCCCTATATACATTTTAAATAGTCTAACTAAAAAATTTGACTTAACTTTCACATTAAGTGTCACTCTATGCTCAAATTAAAATGTGTAAATTTCCCTTGATATGTGGTTATTCTTACTACAAACTCTAAAAAGTGTTGGCGGTGATAATGATGTAACAAAACAACCTAATTTTTTTTTTATAGTAAGTGAAGTTTGCTTTTTTTATGACTAAATTCAAGAAAATTGTACCATAATTTATTGAGAGATTTATCTATAGTCTTTTTTCATCCATCATGCCAAATTTATTGAAATATTTATAAACCAAATATAATAATAATTTTCTTTAAGAAAGATTTTTTTTTAAGCGAAAATCCCCTTGCGGGACCATATTGGTCTAAGAGACCACGACTAGGGGGTTCTACACCATCAAAGTCACTCGGGAGTCGCGCTCGACCCTGCCCACACCAACATTATCAATTGGATTTTGGGTACCCAATTCAACTTTTTGATAGGGTGGAGATTCGAACCTGGGACCTCCCTTGGAGGATTGCCCTCTCCTCTCCAACTCGCCTAAAACACCTGGGTAACTTTAAGTAGGCTTTAGTATTGTATAATTGTATCTTATATATTTTTTCAAATACAAAAATAAATAGTGTAGAATTTAGTTCTTTCAGTATGAAAAAAAAAGATAAAAGAATGATATTATATTTGCCTATACTTTATAGGTGTCTTATGACAAGCATAACAGTAGTGTTAGTAGTAAGTTGGGATGAGGTGAAATTTCAATATTCAATAGAGGTGAATAACTTGGGTTCTATGAAGAAGAAGATCCACCATCGTAGCACTTCTAGTTTTATTCTTTGAAAAAAATGGTGAAGACAATATATTTGTGTATGTGGAAGATATTATAGTGGAGAAAGTAAGATCTTTCTAGTACCTATTCCTAGAACCATGGATAGATAGCCTATTGATATTTTTTTTATGATTTGCCTCACCTATTTACACCTAACATGAATAAAACTCTTAAGCAAGAGATTAAATATGCACAAGGGCTTGGATAATGATAAAATTAATTCAAGGATCTTCTTAGTCCATTTAGCTACAAAAATAATTGATTCTAATAATAAATACCTTACATGTATTGATTTATTGTTGCTTGCATTTTTTATTTTAATTTACATAAATAACAGTCTTCTATAGAATTTTGGAATTCTCACCTATATCTAGAAACAAATAGAAGCAATCCATCCACTCAAATATTATACAAAAGTCATAAAAAATGACTAAAGAGAAAAATATATAGGAGGGACCCATAGGCACCATTATTAATAACTATATTATCTATAGTTAAGATACACAACACTTTGATACAATGGATGGGGTGGGTAGGAGTATTTATACAAATACCTAGACCCCAATTACATAATCAAGTTAACCTAAACCAACATGAAAAAAGGAATTTAGGTTAATGACAAGTTAGAAGATGGGTTTAACTATTACAAGATGTTTTTCGCAGGACTGCCCAAACTATCGAACTCGTTTCGGCCATATCTCACTCATTCAGACTCGGATTGAGCTAAAATTTTGAGGGTAGATGCCTGAAAAACCCTAGAACGTCTCCACCAATTTTCATATCATTTGGAGCAACACAGATCCTAGCGCATCCCTATGTGTGAACGAGATATTTGGCAAGCGGCTATGCGAGGGTTTCATCCGGGTTGAGTGCAAGCAGCTCCAGAGGTTGGTTTTTAGGGCCTTCGGGCCCTAGCGGCCAATATTTTTGTGGTTTATGCTCAATATTTTAGCAGGAAATGTTGCAAGGGGATCCAAGATGGGTTAGAAATTTATCTTTCAACAGATCATACTGTGAACTTGAGTGACAACGACTTCCAATTTGCTGCACAAAAGAAAAGTGAAAACCATACCTTTCCACGACGTCTAGGGCAAGGATTAAAGAGATCACGAAACAAGTTTCAAGCAGTTGATCAAAAAATGGCTCATATCTCAAGTGAATCTGGTGCTAAGGTGCACCCACAAAATAATTCTACTATGAAAACCCCTGTCAAGGGTAAGAATTTCGAAGACTCGAGCCCAAAAATGAATTTTAGGGATGCCCTTCATGGTGGACAGCCTCAGCCCAATGCTAATATCAATCTTAGGGCTTCCCATAAACCTCTAAGAATGCCTAAGATTGATCCCAGGAAAACGGAGTCAGGATGTCTTAAAGCGACTGATGGAACTCCTATTGTTAAGCTTGATATGGGTAACATTCAGACTGGCATTGAAGATTTGGAAAAAAGAGGACTAATTTGTCGGTTCGTGGGTTTTCGTCCGAGTCTATCTGCTTTCAAAGTCTGGGCTGCAAAAAGCTGGAAAACTAAAGGTGAGTTACAAATCTCTATTTATCCAAATGGTTATTTTCTTGTTTTATTTGCTAATAATGAAGATAGAGAGAAAAATTTTCAAGGGGGTCCTTGGTTTTTTGGAAGGGCAGGGGTTTTCATGAAGCCCTGGCATACTAAATTTAAAGCCGAAGAAGAGATGCCTTCTATAGCTCCCGTGTGGGTTAGACTCTTTGGCCTCCCTATTGAATTTTGGAATCCTACTATTTTTTCTTCAATTGGAAACTCTTTAGGAACTTTTATGATGATTGCTTGATTGTACTCAAAATTTTGAACATATTATTTATGCTCGGATTTGTGTTTTAATGGATTTTGACAAACCCCTACCTAAAAATATCACATTACAATTTGGGGAAGACACTTGGGAGCAAGTAGTGGACTATGAGAACATTCCTTTTCATTGTAGAATTTGCCATGAATATGGTCATTTGGCCAGTGCTTGCCCAAATAAAATTCTTGATCAAAAGAAAGAAGATATAAACTCGAAAGGTTTCCAAATACCTAAGAAGAAGAACACTAAAAAAAACCAGTTATGAAGGATCAATCAAAGTCATCTGCTAATATGTTTGAAATCCTTTCCACAAATGATGTCCCAAGTGAGGAAGAGGAAATAATGGAAACTGAAATCTTAGAAACACAATTTAAATATGAAGGGAAGAACTCAGAGACAAACCAACAAATCAAAGGTTTTCAATAGAAAAAAAGGGAGAAAATTTACACAAGAAAAACAATCTTTCAAATGTCAAAACTTCAAATAATGCAGGTCCCAATATAGACTTCGTTGAACCATCTAGTAAAATTTTGGTTGTGTACGAGCATTCTTCAAGGTTAGAAGCCATCTCAGATTCAATTGGAATAAGTCAAGAAACAGGGAAAAAAAATTGAAGATGGATTCTAATCAAAAAGCAGGTCGCAAGACCAATCAATATCATATGGTAAAAGAAGGTGAAAAGCTTGTAGAGGAAGGTAAGATTAATGCCCTTCCCAAATTTTTTAGCCCTGGTATTAATGAAGATCATCACTTGGAATATTAGAGGACTCAAAGGGAGTCTTTCAAAACAAAATGAAATTAGAAGAATGATTCAGATAAATCATCCACATCTTGTTTTCCTTCAAGAAACAAAGATGTCAATGGAGGATATGGACTCAATTGCCAGTAAAATTTGGCCAGCTGGAAAAGTGGTTTCCCTCAGTTCCCAAGGGACTTCGGGTGGCATTGCTTGTCTTTGGGACCCAAAAGAGGTAGTTATTCACCATATGGTTGGCAGTTGGGGTTTGTTGGCTATAGCTATTCAAAGTAGACATTCCAACCAAATTATGCTCTGCATTACTGTTTATGCTCCGAATTCTTTGGAGGAAAAAAGAAGACAGTGGAAGGATATTACTCATATTATCTCTCATTTTCCTGAAGCTTGGATCTTGATCGGAGGAGATTTCAATACCATCCTCTCTCTGGATGAGAAAAGAGGGGGAAATAGAAATTTGGACAAAAGCAACTGACCTCATGAGCGAATATATTGCAAACCTCCATCTTGTGGATATCCAACCAGATAATGGCCTTATGACTTGGTCTAACAGAAGGCAAGGCTTAGCTTGTATAATGGAGAGATTGGATAGGTTTTTGCTCTCTGAAAATTTCTTAATCCATGGTCACATTCCTAAAGTGAAGACTCTTAATAATGTTGGTTCGGATCATTGGCCGATCATGGTGGAAATGTGGAAAACCAATGTGAGTTTCTCTCCTTTTCATTTTCAATTAATGTGGCTTAGAGACATTTCCTTCAGACCTCGTGTGCAACAATGGTGGAAGGAAGGTAAACCTAGGCATGGGACTAAGATGTTCTATTTTGCCAAAATACTGCAATACATTAAATCCAAAATCAAGACTTGGAACTGGAAAGAGTTTGGGGATGTTCATAAAAAAAACATGAAGTTATTGCTCATCTTGAAAATTTGAATAAGAAAATCCATTTAGATGGCCTCACAGAGAAGAGAAGTGCAGATGAAATTAAACTCACAACTCGAGTTAGAGGAATGGGAAAAAGAGAGAGAAATCTTATGGAAGCAAAAATCTAGAATTCAATGGCTCAAAGAAGGAGATCGAAACACAAATTTCTTCCACAAATCTCTTCTAGCTCGAAGATCTCACAACTTTATTTCTTCCTTAAAATCAGATTCTGGAGATGTTGTTTATACTTGGGATGGCATGAACTCTATTGTTGTTGATTACTTTTCCAATATTTTTGTTGCTACTCCTCTTGACTCAGCTTCACAACAAAATGTTCTTCAAGCAATCCCTTCTCTTATCACTTCGAAGGAGAACTCTATTTTGACTGCTCCTGTTACTATCAATGAGCTTCAACAAGTAGTTTTTAAAATGCAAAAAGGGAAAACCCCGAGTCCTGATGGTTTTCCCATTGAGTTCTACCAAGAGTTCTGGGATATCCTTCATGTTGATTTATTAGAGGTGGTGGAAGAAGCCGGGAAAGCCAAAGAAATTTTGAAGGTTATCAATAAAACTTATATTACTCTTGTTCCAAAAGCTCAAGAGGTTGATCATATCTCAACTTTTAGACCTATTGCTTTATGTAATGTTCTTCTCAAAATCATTACTAAAATCATGGGGAGGAAAGGTTGAAGCCTCTTTTGCATAAGATTATTTCCCAAAGCAAGGGGGTTATGTGGAAGGACGTCAAATAGTAGATGAGATAGTTCTTGCTGAGGAAGCCATCCATTCCATGGATATGCAAAAATCTCCTTCCATGTTCATTCGGTTAGACTTATCCAAAGCTTATGACAGAGTGGATTGGCACTTCCTTATCAAAGTTTTGAGGCAATTTGGTTTCTCTAAGGATTGGATGGATTGGATTATGGGATGTATCTCTTCAGTTTCCTACTTAGTTCTTATCAATGGCAGGCCTTCTCAGTCATTCCTAGCTTCCAGAGGTATTAGGCAAGGTGACCCGCTATCCCCTTATTTATTCATCATTCTTGTTGAATGCTTGGGTAGGACTATAACCAAAAAGAGGGAAAACAAAACCCTTGAGGGAGTTACCATTGCTCATGGAGCTAGACCTATCTCTCATATTCAATTTGTGGATGACTCTACTCTTTTAGGTAAAGCTACAATTAAGGAAGCTTCTAATATTAAGCAAATCATTAGTTGTTTTTCTAAGGCTATTGGGCAGTTGATCAATGAAGACAAATCTAAAGTTATTTTCTTTCATTGCTCTGCTAGACAGGAATCCATGGTCTTGGATAAATTAAGATATAAGAAGACCTCCCTTCCAATCACTTATTTAGGTATTCCCATAAATATTCAAAGGCAGAAAAATAAATATTGGAATTGGTTGTTGGACAAAGTCAAGAAGAAAATTGGAAAGTGGACCAACAGGTGGCTTTCTTCTGGGGGTAGAATCACCTTGGTAAAATCAGTCCTTCAAGCTATTCCTATTTATGTTTCTTCCATTTTGAATATCCCAAAGGTTGTTCTTCGAGAATTGGATCAAATCAGTCATCGTTTCCTTTGGAGTGGTACTAAGGAGAAAAGAAAATGGGCCTTGGTGAAATGGGATACTTTATGTCTTCCTAAGAGTGAAGGGGGGTTAGGATTCCGGTCTTCTATTAATAACAACAAAGCTTTAGCTGCTAAATTATATTGGAGGATGTTGCATAACCCCAATGCTCTTTGGGCCAATAATCTCCGTGCTAAATATGCTTGAGAACAAAAGTCCTGAAGACCTTGTTCGCTATCAACTTCCTACCAAAGGTTCTCCCATTTTAGCAGTTCTTAAGACTGGTGAGGATTTGATAAAGAAAAAATTATTTTGGATCATTCATAATGGTCAACAGGCAAATTTTTGGACAGATTCTTGGGATGGTCACAAGCCTTTGATAACTCAGTTTCTCGATTGGAGGCCTTGGATGGAGGAGCTTCACCGAGCTAATTGGATAAAGGTGGCTAATTACTGTCGGTACCATACTGGTAATTCAAAGGTTGGTAGATATTGGATCCCTATTGAGGACTGGCCTATTCAAATCCCAGAAAGGCAAAGACAAGATATCCAAGGCATCCTTCATATGAGATCCCTCTCTTGGTCCCATGAAAAAGATTGTTTTGGATGGAACAACACTACTAAGGGTGAGTATTCGGTTGCTCAAGGTTATTTGACCTTATGCCATAATAATCCCAACCATTCTTCGACATATTTTCTCGATTGTGGGCTCAAAAGCTCTGGCCTAAGGTGAGGTTCTTTAATTGGCTTTTATTGCATCGTAGGGTGCTTACTTGGTGAGCAACTTATGAAGCATGGTTTTCATGGCCCTTTTAGATGTGAAATGTGTGAAGAGAATGTAGAAAATCTCAACCATATTTTTATTGAGTGTACTTTAGCCTCTGAGCTATGGAGGAGAATGGCCACTTTACTTGGCTTACAGAGATCCAATTTTATTACTTTTGAACAACTTTGGAGGGATTGGCCTAATCAAGAGGGTGTTGATCATTTTATTAGGCGATTAGTTTGGATGGGTTCTACCATTCTTCTTTGGAATATTTGGAATGAAAGGAACAACCAAATTTTTAATCAAGATAGGAAGGATATTCACTATATTTGGCAAAAGACCATAGCCAACTTAGTTGAATCAGTCCATCAACTCCTTAATCACCCCCAAAACTCCCACCAAAGATGGGATCAAGTGATGCAAATATTGAAGATTAAATCTTCTAAGGGCAACCAACTTAAAGGGAATGTGAGTATTAGTAAGATGGATAGGACAAGAAATTGGCAACCTCCTCCTAAGGATTTTGGAAAAGTCAATACTGGATGGAGCCTCTAGAGGGAACCCTGGAAAAGCCGATGTGGGAGGAATTGGTAGACTTTCGAGATGGCTCCCTGGTTTTTACTTTTGCTGAGAATTTGGGTATTCTTTCCAATAACCTTGCTTGAGGGGTATGGTATCCTCAGAGGCCTTCAGGAGGCTACTAAGGTTGGATGGGAAAAGGTGTTAGTTGAGTCCGACTCTCAACTTATGATTAATCTCTTGAAGACTCCTTCTAAGAATCATAAGGTGGATTGGAGAATAAAAAGAATTATTGAGAAGATTCAATTAATCCGGATGGGATTTTTGAAAGTTGATTACAATCATGTGGTCAGAGAGATCAAAACAAGAGTGTTGATGCTTTAGCTAATTGGGCTTTGGACAAAGGTGATCTTACTTGTTATGGCCACCCTCCTAGATGGTGGGCTTCTCAAATTAGGGAAGCTCTTCTTTCTATCATTTCTTTGGATGGCTCCAGTTCTGAAGGTACCTAGTTTCTTCTTGCTTTTTTTTTTGCTTCTCTTTGGTTCATTCAGTTTTTTTTAGTTCCCTAGCTCATTCTATTCTTTATTTTGTTTCCTCTGTTGATTCTTGCCTTAATAGTCTTCTGGTCTAGATAGGTCATTGTTATGTTCATTTTTTTTTTCTTTTTTATTTTTTTGTTTAGTTTTTTAAGGTGGGTGGGTTCTTTTGTTTTGTTTTGTTTTTGTGTTCTTTGTGTTGTTTTTTGTTGTTCTTGTGTTTTTGTTGTTTTGTGTTTTTTTTTATGTTTTTTGTTATTGTTCTTGTGTTTTTTTCGTTCTTGTTCTTGGGTTTCTCTTTGTTTGTGTTAATTCGTGTTTTTATGTGTGAGTGTTTTCTATGTTTTTTGTTTTTGTTTATTGTCTGTTGTTGGTTTTTTTTTTATTATTATTATTTTTTTTAAATTTTTTAGGTTTTGGTTGTGTTTATTTTTCATGTTTTTTTTGGGTTATGTCTTTGTAGTGTTCTGTTGTTTTTGTCTTGTTTGTGTTTTGTTATGTGGTTCTTGTGTTTTTCTATGTGGTTCGTGTTGTGGTTTCTTTTATCTTATTGTGCGTGTTTGGTTGTGCTTTTGTTTTTGACACACTCAAGGAGCATGTTTTTTATTTTATTTTATTATTTTTGTTGTTATTTACTTATTTATTTACTTATTTTTAAATTGGTTTTGTGTGTTTGTTTGCTCCTTGAGTATGTCAAAGGTGGTAGGCCAGGTCCGAGTCCTGGGCATTTTTGGCGGAATGGATACCCCTGCCTCCTTGGGTCTTACCCGAAAGTGGCATCCCTTTTGGGATGTTTTCCACAAAAAAAAAATTAATTGTAGCCCATAGGACTTACATAATAAAATAATACAATAAATTAAATATATTTATACAATGATTACCCATAGGCCTATACAAGATTGTATCATACAATGTTGACCTTGGAGTGGCTGGGAGTATTTATACAAATACCAAAACCCCAATTACATAATCAAGTTAATCTAAGCCAACATAAAAAAATTATCTTTAGGCTAATTACAAGTTATAAGTTGGGTTTAATTATTACAATATTGAGTCCAAATGAGAAGTTTTATAAAATAATACATGGCGATCAAAAAATTGGGTGACATCTTAGGCGAGAAGTAGAGTAAGGCAGATGATCGGGTGGAGAGCGGTGCACAATCGCGCGATAAATCCACCCCTCACATGGTGGTGAACCAAGTCGAAAGCACTTCACCCACCATGAGCGACAATACTCAAAATGGAACTATCAAGGGGAAAGACCCCCCTGACAAACAAGACCATGGTGGGAAAATTCATGGCCAACCCTCCTACGCAGAGCTCCTACAGAGCAAATGCAGACAGCCTACAACCGCTTCGAGTGGCTTCATCGCATAGGGATACGATGTGCTATGCCCTAAACAACTCATGGAAGGGTATGCGACACGAGATTCATTTTCCCTTGTGGGAAAATTTATCGGAGGACGCCCAGATATGGACTCAATCCATCATTGGGCATCAACAAAATGGAAAACCCTAGGGAGTCTGGAACTCTCCGCAATGTCCAAGGGATTTTTCATGATCCAACTTAACACAAAGGAGGATGCAGAACACATATTGTCCGGAGGTCCTTGGTTCTTCGGAAGGTGAAGCTTGTTCCTAAGGAAATGGGAGCCAAATTTTGATCCAGAGACATAGAGCATTAATTATGCTCCCATCTGGGTCTGGCTCCCTAATCTCCCTGTGCACTTCTTCTATGAGGATGCATTACAAGGTCTAGCTCGAGCATTCGGGGAGCTTGTGGCTATAGACCCAGCCACCCATGCCAGGACTCGTCTAACTCAGGCATGCATCTATGTCAATGTGAACCTAGAATCGCAACTCCTAGATCACCTCAACCTGATCTATGGGGATTACAGATGAAGACAACCACTAGTGTATGAAAACAAGCCCACCTTCTGCTCGAAGTGCCAATCTCAAGGGCACCTCCCATCCTAGTGCCCAAAGTGCAAAAACCCTAAAATCGATCACCAGAATATAGTGCATTCGGACCAAGCTGACAGCTAGAAGATTATCTCTAAAATAGGACAGAGCCTGAACATCAAGAGCAGGCAACCGAACCGACCATCACCAATCGAAGCGATGCAAAAGGCAAGTACCCTGGTCTCTATCTCTAATAAATTTAATTTACTCAATGATTCTGGTTCCATTGAGGAGATTGAGGAAGGAGAAATCCCTGCCAAGACTTCCCCTATTCCTAATCTCACTTCCCTTCTACGCCCGAATGCTAGTTCCACCCAAGAAATTCCCTTTCCCCCTCCCCCTCTGCATCAGTCCCCCCACCCACTATTAGCACCACTCTTCAAAGCCCTCCCTCAAAACCCCCATGTTCGCCTACCCCCTCATCCCCATTGCCCCTCCCCGTTGGGTCTGAATACCCTACCTCCTTGGCTAACACAAACATCATCGATTCCGACAATGATGAGTCTACCCATGAATCCCTAGAAACCTAGAGTCCCAAGCAAACCCGAAGCTTCAAAAAGTCCCATATGGATGTAGGTGGAGACAGAAATAAGGGTAGGCCTTCCGATGTAGAACGAAGAAATCGGGACACTATCGAGGACATAGCCAATGGAACTCAGAAAACCCTATTCCAAGAAATTGAAAACACCATCAAGGAAGAAAGTCGAAGACCCAAACCCCCCATGCATCAAGGCAAAGGGGGCAAAAAACCCTCCAAAAGTTCTAAATGAAAGTCCTCTCCTAGAATGCGAGAGGACTGAATGGGGCAACTAAGCAAAGGTTGGTTGTTGCCATGAGGAAAGATTCCAACCCCACAATATTCCTTATACAGGAAACCAAATTAGATGATCAGTGGTCACCAAGGGTTGCTAAAACCATTTGGAAAAATTGTGACTTCATCTACTCCCCGGCTATCGGCTCCTCAGGTGGCCTCCTATGCCTCTGGAACCCAACCAAAGTCGAAGGTAGATTCATCTCTGGTCAAGACAGACTGTCCAACATTCTTTTCCATGATCTCAGTTCCCAGACCTCATGGATCATGACTAATGTCTACGCCCCCAACACTTCTCAGGGTAGAATGGTTTTGTGGGACACCATCACTCAGATGAGGCAAGCGTTCATCAATATTCCATGGATCTTGGTAGGGGACTTCAACTCTCCCCTACACTTTTTTGATAAAAGAGGAGGGAATGCCATCACTCATAGATCAACAAATGATTTAAGATAGTTTGTGGACTCCAATGCTCTTATGGACGTCCATTTGCGGGGATCCCATTTCACTTGGAGTAATAGAAGAAGGGGAAACAATCTCATCCAAGAGCATCTTGACCGGTTCCTGCTATCCCAAGAAGCTCTCCCCCTCTTTGGAGATGCCACTCTTCAGGCTCTCCCGAAGATAGGGTCTGATCACAGCCTGCTCCTATTCGAAACAGCAAGCAAGCCCTAGTTTAAGACTCCATTTCGGTTTGAGTCAATGTGGACTCAACACCCTGATCTCAAAAATCAGATTGCAGAATGGTGGAAAATAAAATTCCCTAGGATAGCCACCAATCAAGTAATGCAAAAACTTTGGTTGATCAAAGAAAATTTGAAAGTTTGGAACAGGGAGACCTTCGGGAATATTTTTGAAACCAAGCATGATATCAAAACCAGGCTTGATCAGATTGAGGATAAATTTTAGAAAGGGTAGGGGGATGACATGCTTCGAAATGAAGAGAGGGTTTTGTTGTCTGATTATCACAACACCTTACGCAAAGAAGAAATATTTTGGCACCAGAAATCAAGATAACTTTGGCTCAGGGAAGGTGATACCAACTCCAAGTTTTTCCACATCTCTACTCTCAGGCACAGGGGAGCCAACAGAATTAAAGGCCTCACCAGACAGGATGGGTCGTACACCTCTGACATCCACCAAATTAGGAACGAAGTCATCTGTCACTTTGAAGATCTCCTCGCCCCCCTCCCCCTCCATCCTGGCCATGGATTCTCTCCTCAAAAACATCCCCAGAACCATCTCCGAAGATACGAATGAGTTTCTCCTCAGCCCCCTATCCCACAAGGAAATTCACCAAGCCCTATTTTCTATGAAACCTGATAAAGCCCCTGGGCCCGATGGCTTCCCCCCCAGATTCTTCCAAACCTACTGGGACATTGTGGGCCCTGATCTGTGCCTAGCCATCACTGAAATGCAGTTGTCCAACATCATTCCCAGAGATGTCAATTCCACCTTCCTCGCCCTGATCCCCAAGGGGGTGAATTCCTAGTCCCTATCTGATTACCATCCCATCAGTCTATGCAACGTCATCTACAAAGTTCTATCCAAAGCCCTGGCCAACAGACTCACCGAGATCCTTCCCACCATCATCGATCCTTGCCAAGGCAACACTGTAAAGGGGTGAAACATTCTTGATGGTGTCATAACAATCCATGAGCTGATCCATTCTACCCACAACTCCAACTCCTCTGCCTTCTTCCTCAAGCTTGATATGAACAAAGCCTTTGACAGAGTTAACCGGGATTTCCTAACCAAAATCCTCCTCAAGTATGGTTTCCATGAATCTTGGGTAAATCTGATCTCCAACTATTTTTCCTCTTCTTGGTTCTCTATCCTGGTTAATGGGTCAGCCATTGGCTACTTCCCCAGCACCAGGGGACTAAGGCAGGGAGATCCCCTCTCCCCCATTCTCTTTATCATCTTGGCTGAGAGTTTGGGAAGAGCCATCAAAAGTGCTTGTTCCAGAAATCTGATCTCTGGTATCAAGGCAGCCTCTGGGCTCCCTCCTTCCACTCACCAACAGTTCATGGATGACACTCTGTTAGCTACCAAAGCTTCAGTATCCGAAGCCAAAGTCATTAAGGCCATCCTCAACCTCTACGAGGAAGTTGTTGGCTAGAAGATCAACCTCATTAAGAGTAAGCTCTACTTCATCAACACCCCCATCAAAAGATAGAGTAAGATTGCAAGAATTTTGGGTTGCACCATAGCTGATCTCCCAACTACCTATCTGGGCCTTCCGATGTTCAGAGGAAGGCCACTCAAGGCCATGTGGAACAATGTCACAGAAAAGATCCACAAAAAGTTGGCAGGTTGGAAAGGGGCTCTCCTTTCCCAAGCAGGCAAAGCAACTTTGGTTAAATCTGTCCTTCAAAGCATTCCAACTTATTTTCTATCGATTTTCAAAATCCCTGCTATGGTGGGAGAAGCTATCAAAAAAGTGCAGAAGCATTTCCTGTGGGCTGGGAATGATACTCAGAGAAAATTCCACCTGGTTGCCTGGGATAAGGTCTGCACTCCTAAAAATAGAGGGGGTTGGGTTTTCACCATATAAGCATCACAAACAAGGCCCTCCTGGCCAAACAAGCTTGGAAGGTGGTCACCAATGCCAATCTGGAGTGGGTGTCCATCATCAAAAGAAAGTATCTTCAACACCAATCATTTTTGGATATGGAGACCCCCTGCATTGGTTCCCACTTCTGGAAATCCATAGCCCACACCAAGCAACTTCTGCATCAGGGGTCATGGTGGCAGTTGGGAAATGGTAAGGACATTGACTTTTGGAAGGATGCTTGGGCTAGATCAGATCCCCTCATCAATGATCCCAAAGTGGCCACAATCAAACACCTCACAGATAATAAATTTGGTCCCAGAGTTGCTTATTTCATCACCACGGACCAGGGAAGCCAAAAGTGGAAGCAGGTCCAGTTCAGAATTAAGAATGATGCCATTGACAAAGCCATAGCAACTCTCCAGGACATCTTTCAGGTGAATTTCATCCCGTAGTCTCAGAGGAAAGATGAACGTTGCTGGAAAGGGTCCAACGATGGGCTCTTCACCGTTAAATCTGCTTCCTAGATGATGGACACCCCACCCATGACTCCCAAAAATAGAGACAGCCAGTCCATAGCCAGGAGCATCTGGCTCAAGCTCCTGATCCCGAAGGTGGCCCACTTCTGCTGGCTTGCTGTCCATAACAGAATCCTGACTACGGACAACTTGATCCAAAGGGGAGTCATTGTTCCCAATAGGTGTTACCTCTGCACCCAAGCTTGGGAGTCCACCCAACACATTCTTCTGGAATGCCCCTTCGCTTGGGATGTTTTCTCCTTCTTGATCAGTAGATTCTAGGTCAGCTGGGTTTGGCCCAAGTCCATCATAGACCTGTTCACCCAATGGCCCAGGGTCTTTAAAAATTCAAGACTTAGCTTTCTGTGGAACTCCTTGCTCCATCATGCGACTTGGCAAATTTGGTTGGAACGCAATAATCACATTTTCAATGAGAGCCCCAGAAACTCGGATGTTGTCACCATCAGAGCCCTATCCTTTGCCATTGAGAACAGTAGCCTCATTCCCTGCACTGATGTTCCAAAATTTGGGCTTGAATCTCACCTGTTCGTTTCTCTTGGGATTCCCTCAGACTGCAATAAAGTCCAAAATTCCCCCAACCCCAGGACCAATGCCAAATGGTTCCCTCCTCCCCTGGGATGGCTCAAGGCTAACTTCGATGGAGCATCCAAAGGCAACCCAGGCAGCGCAGGGGCGGGAGGAGTCATCAGAGACCACAATGACAGTATTATCAAGGCTTTCGCAAAAAATTTGGGGACCCAAACTAACAATTATGCAGAGGCCAGAGCGCTGTGGAGAAGCATTGAGGTGAGTAAAGCCCTTTCCAAACCAATCATTTTTGAAGGGGATTCTATTGTTATAGTTGGCCACATCATCAACAAGAGCATAGGAGGAAGGAACATTCAAAACATTATCCAGGAGTCCCAAGTCTCCCTTAACTGCATTCCCCAATACAAGATCAACCATGTGTTCAGGGAAGCAAATAAGGTTGTTGACATCCTAGCCAACAAAGTTGTCAACCAATCCACTCTGTCTATCTGGGAAGAAGACTTCCCCTAGGATGTCATCACCATAGCCAATCAGGATGTGGAGAAAAGAATTGAAAGGTAGCTCTAGCTACCACGATGGTATTTTTTCAATACCAAAGGTGTTCATTTTCAACACCACCTCTCCTCGAAAGATCAACAAAAAAGGTGGCTCTTACCACCACGAGGATGCTTCATCAACACCAAGGGTGTTTAATCTCAACACCATCAACTTTAATCTTAAGACCCCAAATCTGAGTGACCAGCGACCATCTCCAAAAATTATCAGTGATGAAGATGAGCATCTCACCACTAGTGCCGAGGATAAGCTCCGCTCTGTGGCCCTCAACCGTGTCAGTGAAGTAGTAGGCCACTTGCAGATGACTGTTAATATTTATCGGGAAGGAGGTGCTCTCCTTAACAGTGTCATCTAGGAGCTCAAGGATCTCCCTGCTATGCTCAAGACTCTTTTGTCCCCTGATCATAACTCCAATGCAAAAGAGGAAAGGGATAAAGATTCCCAGTAGCCTGGGAAATTGTCTGTTAGGCAGCAAGACTGCCTGTTTTTGTAATGGTTTGATGAAGTATATTTTTGTTGGTTTCGGTATTTACTAAACAAGGTTGAAAGGGTTAGAGCCCCTGATGGTTTTTGTGTGGCTACCACTGTTGGGCACTGATGTATCTACTTACGCCTACTGTAATAGGGACGAGACCCTTTAACCCATGCAATAAATAAAATACTTTTACCTACCAAAAAAAATTATTACAAGATTAATTATGTCTCATAGGGCTTACATAATAAAATAATAGAAAAATTAAATACCTTTGTACAATTATTACCCACAGGCCTATACAATATTGTATCATACAATGTTGGCCTTGGCCATAAGTTGGATTACACATTCAACAATCCCTCATAATACAAACTAAGGGACCAAGGAGAGAAGATAATAGTAACAATAATATATTCCCATTGTAGTGGCTACTCTAATAGACCTTTGCACTTGAGGAAGACTCATCTAGATCCTTCTCATCATCTAATTTTTTTTGATGCACAAATACCTCTACATAGGAATATCTTTAGGCTAGACTATAGTCATCACCTTCAACATAATATACTCTTGCACATATCCAAAGAATCCCTCCACTATGTAATGATTTTGCTTGCATAAATTAACTAGAACTAGAAATAAATTTGCCTAGAGTATAAAATAGTAATTAGTTTATTGATTTCTATAAAGAGTTATAGGTATTATAGGCCACTTTGAGGGGGAAAACTCCTTTGTGAGCAATGCTCTTTTCCAATGTAATTATTTAGGATACCTTCCCTTTATTACAATGCAATATATAAAGATAACTAATAAGGATAATAAAGTATAAAACATAGGGTAGAAAATAAATAATAATATTCTAGAATAGATAGCCAACACATTTATCTTATGCCACCTTCTAGAAATATTCTCTTGCTATTGGCATTTAATATGTTCCTACCTTGTCTCTTTCCCACACATGGTATTGGGTCAAAGGTTTTCCTATACCATGGTTTGTAAATAGGTATTCCAAGCCTATAAATATATATTGTTTATAAATAACAAATCAATCAAAATATTTTGATCTACATCAGTGGTATCATAGCATCTACTCCTGCCTATGAGAAAATCCACTTATTTCCTATAATCCTACCCTATGATAGAGAAGTTTCCATATGTAAATTTCCATTCCCCTTCTGTCATTCCATCTTAGTTGATAAATTAACATTTTTATTTTTATTGTGGCCCATTGTTGTTTCTCATTGTTGCACACATGGTTTTTTGCATCATTTTGACCCTCCTCTAAAGCATTTTTATTGAATTCCCTTCCATTGCTTTCATCTCCCTCTATTGACACATCGTAAATTTGTTTCCATCTCATGGCTTACTTCCTACCATAGTCCTCTTGGCAATATTCTAGCATTGTTGTGATTTGTTGTTCCACCATCATGCCATTCTATGTTTATACCATATTTTCCATGTCTATTATTTTATGCTCCTATCCATATATGTATGTTCCTATTATAAATATGTTGTAATATGCCCTTGTTTTTTGTTGCATCTAATATAGTCATCGCATCTAAAATTCTAGTTTCATAGCCACATGGTCCGCCACCTTCATTGTACTTCTAATACATTTGCCCTTGGGATCACCAAAGCAAAATACTCACCTATGCATGCTACCTCCTCCCTAGCCACCTCGAGCCATATTCTATGATTTGATGGTCTTTGCTTAGCTTTACATCCAATTTATGATTTTTTTGATGTTTGTTCTGACTATTGTGCTACGCAGAATAAAATCTACCTTGATTTTATGATCCATGATTGCTCTTTTGTATGTGCTCTCTGTGAACTATTTCCCACTCCAACTCCATCGATGTTTAACATCCCCTTTCATCCATGCTCTAATTTGTACCTTCATGGACCTAGCTCGGCTGACCCTACTGCCACTTGCCTTTTTCTCCATCACTTTTTTGTGTGCCTCTACAACACCCATTGTCATTTCCCTCACTATCAATTTTGTTTTTTAGTCTACTCCATGAAGAATCTATATTTGGCTCACCAAAACCTTTTTCTATTCCATCGATATCTTTCCACAAAAAACCCTAGTAGTCTTTTTCTATACCAAACCCTAACAGTCGCTTTCCATAGCAAACCCAAGTAGCTGCTTTCCATAACAAACCCTAGCAATCATTTTCCATAGCAATCCCTAGTAGCCACTTTCTACAAAAAACCCTAGTAGCCATTTTCCACAATTATGACCTTGTGGTACCATGTTCTTTCCATGTTGCCTCAATGATTTGGTATTTTTGTTGAATATTTTATCATGATTCTAGTTATATCATGACCACTTTTTTTATTTTGAAAATCTTCCTACCACTCTCTTCTTATTATCATTCCATAATTTATCATTAATATAAGCCACTCTTTTCTTGATCCCAAGGAAAAACATGTGGTGGAACTTCTTGCCTAATCTCCCTCTTTTGGATCTTGGCTTTTTATTCCCACCAATGATATTTTTGGTGATAACATAGCCAATCGTATGCATTTTCTTCAATCTCATATTTGATGTGTAGACAACTCTGCTTTTATTTAATGTCCTTGCAATCTCTCCATTCAGTCACTTGAGATGAATTATCAAAACTGATATACTCTGGGTCTTTTTACAGAAAAGACCCATTTTCTGACCTATATACCCTTTTTTCACTATCCTTTACGTCCAGGATTCCGTCCTGGATCGTTCGATAGAAATCCGAAGATAAAGAGAGAAACAAAAAATATCACTACTGTGTAAACGAACAGCTTAAGAGTAAGCATTACGTAATCTCCGGGATCCTTGTTAGAATTACAGCGGAATAGATCATCAATCTTTGTATCATATCTTGGTATTTCAATACCAAGCAATAGTATTCATTTTTTTTTTTTGAATAAAAAAACAATTTTGATCTCCACATACATTATGTGCGGAAATTCATTTGAAAGAAAATGGAAAATAGGTCTTTTCGTGTTCGAAATTTTATTTTTCTATTTTCCTCCCCGCTTGGGATTGAATGGAGAAATAGGGACTCAAACCCCCCATCCTAGTTCAACTAATAGGTTTCCAAATAAGTTTAGGACCATCGCAATCAACAATTTGGCCTTTTCTACAAAAAGTAGAAACAAGTATACCAAGTGTTTGAAAGAGAAGATATTGTCAAGAAAATGGAATACATAGAAAATTCCCACCCCCTATACTCGTTCTTTCTATAAATCTAACGAATATTTATATAACTTCTATTGATGGGAATATGTCATTCGTATCAATACCTAATAGCCCGAAGTCAACCTGTGATGGAGTCGGAATTGACTAAGATGAATTAAAAAGGAACCTGGGGGCATTTTTATCTGGTATTGTCGGAGGAACCCAGAACGGAATTTATGCCCCACAAAATAAGCAGAACAAGGGAAAAGAATTTGGGTTAATTACAAAGACAAAATATATATATATATATATATATATATATATATTCTATATATATCTATATAGATATATATAGATATATATAGAATAAAAATAGAATAAAACTCTTGCACCATTACATAATTGGTTCTGGATCAAGTGAATTTTTTTTTTTTACAAAAAGGGAATCAAGACAATTTTTTTTAATTATCGAAAACTTACAGCAGCTTGCCAAGCAAAGGCTAAGAGAAAAAAGAACACAGGGATAACTGGCATTACATCAACAATTGGATCGAAAATTGCATAAGCTTCGGGTAATTTAGCAAAAAAGGGAGTATTCAAATGAAAGGCGGCACCGTCTAGACAAATATTGAGCATAACTGGCATTTTGATTCTCCAATGAATAAAAATGATGTAAAGCCCCATCCAAAAGTCTTTTGCCAATCAATCGAAGCTTTTGGCAAGATTAGACTTTTAGTCTTTGGGTTAGAAAGGATCATTCCTTCATACAATATTTTACCCGATCTGCTAGAGAATGACCAATGAATGGTTATTCTTGTTTCTTTTTCCGTTCCCCCTATCCTATAGTGTATGTCCGATTCTCTCAAGAATATATATCAAATGATCTCTCCAGTTTTTCTAGACCGAATGGGCAAGATCAAAAGAACAAATCTGGAATCTCTATAGATTGACATAATGATCAAAAGGGGTTATTATGATGAATGAGTATCAAATGGAATGGGGCGTGGCCAAGCGGTAAGGCAGCAGGTTTTGGTCCTGTTATTTCGAGGGTTCGAATCCTTCCGTCCCAGACTATTTGGATTGGAACAAATAGTACCTCTTTGTTGAAAAATAAATGAGAAATCAACATTTCGTTTGATTTTTACTTTGGATTTCTCATCATTTCATAGACTATACTTATTAAATTAAAGAGAAATGTGATATCAATAGGTATATATATGGCAAGGGATATTTCTATGGTATAGGATGGGAATACAGATAAATTTGAGAGAAAGTCTAATTTATGAAATTAGCCTATTGGATGTATGCTGGTCCTGCTCACATTGGAACCCTACGAGTAGCTAGTTCCTTCAAAAACGTGCATGCCATTATGCATGCTCCTCTAGGAGATGATTATTTTAATGTAATGCGTTCTATGTTAGAGCGCGAAAGAGATTTTACTGCTGCAACTGCTAGTATAGTGGATCGTCACGTACTAGCACGTGGATCTCAAGAAAGAGTTGTGGATAATATTTTACGCAAAGATAAGGAGGAACGTCCTGATCTGATCATATTGACACCTACATGTACCTCTAGTATCTTGCAAGAGGATTTACAAAACTTTGTTGATAGAGCATCTATCGTTTCTGATTCCAACGTCATTTTTGCGGACGTTGATCATTATCAAGTGAATGAAATTCAGGCGGCAGATCGAACTTTAGAACAGGTAGTTCGATATTATTTGGATAGATGCCATAGACAAGAAAATTTGGATCAATTTGTGACAGATGCACCTTCTGTCAATATAATTGGGATTTTTACATTGGGCTTTCATAATCAACACGATTGTCGTGAGTTGAGACGTTTATTACGAGATCTGGACATCGAAATTAATCAAATAATTCCTGAAGGGGGATCTGTAGAGGATCTGAAAGATTTACCAAAAGCTTGGTTCAATTTAATTCCCTATCGTGAAGTGGGTTTAATGACAGCGATTTATTTGAATAAAGAATTTGGAATGCCTTATATATCCACAGCTCCCGTAGTAATGCATGTTAACTAGTTGTGGGGGCATAAATTTCTAAAATAGTTGCATACATTATTTTAAAACAACATATATTTTGAATGAATCTTATGTTGGAATATTTATGTTGTAAATAGGAATTTTATTCCCTTTATTTTTTATATTAACGATATCCTTTTGATTTTCACCCACATTAAGGTGATAAAACTAATCCAAATCTAGCCTTATTTATAGTAGTTAGATAACTATTATTTAGTTGGATCTCGTAGAAACATTGTTTTTCTATTTTGTATAGGTCTCCTTCAACCTATGGTGTTCCAAATTTTGCGTTTCTCATACCAATGTTAGAAAAAATTATTATATCAAGAGTTTATTTTTGGTTGAACCCCACACTCCTCAGTCCATATTCATCTTCAAAGACTATTTTGTAAGTAGAATATCCTCTATACCATGGCCCTATGCATTTGTATACTCCTACATAGAGTTATCTTTGGAGATGTTCACAACCATAACCCTTATTTATGTCATCAACCAACATCACATGGATACTCCAATAGATAGAGTTGTTATTTCTTCCTTCACAAAACCATGATCCTTTTTATGTAATCACAAGCATCACATGGGTACTTTTACACATCATAGTTGTCTTAGCCCTCTAGTGGCTCATCTTGTAGTGGATTTCAATCTTTCAACTTTTCAGCATCACTTGCCTTCACAAACAAGATTTGCCAAACTTCTCACGGAAACACAACACATAACTTTTGCATCAACTTCTACTTTAGGATCCTTCGCTTGCTCTCTTTGCTCTTTATTCCTTCTATTTTGTAAAATTATTGGAGTCTAATGATTCTATGGTGGGGAGGAATGATGAGGATAATAAAGTATAAACAATAGGGTAGAAAATAAAGAATAATAATAAATAATAATCTTCTATTGTTAGCAAGGCACTAAGTGCTAAGTTTCTTTAGAATCTGTTGACTCCACTAGACTCTCCATGGAAGCAAATCTTAAAATGCAAATATTTGAACAACTCTAATGGGATCTACCTAGCTTGAACAACTAATCATTTAATTTATCAATCCAGGTCTTAATCGATTTAAAGAACAGATATCCAATATAGATATTCCATGACATTAACCATCTTACTTAGTTCAATTTCTTAAGATCAAGTTACAGAAAAGGTAAAATATTTTAAATGCAATTCTTTTAATATGAAATTAACCTAATGAATGTGGATCCACGTGCAACTAATGATGTTTTGACTATTTTACTTTTGAAATAAATAATGTAGTTTAATTTATATTAATTCTATTTTATACTAACTAATCCTATTTTATTGTAGGAGCGAGAGAGTAGGGACTGGTCTTGGTGAAGTGGGCCCTACCTTCAAAAAGGTCAGTATATTTCTCTTCTCCTCTACGCTAATTTACCTCAGTAACTATTATTTCATTTAACCTATTCTAACATCTAACTATTCATTGATGCAGGAAAAATAAAGATTCTATAGAAGAAAATAAATCATTGCGAAAGACAAAATAACATTGCAAAAGATGTGGAAAGAAAATACTATTTTATTGTTGAACTTCAATCATGTACACTGCTGGAAATTGTAATCATTCTCAGACAACTACAGAGACTTTGTCAAGGAGCGACTTCTTCAACTTCTTTTCTCTTTGTGCTGAGGACATTTTCAAAGGCCTCATCACTGTAATTTATACAATTATTTTCAATGAAGTCTTCCGTAATATTCTTTGTCTCTTTCTAACTAATCAAATCTAAATCCTAACCTACGTACTGACAACTTTTCTAAACAAATACAATTTCACAACAAGACGGATCTTGGACTAATCAACGCAAGCCCAAGTGCTAAACGACTTATTCTAAACAAATACAACTTCATAACAAATGGGACTTGGACTAATCAATGCAAGCCCAAGTGGCAACCACTTTAACAACTTCTTAATTTAAGGAATAACAATAATAACCTATTGTCCTATTCTTAAGGAAAGACAATTATAAGTTGGTGGAATAATTTAACAACTTTGATCCTCTCCAACTTTAATAACAACTTTACAACTTTTATTTAATAATAATCAAAATGCCAAATATGCTTTTGCCAACGTTGATAGTCAAATGGTTGACTGTGTATAATATGCTCGTGTTGGATGTGACATGGCAACAAGGTTTGGTCAACTTTGACTTGCTCTTTTCGTAGCACTCCTTTCAATAGATGCTTTTTAGTAGCACCTTTCTGTAGCACCTATCCATAGATCCTGCAAGTGCACCATACGTTCAGCCAATCTATGTATGCCTACCTCCTGGTTCATCAGCCACGACCTCTACCTAGCTCCATACACATATTTGCCTAACAACACAACATCTTGCACATAATTTGTGTAAAATATATGCATAAATAACTTTTATAACAATTAATCATATTAATGCATAAATAATGATATTAAGATGAAACAACAATTAAAAACCATTCATATCCATTCATTTATAAGAAATATATAAGTAAACCAGATCCATATACTGTAACACTTTGACACTCATCATTCCCCCAAACTGAAGGTGATGCATGTCCTCATGCATATAATTTCATAGTTTCACAAAAACCTATACAACATTTTCTTGATTTACTCAATTTTTACAAACATAAATCAATCTAAAATTGTAACAATTCAACTGAATGGATAATCCATATATAACTGAATACACAAAATAATTTTATCTTTCTGAATGTTGTGACTAATAACAAAGACAACTTTGTAGAGAATAATATCTACAATTTTAAACAATTGTGCATACAATCATCTATTCCTAAAAATATCATAGTGTTTTTGGTTCATAATAGTTGCTATGAAAAAGAGAATAATAATACTACAATTTTTTTAGAAATGATTAATATCTCATGCGAAATAATGCTCTCTACACAATTCATATGATAGAACAATTTTTGCAAAACCAACATACTGATAATGAACTACAACACTATGTAAATATTTTCATCATATACATCCTTTAAAAAGAAAAACATATTGTAAAATATTAAAATGATCAGTATCCTATTTGAAATGAAATAATTTTTACAAAATCAGAATACTATAGAACTATGTTATTTGTTTCATCATATGCATCTCAAAAAAATGAATATTTATGTAGTGATCAGAATATATATAAAATAAATCATGTCTACAACTGAAATATCTAAAAGAACTTTTATACATACATATATACATTCATATATTATGAAAGTCATTAAAATAATAATAATAATAAATTTTGTGAACCAGATAAAAGAATAAATCTATTTTTTTATCATCTTCCTATAATTCTGTTGATGTCCAGACCAATTTTAGCCCTTAGATGAGATGAAACCCATGTAGGCGGTGGCTTGGCTGGGAGATTTCTCTCTTTCTTTACCTTCTACACCTGTGCCCTTCCTACTTCTGGATCTAGTGGGATCTCTATGACTATGGTTTTTATATGCTCTACATCCATGGATCCACTATTATGAGACTCACTCTACGTTCCCTACATATTTGGAGGTGAACCTACTATTTCCACAACATGGTTAAAGATTTCATCGATGTTGAGAGGTATGCCTACCTTAAGTGCTAAACCTTCTGGCAATATCCCTATATCCTTGGAGGGTTTCAATTTTTATGGATGACTTGGTTGAGGTAGTTCGGATTGTGGTGTTGAGTTGTCTTCCTCTAGCACCTTAGAGAAGTCAATAACTTTGGCAAAGTTGACCGACTTCCATTGTTTCTTGCTAGTTGTAGTACTCTTCTGAGGAGATGGACTGACAGTCATAGGTGCAACGACTAAATCAATCAGTTTCACCACCTTTCTCTCTATCAATTTTCTAAGGATATCACTCTGAACAGAAAGGGATTTTGTTACCATTGCAACATGTTTTTCAACTAGAGTTGTGAGTCTATCAATTTTGATATGCAGTAGGGTTTGTTGTGTTTTGAGGAATTCAATAGCATCATATTGTCCTATGATAGGTGAGTTTAAGGTAAGTCTAGGTGCTTCTTCTTGTATAGGTATTTCTTCTCTGAGAGGTGTTTCCTGAGATGATTCTTCTATAGGGGATGACTCTCTATTAGGATTACTTGGAATAAATTTTTCATATTTTTTTTTTCTTGCAGATTTAGAGGTTTTGGCTATTCTAGAAGTGGTTGGGCATTTTCGAATGGGAAATTATTCTGAGCTCTCTATGTTAGAGCTTTCCTCAGATGCAGATTCTTGGACTGGTTTGGACTCACTTGGTTCAGACATCGAAGAAATATTAGCCCCATCAACCAAGGTATTCCATGAGATCTTTGCCTTAGTAGCTTCATGTAGAACTAACAACTTAATTAATCCATGATAGGAAATGAGATGTAATTTAGGATCTTCTTGGGCATTCAATGGCTGCACATGGGTGATGTTAGCTTTTAAAGAGCGAAATGGAAAATAGGGTAGGTTAATTATACAATCTTCCCTCTTAGGAAACTTAAGGTTCAAAAGCATTTTTAGGTGGTAACCCCCACAAGTAGACAACCTGCCCTCAAGAGTGAAGAACTTCATTAAGATTGTAACTACCTCCTACCATTTTATCGATAGCGAGGAGGTGACTACTCCCTTTATCCAACCATTTCTATCCTAGTTAACTGAGCATTTTTCCCCAAATTTGACAACCATCTGACTCACTCCCTTATACATGGATTTAAAATACCTCTAACCAACTTCTGGTAGTTTTAGAATTTTTGCAATTAAACTAGGGGTAATCTAAATTTTGACATCCCCGACATGGGTTATCAAGGTGTCGTGATTACAGTTCAGAATAAACTATTTCATGACACCCAGGTCATGGCCTTGATATTTTGTCAAGGCATCCCACCATCGGGCTTCCTGAAATAGTTTCTTCACTGCATCGCTCGGGTTTTGGGTTGCAATAGTCGAGGGTTCACTCTTTTTATGGAATGTAGTCCTAGGCATGGTGATGGTTTTAAGGAATGGTAGGATTTAGCAGAAGGACACAGTTAGAAGGAACCCTGCATCATGAAAAAATAATAAATGCATTGCATAAAAACATAATTTTTTTTCAATTTCTTTTCAAAATAAAATCATAAAATTATCCTAAATTTTGTAGTTTATTTTCCTAAAAAACATAGATATTTTTTCTAATTATATATATATATATATATAGTTTCTACAAAAGGACATGAAATATTCGAAGTCTCCTTAAAACAATATACATATGTATATTTTTACAATATTTGAGATTAACTAGGAGAACTTAAATTTTTAGAATGAGAACTTCAAAATTCATCAAAAATTTTAAGGAGAATTAAGAACGAAAACAAATTCTTTTCCAAATTCTCTTTTCAAAACATAATATTCAATGTTTTAGAAAATTTAGGGAAAATTTCACAAATTTCTAAAAAACAAAGAAGCCTTCAAAATTCCAACCTTCAACTTGATTCAATAAATTCTTAGTTCAACTGCAGGATTTTTTTCATAAAAACAAATAGATTTTTCTTTTAATTTCATTTTTACAACATAATTTCCCAAAATTTCTAGAGGGTTTCTAGAATTCTCTTAAAATCAAAGTTACCTACAAAATTTAAGAAGAAGGGTTTTAAATTCCTTCCATAATTGGCTTCCAAACATAATTTCCAAACAATTTTAAAAGAAATTCCCCTAAATTTTAAACCCAAAACTTCTTCAAAAACTTTCAGATTTTTAGTCCTTGTCTGAGAAAATCCTAAAAAAATTCAGCAAGGTGAATTTTTACCTTGAAAATGGTGGTCGCTTCTTGTTTTACCTTGGCCTCTGCTTTTGGCATCACCTACAACTAATTTCTCTAACCCCTCCACAGCTGCAACTTTTCCTAATAGACTACATCGTTTATGGTCGAAAGACTATGCGAGGTGGTAGATTAGGGCTTTTTACCCTAAATTAACTTTCTAATTCCTCATTAAACCCTCATCATTGGATCATTTCCAATCGATGGAGGAGATATCATGCTAGGTTGACCTTTTCATATATGCAACATTGTCCACATGTGTCGAGTTTCACAACCCTCAATTTCCTTTCTAATCAACGGTTGAAATTTTTAATCCATGGCTCTACTTTGTATAGGGTGCATGGGTATGGTGATGATGTTCAAGGTGCCTCCCCTTTCACCATTCCTTGGTACCTTCCATGTAGGTTGATTTACCACCGCATTAACCAATGGGGGTCCACATGTTATCACCCAAAATTGGCTTCCTTACCACATCATCATGTTTTCCCATACTACGTTGCTCACTTGTGACCCTGATGTGGCATCCTAGGGTTTTTAACCCTTTATTTAGGTTTTTAATTTCCAATTAAACCTCCATCATGGATCACCTTTAATCGATGGTGGGAAGCGATGGATCTAAAAGTTATTTCATGTGGCTTAACGTTCCTACATATGGTGGTCGCATCATCCAATCACAATGGTTCTTGGCAGTAGATCAGAATTACAACCCTTGATTATTTTTAATCAATGGCTAGGAACCTTTATCCATGTCATTTCCTCCCATTGACTACATGGGTACAAATGGTGATGTTCAAAATACCTTCTCGTGTGACGTACCTTGCCACCTTAGTGATGTTTTAATCGCATCCTTGGCCCGCTCATCGATGATTGGGTTCTTTGGCCATGAGACGCTGAGTTGTCCTTCATATTTCCATGCCACCGTGTCTTTTTGGGTGTGCTAACCAATGGAGTATCTCCAAATCATTACCTAGGGTTGACTTTTTACCAAGTCACTTCATCATTTTCTACCTTTATATTACTTGCTCATGGACTTGTTAATTTCCATGTGGTCAAGGTTTTAATTAACCCATGACTATTTTAACCCATACAACATGGTTTCCAATGCTTGTGTGGCTATGAAATGGCAATGAGGTGTACCTTGTATTCTTCACTCGATGCTTTCATGGTAGCATAGTACCCCCTTTTTTAGCCAATTGAAATGGCATCTGAGCTGCTCTCAATCCGACACGTTAGATATGAGGGTAGCTCATAACTGTAATTCAAAACACTACCAAAAACCTTAAAAAGAAAAATTATTACCTTTATTAATTCCACCATCGGTGAAGCAAATTGGAAAGTCTTTGAAATCCAGTGTAATGCTTCTATCATTAAGGTGGTTTTAAAATATTTGAGGTCCGACACATTACTCTGGTCGTTAAAATAAATTTAAAATTTATTTGGAGTCCATCATATAGCTCACATCATTAAAGCATTTAAAAATTATTTGGAGTCCAACTCATTTTTTAAAATTTTCCTACCAAAATGGTGCTTTCCCTCAAATTTAATTTTCCCACCAAAACACTTAGGATTTTTTTCAAGTGTAGGTCTACGAAAATATTTTTACGAAAGCTTGCTACTAAATAACTATGCTACTAAAACATTACTAAGAAAGTTTCATTTTATTGCAAAAATTTTCTCCCCCAAACTATATTATGGACTTAATATATTAGCCTTATACCTCCCCCAAACTATAATTTTGGCTATATAGCCAAAACAAAAATAGAGGGAAATATTTTTATTTAAATATGCTTATATTTATAGGAAATTTATATATATTATTTTATTTATTTTAATGGTATGGGGGTAAATATATATATATATACTTTTTTTTATGGAATATTTTCTTCTTTTAATTTCATAAGGAGTTCCATGTGAGAAAAATAATGGATACAAATCGAATATCAATCATCAATATATAAAATAGATCTTTATCAAAGGCTTGGATGATTTCAACAGAAGAATAGGATAGTTGTTTTGATGTCATCTTGATGGCCTTTCTTTCCTTTGGGAGTATACATGTTTTTGTTATTCTTATAGGGGTGCAAAGCTTTGGGGAATTGGATTCCCAACCACTCTATCAGAGTCCTGATGGGAATTGTAACCCTATCCTTACTGCTTTATCCCTATAAGTAAATATTAAGGTTCTTGGGAAATACAAACCATATTTTTGTAGGATGGGATGAACTATAGTACCTACATATGGAATAGAAATTTGCTCATGAATTTTGCTTGCTTATGATATTCTAGAGTTGTTTCACAAAGACTCAAACATCCTAGTGACCTTAAACAAATTCATCTATTCATCTCACAAATCGATATGATGCTAAGGTTGTCCTAGTGTTTTCAAGCCTCTCAAGGACCAACTGTGTGTGCAGTGAATGTTCATTTCTCATCATGAGTAAGGATTGAGTAAACCAATGGTCACTTATGCCAACAAGTTAGCTTATCTATGAGCATCCATAGGTCTTGTCCAGACTTAGCGCTACTACGTAAGGATACCTTATTGCCAGGAGGGTTTCATTCAACCCATTGTTGTAATGAGGATCACCCCATGGTTTTTGAAATACTAAGAATTCTAAGGATTCAAGCTCTTCTCCCTTATTTTATTGAATTTTATTTGGGATACTTGCTCATTTTGAGGGGGAGCAAGAGAATAATTTTTGGGATACTTGCTTGTTAGAGAGAGCAAGGGATTTTTTTTCAAGGATGAAGGGGGAGCTTGTCCTTTTGCCAATTCATTAGCTTTCTAGACCACATGCATAATTGGATAAGCAGGGGAAACCATTCACTCTATGGCAATAGTAACTCATGAGTTATTCTTTCCAAACTTCACAATATTTTTATTTGTTATAATGTGCATAGTCCAAGAGGAAACTTGATTGACTAGGAGCAACTTATAACACCCAAATATTGTTTGATTTTCAATGAAGATTTTCTCAAAACACTAGTGGTGGTTGAGTAATTGAAAACACCTAGATTTTGTTTTAGCAAACAAAGTGTTATGCAAGATGTGGTAGTAATTTTCCTACAAGTTCTCAAGTTGTTACAAATAAAAGAAGTGTCTTTTTAGGATATTTTTGAAATAATATTGAGACTGAAAATTGATGAAGAATAAGATGAGAGTATTGCAAATATTGGAACTCCATTATGGAACAAAAGAAGCATAATCTTTTTTTCTCAAGTGATATATTAACAGAGAATATATATATATATATATATATATATATATTTATATATAAAGCAACAACTTATTTAATAGGTAATGTATTTGTTGCTTATTAAAGAGAAGTATTTATTCAATAGTAGTGATTTGCAGTTTAGATATACACTGCAAATCAGTTCATTGCTTGAGATGGTGTATGAATTCTTCTTTAGATAGTGGCTTTTTATATAGTTTAAGCCTATGTCCATTAACTAGTAATTTTTTGGTTGAGTCATCAATAGGCTTAAGTTTCAATGTACCATTTCCAAATATCTCTTCAATTTCATAGGGCCCAAGCCATCTTGTCCTTAACTTCCCTTGAAAATCTTGGTAGTGGGAGTCAAATAGCAAAGCCCAATCTCCTGGTTGAAACATTCTAGGTACAATGTGTTTATCATGCCATTTATTTCTTTGTTGTTGTGTTAATTCAGTTCTATGTAGTGCCTCAAGTCTCTTTTCATAAAGAATATTTAATTTCTCTAACCTAGCTCTTTGTGCTTGATCTAAATTCATATCAAGTTGTACTGTTGTGCGAAGAGTCTCTATTTCAAACTCAATGGGCATGATAGCTTGCTTACCATAAACCATCTCATAAGGTGTTAAACCAGTGGTAGTCTTCCAGGTTGTGTTATAAGCCCATACAACTTCTTTTAATATTTCTACCCAATCTACTCTACTAGTGGCCATAGTTTTGGTTATTATCTTTTCAAGCTCTCTATTGGTTACTTCCACTTGTCCATTGGCTTGAGGATGATATGGTGAAGTTTTTCTATGTTTTATTTGATAGATCATGGTGAAATGTTCTATTACTTTAGAGAGAAATTGAGTTCCTTGATCTGAAACTAGTTCTCTAGGTGCTCCAAAGTGCAACATAATGTGTGAATAGAGAAAATCAGCAATGGGTTCAGCTTGTGCTCATGGCAAAGCTTCTACTTCCACCCATTTTGTAACATAATATGTGCACACAAGTATATGTTTATTATTTGCACTTGGAGGATCTATTGGTCCAACAAAATCAATTACCCATTTCTCAAATGGTTCAAACATAATTTGGGGTACCAAGGGCATCTCCATTGTAGGGGTTGGTTTACTAGCCCTTTGGCATGCATCACATCTATCAACAAATTGATGAACATCCTTATTTATAGTAGGCCAAAAGTATCCAGTTTGGAATATTTTACTAACCATTCTTTGGGCTGCATAATGACCTCCACAAGGTTCTTCATGTGTTGCTCTAATAATATCATACACATCTTCTTCCTGCACACATCTCCTAACTACATGGTCTGGGCAAGACTTGAATAAAATCCCATTAATCCACATGTAAGGGGCACTCTGATGTACTAACCTTTTTCGCTCATAAGGTGTAAAATTTTGAGGCATCTTTCCTGTTACTAAGTAATTTGCAATATCAGCGTACCAAGGAGTGAAAATAGAGAGAGCAAACAAATGTTCATCCAGGAAATTATCAGGAATTAACTCATCATCATCAAATATTTGCATACGGGATAAATGATCTGCAATAACATTATCCTTGCCTACTTTTTCTATAATTGTGACATTAAATTCTTGCAATAAGAGAAGCCATCTAACCACTCTACCTCCTACTGTGGCTTTGTTCATTAAGTATCTTATGGCAGAGTGATCAGTGTGAACAAATACTTCATACCCTATTATGTAATGTTTGAATTTATTAATAGCATGGACTACAACTAAGAACTCTTTTTCAGTAACCGTGTAATTCAGTTCAGCTCCATGCAAATTTTTACTTACATAATAGATAGCATAAGGTATTTTGTTTTCTATTTGTTGTAGTACTACCCCTATTGCATATCCTGAAGCATCACAATGTATATGGAAGGGTAATTCCCAATTTGGTCCCCTCAGGATTGGAGCAGTAATCAATTTATTCTTTATAATTTTGAAGGCTTCCTGACATGCTTCAGTCCAACTAAATTCACTTTCTTTGGTTAGGAGCTTAAGCATAGGAGCAACAATTTTTCTAAAATATTTAATGAATCTACGGTAGTATCCTGCATGTCCTAAGAAACTTCTTACCTCTGTTTGTATTTTTGGAGGTTGGAGGGATTGGATAACTTGAATTTTTGTAGGGTCTACTTTAACACCTTCCTCTGATATGTAATGTCCTAAAACAATGCCTCCTCTCATCATCATGAAACACTTCTCATGACTCAGAGAGAGGTTTTGTTCTTGGCATCTAATCAAAACCTTTTGTAAGCTTGATAAAGTTTCTTCAAAGGTGTTACCATAGACTGTGAAGTCATCCATATAGACTTCTACACATTCATTAATCAAATCAGCAAAAATGGCTAAGACAACCCTTTGAAAAGTGGTTGGTGCATTGCATAGTCCAAAAGGTAAGACTTTATAAGCATAGGTGCCTACAGGACATGTGAAAGTTATCTTTTCCTGATCTTCTTCAGCTATGGAAACCTGATTATACCCACTAAAGCCATCCAAAAAACAAAAGTATTTCTTCCCAACCAAGGTATCAAGAACTTGATCAATGAATGGTAAGGGGAAATAGTCCTTCTTTGTCACTTTATTTAGTTCCCTGTAATCCACACAAATCCTCCATTTACCATTCTTTTTAGGGACTATTACTAATGGTGATACCCATTGACTATCAAAAATCGGATATATAAATCATGTATCTAAGAGTTTAATGATTTCTTCCTAAACTACATCTTTCATAGCTGGATTCAATCTTCTTTGGGGTTGTCTTACTGGGTGGCAACCTTCTTGAATAAATATGTGATGGGTACAAATGTTTGGGTGTATTCCTTTCATGTCCTCATAGTTCCATGCAAATGCAAGTCAATGCTTTTTAAGCACATAAACCAGTTGTGATTCATGTATGCTCGTAAGATCATTACTAATGTTCAAAGTTATTCATAGTGTAATAACTATCTATTTGTAATTTTTTGTATTCATATCTATTCCCATCATTTTAGGTTTAAGTACATTTAGGTGATAGTCGTAAGGTATCAATTGTTGATTTTGACTTGTGCTAGCCTCATTAATGAACATAGTAGATTCAGATAAACAACTATTATCTTGACCTTGATCTTCCTGTTGATCTCCTAGTAACAATGATAAGGGTCCCTCAACTTCTTGTTGTAGGTGTTCACTCAGAACATTGATCGATAAGGTTTGGATATCATCCAAATCATGAGGGAAATCATACCATAGTTGTTTCAAAAAATCTCTATCTAACATTGATTCAGGAAATAGGCTAAGATCTTTAGTGTTCTTGCCATTGGAGATAGTCATGTTTTTGGATCTGCAACTGATGTAGGCATCAACTGTTGCAAGCCATGGGTATCCTAAAATTAAGGGATGTCCCCCTAAATTTTTCTTGGGTTGTAAGACTATAAAGTCTATAGGGTATTCCCATGAACTTACGAAAACTATAACATCCTCCAATTTTCCTTCTGGTCTAACAATAGATCTATCTGCAAGTTGGAGTACTATAGAAGTTGGTTGTAATTTACGTACTCCTAAGGATTCTATTGTTTCCTTGGTCATGACATTAATAGCAGCTCCTAAATCGACCAAAATATTGTGCAAGGCTATTTTACCAATGTGAACTATAAGGATAGGTATTCCAGGATCGGTATATTTTGGTAATAACCTACCTTCAGTCATTATCTCAGACAATTATCCAATGACTTGAATGGTTTGAGTTTCATTCTTCTTTTTCCTTCCAAAATTTGTGCATATGTTCTTGATTAACTTGGAATAGATAGGAATGTCCTTGATGGCTTGTAACAAAGGAATTTTAATGGTGATATTTTCTAACTCTTGAAGGAAATTGAAAGCTGGTTTAGATGGTTCCTTTGGTATTGCCAGCCTTTCAGGAAATGGTATCTCCACTTCTTTCCTTTGAATTTGGATCTCTTTTTGTTTTGCTAGAATGTTTTCTGGTAAAGCTACCACCTCTTCTTCAGGCTTTTCATCTTCATTTACTTTTTCAGATAGAGTCTTTGGGGGTTCTTCAATCTCTGTGAGAGTAGCTCTAGTATTGTCCAATATTTTTCCAGATCTTAATTGAATCTGTTGGCAAGGTACCATAGATATTGAGCATGTCTCATTTGTTTCATAGACCTGTTGAATATTTTTGTTATTATTAGGGTTAGGCACCGGTTGAGCTGGTAAAGGTGGCTGCTTAGGAGGATTATTTACATTATTCGAAGGTGGAAGGAGTCTATTTTGGGGCTGGTTTTGAGGTACTTGCCCCCTAAATTGATTTTGAAAGTTTTGTTGTTGGGGCTGCCCTTGAGACCAACTAGGTCCTGTTTGATTGTATTGGCCACTCATATTCCAATTAGATGCATTCTGATTTTGGCCTACCATCCATGGAGGTGAATTTCCATATGAATTGGACATGAATTGTGCCCAAGGAGGCATGTTCCAATCTTGATTAGATTGATTCCAATTCGACCAATTTGGAGCATTTGACCAATAATTAGGTCTTTGTTGGTTGGAATAGTTAGAGTTTGACCAATTGGGTGGACCATTAAATGGACCATTCCTTATTTGAGCTATGAAATAAACATCTTCTACTTCTTTGACCTCAGGTTCTTTTATAGCAGTCTTGATAGCAGAAATATATTTACAATTTTTGGTACTATGGTTCTTGTCATAGATTTTACAACAAGTAGAGATGTTGGAAATGTTTGTAATGTTGAGAGGACATTCTCTCAAGTTGTGTTTCTTCCTACATCTATGACAATATATTTCTTCAATATTTTGCTCCTTTGGTTTCTTATCCATGAGGTCGAGGGATGATGTTAATGTGCTCAATAAATCAGTTTTAAGACTCTCTAGCATGTTTCCAATTTTAGCTCGTGTTACTCCTCCTCCTGATGATGGGTACTTATTACTTCTTAATGGCTTATTTCTTGAATAATTTTTGCAAAGATTTACAATTTCTCCTAATCCCATCTGATGGATATCCCCCTTTTCCATAAGGTTTAGTATGTCTAGGACATCTTCCTTTAGCCCTTTAAGAAAAAGTTCTTTTTGAACCTCCTCATCCAACTCAATGTTTACCCTTGATCCCACAAACTAGAATCTCTCAAGATAATCCTCAAGGGATTCATCATATTTTTTATTCATGTGAAACAACTCGGCTTTCTTATCCCAAACTCTACAATAATCTTGGTATCTCTCAAGGAATATGTCTTTTAATCCATGTTCTCCATCCCATCGATTGCAAATGCTTTCTCCTAGACCCATGAACCATCTTAAGGCTGCATCTTTAAGCGTAGAGGGGAATAGTCTTAATTTTTGCTCATCAGTGGTGTAAAAGTAAGCTTGGCACACCACTTCAAATTCAAAGAGAAAGGCATCGGGATCCTCATGTGGTTTCCCATGAAAGGTAGGTAAAATAACAATAGAGACCGGTTTAGGTTCTCTTGTTAGCCTTTCTTCAGAAGAAGGAATTGGGAAGGCAAAAGTATTTCTCTATCCACCTCCCCTTTGGTTTTCTACTTCTCCTTGATCATTAGTCCTTTGCCTATGTTCCCTTTGGTTTCCATTTACTTTCCCATGTTCACTAGCCTGATCAACCATGATTGAATATAAGATTTCAAGAATTGGCTCAGGTATAGGTTCAAAAAGAGTGTTGAGGGATCTATATGATCGTCAAATTCTGGTTCGGGTAGTAGATATGTTTTGGGATCTTGTTCTAGAAATTCAATCTGCTTTGATGATGCAGAATCTGTAGATGTTTGGATTGTAGTTTCAATTTCTTTTAACTCAAAAGTTTCAGATTTCTTACTAAGGTCTCTTTGGCAATCTGCTTCTGGTTTACTAACTTTAATAAATCTTCCCTTCGAGTCTCTAGGTATGTTCATGAAATTTTTGAAACAAATTTTAACCTTCCTTAATTGGATCCACTCTCTCCTAGATGTTTTATTTTTTTCTCAAAGATCAAGTTAATTTCTTGTTCCAATATTAGTTTCTTGAGGTCTATCATAGACTGATTTAAACAATTTTCCACCATCTAACAACTTTTACTTCTCTTTATATATATATATATATATTCTCTTGTTTTTGTTCTATTTTGTTTTTTTGACAATTTAAAGCAATCCTACCATAACTAAAATCAGGTGCAACCCACGATCAATGAATTCATACAACCAATTTTAGCACAATAAGAAAAAATAAAGTGTTGTTGTTACCATTTTACTTCTAAGGGATGTTTTCACTATGGTTGTGTCACTCAGTCACACCTACTTCCTGTACTACCTTGTGTTTCTACAGGCCAAAGAGTCTTAGATTTAAACTAGCAACAACCACACTATGCAAGAAAATAAATTGCTTAAAATATTTTTTTTAAAAAAAAAAAAAAAAAAAAAGAAAATAAATTGCTAACTCTAGGAAAGCAATAAAATTTGATTTAAGAAAATAGAACCTAGTCCACCTAAGGTGGAGGATGCTTGGTGTGCATGTGCATTGATCACTACTTGCGCCACCCTCCACATGCAACTCTATACATGCATTGATCACTACTTGCACCACCCTCCACGTATAGGTAAGCTTCCTTCCTTACATGGTCCAACAATATTTAGATTAATGCAATGGCATTGTTCTCCCTAGAAATGGTGCCAAAAATGTCTAGCTTGAATAACTAATCATTTAATTTATCAATCCAAGTCTTAATCGATTTAAAGAACAGATATCCAGTATAGATATTCCATGACATTAACCAACTTACTTAATTCAATTTCTTAAGATCAGGTTACAGAAAAGGTAAAATATTTTAAATGTAATTATTTTTAATATGAAATTAATCCTAATGAATGTGGATCCACATGCAACTAATGATGCTTTGACTATTTTAATTTTGAAATAAATAATGCAATTTAATTTATATTAATTCTATTTTATACTAACTAATCCTATTTTATTGCAGGAGCGAGAGAGTAGGGACTGGTCTTAGTGAAGTGGGCCCTACCTTCAGAAAGGTCAATATATTTCTCTTCTCCTCTATGCTAATTTATCTCAGTAACTATTATTTCATTTAACCTATTCTAACATCTTAACTATTCATTGATGTAGGAAAAATAAATATTCTACAGAAGAAAATAAATCATTGTGAAAGATAAAATAACATTGCAAAAGATATGGAAAGAAAATACTATTTTATTGTTGAACTTCAATCATGTACACTACTGGAAATTGTAATCATTCTCAGAAAACTACAGATACTTTGTCAAGGAGTGACTTCTTCAACTTATTTTCTCTTCGTGTTGAGGACCTTTTCAAAGGCCTCATCACTATAATTTATACAATTATTTTCAATGAAGTCTTCCGTAATATTCTTTGTCTCTTTCTAACTAATCAAATCTAAATCCTAACCTACGTACTAACAAATTTTCTAAACAAATACAATTTCATAACAAGATGGATCTTGGACTAATCAATGCAAGCCCAAGTGCTAAATGACTTATTCTAAACAAATACAACTTCATAACAAATGGGACTTGGACTAATCAACGTAAGCCCAAGTGGCAACCACTTTAACAACTTCTTAATTTAAGAAATAACAATAATAATATTTTGTCCTATTCTCAAGGAAAGAGAATATAAGTTGGTGGAATAATTTAACAACTTTGATCCTCTCCAACTTTAATAACAACTTTACAACTTTTATTTAATAATAATCAAAATGCCAAATATGCTTTTGCCAACGTTGATAGTCAAATGGCTGATTGTGTATAATATGCTCATGCTGGATGTGACATGGCAACAAGGTTTGGTCAACTTTGACTTAGCTCTTTCCGTAGCACTCCTTTCGGTAGATGCTTTTAGTAGCACCTTTCTGTAGCACCTATCCATAGATCCCACAAGTGCACCATACGTTCAGCCAATCTACGTATGCCTACCTCCTGGTTCATCAACCATGACCTCTACCCAGCTTCATACACATATTTGCCTAACAACACAACATCTTGCACACAATTTGTGTAAAATATATGCATAAATAATTTTTATAACAATTAATCATTTTGATGCATAAATAATGATATTAAGATGAAACAACAATTAAAAACCATTCATATCCATTCATTTATAAGAAATATATAAGTAAACCAGATCCATATACTGTAACACTTTGACACTCATCAGATACAACTCATAAAATGCATGAAAAACATAGCAAGATCCTTCTAAATTTGGAAATATATTGTGGAAGCTAAAGATATTATATTAAATCATTCCTCTTGGCTTCTAAGGGATGGCAAAAAAATTAATATATTGGATGATACAATCTTGGGAGGACCTCCAATCATTAAGAATTGTTTTCCAAAAATAAAAGCAAACCTACAATAGTTGGGTGTTAACTCTCTTGTAAGCTTAATTGAACTGGTGAGAGATCAATCCTTGCCACATCTTGACCAAAACTCATGGAGACAACCGCACATCCAAATTGAAGGGATTAAATTTTCTCCCCAAATTCTAGATCGGTTTATATAGGGCCCTATTAGTGAGTTAAGTGTTTACACAATTAGCCAAGGGGTGTTATTACAAAAATAGGGTTAGAAGAATCCAACCATAGCTAAGGTATGGAATTATAAGGTTCTCAAAATGTAAGCCTTACATTGGTTGGTGCTATAAAAAAATATTCTTACTAGAGGCAAACTCATTAAGAGGAATATCATAGGATCTCATATTTACCATAGGTGTATTTATAATAAACAACAATATCACATCTATTCTTTTAGTGTACATAAGTAGTTAAAATCTGGATTGAAATAACCCAACTAGGATCAACACTATTAGGAACCTTCAACTTAAAAAAATGACTAACCAATTGAGGCCAAATGTAAAAATGGGGATTGAATGACAAGCACCTTATCATCTAGATATGGTATTTAGTGCCAATATTCATCATTTGGCACATATGGAAGGATAAAAACATAAATTTTTATGATAAAAGAATCCATTTTTTAGTGTTAACCAATAGAGTGTTAAGATATATAGTCTTTAACACAAAATATATATCATAAACAACAAGATATTAGGAGATTAATAAAAAAGGACATAAAACTGTTACACCAAATGGATAGGCCATAGGTTAGAACAATCAAACTTCTAGAGATAAATTTCCTAGTAGTTTTCTTGATAGAGCCTCTAACTCAAATCTAAGTCATGCAACAATTGGTGGTGTGATACTAGTGGCGCAACACTAGGAAATACTTCAATCCAAAATCAATTTGGGAAAAAAACCAATAATGTTGTAGAATTAATAGGTTGTAAAATGGGACAAAAATTAACTCAAGAACAAGGCATTAAACAACTCCATATGTATGGTGATTCGAGACTTGTGATCTATACCCTATCTAAGGGGAAGGATTTCTCATTAGTTCAACTATGAATAGTTTAGAGAAGACTAAGAGAATTGGAGAAGAAGTTTGAATATATACAATACTCCCACATTGGAAGGAGGTATAATATGATGGTTTATTGCCTTGCAAATGAGGCTATAAACATAGCCTATTTGCATCTCAAAGTAATAATAAAAATAAAAGCAAATATTATGAGTACCACAAATGATAGGAAGCATATGCCAATTTTGAAGCCTTTGGAGATTTTTTAGCCTTGAATATTTTGGTGCCTTTGGAGATTTTGATACTTCTAGACAACCATGGAATATTGTGTGATTTTGGAGCTTTTAGTGTTTCAATTTTTCTCAATGATTGTGGTGCCCTTTGCATCTCAATTATCCTTGGTATACCATTTTACTTTTTGGAGTTTTTGAATTTTCTTTATTGCTTGTTCCTCCTTTTGGACAATAATCTTGTGACCTCCAAGCTGCTTGTTGGATAATTTTTCTTTGCAAATTTCAATATCAATATATAACTCCTTTTCTTAAAAACAAATCTTCTAGAATGTTCGACCAACGCATGTATCTTATGCCACTTTCTAGAAATCTTCCCTAGCTACCAATATTTAATATATTCCTATCCTGTCTCTTGACCAAACATGGTTTTGGACCACAAGTTTTGCCATACCATGGTTTGTAAATAGGCATTTCAGGTCTAAAAATATGTATTGTTTATCAATAGCAAATCAATCAAAATATTTTGATCCACATAAATAACTTTGTCCAAAATATCTTACAATAAAAAAATAGATTAAACCCAAAATAACTATTTGAGCTATCAAACCTTAACCATAGTGATTGAGGTTTTCCTTTACATTAAAAAGTGGATGCCCAGTTATTACTAACTAAACTATTACAATAAAAAAAAGGTTAGAACATGAGGTCCTAAAACTACCTCCCCCTTCAAACAAGATTTATCTTCAAAGATAAAAATGAGAAAACTATTGTAAGAGTTGGTATAGTAGTTCCCATGTGGTAGTCTTAGGATGTAATTTGTAATATTGCATCAAAATATCTAAATATCTATAATAGTTTGGTTACATAGTTTTCATAATTGTCAATCCAAAATAGATTTTTGTTGATAATTATTGGGATTTTATAAAACTCTTGCTATCATTTGATCCACTAGAATTTCCTGGAAGATATGAGGTAAGATTTGGTGGTGACTATCATTTGGTACACTACATCTAATTCTCCAATGTAAAACATCATCAATATCTAAGCGCTTGGTGATAGTTTAAGTCAAGTCATTCATATGAAGGTGGTATTATAAGCTTATATTTAGTGGGGTTCCTTGTAGCTTGAATATTTTCTTCCAAAAATTACTAATGAGTGTAGGGTCATGGTCATAGACTATAGAGGATGGCATTTGAGGGAGTAAGAAAATGTGATCAATGACTATTTGGGTAATGGTTGAATCTAGGTAGGGATGTGCAAGACAACCAAAGAAGACATACCTTAAGAGACAATCCACACTAACCAAAATACTTGACTTGCCTATTATCTTAGGTAGTCCCCTAATGAAATCCATGGAAATATAAATCCATATTGTTGTTAGAATTAGTAATTACTAGATTGTTCCTAGATCTAGAAGTATCTCCTCTTTGTGATACTAAAAAATATCACATTGTTGAACAACCTATTTACTCACTTTTGCTTTCAATAGTTCTTGCATAAAATTGCAAATTCTAATTTTTGTATAGAAGAATATCAATAAGAACATATGCTGGGCTGTAGATTCCCTTGAATTATTATTATGATATAATCAATTATCTAGGAATACTTAAATACCTAGGTAAACCTATTAAGGAATATGTGCAATGTTGTGGATGGATCAGTTTGATCAACTTCTTTAGACTACACTGTGAAAAGTTGAGTCTGACTCCCCATGTGGCATTTTTGTGTAATTTTTTCATTCAATAAGAATTAATGACTCCTGTTGGTCTAGGAATTAACCCCTTGAGATAGTGTTATTTATCCTCTATTATGAATTGCATTCACATTTTTAAAAAGTCCCATAATATAAGATCTAGTGTGCACACCCATTGAATTCTTACAACTATGTCACACCTCCTAATGTAAGCACAAACATATCAAATTTTATATTATATTATATCACAATAAGCTTAAGAATGTAACATTTGTGTTTTTAGGAAATATTACCTCCATTTTCTATCATGAATTCAAATTTGTTGCATGGGTACAAATAGCAATCTCTTATTTTACCACCTTAGGATCAATGAAGTTATGAGTGCTACCTGAGTCAATGAGAATACTTAGACAATATTTTATTAACATATGTACACACTCTCATAATATGTGGTGTAGTCATACCTTCCAATGTTTGCAAATAGATATCAAGTGTGAGCTCTTTTGATATACTGTTATTTTTTGGTTGTTTGTTATCTAGTCAATAAATGCCTCAAGCCTAGGGAGGGTACTGGTCAACTCAACATCTAGTAAGTATAATTGTTATTGAACAAACTTATGACCTTGATTATATTTCTCATCATAATTATAACATAGGATCTTATCTTAATGATCTTTTATCTTCACCTCACTTAGCTATTTTATGGGATTGTTATATTTTCTATATTGGAAGATATGGATGGTGTTGAATTTTTTTTGAATTGAGATAATTTATTTGTTCAACATTGTGCTACCAACTTATCTTTAGTCAATCTCACTTGTCGAGTGGCTTCCATCATGTTCTAAGGTTTATATACTTTTACTTTTGTTTGATGTTTTCGTTCAACCCACTAAAAAAGCAACTTTAAAAAAATGTCTTAGTTAGACTTTTTGTCTTGTTGGACAAATTTTTAAATTCAATTTGGTAGTATTAAACTGTATGCATTTATTTGAGCTTTATCAAAGCTCCCATAAAATTCTCATAAGAACTAGGATCAAATTCAAAAATTTATTTTTCACAAAATTTATCCCATAAATGTGTTGCTCCCTTAGATTTATGTAACCAATGATACCATTGTATTGCTTCCTTCTCCAGGTTCAAACAGGTTATAGGGAATTTTAGAATACCCCAATTTTAATGTAGATCAAAGTATTGATCTTCTTGATATATCCAACTAGGAGAAGCTTCACCATCAAACTTGAAAAAATCCAATTTTGTGATATGAGGTGTAGCGGATAAGGTGTGTTGTCCATCCATAATATTTTATGGATGTTCTACAAATTTAGTATTTGTAGGATTTTTTTCTCCTTCTTGCAATGTGTCCCATACTTTTAGATAGTGTTGTAGAGACTAGTAGTGAATATTTAGATGATTTGTATATTCTATTTCATAGTGTCCAACTTTTTTTATCCCAATAATCAAGGAGTCTCATTCAAAATTTAGAAATTGATCATTGAATTCTTGTATTTTTTTGACCTCTTCACTCACTTTTTCTAAAGAATTGTCCTATTATTACCCCCCTTAGCCATTTTTTAATTTTGTTTATTGCTTATCTATTTTTTTATGTGTGCCTTTGAACCTTAGTTACAACACCCTTTAATGGTAACTTCAAGTGCTTGGTACTCTCTCCCTTTCTATTTTCTTTTTCCCAACATTTTCAAACTATTTTTCAATGCTTTGGTACTATTTATTATTGTGGTGCTTGGTACTCCCTCTATTTTTTGCTTTTTGATGCTTTGCTACTATTGTTTTAGGTGCTTTGTTACTTTTTTACTTTGATGCTAGTGCTTCCTTATTTTTAATAGATTATCAAAAATATTTTTGGAAGTTTCTACATATAGCTTAATGCCCTATTGAAAACCCTCACAATGCTTGATTGTAAAACCCCTATAATCCCTACATATGACCTCTGCCTATAAAGACCCCTATAATCCTTACATGTAATATTTACCTATACAAAAGTAAAAGCCTATAATATTTATCTATAAAAATCTTTGTAATCCCTTTATTGCTAAAGTATGCAAACTTCTGAATATTCTCTATAAAAATACTCTTTATATGCCCAAGAGTCCTCACATATTTTTTTATTGCAAATTCTTGAATATCCTCTAAAAATAAACTATGCTTAGGTCAGGATTGTGGTGTCTTCTAAATTGGTCTCCCAATATGCCCAAAAATCCCTTCTAGGATTTTTTGCTTTTTTTTTCTTCCTTGAGTGTGCTAAGTTGGGTTTTTTTTTGTTTGTGGGCTCACAAAATATACTTATCTTATTTATAGATAGTATCTAACCTAATATTTCAAGGTACTAAATATGAAGGATTTCATCGTTCCTATATCCCCACTACTCATATTTGAGATACAATGAGAGTACCTTCTTGGGACTAACTGCTTACTAATGCACCAAAAAACTCAAACAGTTGATATCTTTCTATGGGTGAAAGATTATCTTATTTCTAAGGGGTTTCCCAATATACCCAAAGTATGTGGGAGCTCGTAGGCATATACAAGAGTTGTCTAAGGCTTAGGTATTGGAGTTTCAACATCCCTCACTTCACTAGATATTTTATGGGCAATCTACCTTAGCCAATAATGATAGCTCTTTTGTGATATTTTAAAATGCCCAACACATGGTTTCTAATCTAATGAATCTAGGGAAGGGGAAAAAATAAAGTGATTTAGCTTATTACAAAATAAATTATAGAAAATAAAAATATTAAGTGAAGGAAAATATGAAAAAGATAGATTACCAATATGGATGCATTATGGCTATAAAATTCCTTATTTTTTAGAATAGAAAACTCTATAAAAAAGAAAACATCCTTGGATTGAGCTTTGATACAATATTTAATGATTCTGCTTGAATAAATTAGATAGAGCCATAAATACATTTGCATATAATACAAAATAGCAATTATTTTATTGATTACTCTAAATAGTTACAAGTATTTTACACCACATTGAGGGGGAAACCTCCTTTATTACCAACACTCCTATATAATATAATTATTTAGGATACCTTCCATTTTTTTTTAAATATAAAATATATTTGGAGAAGTTGTATTACAAAGTAAAATGAGCTAGACAAGAAACAAGGGAAGACGAAAATTCTCCTCCAATCCCTCCTAGCTCAAAAATTATCCATAAAAATAATATACATGTGTGTTTGTTGAAAACATCATCGAAGACCACCATAATACAGTTATCCATACACATCAACATTACCATAGTTGAATTACAAATTTTCTCAGTCATCTAAATTTTTTCATAGTTGAGTTTCCTTTCTTAAAATGCAATATATAAATATACATTTTCCCAAAATAACTTACAATGCAAAATAGGATTACCTAACCCTAACCCTAGTGATTAAGGATCATGCTTACATTCAAAAAAGGATCCCCATTCATTACTAACTAAAATATTACTATGACTCCATATGAGAAAGAGAAGCAAGAGTAATCCCTCTACAAAGTTATTTTAATCTTTTATAATCACTTAAGGCAAGCATTGCAAGCATTGTTTCCATTTTACAACACACTTCAACATACTTTAAGACTCTAACTTATCCTTGGGCCACCTAATTTGAATCACCAAAGGAGGCTTTGCATGAACCTATTTATGAGAAGTGCCATTACAAATTTCCAAGAGTACATAAAAAAAGAATAGAAGAGAGAAGAGATAATGAAAGCTTAGATTTTTATGAATTAGATGAATCAATAGCCTAAAGAAGGAAGAGGGGCCGACTAGAGCATATTCTAAATCCTTTTATTGTATGCCTTCAAAATATTCAAAAATTAATTAAAATATTACAAATCTAAATGTATATCCTATAAATGTAGATTAAATATTTTGATTGCATAACATATGATAAACTTACCCTTTTGAAATAGGACAATAGACTTTGACGACTATTCCACATAATTCCACCCCTAAAATTGTAACAAGTCCTTGAACTAATGTCACCAATGTAAAGAGATTAAATAATCATATAATTTGAAAAAAGGTCTCAAAATACCTCTATATGCAAATGTTATGGCCTCTAGAAGATTTACCCTAATAGTCCTTAGAACAATTAACCCTATAAACCTTAAAAATTAGCATCCAATCACAACCTACCACTTGTCTACTCATCCACTAGTGTTTGCCACTTGATCTACACCACATAAGCATCATTGAACTAGTGATTTAACACATGTCAAAATATAATTAAGGGGTATTAAGAGGTAAAAAATGGTGTTATATGGCACAAACATTGTCATATTGATCGCCATGTTATACATATGTCTTCTAACTAATAGTTTTAAGAAGCTTGAGATGAAATGAACTTCGGCCTTCTTGATACTAAAACCTTCATGCCATCCAAGTTGCTAATATTTACATTGAGGCTTGGTAGTAATTTCACTTAATAAGAATAATAAACTTTTTGCAGCCCATAGGAAATCCAACACAAATATTATACCATGGGGATTTTAACCTGGAATGAGCCACACTTAATACCATTCTACTAGCCACTAAAGACATAGCTATGGTTGAGATGAGGTCATCGATGTCTCTTTGAAGTACAATATTTAGACTAGTAAAATACACGACTATTGTTCAAAACAAGGAGGCATTGGTTTTGTAATTGCCATATTTTTTCCCCAATGTGCATGCCACCACTCATCTAATTGCCTTACCTAACCTCACAAATAATCAAAAAGTCATTTTGGTGTCTATCACTTTAATTTTTGTTCTACAAATATTAAACCAAAAGTAAAATGCTTGAATTGAACCCGTGACCACCTTAAGTAGAGCCATTTAAGAGAATTCATCTATCCATATTGGGGCCTTTTACAAACACATATAGACACACATCCTCTCCTTAGATAAATACGTTATGTTTAGCATGAAAGAGTGGTCCCAAAATGTCATGAAAAAGGGTGTGCATGTATTTTTTTAATTCTACAAATTTAAATTTGAATAGACCAAACACTCTTTTTCAATCATTGTATCATAGCATTTTTATGAGGAATAAAAGGAGTGATTAGCATGCAATATTGAATTTAAATCTGCATACCAACCTAGATAAAAATTATTTTAAGAGTGGAGAAGCTATAAATTCTCTAGAGCAATTGTAAGAATGAATGAATATGCATAGAAAAATATCTTCTCTTTGCCTCTTATGTTGAATACACTTATGACGATTTAAAAAGTAATTCGTCCTAAATATTTTAAGAAGGATTGAAGGATCCAATAAAACCTTCTACATGACTAAGTGACACTATTATAAACCTGCTTTTATACTATGTTATAATTCACACTATTTCCAGAAATAAACACAAGAAACCCATCCACTCAAATCTTATACAAAAACATAAAAAGGGATGAAAGAGAGAAAGATATAGTGGGTCTCCTTAGGCACCATAAATAATCATTATATATACAACACACATGGTGTGATGGGGGGTATTTATACCAATATCGAAACCCTAATTACATAATCAAGTTAACCTAAGCTAAAACAAAAAGAGGGCTTGAGGTTAATTATAAGTTATAATGTGGGTTTCACTATAACAAGGTTAATTGCATCCCATAAATTTTACATAATAAAATAATACCTTTAAATTAAATACTTTTATATAATGATTTCCTGTAGGCCTATACAATATTGTATCATATAATATCGACCTTAGCCATAAGTTAGATTACACTTTTAACATATAAATAGCTACCAATAAAAGAAAATCAATTAGACAAGTCAATCCTCACTTCATGGTGCACCCACTCCTAGAAAATGAAAGGTCAATTCACACTCACCTCTTTCTTAATATTTTGGTTTTGGAATTTGTGTACTTGTAAGAACTAGAATTCATTTTGCATTCACTTACTAGTAGTAACGTAGATGAAAATATATATTTGTTTGTTTAATATATTTAATTTCTTTTTAGGTTCATCTAGGGCTTGAATATGATACTATAAATTATGGGTGAAAAGAAGCAAATATGTTGCCCCTATTTACTACTCTATGACACAAATTACTGGAATGTTTTGTAGCTCCTAACCTTATATGATCTTTCTTTCTAGTGGTATCACAAACTTCTTAGAAGTTAGTAAAGCAAAAATTAATAAGTATACATTTAACATGAAATACCTATCATGTTTGAGAGACTTTAAAAGAAGCTTTTAAAATAATGGTGATAGCATAATAGCATAAAAATATAGAGATTGCACTTTACCAAATATGAAATTCAAGTATCAAATGCCATGATCTAAATTGGTTAAATACTGTTATTTTCAAGAAGGAGACCCTTGAGTTTGAATCTTGCCAAGCAATAATTGCATAATTTCCAAGTTGTTGAAATATCACTACATGGTCATGATGTAATAGAGGGAGGGCATGTGTCAATCCTATATGACCAATTACAAAAAAAAGTGACATTGGATCACTTAGGGATTGTGGTGGCTACTAAAAAATTTGTATCTTAGCTCCAAAAATATGGGCATCCTCTTCATTATTACTATTCCAACTTGGTGACCTATAAAATTTATAGAAAGGACCTATGATGTTACACATATTGTATGTTGTAGATCACATTCTTATTTTCTTTTCTTTGTTGTAGATTTTGTTGAGATTACCTCTTCCTATAGGTAATTTTGGTATTTTTCTTACAATTATTTTTCAATTATGCAATCAACATCCATATCTCTCTCTCACTTAACTTTTAAATAGGTTATATGTGGCTTCGATTGGGGTTGCTCCCATCAAAATACCAAAACAATACATTTGTTGTTAGGTCAATTAAACCATATCAAGCATATCTTTCTATCACAAATATTTTAAATTTTTTTCCTATAAAATATATTCTTCAACTTCCTCAACTTGCTATGCTTCCACAATTATCTCCTTTATATCATTTTCATTAAAAGATAAAATCTCACTTGGCTAGTTTCTTTTTAAAATTTAAATTTCACCAAGATGAAGATCAACACTGCAATTGGCTAAATTATTTGCCATATGATCTCCTTCTCTATAGTATGCTCGTATTTCCAAGATAGTGCATCTAATAATAAATGGTGAACATCAACAATAATATTATTTTTATCCAATATCCACATCCATTTTTATAGATAAAAGTAATAATAATTTGTGAATCCCTATTAATTGAAATATATTTTCATCCTTTTTCCATAAAAATTTTAATCCTTGTAACAAGTGCCCTAGCCTCTATATGGTTGTTAGTTGAAGTTATATATGATACTCAGTAAGTGAGGAGAATTTTTTCTTTATTATTTCAATAAATACCACCTCCACTGGCTTTTCTCAAATTTCATTTAGAAGTGCCATCAAAATTAATATTGATAAACCTATTTTTTGAACATTTTCATTTTACCCTATATCAAAGTAGATCCTTTGTTTTAATGCCATTATCATAGGTGAATCTTCCATGTATGTTCAAATCCTGTAACCAAGTTGTTACCATCTCCTTTTTTGCACTTGAGAATTCCCATGATGAGCACCATGTCTGTAAACATTTTGCAAGAGAGGTAATAGTATAGTTTTAAAATTGGGTAAGATTTTGATATTTATTTTTAAAAATTATGTTATTACGTTCAATCCTACTAGTAATGGTATTTTCAACCGTCCAAATAATACATGATGATTTAGCTTTGAAATAGTTAATACAACATTTCATCAACTCTTTGAAATTTTGATAGAGCTACCCAATATATTTTCTTATTTTAAAAAAAAGTAACTCCAAATAGTGTGACAAAAAGGACAATAAATAAGTAAATGGTATGATGTTTCTAAATCCTTCTCACATAAGACACATTCAAAAGGTCAATTATATCCTCTTCTTTGTAGATTCTCCTATAAGAATCTTACCTTGAATTTCTAACCAAAGGAATGTTGAGGCCTTAGGAAAAGCCTCTACTGACCAAACATTCTTCCAAGGAAAACATTACGAGTAGGAAATTATGATTTTTCTAAATCCTCATATCCCAAATTGACTGAGTATCCACAATATTTTGATAGATTCTAAACCAACTCATCCTTCGGTGTAAAAATTAGCAAATAAAATTCTTGAAGCATCTTTTGAATTTCATTTGTAATTTTTTTTATTTTGTATTCTTCAACCATGTTACTAATAGAAATCCATGATCTATAGTTATTGATCATATTATAATAGTATTTGAACTTTGAACCTTTACAAGTGAGGGATGCCTGAGCCAATTGTTACCATTTTGAGACAAAGATAAGAGGATAAGGCTTAAACCAAGCATAAAACTAAAAACTTGCATAATTCCCCTCAATGATTGACCATCTAATATGTTTCTTTATAAATTGTGAATTATTTGATATAAAGTTCCATGCTAGTGATATTTTAGCTAGGGTTATTTTCTAAATAAGTTTATTGCATCAAGTGAACCTATATATTTTTGAAGTAATATTTTTTTCCAATTTTTTCTTTATCTTTAAATTAACTCCACCCAAACTTTACCCCTAAGTCCAAATTCATAAGTTTGCACTTCTATGAGACTACTCCAATATTATTTCCTTTGCAAACCCTATCCCACTTACAGAGAGAAAACCCAAAATTTTCCTCACATCCTCTCCAAATAAAGTCTTTGAATTCTATTAATTTCTAATGCTTTACCAACTGACAATTTTTAAAGTGACATGATATAAATAGAGATGGATTGCAATGCACTCTTTATGAATTTTAACCTTTCTACCATGGTTAATAATTTACTTTTACAACTTGCTAAAAAATATTTTGTTCTATCCAAATAAAGGACCCAAAGCTCTTTTTTATTTCCTTTATGAGACAAAGGAATACCCAAGTAAGTTGATGGAATTTTTTCCATTTTAAACCCTAAAATATCCATAATAGTTTTTTGTAAATCTAAGGTAACGTTAATGATTTTTTTTGGCTATTAAAGTATTAACCAATTGTCGAGTAGTCTCCTCATATCATGATAACATTTATTTAAACTTCATGGTATCATTGACTAAGGGATGGCCTAGAACAAAAGTATCCTCAATAAATTGGAGATAAGATTCGAAGGAACCATTTTTTGCAACCTGAATACCTTTGATTTTTATTGGAGTATATTACATTATTTGGTACATGTCTTAGATTAGGCTTTACTTTATGTAATGTAATAAATGCACAAGTGTGCATAATATTCAATAATGTAAATGTGCATAATAGTCCATGTGCACATGAGTCCATAGAATAGGGAGATGAAGAGTCTAGAAGTGTGAAGGCCAAGAGTGCTCCATATGAAGAGTCACATTACATTATATATGCATAGTAATGTGAGGATGTAAGTGACGTGACTTGTAATAACATTACTTGGTACTTTTAGTGTTATGGTACCATTTCCATGAGCATTTGTTTATGCCATATTTAGGAGTAGATATTAGAGTTATTTTTGTGTTTTATATATTCAAAATATTGCCATTATCATATACATTGGTTTAGTACTTTATTTCATATATTTTGGATTATTAATCTTAAGTAATAAGCTTCAAAAGCTAATAGTGGTATCAGAGCCACAAGGGACTTTGACAGGAGATAGGGAGAGCTATTGCAAGGATTGGACTTGCACAATTTTTTGAAGTTGCGGAGGAGAAACCAATGAAGGTGAGGAGATTATATCTAGAAGGTGAAACCAGAGAAGATTGGAGAATTTCTATTCCAAGAACAAATTCAGAATAGAAGGAGATTTCAGGTCTTGAAGTCAGACCTTGATATTGTGGAGATTGAGGAGATTAAGAGACCCAAGAAGGAGGTCCTATTGGAGAAGTTGGTAGATTTAAGGAGACTGCAAATTGCAGATTGGCTAGAGTCTTTCCACAAGATTGTGAAGACTAGGACTCAACACAGAATTCATTCCACTAGTTTTGAGGATAACTAGTGAAGTTTATTTATTTTAGAATTTTAGAAATTCTAATATATTTGGTACTACTATCTAAGTTTCTGGTTGCAGAAAATTAACACCCAAAAGTTGAGAAGCTTCCTACAATAGATAGAGAAGAATTTCACCTTCATTGCCTGAAAGTCTATGTGCTTTCCTTGTGCAGGGATTAATTCTTTGTTGCAAAAAATTAGAGATTGAAGAGTGAGGAGGTCTAAGGCAAAGACCCCATTGGAGATTGAATATTGAGGAGACTCGAGAAGGAAGTCCCCATAGAAGATTGTAGATATAAGATAGCTATAGATTGGAGAAGTTGAAGAGACCCAAAAGAGGTCAGATTGAAGAACTTCTAGTTTTGGAAGATAGAAGATTGGAGATAGGAGATTGCAGATTGAAGACTATAGATTGGAGAGTGAAGAGCAGCTATTTGAAATTGAGATTGAAGAGACCCGTGCAAAAGGTTCTCATTATAGATTGGAGATTGGAGATAGAGAAGACCTAAGAATAGGTCCTATTGCAGATTTGAAGAGTAGAAGAAGACTTCAAAGATTTAGGATATTGAGAGTAGTAGATTTTTGGAGATCCAAGAAAGAGATCTCATTACAGAATTCCCATAGTTGGGATATTGAGGAGACCAAGAATAGGTTCCAGTAAAGATTCGAGAAGAGAAGTTGAAGAGTTGTAGGAGAGGAGTTGAAGAGTTGCAGAATTAGAAGACCCAAGAGAAGTGGTCTCAAGAGAATTTGGAGAAGAGGAAGAAGGCTAGAGAAAGCCTTACTACAAAATTGGAGAAGCGGCCATTGAAGGTATTGTTGAAGAAAGCTAGGAGCAGGAGATTGCAAGGAGGAGTAACTTTGCAAAGTTGAAGAAGTATCCAGTGGAGGAGATTTGGAGAAGGTTTGTGATAGGAGATTAGAAGCAAGGATAAGTTTTTGATAAATAGGTTTTTGGGACAATTGTCGCCATCTAACAACAAGCCCAAAAGGAAGAAGTGTTTGGCAAGAAGTTTGCCAAATCTTGGAGAAGGGATTTGAAGATCTCAAGACATTCAGATTCTTGAGAAAGCAGATAGCGTAGGAGATCATTTTTGAAGTCAGAATTCGACAAGGAGATTGTAGGAGAAGAGGAGATTGAAGAACCCAAGGTTTTGGGAAATCTAAGGACAACCACAAAGTTTTGAAGGCTGATTTGATAGAGAGAAGATTGTAGGTTGTGGAGCAGATATTGAAGGGTTGCAGGAGAACAGAGTGAAGGAGACCTAGAGCTACGATTTGGAGAAGACTTGGGCAGATTTTGGAGTGCCCATGGATAGGAGATTGAAGAATTTTGAGACAGCGACAAAAGGTAGCATTCTAGAGACTTTCGTTGCAGGTTTTGGACAGCGAAAGAAGGAAGGAGTTGACTGCATAGTTGTAGGTTTATGAACACCATTTGGGGTAACATTAATAGCTGCTAGTTTCAGCATTTGGAAGAACAGGTTTGGAGGATATTGGAAGCCACAAAATCAGATTTGTGGACAACATTGGAGAAGGATAAGGAGTTGCGAGTTTTGAGAACTCTAGAGCAGATTTGGAGGAGTTATTAGACAGTGAACTTAGAAGAAGTTGAGCAGCAAGTAGGGCTGCAAATTTGGTAAGCTTTGGAGCAGAAGAGTGAAGGAGAATAGAGGTGCAAACTTACAAGTTGGAGATAGAGAGTTGGGTGAATCAAATCACCAACAAAATTAGCAAACAAAACATTAGAAAGGTATGTAGTATTGGTGCAATATAAGTTTATTATCTATACATTGAAATAAGCTTTACATCAAGGAGTTAAGAGCACCATATTATTATTTGAGATCTACATTTGGAATTTGAAAATAAGAGCTTAAAGGAGTTCTTTAAATCAAGGTGATATTAGTGCTTACACCTTATAATTTGCAAAGACAAAATAGGAAGAGTTTAAGCTAATAGCTAAAGGAGAAATAAGAAGAAAGCATAATATTATTTATGAGTGCTATTCTATAGTGATTAAGAAGTGTAGATTTATCTATGGAAAAATGAAAAAAGTGCAATAGTGTAAACATGTGAAAGATTAGACAAAGGGTTGAGAAATCAAGGCAGAGTATTTCAGTGTCTAAAGACACTAGCTAAGGAGCAAAAGAGGAAGAGTCGAGCATCGTTGTTGCTCAAGGAAGAGAAAACATCCATCGTAGAAGATTCGCTCCCATTGGACGCTTTCAACATCACCACGATAGAAGGTAGAAGCCATCACCATGCAGCAAAGCGTCACTATAATGTAGAAGAGCTTGCATAGAGTTGAAGGAGATTGCCGTCACACCAAAGCCATCGGGATATCACCAGGGAAGGTGAAGCAAAAATGTTCCTATGTAAGCTAGAAAAATGCATTCAAATTTCTGTGTGAAGGAGCATAGGAATACGTTGGATAAAGGAAGATTTAGGGTTCAAAGGAAGTCACAAGTGTCATCAGATGTAGAGCATGCATATGCCACATGGAGGAAGAAATTAAAGCTATTGTTTGCATGTAGGAGAAGTACGAAGCCAAATCAAAGTGCTTGCAAAAGTAACGTTCAACGCACAGGAAGGAGAAGCATTTCAAAGAGTAGTGAATACGTTGAGTGCCAAGTGGCACTTGTAAGGAGGAAGGTCGAACGTATTTTGGCACCAATTCAAAGGAAGACATCCTCTAGATGTTGAATAAAGGAGGACCGGAGTAATGGAAATGCAGTGAATGCACAGGTGATCAACGAGCATGCAAAATTACCAATTGGATGCAGTGAAAGGGAAGATTACACTTGGCAGGTTGAGGTAGAAAATTCAAGGTACTAGTGTGGAGGTTGAAGTCAGATTTTACAACAAGCATTGAGGTGCAGAGACGTTGAAGCTAGAGCGGAGGAAATAAACACTCCAAATAGATCAACATACACCAAAGGCTAGTGAGCATCGTCCGATGATGTACGTAGAGGAGAGAAGACTCAAAAAGGGGTCAAGCCTTGTTGACCAACGAATTATCAATTCCAAGGTGAAGGTAATCCGGTTTATTAAATTTGCTCATAAGATTGGATTAGGAGAAATAAGAGCATACATAAGGTTGAAAAGTAAATTATTTTGGAGAAGTGAATTTAACCTTAGACATATTATTGAAGATTAAATTTTGGATAGAAGATATTAAAGAAATAATTTGCAAGGTTTTGTAATTTAAATCATTTGAAGTTACAAAACAATTTTGGGATATTTGCAATTTAATTAAAGAGGGAGTAATAAGGGTTTCTACATAAAATTAGACTTATAGAATTGCAAATATAATTTATCTAAATTTCTAAGTTTGGAGTTATAAGGTATTCAATATCAACATAGGATTAAGAGATTTAGAAGTCTACAAAGGTTAATCATGAAAACACAAGATTTTTCTTTTAGAATCTCAATTACTTAAAGGTCCTAATTTTCACAACCCATATTTCCCAATCTCTCTCTCTCTCTCTCTCTCTATATATATATATATATATATATATATATATATATATATATATATAACCCTAAAAATATCATCATCACTCCACCTAATAATTTCCACTTGAACTCCCCTAAGGCACAACCATCTCTACATTCCACATAAATCCTTCTAAATGAATGTACTAGGTGCCAGTATTTAGTTCACCAGCTATCCTTCTCACTATTTCCCATGAATTACCCAATCTTATTGTATTCTATTGTAAGAAGTACACCATCCATGCACATTACATAAATCCATCTATGCAAGTGCCTAGTGTAGAAAGAGTCAACTATATTTCTCATCACTACAATGAGCTAGCCCATACATTACTAGGCCTCTACCAAATTATACTCAAGGAGTCCTTATTTTATATTTTCATGCTTTACAACCTAACCACTAAAATAATTAACCCATTGAACAAGAAATTATCCCAATCCTATTACTAAATGATAATATGTGTTCTTCCTTAAAATATTAGCATTATCATATTAAATATGTGATACACATTAAATCTTCGCATTATCACATTATCATGAGTCTTCTATCCAATAATGGTTATTCATACTTAGAAATATTCTATCAAAGAACCATTACTCATAAAGATATAGAAAGCATCTAAAAATCCTATTTATTATTATGTTATATCCTTAACATAATATTTTCATATAAACATGCACATTACAACTTACAAAAAGTATAATCAATACATAAGTTTATTCAAATTTCCAACTCCATGATATAAACCAGAATTTCTATGATAACTTAATTAAGCATTGAATATACAACTATTTTTCAATACATAAAACAAATCATTTCTATAATGACAATCCCCATAAGAAATTCCACAACAAGACATTTATCCTATGAAAAACCCCGTAGGGAAAACCCAGCCTCAAAATTTCTCTCTATAATATTTTATTAAGCATTTTATTCTTTACATTGGATAATCATGTTCCATAATTTCTCAATTTTAACTAGGGAAATAACACGTACTCAAAATTCCACGTTATGAATTAACCACCTAATTCATATCAATCCTCCATTTTGAGTCATGGGATCAACTTCCTTGACCTCATTTTCATTTTTAGATTGATCTTCACATTCTATTGTGATACATTAGGTAATCATCCATTAATATGGTCTGAAATGGTCTCTTACATACTATCTCAAACTAAAGTAATCATATTTACATGCTAACTCTCAATGGCGATAATAATTAATATACATTTTTGGAAAACCATATCCCTTAATGTACAATGAGCTCGATGCCCAAAATTTGGGGCCTTACGTTTCTTACACACAAAACACCTCCACTATTTGGAAACCAAACTGAGTCAACCATACCATTGTAACATACCAGTGCTCTTTAGGTGTTTTAATATAAAAATTAGAACGAGGAGAGTCTAGTATAACATCGACTCAAATATACATAATAATCTTCTATCCCCAAAAAATACACTGTTAATTAGAGTTCTCTCCTAATTAAGCATATAATATTTCCACAGTCAAATATCATAGCTACCCAATCACAAATATAACAACTTTTCTCTACAAGATGTATGTGATAAAATTAAATACATTCATCTATAAAATAAAAATCTTTCCATCATACAAGAAAAACACAAACTCAATTCGACTTTGGATAATCTATTTAAGCGATCTTATCTCTCATTCAAACAGAACTTTAGGCAGACTCTCAAATCTCATCCATTGTTAGATTCCTAGGAATCTATTCTCTAAAAAGAAGAATGTATTTAAAAAAATCATTCTTTAGGTCAACTATATCCATTTGGACGTTTGAGAGGCTTGAATCATCAAAGACTTCTATAGGAACGCATAGATTTGCATGTCCAAAATAATATTATCTATTCTAAAATTTACCTTTTTTGATGTAGTTTTACATATATAGACGTTAATAAGGATTATTTTAAATAAATACATCCTAAGTTTGGGGCATGATGATTTAAACAACCATCTAATCCTTCGACTATTAACCAATCACTATTATTAAGCTCTTAGTATATTGATATTTCTTCAATTAGGGATTAAGTCACATAGAGTAATAAATTTGGTCATTCATGTGATAACACTCCATATCACTCTAATTAAATTCTATTTCCACAATTGGGGTTCAATAAAAAAAAACGTTACATGTCTCTATTTATATGTATTTATAAAGCAATAGAGACAACTCTAAAGTTTCACTTCAACTTGCCTATAAAATAAGTACAAAAAGTTCTAATCACTAGAAAGTACAACTAAATAGCTTCTACTCCAGTTGGTTAGTAACATAGTATTGATTACGTCGGATATAATAGGAACTCTACCACTACCACATCAATTGTTCTAAATGAAAAGCAACAATCTAAGTGCAAATCTATCTAGATTCTATGGTTGATTCACAGTGATATGATCGATTCACAGTGAATTGTGTTGATTGCACAACGTCTCTGGTTCACCCCCTCCTTTGCTTTCTCTCTCTCCCCATTTTTTTCTTTCCTTCTAGGAAAAACCACCCTTTCTCTATTAGAATAAATACAAAGTCCTACTAGGATATTCTGATTGGAGTTATCACTCTTGCATGAGGTAGATGAACTCCCAATTAATATTAGCTTAGATCTATTGGGTCATTGTAATCCAATGGCTCACAGTGATCAGCTTTGATATTTATACAAAGTTGATCCCATGGAATAATCAATCAGTTCTTGATATTTTAGTAATGCTTTGCATATCTAGTTTCTTGGTTTTAATATTATATTTCAATATTTCTATCATGGTATCTAGTTTATTGGTGTTACTTATTACACCAAATTTTTGTCTTTGTTCATGGGGGAGTACTTCAGTAATGAGTTTTTTAAGTTCCTTTCCACTCATGGCATTAGTCTCCCATAATCCTCAACAAAATGGTGTAGCAGAAAGAAAGAATAGATCTTTAAAGGAAATGGCTAACTGTATGCTCCACTCAAGGGATCTTTCAACAATTTTTTGGGCTGAGGAAATTAACTGTGCAAATTACATTTAGAACCGCACACCATACAAATCTCTTGATCATTTGACTCTAGAAGAAGCCTGGTCTAGCTCCAAACCTGATGTCTCATTCTTTTGAGTTTTTGGAAGTACTGCTTGGGCCCAGATTCCAAAGAAAAAGAGAAAGGCTTTAGAAAATAAAAACAAACAACTTATTTTTGTAGGCTATTATGACGATATGAAAGCCTACAGGCTACTTGATCCTATAACTCATAAACTATTTTTTCACAAAAATATTCAATTTTATGAAAATTTCCCTTCTCAAGATCCTCATCCTTTTTCCTCTACCAACATTGATTCCATTGAGCCTTCCCCCTTCTTTGAGCCTCAATATGATGAAGAACCAATCCTTGAGATAACTAATCAAAATGAGGATAAAATTCTTGAAATTTCTGTCACACCCATTACTCCTCCAACAATGCTAAAATGGGACTACACTACTGTTCAAGAGGCAACCCCTTATATCCAAGATCTTCCACCTTCCAAAATTAGTCATTCCTTGGGTTTTGGTCTTGTATGTCAATCCATTTCTACTGATCCATAGTCCTTTATTCAGGAAAATGGGATAAAAGAATGGGATGATGCCATGGAAAATGAATATTCTTCTTTGATAAAAATCAAACTTAGGATCTAGTTCCTCTTCCTAAAGGAAGAAAATTGGTTCGTTGTAAATGGGTTTACCAAACCAAGTATGCAACAGATGGAACCGTTGACAAACACAAATCTCACTTAGTAGCTAAGGGTTTTTCACAAGTTGAAGGTATTGATTACTCTAAGATCTTTACCCCTGTTGCAAAGATGGATTCTGTTAGGCTTGTTCTTGCACTTTTTGCCTCACAAAATTGGCCTATTTTTCATATGGATGTGAAAATTGCCTTCTTGCATGGTGACTTAAAGGAAGATATATATATGGAGCAACCCTCTGGATTTATTCAAGACTCTTCCCTTGTTTGTAGACTAATAAAATCTCTCTATGGTCTCAAACAAGCTCCTCGAGCTTGGTATGAGAAGATGGATTCTTTCCTTCTCACCATCAGATTTTCTCACTGTGATTCTGATGCTACAGTCTATATTTGGTGGGAAAGAGATGACATCACCATTCTTGTTCTCTATGTTGATGATCTACTTCTAACTGGTAGTTCCACTTCTTACATTCATATTGTAAAGTGCTCCCTTTCTAAGAGATTCAAGATGGTTGATCTATGTATGGCTCATTACTTCCTTGGATTTCAAATCGCTCAAACAAATTTAGGGATTTCATTATTTCAGCAAAAGCATACTCTAGATCTTCTTTAGTGGTTTCGAATGGCTGATTGCAAGCCTTCTTTGAAATCTTTTTAGTATGGGGTCACTTTAACTTCTTCTTGCACTTCACCCCTTTGTGATGCTACTATGTATAGACAGCTAGTAGGAAGTATATTGTATTTGACTCATACTCACCCTAACATTTCTTATATTGTTATCTTAATCTCTCGATTTTCTCAAACACCTCATTTCAGCCATTGGCTAGCAATAAAGTGAATCCTTCACTATCTGTAGAATACTACATATTTTGGACTGTTTTATGGTAGAGGATCTACAAATATTGTAGGATACACTGATTTATATTGGGCAAGTTTAGTTGATGATAGATTTTCCACCTCTGGCTATGTTTTTTGTCTTGTTTCTTCACCTATTTCTTAGTCATGTTAAAAACAACAGACCATTTCATTATCATCTAAAGAGGTAAAATACAGGGTAGTAGTTTTGGTAATTCAAGAGGCTCTTTGGCTTTGTCAGATATTGAGAGAGTTGTTTTTTCCATGATTAGCCTATTGTACTTTGGTGTGACAACCAAAGTACAATTCATATTTCTTGCAATTCCATTGAGCATCAGTGCACCAAGCACATTGATATCCACATGCACTTCATTCGATATCACATTCAGGATGGGGATCTTTGCTTGGAGTATATTCCAAAAAAAATTCAGATAGCAGACATCTTCACCAAACCCTTTGCTTCCTCATTCTACCATCAATTGCGTGAGATACTTGGGGTAAGGAATTTTTCCTAGGGGGTGTTGATGAGGACATATTCCTCTCCATCATTCTCTTCTTCTTCTTCTATCTCTTTTGGAAGATGGTTTTTTTCCATGTGTTTTTTTTTCATCTCTCCAAAAGAAATTCTATATTGTACATGAGTACCTTATCAGGCCTTATTGTCAAGACTCACTTCAGTGGATATGCCACTTCTTTATTATTGTTCCAATTTAATGTACATGAGTACCTTACTGGGCCTTGTTTTTTAGACTCATTTTTTTGGATATGCCACTACTTTCATGTTGTTCCACTTACCTCTAGTATCACTTAAGGGGGGTGTTAGAATAAATCTTAAGTCCTACTAGGATATTTTTATTGGATTTATCACTCTTGCATGAGGTAGGTAAACTCCCAGTTAATATTAGCTCAGATCTATTGGGTTTTTGTAATCCAACGGCTCACAACGATCAACTTTGCTATTTATACAAAGTTGATCCCATGGAATAATCAATCAGTTCTTGATCTTTTAGTAATGCTTTGCATATCTAGTTTCTTGGTTTTAATATTGTCTTTCAATATTTCTATCATTATCCTCATCCATTCCATATGCATTCATCGAACATCAATGCCAATCATACCTCACTCTTTCTCCCCCATTCATGCATGATACACAATCACTTCACTTGATGCTTCTGAGGTGGTGGCTAACTAAATATTCTTAAGATAAACAATGAGTTTACTCAATTTCTTGGCATCGTTAGCTTGAATTTTCTTAGACTAATTAAAGCACATTTTAACATTCAAAATTAATCTAACATCAAGTATCTAAAAGGTAAAATAACATTTTCTTCTTTTTGAAGTCAAACCTTACCATTTGAAACATATTCAAAACAAGTTACCAGCAAAAAATCAATCTTAGTCCCAAAACCCAATATATCATACTCAGGCATATTTTACAATATGCTTCTATAAGCAATAAACATTCATTCACATTGTTCACAAATTTTCTTTAAATAAAGTAATCATATTATATCATTATATAGAGACCTCTTGTCCCTAGACAATTCTTTTCTTCCTTCCTCACCAAAAATTGTTCCTAGAAAGCATGCCAACTATTAGCAACCATAGTATATTTCACAAAATATAAGCTTGAGTACCCAGTTATGAAATAACCAATCATCCATAAATGAATTATATCACATCTTCACAAAATGTATATTTTGCACAACTAATCAAGAAATTGCCCATCATTTCATTAAAAAATAACATAACAAGACTTAATTTATATCAATATAAAAAGGTCTGCCAAGGGAGGGTCATGACATCCTTCCCCCTTAGGCTTAACACAGTCCTTTGTGTTTCATAAAAGTTATAATCATAAAAATAACAATTACATATTATTTTCAAACAGAAATGGAAAGTGTCTTTGCATATCTGCTACTTTCTCCCAAGTAGCATTTCTCTCGGAGTAATGGTCCCACTGGACCTTGCATTGCTCCAGAGTCCCTTTCCTCATTGATTTGGAATGGAACTCAAGGATTCTTACTGGTCGAACCTCTATAGCCTCCGGATCCACCATCTGCAAGTTTGAAAAGTCCCACACATGTTCAGGATTAGCAATGTACTTTCTAAGCAAATAAATGTGAAAGGTGTCATGAATCTTGGACAAACTGGGTGGTAAGGCAAGTCGATATGCCACAGGACTGATATTTTCTATAATTTCAAAGGGTCCCACAAAATGAGGATCTAGTTTTGTGGATTTAATAGCACTCTTCTTTGGTCTCCTCACCCACAACAAACTCTCTTGGTGACCTCTTAAGGTTGACATAACTTTTCTGATGATCTACAACTTCTTTAAGTCTTTCTATGATCATCCTTAATTGTTGCTCCATTTCTTTGACCATATTAGGTCCAAGCACAACCCTATCCTCTAGATTATCCCAAGATAATGGTGTCCTACACCTCTTACCATATAGAGCTTCAAATGGTGCCATGCCTAAGGTTGAATGGTGATCGTTGTTGTAGGAAAATTCTACCAAGTGTAGGTAATCTTCCCATCAAGTTTTTTGATCCATACAATACATGCGAAGCATATCCTCTAAAACTTGGTTTACCCTTTCAATTTACCCATCGATTTTTGGGTGATATGCAGAACTGATGTTTAACCTAGTGCCAATGGCTCGATGTAAAGCTTACCAAAACTTGGATGTGAATCTTGAGTCCCTATCTAAAATGATCACTTTCAAAAAACCATGAAGCCTAAATATTTCCTTGGCAAATCTATTAGCCACAACCACGACATCATCCTTGGTATTTTTGGGTATAAAGTGCGTAACCTTGGTCAATCTATCGACCACAACTAGGATTGCATCATGCTAGAATCTGGTCTTTGGCAAACCTACAATAAAATCCATCAAAATCACCTACCATTTTTGTGTTGGTACATCATGAGGGTACAATAGTCCTGCAAGATGTCTATTTTTTACCTTTACTTTCTAGCATTCAAGACATTGGGCGACAAATTCAGTTATGTCCCTCTTCATTCCTAGCTAGTAGAAGGTTTTCTTCATATTCTCTCTCATTTTTGCCCCTCCTAGATGAGCAGAATATGGAGATCTATGAGCTTCATTCATGATCATTTTCTTCAAATCATCGGCCTCTAGAACTACTACCCTATCCTTAAAGCACAAGAAACCATCCTTGATGCTGAAATCCTTACTATCATCAGATTTCCTTTCCATCCTTTCCTGAATTTGATTGTAAAACACATCCTGTTGTTGCATTTCCTTAACCTATTCCATCAAGTCCACATGGATGCGAGACAAGACAACTATGTGTCTTCTCCTACTGAGTGCATCAACAACCTTATTTTCCTTCCCTTTGATGTATTCAATGCCAAAATCATATTCAACAAGAAATTCCATCCATCTTCTCTACCTAGCATTTAGCAAAGGTTGAGTAAATATGTACTTCAAAATTTGATGGTCTATTCTCAACTCAAAGGGTCTCCCTATCAAATAGTGTCACCAAATTTTGAGAGCAAAAACCATCATTGCCAATTCCAGATCATGGGTTGCATAATTGACCTCATGTCATTTTAGTTTCCTAGATCCATAAGCTATTACTACTTCATCTTGTGAGAGCACTCCTCCCAAACCTTCCAATGATGCATCTGTACACATAGAAAAGCTACCCTGAGGGTCTGGTATCTTTAGTATGGGAGATGTAGTGAGTCTTTGTTTGAGTAGATCAAAAGCTTCCTCACATTTATCTATCCACTTGAATTATTTTTCCTTCCTCTGAAGGTTAGTTATTGGAGTGGTTATCTTGGTGTAGTCCTTCACATAATGCCTGTAATATCTAGTCAAACCCATGAAACTTTGGACTTCCATCACATTTGTTGGTGGTGGCCAATTCAATATAGCTTCTATTTTCTTAGGATCCACCGTGATCCCTTCTACTGATACAATATGCCCTAAATATTGCACTTCTGACACATAAAATTCACATTTCAATAAATTCCCATACAACTGATTCTTCCTTAGCAACTCCAACATGATCTCAAGGTGTCTATCATGCTCAATATTATTCCAAGAATATATCAAAATATCATCCAAGAATACAAGAACAAATCGGTCCAAAAGCTTCCTAAAAATATTGTTCATCAAATTCATAAATGTTGTTGGAGCATTTGATAGACCAAAAGGTAAGACAATAAACTCATAATGTCCATAACGAGTTTTGAAGGTTGTCTTATGGGTATCCTCTTCTCGAATCCTCAATTGGTGGTATCCTGACTTTAGATCAATATTTGAAAAGATAGTGGCATATTTAAGCTGATCAAAGAGATCTTCGATTTTAGGTAGAGGATATATATTTTTAATGGTTGCCTTGTTTAACATCCTATAGTCTATACATAGTCGCAAGGAACCATCCTTTTTCTTGACAAATAATACTAGTGCACCCCATGGTGACACACTTGGTCTAATCAATCCCTTTTCCAAAAATCCTTGTAACTACACTTTTAGTTCTTGCATCTCAATCAGATTCATTCTATAAGGAGCTCTATGAATAGGTTATGTTCCAGGTTGAAGTTCAATTGTGAAATCAAATTCATGTTTAGGGGGTAATCTAGGTAAATCCTCTAGAAATACATCTCTAAACTTCTAAAGTACTAGGTGTTTCTCAAACACCTCTTCCTTATTTTCATCTTCTATCTCATTTAACTTCACTACATAAATTGTTCCTCCTCTCTTCATTGCCTTCTTAAGTTGCATTACGGAGAGGATTTAGGGTCAAAAAGCCCCTTGTAGGTTGTACACCCTTTATACTTTCCTACCATATTTCAAGTACTCAATCCATCTATCCTGGAAATTGATTACAACCTTATGTGCTTGCAACCAATCCATTCCTAGCACTACATCAAAAGCATGTAGCGGTGCTACATAAAGGTAACCTACAGTTGTACCACTAGGTAAGATAATTTTAGTCATAGGGTAACACTGATCTACAGAGTAGGTCTATCCTGAGCCATACTCGACCTTCCACCCATGTGCCAAGATTCTTAGCCTTTCTGGTATATCTTTAATTAAGCTAGTGGAAACAAAGTTATCTATGGCACCACTATCAATCAAAATTCTAACATTTCTACCAAATATCTTACCTTTTATCAGTAGTGGAGTGGCTTGTCCTTCCAGATTCTGACTCCTTATTGCTGCATAAATCTTGTGTGCAGGTTCTTTATAAGTTGGTTCCTTTCCTTTCAAACTTGATCCTACTTTAAGTGGATATTTGTTGGTGTAATGTAGACTACCACATTCATAACATCCTACTTTGGGTCTTGGATGTGTTTTCTGCTTCTATCCATATTCTATTTTCACTACTTATGAGGGATTGGCTTAACCCTACTAAGGTGATCTATTATCACCATTGTTGTGATTGTTAGGATTATAGTTCTTCCCTTTGAACCTTTTCCTAAACTTTCCTTGCTTCATATCATTCCTTTTATCCTATCTAGGGGAACTCTTGTTTTCCTGTTCACTTTCCCATTTCATGAACCTTGCACTATTTCTTTTTCTTAGTGCCTCTTTATCTTGCTTAGATGCCCCTTCATAATCGAAGTAAGGCTTGAGATAAGTTTCAACTTTCCTAGCTAGATCATAGGCCTTCTAAAGAGTACTAGGTTCCCGCATATTCACTTCATGCCCTACTCTGGGATCTGCTCCTAGAATAAACTTATGTACCTTCATTTTCTCATTATATGCAGGCACATACTTCAGTAGCTTGATGAATTTTTGATAATAAACTTCCACAGTCCTATTCCCTTGTCTAAGGTTGGTGAATTCCTCAAATTTCTTGGTGTAGAAGTGTTCGGTGAGGAATATTTCTTTGAAAGTTATCACAAAGTTCTCCCATTTCAAATCAACTGTAGCCTCAATCCCTAGTTCCCCACTATACGTTTCCCACCAATCCAAACCAACCCCTTGTAAATGCAAAGTGGCATAGGACATTCGAGTGCCAATGGAATAGTTCTTCATGTTACAAAAAGTCTCTATCTCCTTCAACCAAGCTTTGACTTTATCACCATCTTCTTCTCCATTGAACTTGGAGGATTTTAGGTGTTTCATGTCCTTGCCCAATTCTACCTCAAGTTGAATTCTAGCCTATTGAGCCTCCGAATGAATTTCATTCTCTCATCCCATCCTAGAATTTCTAGCTTGTGAATCTTGATTCACTATAGCTTCTAACAGTTGCTTTTGTGTTTCCATATGTTCCCTTAGTAAGGCATGTTAGCTTTTGGAGCCTTAAACTTAAAGGAAATGTGATCACAAGTATTGAAATAAGCATGCAATATTATAACTATGATAAATAAAACTTAACATGCATGAAAATATGATAGAAAACTTGATACAATGCTCTAGAAATGCTCATATAAGAAAGCTCATGAAAATTACAATGCTCCTATCATGGATTTTGTAACTCCATGATATCAAAATGGAGCTACATTGTGCCTACTACTACACTCACTTATGCACTCCAAAACTCTCTCCCTCAAACACTCATAATGAGGCCTTGATATAGAAAGATAGATTCCTTACCTCTCACTCAACCCTATGAATAATGTACATGTGGACTACATGCACATTTGCATCATTGCACATTCTAACATTTGTGTATTTACTAAATTACTCTAATAAACTATTTATCTCCTAACTTAATCCTAAGCTAAATATGTACCCATGAAGATACATTAGTAAAGAACAAAATGATATAATATATTCCAACACCCCCTTGTATTACTTTATTTGGTATTTGAATACTTTTAGTCTTCAATGAAGAATTTCATATCAGTCTTCTATATTGATTTCATTTTGTGGCTTGAGTTCTTCTTTCTTCCTTTCTCTTTTGAACTAGTTGACTATATCGAGATGTGGTTCTTCTTCTTGTGTCTTTGCTTCACTAGGATCTGAATTTAGTTTGAGAGTGCTTTCTTTCATTTTTATTTCTTTATTATGCTTATTTTTCCTTCTTCGTCTTCTTTTCTGTGTCTGCATACTTTCCTATGATATACCTTTTTCATTATGGATTAGTATATCATCACTAATGTGGTGACTAGAATTATTAATAGGTTCCTTATTTTAAAAAAATAAAAAATTATCAATGATAGATATATCATCAAACATTCTTATAAAGTAAGTATAATTGTACTCTGAGTATTCCACCATGCTTGTAGGATTACTTCATGTAGATAACCTATCAAAGTTATGAAATTTCCTTCTTTTTCTTCCTTGAAGAACATCGAGAATCTATCCTTTTTACTAGTGGATAGGGATTTGTACCCTTCAAATGTATCTATTAGATTTTTTGAGAATAGAACTCCAACTCATGTAATAGTTCCTTAATATTAAATCCATTCTTCATAATTTCATTCATGTTTCTAAATATTGTGCTAGTCTTTCTAATATTGAATTTTGTTGAATTCCTTTTAACTCCCTAGAGACTAAGGTATGCTATGATCTTAATGAGATAAAATATTTTAGAATGAAATTCAACTCTAACACTTTTATAACTTTTATCTCTTCTTGTAGAAATCTTCAATGCAATTTCAAATATTGGAATTCAATATCTATAGTTGGATTGTCTGTATCCTTCTATCTAAATCTTCCAACTATAATTTTTTGAGCAAGGTGCAGCAAAAGTATTGTCATTGTTGTCAACATAGACAGATAGATCAGTTGATGCAGTTGAAGCAGTGGACAGGAGTTCAGAGGTCAGTCAGATCATGTACAGTGAAATTCTAGGAAAACAGAAGTGACCCAAATTCAAAAAATCAAAGAAAAAGACAAGTAAGAAAACTGTCGCGATATCGCGACATGTTTTCTGTCGCGATATCGCGACAGGTTGAGAAGTTAGAAGGCAAAAAGAAAAACGTCATGATTTCATGACATATCGGAGGAGAGAGAAGGCGCAAGTAAAATTGTCATGATTTCGTGACATGGACGAGGAGAGAGAAGGCACAAGCAAAACTATCACGATTTCGCGACATGTTGCAGGCAAAGAAGCCAAGTGGAAAAACTATTGCGATTTCACGACATGTTGGAAGCAAAGAAGGCAAGTAAGAAAGTTGTCATGATTTTATGACATGTTTAGAAGGTGCAAAGAAAGTTGTCGCGATTTTGCGACATGTTTAGAAAGCACAAGGAAAGCTGTCGCGATTTCGCGACATGTTGGTAGAAAAGAAAGCAAGTAGGAAAACTGTCACGATTTTGTGACATGTTTGGAGAAGAAGCGCTTGCAAGAAAAAATGTCACGATTTCGTGACATGTTCGAAGAAGAAGCGCTTGCAAGAAAAACTATCATGATTTCGTGACATGTTCGGAGAAGAAGCGCTAAGGAGAAAAAGTGTCGCGATTTCGTGACAAGTTGCAAGAAGAAGCGCTAAGGAGAAAAAGTGTCGCGATTTCGTGACAAGTTGCAAGAAGAAGCGCCAAGGAGAAAAAGTGTCACGATTTCACGACAAGTTGCAAGAAGAAGCGCCAAGGAGAAAAAGTGTCACGATTTCGTGACATGTCGAGTTTTCGCGACTCGATGGGAAGAAAAGCGCCAAGGAGAAAAAGTGTCATGATTTCATGACATAATGTAGGAGAGAGAGTCCGATAGAGAAAGGTGTCGCGATTTCGTGACATGTTGTGTTTTCACTGGCCAAATATAGAAAAGGCACAAGGCAGCGAAGATGTCGCGATTTCATGACATGTTCCGTTTTCGCGGGCGAAAGGCAGAAAAGGCACAAGGCAAAGATGTCGCGATTTCGTGACATGTTGTGTTTTCGCCAAAGACAGAAAAGGCACAAGGCGCGAAGATGTCACGATTTCGTGACATGTTCCATTTTCGTGGGCGGAAGGCAGAAAAGGCACAAGGCAGAGAAAGATGTCGCGATTTCGTGACATGTTTCGTTTCTGATTGAAGCCAAGAAGAGTAGCGAGAAGGTGAAAGTGTCACGATTTCACATGTCTGGTTTTCACGATGGCAAGACAGAAGGAGAACAAGGAGGACGAGAATGTCATGATTTTGTGACATGTTGGTTTTTGCAGCGGCAAGACAGAAGGAGTACAAGGAGGCCGAGAATGTCGCGATTTCGTGACATGCTATATTTTCGTGGGTAAAAGGCGAGAAGGGCAGAAAGAGACAGAAGTGTCACGATTTCGCGACAGGTCGCTACAGGCAGTTAACTGGAACAGAATGATAGTTAAAGGGCGATTATAGAGGAAAAACATGCAGCTAATTTTAGAAGAGTCAACTGGAGTAAAAGCGACAGTTACAGGTGCAATTTTAGTTAGAATTCATGCAGCTTTTTAAAGAACAGTCGTAGAAGGAGAAATCGAACAGTCGCATAAATAGAGTCGTAACATGCATCGTGTTTGACAAAAAGCCTACCCTATATAAGACAAAAGCAATTACAGTTAGAAAGCGATACAACTGACAAGTGGTGCATGAGAAATTTTAAAAGCAGTTATAGTTGACAAGTGGCAAAAGAGATTTTTTAAAAAAGAAACAGTTACAGGTTGCATGCTTTAAAAATAGAGATTAATCTGTTATAAAAGCAGGTCTACGTGGAGAAGTCAGGTTGTTGCTGCAAGAGTGAAAGTGTTGTCGAAAGAGGGTGAGAAGAGTGTTGTAAGAGAGAGACAAGCTGAGCAGTGAGTAATTACTATGTTTTAAATTGGAGACCAGTCAGGGTCTTGTAATAGTGAAGGCATTTGTATGTCATTGATATAACTTTCAAATCTGTGATCCAAGTTGGTGTTTGGATAGGGGTTGGTGCTCCTTTCTGTAGGTGCAGATAAATCAGGGGTTGGTGCTCCTTCCAGTGGGTGCTAGTAAACAGATTGTAAAATTGGTGTTTTGCAAAGGCTGGATTTGGACCGTAGTCCAAGCAGTCATTCTTGAGGAGTAGCCAAATTGGTGAACCTCGTTACATTGTGTGTTGTGGTGTGCTCTCTTGTGTTTACTACTTTATCTATTTTCTAGTTCTCTTTGATTCAGTTTTAAGAATTGCAGATCAAATTTTTAGCTACACTGATTCACCCCCCCTCTTAGTGTCATTGTGAGAATATCAATTGGTATCAGAGCAAGGTTCCTGAACAAGCTTAATCAGCTAAGGTGATCTTGGAAGGAACACAATGGCGGGTAGTGAAGGATTTTCATCAAACAAAGCTCCTTTGTTCAATGGAACTAATTACTCATTCTGGAGACTCAGGATGCAGACATATCTGAGTGCTTTAGGATACGACATTTGGGAGTCAGTAGAAAGTGGATACACAGCACCCACTACTCCTCCAACAGATGTTGTCGATAAGAAACTATTTGAGAATAACTCCAAAGCAAAGAATGCAATAATGTGTGGGCTAGTAGACAGTGAACTGATAAGGGTCATGAGATGTAAATCGACAAAAGACATATGGGACAAACTGAAAAGCATTCATGAAGGAGACAACAAGATCAAGGAAGCCAAACTGCAAACTCATCGAGCTCAGTTCGAGGCATTACAAATGAATGACGAAGAGAACATTGAGACCTATATGCTGAGAGTCAATGGAGTCATTAATGCAATCAGAGGACTCGACGAAGAGATCGAAGATGCGGTTGTCATGAAAAAGGTACTTAGAACTCTTCACAAAAGATTTAATTCTAAAGTTTTTGCAATAGAAGAGGCTAAAGATCTAAACAATTTTAGCATGGACGAGATGCATGGTTCCTTGACTGCATACGAAATGAGAATAGGACAAACTAAGCCCATAGACAAAGAAGCTGCTTTTAAAGCACACAAGAATACAAAAGCTGAACAAGAATCTGAGGCTGAAGAGACATCGGATGAAACGGAAGCCAACTTTGTTCGAAAACTTACAAAAGGAAAAGGAAAATATAGAGGAAAGTTGTCATTTAAGTGTTTCAATTGTGGAGGGGTCGGTCACTTTGCAGCTAAGTGTCCCATGAATGAGAAAACCAAAAGTAATGAAGGGTCACACCAAGAAAGAAGTGACTGGAAAAAGAAACCAAACTTTAAGAAAAGCAATTTCAAAAAGAAAAGTTTCATATCCAAGAATGTCAGCTCTTCTGAAGATAGCTCAGGTGAAGATTCTGAAGAAGAAACAAGTGAAGCTCTGTTCATGGCATTTGAAGAAGCAAAAACAGAAGAAAAATAGGAAGATGATACAAAAAATAAGGATGAGGCTAAAGTTTATCTGGAAGGTGAGTTGGTTGCGGCACTTAAAGAGTTGAAGTCAAAAAGGAAAAAGAATAATAAGGTCTCAAGAAAGCTTGAAGATGCGAATGACATAATAAACAGTTTAAAAGTACAAATAGAAGAATTTAAGAAAATGTCTGAAGAACTTGAAGTACAGTTAACCATGAGAATAGATGAGTGCAACAAACTAGAAGAAGAGATTGTTATTTTAAGAATGCGGCTAGAAGAAAAGAATCAAAAATCGAGTTGCTATCACAAACTTGAAGGAAGTTCTGCAAAGCTTGAAAAGATTATAAATAGTCAGAGGACTACAGACATCAAGTTTGGCTTGGGGTTTGTCGAAGGAGAATCATCAAGTGGATCAAAGGCCATAACTGTAGAACCAATAAAGAAAGAGGATAAAATCAAGGTTGACCAAAGAAAAATGAATCTTGCAAAAGAAAGCAACAATGGCGGGCACGAGAAGACTGTTGACAATGAGGGATTCACAAAAGTCACTCATCAAAGGAGAAGAAAATTTGTGGCTCCTACTACAAATTGGCAAAGACCAACTCCCAGGTTCAATCATTCTTTTTTTGGTTATTGTTTTAAATGCAATACTTACGGTCATAAGATTTTAGACTGCATTTATAATATAGGACAAAGAAATTTTTCCAGTAGAAATGTATTTTCACCCTTGATAGATTATGCAGTAGAATGCTATAACTGTCACAACTTTGGACACATTGCAAGAAACTGTAGAAGCACATATGCAGCAAATAAATATCAGGGAAGAAGAACTCAACCAAACAGTTTAAGGCAAAACAAAAAATTCTCAGATAAACATGCACGAGCCATCGACAAAGAAAAGTCTAAACAAGTGACCAAAACTACAGTCAAATCGGAATGGAAAGAAAAAGAGCAACTCAAAGAAGAAAAGGAATCCTTGATTGTCCAGAAAACATTCAAAGCACAGAACAAATCAGCACCATGGATATTGGATGAGTGGATGCTCCAGTCACATGACGGGAGATAAACAAAAATTTGAAAAATTACAGAAATATGAAGGGGGCTCAGTAAAGTTTGGAAATAATGATGGAGCCAAGATAGTTGGCAAAGGATCAATCAAGATAAATGATGGAAAGATCAGTTCCAAAGAAGTTTTGTTTGTGATTGGTTTGAAACACAACTTACTAAGTGTAAGTCAAATCTGTGATAGAGGTCATGAAGTCACTTTTAAGAAGCAGGGCTGTGAAGTCAGAAAAGCTCACAGTGGAAAGCTAATAGCCACTGGATCGAGGACTTCTGGAAATCTATATACTCTCTTAGAAACTTCAAAAGGATCATGCTTGATTGGACAGGAAGATGAAAATTGGTTGTGGCACAAGAGGCTCGGTCATATTAGCTTTGACAATCTGGTAAAAATAAGTTCAAAAAGAGCAGTAAGAGATATACCTACCATTGGCAAACCAAGTAAATAGCATCTGTGCTTCATGCCAAAAAGGGAAGCAAACCAGATCCACATTTAAAGCAAAGGAATATTTCACCAGCAAACCGTTAGAGCTGATACATACTGATTTATGTGGACCCATGAGAACACAAAGCATAAATGGTGACAAGTATTTTATGCTGTTCATAGATGACTACTCCAAAATGACATGGGTATTATTTTTAAAGCTTAAATCAGATGCCTTTGAGATGTTCAAGATTTTTAAAAAGCAGGTTGAGAATCAGATTGGAAAAAGAATTAAATGCCTAAGATCAGACAGAGGAGGAGAGTTTATCTCAGAGGAGTTTGCAGAATACTATCAAAAATATGGGATTAGAAGACAGTTTTCAGCAGCAAGGACACCTCAGCAGAATGGTGTTGTTGAAAGGAAGAACAGGACTGTGCAAGAAATGGCACGGACAATGTTGGCTGAGAACAAAATAGTCGACAGATTCTGGAAAGAGGCAGTACATACTACAGTTTACATTCAAAATCGGTGCATGCTAAGAACACATGAAAGCAAAACATCGTATGAGCTGTGGTTCGATAGAAAGGCTACAACAAGATATTTCAAAGTGTTCGACAGCAAGTGCTACATCAAACGAACTGAAGATAATCTCGATAAATTTGAAGATAGAGTTGACGAAGGTATTTTTCTTGGATACTCAACAAAAAAGCAAAGCCTACACATGTTACAACAAGCGGCTAAAGAAAATTATTGAGAGTGCTGATGTTAAAGTTGATGAAGGTAGAGAACGAGAAGTTACGTATCAAGAAAACTACCCTATTTATGAAGATGTCATTGAAGGAGATGAAGAAATAGAAAAAGAAGAAAATCAAAAAATTGACCCAGCTGATTTAAGAATCGACTCAGAAGAAGAAGAGAACAAGAAATTCAAAACAGGCAACTGGCAAAAAAATCATCCTAGAGAACAGATTATTGGGGACCCAACAGTTGGCATTCAGACAAGAAGAGCAGTAATACGGAACTACTCTTTATTATCCAACATTGAACCCAAAAATATTGTTGAAGCAAGCACAGATGAAAGTTGGATGAAGGCAATTAATGAAGAACTAGATCAGATTGAGAAAAACAAAACCTGGGAATTAGTACCACGGCCAGCAAATAAAAACATAATTGGTACTAAATGGATTTTTCAAAATAAATTAAATGAAGACGGGCAGGTTGTCAGAAATAAGGCAATATTGGTCTGTAAAGGCTATGCTCAGGTTGAAGGCATTGATTTTGAGGAAACATTTGCACCAGTTGCTAGACTAGAAGCAATCAGAATGTTTCTGGCTTTAGCAGTCCATAAAAACTTCAAAGTATATCAAATGGACGTAAAATCAGCATTTCTGAATGGAAATATGGAAGAAGAGGTTTACATTGAACAGCCAGATGGCTTTCAACTTGGTGACAATCCCGATTTTGTTTGCAGGTTAAAGAAAGCGTTGTATGGTCTGAAACAGGCACCCAGAGCATGGTATGCAAGGCTGGATAACTATCTTATTAAACAAGGGTTCAAGAAAGGTTTGGTGGACAGCAATCTGTATGTTAAAACCAAAAATGGCAATCTTATTGTCCTTGTTGTTTATGTAGATGATATCATTTTTGGCAGCAGTCATGATAAATCTTGTAGAGACATAGCAAATAAAATGAAGACTGAATTTGAGATGTCAATGATTGGTGAACTTTCTTATTTCCTCGGACCGCAAGTCAATCAAAGTGAAAAGGGCATTTTTATCTCTCAAGTTAAATATGTGAAAGAAATGCTGAAAAAGTTCACAATGGAGGATAGTAAACCTGTTAGCACTCCCATGACAACAGGTTGCAAGTTGAGCAAGGATGACAAATCTCCAGATGTAGATCAAACCATGTACAGGTCTATGATTGGAAGCCTGCTGTATTTGACGACCACTAGACCAGATATATTACAGGCAGTATGCATGGTAGCAAGATTTCAAGCTAGTCCCAAAGAGACTCATGTGACAACTATAAAGAGGATTTTTAGGTACCTCAAGGGTACTATGGAGTATGGGTTGTGGTACCCAAAAGGTAAAGACTTCACTCTTATTGCATATTCTGATGCAGATTGGGCAGGATGTATTGATGATAGAAAGAGTACCAGTGGAGGAGCATTTTATCTTGGAGACAGTGGTAGCATGGCACAACAAGAAACAAGAATCAGTCTCTCTATCCACAACAGAGGCAGAATACATTGCGAGCAACAACATGTTGTACTCAGATATTATGGATGAGACAAACACTGAAAGATCTTGGTATTCACTTCAAAGAGCCAATTTCAGTTAAATGTGATAACACCAGTGCTATAAACATATCAAAGAATCCGGTTATGCATTCTCGAACCAAACATATTGCAATCCGGTATCACTTCTTGAAGGATAAAGTTGCAGAAGGTGAGGTCAAATTGGATTTTGTTCCAACTACAGAGCAAGTAGCAGATATATTCACAAAACCATTGCCCAAGGAAGTTTTTGAGTACCTTCGGAGTAAGTTGGGAGTAGTCACATTTCCAAAGAACTGACTATCAATTGGGATCACATTCTCAGGGGGAGTATTTATGCCTATGTTTATAGTTTTGCTCATATTCATGATTTTTGCTAACTATAACAATGTGTATCTGAGAATGTTGTGCATAGACTTAGGGGGAGTCTGCAGCAGCCCTTTGGTATTATTGTCAAAGGGGGAGAAGAATTACGAGGAGAGTGCATGAGTGTTGCCAACAATTCCAAAGGGGGAGATTGTTGAGCAAGGTGCAGCAAAAGTATTGTCATTGTTGTCAACACGGACAGACAGATCGATTGATGCGGTTGAAGCAGTGGACAGGAGTTCGGAGGTCGGTCGGATCATGTACAGTGAAATTCCAAGAAAACAGAAGTGACCCGGATTCAAAAAATCAAAGAAAAAGACAAGTAAGAAAACTGTCGCGATATCGCGACATGTTTTCTATCGCGATATCGCGACAGGTTGAGAAGTTAGAAGGCAAAAAGAAAAACGTCATGATTTCATGACATATCGGAGGAGAGAGAAGGCGCAAGTAAAATTGTCATGATTTCGCGACATGGACGAGGAGAGAGAAGGCACAAGCAAAACTGTCACGATTTCGTGACATGTTGCAGGCAAAGAAGCCAAGTGGAAAAACTGTCGCGATTTCGCGACATGTTGGAAGCAAAGAAGGCAAGTAAGAAAGTTGTCATGATTTTGCGACATGTTTAGAAGGTGCAAAGAAAGTTGTCGCGATTTCGCGACATGTTTAGAAAGCACAAGGAAAGCTGTCGCGATTTCGCGACATGTTGGTAGAAAAGAAAGCAAGTAGGAAAACTGTCACGATTTCGTGACATGTTTGGAGAAGAAGCGCTTGCAAGAAAAACTATCATGATTTCGCGACATGTTTGGAGAAGAAGCGCTTGCAAGAAAAACTGTCGTGATTTCGTGACATGTTCGGAGAAGAAGCGCTAAGGAGAAAAAGTGTCGTGATTTCGCGACAAGTTGCAAGAAGAAGCGCTAAGGAGAAAAAGTGTCGCGATTTTGTGACAAGTTGCAAGAAGAAGCGCCAAGGAGAAAAAGTGTCGCGATTTCGTGACATGTCGGGTTTTCGCGACTCGACGGGAAGAAAAGCGCCAAGGAGAAAAAGTGTCACGATTTCGTGACATAATGCAGGAGAGAGAGTCTGATAGAGAAAGGTGTCACGATTTCACGACATGTTGTGTTTTCGCTGGCCAAAGACAGAAAAGGCACAAGGCAGCGAAGATGTCGCGATTTCATGACATGTTCCATTTTCGTGGGCGAAAGGCAGAAAAGGCACAAGGCAGCAAAGATGTCGTAATTTCATGACATGTTGTTTTCGCGGCAAAAGATAGAAAAGGCACAAGGCAGCGAAGATGTCATGATTTCATGACATGTTCCTTTTCAGGGGCGAAAGGCAGAAAAGGCACAAGGCAGAGAAAGATGTCACGATTTCGTGACATGTTTCGTTTTCGCTGATTGAAGCCAAGAAGAGTAGCGAGAAGGTGAAAGTGTCGCGATTTCATGACATGTCTGGTTTTCGTGGCGGCAAGACAGAAGGAGAACAAGGAGGACGAGAATGTCACGATTTTGTGACATGCTGGTTTTCGCGACGGCAAGACAGAAGGAGTACAAGGAGGCCGAGAATGTCACGATTTTGTGACATGCTATATTTTCGCGGGTAAAAGGCGAGAAGGGCAGAAAGAGACAAAAGTGTCACGATTTCATGACAGGTCGCTACAGGTAGTTAACTGGAACAGAATGATAGTTAAAGGGGCAGTTGTAGAGGAAAAACATGCAGCCAATTTTAGAAGATTCAACTGGAGTAAAAGCGACAGTTACAGGTGCAATTTCAGTTAGAATTCATGCAACTTTTTAAAGAATAGTCATAGAAGGAGAAATCAAACAATCGCATAAATAGAGTCGTAACATGCATCGTGTTTGACAAAAAGCCTACCCTATATAAGACAAAAGTAGTTACAGTTAGAAAGCGATACAACTGACAAGTGGCGCATGAGAAATTTTAAAAGCAGTTATAGTTGACAAGTGGCGAAAGAGATTTTTTAAAAAGAAACAGTTATAGGTTGCATGCGTTAAAAATAGAGATTAATCTGTTATAAAAGCAGGTCTGCATGGAGAAGTCAGGTTGCTATTGCAAGAGTGAAAGTGCTGTCGAAAGAGGGTGAGAAGAGTGTTGTAAGAGAGCGACAAGCTGAGCAGTGAGTAATTACTGTGTTTTAAATTGGAGACCAGTCAGGGTCTTGTAATAGTGAAGGCATTTGTATGTCATTGATATAACTTTCAAAACTGTGATCCAAGTTGGTGTTTGGATAGGGGTTGGTGCTCCTTTCGTGCTAGGTGCGGATAAACCAGGGGTGGTGCTCCTTCCAGTGGGTTCTGGTAAACAGATTGTAAAATTGGTGTTTTGCAAAGGCTGGATTTGGACCGTAGTCCAAGCGGTCATTCTTGAGGAGTATCCAAATTGGTGAACCTCATTACATTGTGTGTTGTGGTGTGCTCTCTTGTGTTTACTGCTTTATCTGTTTTCTAGTTCTCTTTGATTTAGTTTTAAGAATTGTAGATCAGATTTTTAGCTACACTGATTCACCCCCCCTCTCAGTGTCATTGTGAGAATATCATAATTTTGATGCAAGAAATATCTTCAACGAAGAATCAATATAATGATAGGTTTATAAACTTCTAAAAATTCAGTTGAAGTAAATTTCCTTATATCTCCCTAATTATAAGTTTTAGAAATACTAAGTATTTGCAAACTAGATTTTTCTAATCCTTATATCTCCTTGTGTTTTTAATGTTTGCAAATATTCTTGAAGCAATGGAAATAGTTTAAATGCTTCTAGTTTTAATCCTTTATTTCATATAACCAATATCTTCTCTATAGATTCCTTTTAACACCTTATTACTCCTATTACTAATATCTCTAGAATATATAATGCACTTGATATCAAACTTGCAATATGACTACAAATATTTCTCACCTTCTTGATGTTTGATTATGGTTTGCAAGTTGCTTGAAATGTATGTTGTTTGCAAGGTTGATTACTCTTGTTACTATTTACCTTGCTTGTGCACTTTCTCCTTCTTATAGATAGGTTGGTTTGTCTTCCTTTCTCCAATTGAATACTCACTAAATATGGGTTGTAAACTCACTCTTTTTCCTTAACTGTTACATGTGTTGTGTATGCCTTAAAATCACATCAAAGCTCATCCTTCTATGGTGAGTAATTGTATCTCCTTTGCTGGTTTTCCTATCACTCTACATGCTCTTAAAAATAGTGACTTTCTACTTGCTTTCAGCGCTCTTTTTTTCTTCCAAAGGTTATGTACGTGGGCACCTTATTCAACTTGGTGTATTATGGATGTAGAGAATATTGAAAGTAATATTCAAGCCCAAGAAAATAGATATGCAAAGCACCACAACAAATTTGAGAGAAGCTCAGGAAATTATTATTCCATGAGCCATTGGTTATAATATGAGCCATTGGATCATAAAAACTAGATAGATCTTAGCCACACAAAAAACTAGGAGTTTACCAACCTCAAGCAAGAGAGATAACTCCTAAAAAAATAATAATATAATATTTATAAAATAAATATCCTAAATATACCTAGTAACAACTTAATATATACTCTAACACCCCCCCTTAAGAGGTACTAGGAGGTAGTGAATCAACAAAATGAAACATGTGGCATATCCACATATATGATTCTCGACAACAAGGCCTAATAAGGTACTCATGTAAAATATATCCATAAAAAAAACTTTATTGGAGAGATGATGAAAAACAACGTGGTAAAAAACCATATTCCAAAAGAGAAAGAAGAAATATGAAGAAAGATGTGGAAGGAGGATGGAGATAAATATGTCCTCTTCAACACCCCCTAGGACAAATTCTATCAAGAAGGTCCTACAAAGGATCTATGTGATGGCCCCAAAATGTATAGATGCCTTGGCACTGAACTTAATGTCTCCCATGAGGAAGAAAGAAGCCAGGAGACATACAATAAAAATATTCCCATTCCAAGAACGTATGATGAGGGAATAACATGAAATATGGTCCTTGTGACGATGAACAAGGCTATGAACCATGTAGAAGTGAAGAAGTCATCAACAAACTAGTGAGTGTAGATTATGAAGACTCAATGTTTAACTGCATAATAAAAATATCAATGGAAGCAACAAGAGAATAAGGCAAAGAAGCTATAAAATGGTCTTTGGGATCTCTTAAAGAGAGTCCAACCAAAGATACCTATGAGATATTCTCATAAGACTTCTGATGCAAGACCAAAGAATCAAAATAAGGCTCCAAGGCAACAAGAGTAGGAGGACAAGGTGGCTCATCAAAACAAGGAAGGCACACCACAATAAAGTCCTCAAAATGCTCTGCATGAGCAACATATGGAGGGACATCAAACAAGGATGTAAGCTCCTCATTAATATCAACAACATCCAAAATGTGTGACTTAATGAAAATAGATGAAAATACATCTAAAATATCCTCTTCAAGTGTGGATAAATTAATATGATCCACATAAGGATGTAGGTTTTCCAAAGTCTCTGAATTTGTATCAATATCTTGTAAAATATCTTCAACTAGCACAAAAATATTGACCTCATCCAAAGCATCTTTATGCATCAAGGATTCTTCATCACAAGATAATATATTCTCAAAATGTGCACAAAGTATGGAAAAATATGTATGGGGATATGCCTATGAATCCTAGTTTATAGGTGGTAAAATATCATCAAAAATAATATATGTAGTGTATCTAATAATAGTACACACATAATTTAATCTAGCTTGCCAAAAAAATCATTGAGGTGTGTAAGGGCGAGGCTCAGGAATAAGACCAAGAAGATATGGCAAAATATCAATTGAGCACAAGTGCTCAACAAGACTATCTCGCCAAGTAGGATATGAATCATGATCAGTGCATGGAGTGATGGGAAGTGTTGAAAGATTGAACGAAAGATCCAACATGGTAACTTGCAAAGACACCAATGTAGTTGTTGAACTATGAAAAAAGTCACCAAATAAAAACTCCCCTTAAACCAAAGTGTCTCACAAAATGAGAGTGAGAAGATAATATGGAGAAAGAAGCACCACAATCGCAAGGGTAGTCCAAAATGACTCCATAAGCACAAATATGTGGTTTCCACCTATACAAACACAATGGGCTGATAACAAGGTCCAAAATGTGTGGATAAATAACCAAACAAGGGTAAAAGGGACTTTATAGATGTAGTATTTAGGATCAACAAAACCTTCCAAAAAATACCTTTATAATTCAGGCTTACAACGAGAATATAAAGCCCCCCACTGAAAAAGTAGATTTTTTTTATTTAAATACATGGCAGAAAAAAATAATTTTCTAAAAAAATATATCCACCAAATCTAAATTTTGAATGCACCAATACGAAGCCCTCAAAAAAATAGTCAGGATTAAATTTTTTGTACCCAAAACAGATTTCGAAAGAGGGAGAAATGACCTCCAAAAATTGCTTCTCTAGAAAACTGCGAGGCCACAGGTTTGTAGTTAAAATACAGTGGTATTATAAAAATACCATCCATAAAAATATAAATCTGAGTACACCAATGTGTAGTTAAAATAATGTGGTATTATAAAAAATACCATTTACACTTTTGCAATGTTCCTTCAAATGCCTTCAAACCTGCAAAATACAAATTGCAGAAATTTCTTGAATGCTTGCAAAATAAATCTATCAGACTCTAATACCATGTAGAAAATATTGGAAAGCAATATTCAAGACCAAGAAAATATATATGCAAATCACCACAAGAAATTGAAGAGAAGCTCAAGAACTTATTATTCCATGAGAGGGACCTTGCATTAAATAGCAAAGGTGTACAATATGAGCCATCGGATCATAATAAACTAAATAGATCTTAGCCAAAAAAAAAACTAGGAGTTTACCAACCTCATGCAAGAGAGATAACTCCTAAAAAAGTAATAAGATAATATCTAGAAAATAAATAATCTAAATATACCTAGTAACATCTTAAGATATACTCTAACAATGGAATAGAAGTGCCAAGTGACACTTGTCTTTTCTATTTTCTTGAAAATGATTCTTATTGCATCTTCTACCAAAACCTATGATATGTGGCACTTGATTCCTTCCCTTTCGATTATTACTACATGTTATCAATGCTTCTACTTTCTTTCTCCACACTGGGTGCTCATATATGGAGTGTTATCAATGTTGTTTTCATCTTTTTTAACTAATGTTGAGCACTCATTTCAATTTCTTTGCTGGAATTTCAAATATGAGACGTTATGATATAATATTGGATGCTCAAACTTGCTCTTCAACATGGCACTCTTCCTCAAAAGTGCATGAAACCACTCCTTCCACGTGGCAATGGATTTTTGTATTCTTTTCAACTACTTTGGACATATCCAATTTTCTTTACAATGCTTTTTCAAAGCTCACTCCTTGGTAATATTTCTTGATGTCTATGTTTTCTCCTTAGGCATAATACTTAGGCTATCTTAAATGGTGTTATTGGACGTCAATACCTATCCTTTTCCAGCTTGCTTCAATAGTAATCACTCCTCCTTGGTGATTATAAACTGTTTGCAATATGACATCTGCCCTATCCTTGTATTATTTTACTTGTATTATCTCTTTTGTAGGTCTAATTTGTGTGCTCAGCGTAGGTGATAACTCTGGTGGTAGTGGTGCTTTGTTAGGTGTCTTAAAAAACCCTAGATAACTAAATTTTAGAGACTTTGGATGGCTCTTCCTAATGCTTACCAAGGTTTTATTCTACTATGTTGTAGGATATCCATTTGGAGACCTTACTACGTGTCTCTATAGTTGTCCAATTTACCTCTTAACCATGATTGTAGAGTCCTTTTTGGATGACTCTTATACGTAGATTATGACTACCCCATGTTCTTATAAGATGAGCCTTTAACTCACTCAAACTATAGGCTTCAATTGGTTGTTTTTTCTCTTTGATTGTGTTGTCCAAGATAGCTTTCAAAAACTATTTTTACTCCTCTTCAAATCTTCCCAAATAATCCTTTTGTAAATGTGGCCTTCGATTGCACCTTAGACTTGGATTTTCTTCTCCCTTTCAAGCTTTTCTTTTGCCTTAATATGCTAACTTTCTTCTCCAATTTTTTGAGGTAACACTTAACCTTTTTGTGGCTACTCCTTTGCCATAATATTTTGCAATTAGCTACCTTCAACTTCCTTGTTTTATTGAGATAAAATTTATATTATTGTTACCTTTAACCCTTGGAAATTTATTCCTTGCTTGGTTATTCTTTCACCTATCTATCCAAGATTTTCAATAAAATATTTGCACTATAGATTTATGCAAATTTAGTCTTCTTTTGATTATAATAAGCAATATAATGTTGATACGTTTGTTCCTCTCAAAATATACCTAACTTCTATTTTCTTCTATGTGCAAGTTTGATCCTTGTAAACTATAACTTATGCACTACTTTTGAAGACTTGAAATGAAAATTTTGATGCAACCTTTAAACTTTGTAATTGGTGCTTTAAAAATTTAATAGAAATCCAAATATAAAAAGCTCAACTAATGAACTTGAGCACCTTCTTGTTGCATACCATTTTACTTGTAGATGATGATGGTGATAGTGACTTTAGTCACTTAAATTTGCTATCTTTTGTAGATGTTATTGCAACTCTTCTAGGCTGTCCAAAATAGCTTATTTGCTCACCTTTTTACAGCTTCAATACTTTACTAATATTTCACCTAATATTGTAACTTGGTGTCTTAAATGCTCCTTTAGGATGTACCTTTGAAATATGATCTTTAGTAGTCACCAACACTGCCCAAATTACTACCTGTTTTTATCCTCAAATCTTAAGAATTTCATATTTTAAAGAAGTCAATACCTTCACTGAAAAATTATACTTGAATCCAAAATTTTGGTAGGATCCTCCCCCAAATTGTAGCTAAGATGTTCACTCAAGAACCCTTTAATGATGGCCTTCAAATATCTCATATTTTATGATTTTTCTATCTCCTTTCTCTTACTGAATCCTAACTTCAAAGTAGATATCCTCCTCAAACAATATTGTCAATCTTGAAATTTATTCCATACTACCTTGTGATATGATAATTGTCTTGCCAAACCTTCTCCTTTGGGCTTGTTGTTGGATGGCAATTATTGTTCCAATTACTTAGTTTCTTCCTTGGTAGTAATTTCTCCAATGAGTTCTTCTAGGAACTCCTTCAATGAGGCTCACCAAGCCTTCTTCTTGTTTCTCCTTGAGACCTCTCTAAGGTCTTCAATATTGCAGCTTCAAAATCTTCAATGAGACCTTCCTTGGCCTCTTAAATCTTCAACTATTGAAGTTTCATAGCTTCAAAATGGTCTCTTACATCTTCAAAATGGTCTCTTATATCTTGTCCCAAACTAGAGTAATCACCTTTACATGCTAACTCTCAATGGTGATAATAATTAATATACATTTTCAAAAAACCATGTCCCTTAATGTACAATGAGCTTGGTGCCCAAAATTGGAGACCTTACATTTCTTTTTTTTCTTTTTTTAAGCTAAAAACCCCTTGTAGGGTTGCCTTGGTCTAAGAGACCATGACCACGGGGTTCTACACCATCAAATTCACCTAGGAGTCGCACTCGGCCCTGCCCATACCAACATTATCAATTGGATTTTGGGTACCCAATTCAACTTTTTGGTAGGATGGAGATTTGAACCTGGGACCTCCCTTGGAGGATTACCCTCTCCTCTCCAACTCATCTACAACACCTGGGTAATATTACATTTATTACACACAAAAAACCTCCACCATTTGGAAACTAGACTGAGTCAACCATATTGTTGTAACATACCATTTTTCTTTAGGTATTTTGATATAAAACTTAGAACGAGGAGAGTCTATTATAGCATTGACTCAAATCTACATAATAATATTCTTTCCTAGAAAAATACATTGTAAACTAGAGTTCTTTCCTAATTAAGCATATAATATTTTCACAGTCAAAGATTATAGCCATCCAATCATAAATATAACAAATTTTCTCTAGAATATGTATATGATAAAATTAAGTACATTCATCTACAAAAGAAAACTCTTTCCATCGTACAAGAAAAACACAAATGCAATTCAGCTTGGATAATCTATTCCAGGGATCTTATATTTCATTCAAAAAGGACTTCAAGCAGAATCTTAACTCTCATACATCGTTAGATTCCTAGGAATCTATTCTCTAAAAATAAAAACGTATTTAAACAAAATTATTCTTTAGGTCAGCTATACCTGTTTGGATATTTGAGAGACATACCCGCTTGATTCATCAAAGACTTCTAAAAGAATGTAAAGATGGTTGCATGTCCAAAAGAATATTATCTATTCTAAAATTTACCTCTACTGGTGCAGTTTTACATCTGTAGACGTTACTAAGGATTCTTTAAAATAAACACATCCTAAGTTTGGGGCATGAATATTTAAACAACCATAAAATACTTCGACTATTAACTAATCACCATTCCTAAGCTCTCAGTATATTGACATTCCTTCCATTAGGGAGTAAGTCACACAGAGTAATAAATTTGGTCATTCGTGCAATAGTACTTCAACTCACTCTAATTAAATTCTATCCACAATTGGGGTTCAATAACAAAAATAAAATGTCATAGGTCTTTGTTTCTACAAATTTATAAAGCAACAAAGCCAACTCTAAAGTTTCACTTTAACTTACCTATAAAACAAATACAAAAATTTCTAATCGCTAGCAAGTATAGCTAAATGGCTTCTACTCTAGCTGGTTACTAATAGAGTATCGATTACTTCGGATATCATAAGAACTCTACCACTACCACATCAATTGTTCTAAACTAAAATAAATGGTTTAAGTATAAAACTATCTAGATTCTATGGTTGATTCATAGTAATATGGTCGATTCATAGTGAGCTTGATTGATTGCATAGTGTCTCTGGTTTGTTGCCTCCTTTGCTTTCTCTCTCACCACATTTTTTCCCTTTTCCTTCTGGGAAAAACCACCCTTTCTCCTCATTCATTCCATTTGCATACACCAAACATCAATATCAGTCATGTCTCACTTTCTCCCCCCCATCCATTCAATATGTATGATCACTTCACTTGATGCTTCTGAGGTGGTGGCTAACTAAACATTCCTAAGAGAAACATTGAGTTTACTTAAGTTCCTGGCGCCGTTAGCCTAAAAATTTTTAGACTAATTAAAACACATTATAACATTCAAAATTAATCTAACATCTAGTCTCTAAAAGGTAAAATAAAAATTTCTTATTTTCAAGTCAAACCTTACCGTTTGAAACATATGCAAAACAAGTTACCAACCAACAATCAATCTTAATATCAAAACCTAATATATCATATTCGTGCATATTTTACAATATGCTTCTATAAGAAATGAACATTCATTCACGTTGTTCACAAATTTTCTTTGAATAAAGTAATCATATTATATCATTATCTAGATACCTCTTGTCCCTAGACAATTATTTTCTTCCTTCCTCATTAAAACCTATTCCTAGAAAGCATACCAACTATTAGCAACCATAGTATATTTTAAAAAATATAATCTTGAGTACCCAGTTATGAAATAACCAATCATCCATAAGTGAATTAAATCACATCTTCACAAAATGTATATTTTGCACAGCCAATCAAGAAATTACCCATCATTTCATCAAAATAATATAACAAGACTTAATGCATCTCAATATAAAAAATTCTGCCAAGGGAGGGTCATGACACTAATTATGCATCATGGAAAAACAAAGTAAGATCTATATTGATAGTAGAAAAGGTTTGGGAGATAGTTAAAGGAGAAAAATCTAAACCTACTGAAGATGCAAGAGAAATTTAGAAATATGAAGAAGATGAAGCTAAATCTCTAATGATAATAACTTTTGCTATTACAAATGAAATTCAGCCATATATTAGTTTAGTAGGAACATCCACAGAAGCATGGAACACTCTATCCAAAATATTTGAAGGAAAGAATAAAACTACCATCTCGAATCTTCAAACTTTGTTACATTATCTAAAGGTTAACAGTGGAGAAAGTATAAAGTTGTTTCTAAGGAAAGTATTATATATAAAGGGAAAGTTATTAACCTTAGGTGAAACAATAGAAGATAAATTTTTGGTTCAAGTAGTTTTGAGAGCACTTCCTAAAAGTTATAAGTACTTAGTTACCTCTTTACAAATTTTGGGTAAAGATACACCATTTTATGAATTGGTTAATATAGAAGTGGTGAATTCAGCTAGAGATGAAATGACTAATAATGCATTAGTCTCAAAAGATAATAAAAAAGGAAATGTTGCTTCTATCTCAAGAGATAAACCAAAGTGGAATGATCGATATTGTCAAATTTGTAAGAGAAGAGGTCATAGTACAAGTTATTGCAGATTTAATCCAAGGAATCAATCTCAAGGGAACCAAATGAATCAACCAAATAGATTGTTTCAACCAAGACCATATTCAAACCAATATAGATCATCTCAACCATAGTTTTAGCAACAATAAAATCCTCTTCAACTATAGTATAGAGAAGGAAATCAAAAGGGTAACTTAGTCCAAGAAATATAGGAATTAGAAGAGATTACAAAAGAACGTGAGGCCAAAGCACTTTCAGTCATGCTTTATGAAGATACTAATCATTTGCTTGATCAGAATACATACCGAGAAGAGAATGAAGAAGGGCATGAGTTCCAGCAAGAGAATAAAGATCCATATTGAAGACTAAAATCTTCAATAACCAAATAATGTAATATGGAGGGGTTTTGGAGTATACTACATTATTTGGTACATGTCCTAGATTAGGATTTACTTTATGTAATGTAATAAATTCACATATGTGCATAATATTCAATAATGTAAATGTGCATAATTGTCCATGTGCACATGAGTCCATAGAATAGGGAGACGAAGAGTCTAGAAGTGTGAAGGCCAAGAGTGCTCCATATGAAGAGTCATTACATTATATATGCATAGTAATGTGAGGATGTAAAGTGACGTGATTGTAATAACATTACTTGATACTTTCAGAGCTATGACACCATTTCTATGAGCTTTTTTTTATGCCATATTTAGGAGTATATATTAGAGTTATGTCTCTATTTCAAACTTGCATAATATTGCCATTATCATATACATTGGTTTAGTACTTTATTTGATATCTTTTGGATTGTTTATATTATGTAATAAGCTTCAAAATCTATCAATTTTTCCTTCCATTTTTACCTTCGAGAAAGCTCTCCCTAATACCTCTACAAGTATAATAAATAGATAAGGAGATATTGGATCACCTTGTTAGAATCCATAATAAGTAACTAGCAAGAGGACCATTGCTTAAAATAGAATATTTTACAATGTTATAACAATATTTAATCCATTCACACCAAATTTAATCAAACCCAAACCTTTTGAGAATATCATATAGGAAACTCCAGAAAACCCTAATATATGATTTTTTCATATCTAGTTTCATAAACACACTTGGTTTTTTTAATGGAATATAGAGAATGTATGGACTCCTATGCAATGATTGTACCATAAAAAAAATTTACCTCAAACAAAACCACATTGTTCCTATAAGATATCACAATCTAGAATGCCCTTCAAATATTTTTATTATTAATTTTGAAATGTTCTTATAAATCTCATTGTAAAGGCTTATTGGATGAAAAGTATCAAAATAGTTTGTTTCACCTTTCTTGGATCCCAACATAATAAAAATATCATTGATATCACTCATTATAGCCTTACTTTTTCAAGCCTCTTCAATTGCAACTAACATATCACTCTTCAATATGTCCCAAAATGTTTAAAAGTAATTTATAAGAAATCCATGGGGCCAATGCCTTGCTAGGATGGAAAGAGAAAATTTCTTCATGTAGCTCCTCCATGGATATCTTTTTTTATCAAGATTTCATTTTATCCCAATGTGATAGTTGATGGAATATTTTACAAAATCTTATCTTGTGCCTCCTTATCTTGCCTAATTTCTAACAAAATATTTTTAAAATAATTAATTTCTTTCTTCATTATATCTTCTCCATCCTCAATATTTCTTCCATTTGGATTTAAAATATTTTTGATGTGACAAAAAATAAATTTTGCTTCTATTGTAGCATGAATTTGTTTTGTAATTTTATCTCATTCTTTGAGCCATTTCTCCTTAGATTTTTGGAACTAATATGACTCCTTTTTCAATGTATTATGATAATTAAAAAGTAATTATTTTTATTTCATATAAAAATCTTGATCCATTACATTAGTTTCTACTATCTCTTGTAAATTTTTGAACTCAAATTCAAGTTCTTTCTTTTCTTTAAAAATATTATAAAAATATTTGGCATTCAAAATATTTATTTGCTTCTTTAAATATTTCATCTTTTGAATAAACCTGTATAGATATGATCCTTCAAATTTTACTTCATCCCACATAACATAACCATATGGAAGAAATTGGGATATTTAAGCCACATAGATTAGAAACAAAATGGCTTTGGATGACAATTATTGGGTAAATCATAAGTCAAAAGAATGGGTTTGTGATTTGATCCTACTTGCAATAAAATATATAAAGAGATTGTATACTTTTTTTGCAACCATGTGTTGGATAACAATAATCTATCCAATATTTCTACTATATGAGTTTGTCCAATGCATCTATTATCCCATGCATATTGAAAACTCAAAGGAATAACCTCCCAAAGACCATTTGAATTGATAAATGAAGCAAAATCTTGAATTGATTTATCCCATCTTGTAGCACTACCCTTCTTTTTTGAAGGATATAGAATAGTGTTGAAATCACCCCAATAATACATAGATCATAATTATGAATCATCATTGTCTTTGATAAAAAATATAATAAGGTCCTTCCAACCAATTTCACAAGTGATGTACTTGGAGCATATACATTTATAACCCCAAATTTGGTGTTTTCCTCTTTCCTAAAAAATAGATTGGCAACCCAATTAATTTTTTATTTTAACAATTTCCAATCCCATTTGTGTTTGTATTTTATTGTTGCAATATCACCTGAAGATCTTGTAGATGAAATCGCTAGATAATCACCCTTCCTCCAAATATTTTTTAAACCATCCTTATATTCCTCACTATTTAATTTTTTTATTTTATTAATATAAACTTAGGACTATAACAACCTATTAATTTCTTATTAATTCTTTTTTTAGGGGTCTTTTTTCATACCCCAAATATTTCATTATAGCATTCTCATCATCACTTTTTATTTTATTAGTGGGCTTAGCCCCACTTCTTGTTAATAAGTATGTTATTTTTATTTGTCTTCCCAAATTGATATCCAGTTGAGTTTCCTTTTCTTTTTACTCATGCTTTGATGGCTTTCCTCTCCTTTTTTCATTCTCACCAATGCCCTCATCTTTCTCAATATATTTTATTTTTCCATATTTTTTATAATGATACTTATCTTCTAAATATTTTTGTTGCCCTAAAGAATATAAAATGCAAGGAATAGCCTCATAAATACTTTTTGCTATTTGTTTCCCCAAAAACCATAAGGTGCATGAATGATCCTTCATAATTATTACTTTCTTATGCTACCTTGGACACCTTAAATTTCCTTGGATATCCACTACACCAAAAAGGGTCTTTAAGGGTGGTTATTCACCAGCCATCTATGAGGGCATCATAAACAATTTATGTCATACGATGGCGGTTAAAAACCACCTCAAAAAATTGCTCTCTTAGACCCTAAGAACCGCCCTCTTAGACTCTAAGAGGATGGTTTAAAACCGCTCTCTTAGGGCCTCACATTAAAAAATATATCTGAGGAACATTAATCTGAGTGACTCTAGATGAGACCTGCTTTATAGTTTATTGACTCCATTACTTCTACTCAGATGAATAGATTTTCCCTTTGGCACAAAACTAAAAGAAACTTCAAAACAATTCCAACAACATTGAATATTAAGACTTGTTGAGGTGCTAGAAGATATCAAAACATGATAGAAACCAAAGAGGGTTGCAAAGAATACATTAGAAGGCATGCCTACATAAAAAGTTAAAAAATGCAATGCACTTTATAAAAGAACATTATGGAAATCCACTTATTACTTGCACTCTGAAAACATAGAATAAACTTCCTCTATCTACAATTGGAAGTGAACTCTTTATATTTCACTGTTATATTGGAAACCATTAAAAACTAGCTATAAAATAGAACCCATAATTCCAAGTCAAAATAAATATCACCTTGGGAGAAATTTATGGTTAGCTTCTAAGCCTAATTTAAGTTCAAGGGTCCAATGAGAATGTTCTAAAAATTTGGATACTGAATTTATCCACCAAAACTTGTAACAACTTAGGTCACACATCAAAAAAAATTGCACCAGATAGAGAAAATAGCAAATTGTTGCAAGAGAAATATGAACCAAACATTTCCAAGATAACACAATGAAGAAAGTATGAGATTTTTCATCATATTAGATTTTCAGCATTCCAATAGTTAGAAGACCACAAAACATTGCAATCTCAATATCCTCTTTGTATGTTGAGCATACCACTCTTTCTTGCAAGTTTAGCATCATGGGTTAATTAACTAATTATAGTTAAAAGCCCAAAAATGGCATAATAACTTCAGATGGACTAACTAAAGCCAACTACCCAATGGAGGTTATAAACCATTGCAACTAAAACTAGTACTCAATATCACAACTATGCACAAAAGCTAGAAAGGTAAACAAAACTTTTCAACCATTTTGTCTCTAGTGTGAAACTGCCATTTGAGGAAGTGATAAAATCTCCATCATTTTCAAACTAAACTTGGTTTTTTTCCTCATATTGATCTACTTGTTATACAATTGATAATAGCTAGTTCTTCGCTTTCTGTGCTTCATATTCCATCTCTAATGCATCTTCAAAATGTTCATCATCAATTTGAAGCTAAGAGGATGAAAAATCAAAGGCAAAAGTATTAAAATACACTAAACTCAAGTTTCAAATCTCAAGATAATAAAAAAATACAATTTCATGGAAAACCCCAAAATAGTTAAGAACCTTTAAATATTTAACTTTGTAATAATTTATACAAACCTCTAAAATATTCTTAGGTAAGCTATGTTCCACACCATTTGAATAACCTATAGGATTAGCCATGTCCTCTTCATCATATTCCCATTCGCCTTCACCATCTTGCTCTGATTTGCATAATATTTACACAGAGTTTAAAATCCAATCAAGCATACTAAAAAATTAGAAATTAAAAAATTTGCAAAGTCATGGTATAGATTACATGCAAGTAGATTCTGATTGACCATATCCTCAACACTGAAAATCCAATCACCTTCTCCCTCTAGCTCTAAAATTCAACAAAAGAAAGAGGATCATGTAAGTTAAACCAATCTAATTCACTATTTTAATGATCAAGAAACAAGTAAGAATTAAGATAGATCCAAAGCAGGTGCAACAAACCTCCCTCTAGTTCTGGATTTAATTCTGCACAGGTGCACAACACTCTAAAGAGATCATCCACTGGTATAAAGTTATTTTGTCAAGAAATTTAATTTTAAAGACTAAGAATACATTTTTAAAATAAAGAATTTCCAAGAAAACCTGCTTCAAAAGTTACCAGATGATAAAACTTAAAAGGTTAGACCAATAGTTTCAAAACCTCTGCTATATTATGTCCAATGTTTCCATAGGTACACGTATTCCATGGCTTCCATTGAATTCCTTATGTTAATATGCTTAAATTTCTTAACTACTCACTTTCCTTGCATTTCACCTGCACACAACCCAGATATAATCATTATACACTGCATTTTGTGTCTTTTCCTAATTTCAAGAATTAAGCTTCTCATTGTATAAAATATCTTAGTTACAAATCCATTTAGAGGTATTATTAGATTACCTGCAATGATCCATTCTACAAAACATCTAGAGATCTTTTAAAAGCTTTAAGGTGAATCAATGCTAGGAAATAAAATGCAAGCAATGTACAGATTGAGCTCCCCACCAAAGAAACAAAAATGTTGAATCCAACAACAAATGATGCAAGTATTGCATGCATAACAACAAAACCTACAAGAAGAATTTTGAAACCAATTGTACTGCATGCAAGAAGAATTTTGAAACCAACTATTTTGATATAAATAAATAGGTTTTCTTGAATCCACTGGACAAAAATCACTAGGGTTTCTTGAATCTCCTTCATCCAAACAAGTAGAATTTCTTGAAATCGCTCAGTATAGATGACTAGGGTTTCCAGATGGTATTTTAAATCTTGTCACGATCTATGAAAACATAAGTATTTTTCTCTTCTTTTTTTCCTTTTTTTTGACAAAGAGGGTTTGGTATACAAAGACATACTTAAACACCCATAAAGTCAAACCACTCACTTCCACAACTCACTACGGGGGTACCAAGCAACATCGTTGGCTAGAGTTGAAGTTTCAAAACCAAGACTTCGATGATTTATTTTCTAAAAAAATTACTTTGTGATGGGAAATAAATAAATTGGTATTTGTTGCTTGCATTTGCAATCATAAATATCAAAGACTACAATGGTATTGCTCATGAACCTGTTCCTCCTCTATGCATAGTTCCTCTAGAAATACCACATCCTCCTCATCTATCGCCATTCAAACCACCATCGTGACTGCCCCAAAAACCACCTCTACAAAAACCACCACCTTTGCCTCTTCTACAAAATGAAGTTCTTTATCAAATACTCCAATGACATATCCAGAGCGTTGTTAGCCATGTTTGTAAGACTCTACCTTTTGCCCTGTCAATTGAGCGAAATACCCTCTTTCACCATAATTTTTCTCTCTTTTTTCTCAACACCAAAAAATTAGAAAAATCCAACAAGAAATTCCACAAGGGAATGATGTAGATCTTTGAGTTGGAACTATGGTCTACCTTTATTGAAACCCTAAACCCTAGCTAATAACCCTAGATGTATTTTTTGAGAGCTTCAAGAGCCGAATGCAATAGAATGGAATGGGAACTATAATAATAGAGAAAATCTTGAGAAGTCTAAAATAGTAGATAGAAAGAAGCTAGAAGTCATCCACCACCCAAAGGAATTTAGAAACACAATATTTTCTAGGGGTACCAAGTGTTTCCCACGCATCCTTTCCAAGAGAAGACATTACAACCATGCATGTCCTTTAATTTTTCTTGCACATATCCTTTAATTTTTTTCAAAGTGAGATGGGCTAAGAGGATGATTTTAAACCACCCTCTGAGGGCTAAGAGTAAGAGGATGGTTTAAAATTACCCTCTTAGCCGTAAGAGGGTGGTTTAAAATCACCCTCTTAGGGTGATACTAAGAGGGTGGTTTAAAATCACCCTCTTAGGGTGATACTAAGAGGGTGGTTTTAAATCGTCCTCTTAGAATATATTAGGGTAATTTTTTACCGCTTTATTTTAGTTATCTTTAAAATCCTTTTTTGGTGTAGTGATCCTTCATATGATTTTATTTATTAGGTTGCTCTTGAAACCTAAAGTGTAGAATACCCTTTGCACTACTCTTATTTTTATTGCAAGGAGAAGATTTTATACTACTTAAGGAAAATGAAGATGATTTACATTGATTAACCTTGACCTCCTTCACCTCATTTGATTAAAAATTTACCCCTCCATCTCCCTTCACACCTTTAAATACTATACATAAACTTGTGAATTCTACTTCCTCATCCCTTGTTTTATATTTTTCTTGTAATGGTTTATTTGAGTGAACATTAATGACCTTTGTCATTTAATGATTAAGAGGATTTTTTTTCCACTTTATTAAGAGTGGATAGTCCTTGATTTGAACCATCATCTCCTATGATATGATCTCCTTGTTTCATATTGAAGTTTATCTCATGCTTAAAATTTTCCATCTCTTTCTCCATCATTTTTACTTTGTAATTTCTTGCCATATGTCTAGTTTCTTGACATTTGTGACATCAAAATGCAATATTTTCATAATCCACTTGTTGGTTCTATTCTCTTAGTTCATATTTAATCCTAATAAATTGTGATAAATATTTTGAAATATCCATGCCAACACATATTTGAGTAAATACAACATGTCTTCTCTCCTTAGTGGTTGGTATCTCGTAGATGAACTTACCTAGAGTATGACCAATATTATTTAAAATCTCCTTATTGATGAGTTGATAAGGATGTTTAAAATCCTAATCCATTTCGAAATACTTTTAATAGTCTTTGTAACAACCCTTATTGGCATGATTTATCCTTGATAATGAGCTATGTATTGATGTATGGATATTTAATACATGGTTTTGTTCATTGCTATCAATAAGTAGTCATTTTATATGCTTTAGTTCAAGTATTGGAATGCGGTACTACTAATATATATATTGTGGTTGCAGGACTAGGGGCTCTCACAAGTGGTTTAGTATGGATAACCACCTGAGTTGAGAGAAAGTTTTGGGAAATTATGGTGATGACTCATTCATCGACAACTCAAGGTAATAAAGTACCCTTCATGTAGGTGCATTGCATTTGTGCTTATTGAATGTTCACACCATTGGACCAAGAAGTTGCTTGTGCAATGAGTCTCCTTAATAGGATGGTGGTAGCAATAGACTATCTTAAATAAAATAGCCACCTACTTAAGGATAAAACAATGGTGTGTAATATTATGTTTTTGAATGGCATATATGCTTGTGTGTGTGGTAAGCATAGAACCAATTAGCTAAAGGAGTACTAATACACTTGGCATTATTAATACTTGGAAACATTAATATCAAGATTAATAATTAATACTAATCATTAATATTAATAAAGATTGCAATAACTATTTAATATAAATATTTAAGGAAATTAAAAGGGTTTGTAAATCTTGGTAAACCTTTATAAATATAAATCAACATGCTTTGGTGGGCGGCCTATTTTCAAGAAAGAAAAGGTAGAATTTTAATGAACGTCTTCTTATAAAAATGTTTGTGCATTATCTTGGCCATGTAAGGAGATCGTGCCTTGGTTATTTTAATAATAATGGATTGATATGGAAAAGGGTTGTGGGTTGTTGGAGAAAACAAGAGCTCAGATCAGAAAATAAAGAAAGGAAGGTGGTGCTACTCTAGATTGAATGACATATTAGAGGATTTGGCTAAGGTAGTACCTTCCAAGCATAGCTATGCTTTGCTTTAGTTTATATTTTATTATTTCCATGTTATATTAGTTTTAGCTTCATATTTGATTGCTTTTTTTTCTTCATATGGTATACCCGGTTATGCTAGCATTTAGCTTTTCTTTGTACATACACAAGTATGGTATTCTTCTATTTATGTTTCTTCATGTTTCCACCCCTGTGATGTCTAGGCATCGCCTAGAATAGTGGGTTGGATACGTCTCCCTAGACCAACACATCGGTTATTCATTCTCTATTATGCTCACCCATATTGAGTGGCTTTCTATTGGGTTTTCAAAGGTTTATGGTATCCTTGTTATGTTGCAGTTCAAACAGCCTTGCTAGTGCTAAGCTTCTTTAACCTAAGCATCATTTGGAGTCTCATCTGGATAAATGTGTAGAATCTCCTTTAGTTGGCTTGTATTGTTTGGTTATCTGGTTGACCAGTATAGATACCTAGGTGGCACTTGTGCGATTTGATATCTTAATCCAACAACTCCATATTTACTTGGTTTTGGGTGTTAAAGGTATTTGTTCTATTTAGTATTGAATATTGTTTTTGGTTTCAATGTTCTTCATTATTTTAAAGAATATTTTTAATTATTTAGAGCTCATGAATCCTAAATAATAAAGTAATCATTAAGGTTGTTTAATTATTAATGTAATATGGTAGCTTATGATATATGAGAGTTAGTTTAAAATATTGGAATGAAACCTTTGTAAGTCGCAAGAGCTTTTGATGGAATCTTATGTGTTCCTTCCTCTTTTAAAGAAAATAAAATTTTGGCAAAGGTTCTTTAGTATTATTCTCTTAGGAAATATGTGACTTGTATTTAAATGTATTTAAATTATTGGATATGGATGGATGTATTTAATTTAAAAATAAAGGTAGAAAGATAGTTTGTTCTTGCCTTTGTTTTGAGAACAATTATAATGGTTCCTAAGACTTGTGTAGGTAAAGGGGCCATTATAGAGATAAGTATGGGATTCTCTCCTTGATTTTTTGTGTTTTAAATTGGGAAATACTCTTGGTCTAGAAGTAATATTATAATGGTTCTCCAAGACTTGAGTAGTTAGGAAAACCATTATAGAGAGAAGTATGGGATTCTCTCCTTGGTTGCCATTTAAAAATGTAATGTGCATGTTTGGTTTGCAATTGCATAGCATGTAATAATAAATAGAGAAATTTGGGATCTTCTCTAGTTTATTTCCTTTTAAAAGTATTGTGCATGGATGTTTGCAAATACAATTAGCATGTTAGATTGCATTGCATAAATGAGTTGTCCTGATCCCTAAATATTCCTCAAGTTGGTGGGTAACTCCTTACATGAAGAAGGTCATTAGAGGAAGGTGGTACAAAGGCCATTTAGGTGGAATGGCATTATTGTATCTTGGATCAAAAAATGGTTTTGCAAATGAGAATTTTATTTTGTAAATTTTGAAGAAAACTTTAGTGATACTTCAATGTTTAGTAGTTTTGTATTGAGCAATAGTGAAAAGAAGGAAATGGAATATTTGGTATTATGCTAGTTCTCTTGCTTAGTGATTTATTTGTGGCTATAAACATGTGATATTGTGATGAAATTTTAATGTTCTCTAAGTGGAAATTGATAGCATTATGAATAATGATTTTGGTGATCTATTGAAATGCTTCTTTATGTAATCTCTTTAATAGCCAAATATAGTATGGAGTTATTATAAATGTGTTAGCCTTAGATGAAGCTTATATTTATTTGAGACACATGTGAATGTGATGCTATAGTTTAAGCATTTGAGTTTAAAAGCATTTTGTTTTGGTATTGCTTTCTTGGGTTGAACCTAGATCTTCTTTTAGGACCTAAGTTAAAGTATTTAGCCCAATAATAGGAGTTGTGAGAATGCAATAACCAGGTATAAGAGAGTCATTATAAGAAGTTACGAGAATGCAATAGCTAAGTTCTATCAAGTCTAGAAGGAGTTGCAAGAATACAATAGCCAGATACTTGTCAAATAATACACCTTTAACAGTGAGGATCGGGTGTTCCCATGTCTACAAGGCTATAGGAATCATTCACAAGATACTAGTTGTGGTACCTTGAACGTGTAGGTTCAGGTGACCATGTTCATTACCTATGGAGAGGTAATGACCTTAGTTAGCCCATGGAGGTGAGGTAACTAATAACCAAGACCCTATGCCTTATTAAACCATTTCTATGAATTTAGGATAGGATTAAGGAATAGGTATTCCCCTTTAAGTGTTATAGATATTAAAGGATAATTCCTACATTATGGTCACATTGTCCTATGCCGATGAGGGTATGGGAAAGGTGGGGATACCATTTTGGTATCCTTCTAGATGAGAAGGTTTTGCAAGGCGAACCCCAGAAACCACAATATTTGGCCATTTATGTCCACTAAGTGTCATTTGTAGTGACTTAAACTCAAATGTGGTGAAGCCTTGAATGTTGAATAAAAATATGTTGGATCTCTTGTGAACCCTATTTGTATATATATATATATATATATATATATATATATATATATATATATATATATATATCTTGGGTTGGTAGATTTGGGTTGTTACAGTCTCTATATCAACAAAAATTCTCACTCCATGGTCTTAAATATAATATATCTTTGCCCTAAATCTAAGGGCATCCATCCATTATTTTATCCCTTATTTTTGAACTAGATAAGATAATGAGGAAAAATCCTTTTGGAAGAAAATTGACTTGTAAAATCACATGAGTCACTTTTACACATTTATGCAACAGAAAAATAGCATTCCTAAAAATACTTTTAGAGTGAAAATCTAAGTCTTTTTTCCATTTATATCAACCATAAAAATAACATTCCATGCTCATATAGAGGACGATAAAATTGTATTATTGAAGAATTAAAGCAGCCTTCACAATACCAAAACTCCACCTCTATTGTCTATGCACTACATCTTAGTAGAGTAATATTTTAAAAACTTTGCATTATCATAGACTAATTTACTAGATTTGGAATGTTAGTTTCCTTCTTTAAGCATAAGTGCAACCACAAGAACTATAATAAATAGTTTAGGGGTTTAAAAAAGTTGAAAGTTTCAATCCATACTTTGTCTTATAATCCAACCAACAACTAACAACTCAAGTAATCCATTCATACATGACGTCCATCTAATGTCATCTTCTTTAGCTTTTGCATACAAAAATTATACTCGGTTCACAAAATCATAGTTCTCTTCATCAAATCTAGACTATTAGTTTTCTCCAATGTATTGATCTATAAAAATATTGAAAAAGATCATGCATCCATGAAATTAAATACAAGATCAAAATATAGCAAATCAAGATGTAACCATAAATATGAAAATTGAAATAAAATAAAATGATAGACAGTATCCTTTATATTAATAATTTTTTATTCTTTTCCAAGAAGGTTACAAATAATATACCCTTTGGGGGATTACTACCAATATCGATACCATTGATTACAAATGAAATAATTCAAATGTACTACGTAGGATATTTTCACATCCACAAAATGATTTGAAATAGCTTTTCAAGATTACCACAATGGATGATGATGACATATGAATCTTTATGTTATTTCTTTCTCCTAGATACCTATGATCTGCACACAAGAAGATTAAATACCATTAAAATTAAATGTAGAGTCTTTCAATATAAGGCTTGTATTAATAGCAAATAAAATGATAAAGAAATTGAAATAAGATGAATGCATGTGTGAAAATGAGATCTATCTATGCTAAATAGTAACTAGAAATGTTGCTAAAGCTTAACAAAAGAAGGAAAACAAGAAACAAATCTCTACCTAGGAGATCATATTTGTACAAGATAATTGTACCTGTGGGTCACCTTTGAGAGAGATGCTCGTACCTATTAGATTTCTCTCATAGAAATGTCTGCTAACTTGTGATTGATTCTCATGTGACCAATGTAAGGTGACATTGGATTCGATCTATAGATTGCTCGACAAATTGGTGCGTTCATGGAGAACATCTTAGGGAATAAAATTCAACATTAAAATGAGGATGTTAGATTGCATAAAGAGAATGGATGCAATATTCAACCTTCAAAATGATCCATTGGCATGCTTTCAATGGAGAAAATAATGCAAAAAGGGTTGGAAGCTTCGTGGTTGAGATTCGATAGCACTTTGTTGCTTGAAAATGAAAACTCTTATTTTTTTGTGTGTGAAGGTTGGGTGCCATTATATAGACTTCCAAAAGGGATTCCAATATTGCATGGGAATCCAATAAGTGGTTAGATCCAAGAAAGGTAACTACTCATTCTTGAAACTTCCTAGTAACTAACTTTGTATGCCATTATGCTTAGTTGGCTCATGTAACCGCTTTAACCATGGCACAGAATTCTAGATCTCTTTTTCTTGAATTTTTTTATAACACGACCATATCGAGGTGAGATAGCCTTGACTGGAGGTTGTCTCATGGTAATATGGTCTCTGGAGGCCATCCTTTGGTGGGACGGTCCTAGATGCTTCCTCCATGTCTAAGTGGTGAAAACCACTATTGAGACCTAGGGCTACCCAATGCAGGTTATATGGCCTAAAATGGGTCCATATAGGTAGTCTCCTCAACATGACATATTTTAGGTGTCTACAAATGTCCCTTTTTAGGATGTGTTGTGTGAAAGAACAACGTAGAAAAAAAATAGATGATTTGTAGTCAAATTGAGGGTTGGCAGTGTTCATTGATACGATCAATGTTATATACATCAATCATGGAAAGAGCATATATTTTTTTATCATTGCTTCCAACACTTTTATGGACTTTATTTTAGGTAAAATTTTTATTCAAGGGTAGATTTTCTACGTCAAATGACTTTAGGAATACCTGATATTGGAAATCTTAAACATTCTGAGTAGATTTTCTATGTTCTGGGTTTCAAACCTACCAAGTGTTTGTTGAATTTTTTGTTGGAAATATTGAGTATATTGAGTTGTCATTGATGTCAAAGGGTACATGAGGAAGAAATATTTTGATGTCAAAAGTGTATGGTTGTCAAGGCAAAAATATTCCCCATGGTTTTGACAGCAAGCAATGAGCAAACATTTAAGGCAAAAGAAGTTATTTTTATAAGAGTAGGGTTATAATATTTAAATGTCAAATTTAAATATTATGAAGAAAGACAAAAGTTTAAAAGGCTTGAGATTAAATATTGCAAGAAAAGGACAAGGTTTTATTTGCTTAAAAAATATTTAAATACCACAAAGGGATGCAAAAGGTTAAAAGCTATTTTTATAATATTTTTTAAATATTATAATATAAACAAGTGTAAGGTTAAAAGGCACCAATGTAAAATAAAAAAATAAAAAAAAAAATACAGCACCGATGCTTCCAAGGAGTAATCAAAATGCATATTTAAATAAGGTGGAGATAATTCATTGTGCTAAGTTTGAGGAAAGTGTGCCAATCAAAATCCGTTTGTACAAAGTTTGCAGAGAGCAGAAGAAAAGAAATGGGAAGTGCGCACGTCATTTGAGGTAGAGCTGAAATCAAAGTTAAATAGAAAATAGCACGTTTGTAGTTCCATCTGGGTGGCTAGCCTAGACGACAGGTCATCCTTGTGCTAAGACATGGGCAAGAAGGAGGTCATGAGGTCAATTCACAACAGCTCTGTTTTGGTTAAAATTGTGGTCAAAGAAATTGTAGAAGTCATTGAAGAAGATATTCGCATGCTTTAATTTTTGTGTGGGCAGCTAGCTTAAGTGGTAGCCTAGATTGCACTAGGGCATTGGCAAGCAAGAGGTGGAAGGTTCAATTCGTGGTAGCTATGTGTTGGTAAGGGCAAAATTTTGATCAAATTTTATTTTAGGAGTTATAAGGTATGCATCGTATTTGATTATGTTAGGAAGACATAAGATGTGCTAAAATTAATTATATTTTGCATGTTGTTGGGAGTCATAAGGTATATAATGATTAATTGAAAATTGCATTTCAGATATTGTGTAAGGGAGTATAAAGTTAAATCTATTTTGTGCATTAGTAAAGGAGATATATGGTGTATGATGTTGAATTAAAATTAATCATTTGCACATTATGTTATTGGGTGTTATAAGATATTTTGGGGTGTATTGAAAATTATATTTGTGTATTGTGAAAGTAGGAGTTATAAGGTGTGATTATGGTTTCTTTTTTTATTGTATTATTGACATGATAGAAAAGAAAAAAATTGAGGGATTTTTTTCATTATTGAAAGCTTTATTTTGGAGACTAAAAAGGAGTTATAAAGAATTATTTTTAAGTCTTATTGTGCACATATTTTTTAGAAGGAATTAAATGTGGATGATTTGAAAAAGAGTTTTCCTAGCCATTTTTTGAAGTGGGACAAGAAAAGAAAATTATTTTGAAATAGGTTTTGAAGGCACATCATCATCAAGGCAGTTTTAGAGGTATGGTGATTTAATTCCTTCTTAAGGTGGTTGAGTTGTCATATGTTTGGATAAATAAGGATTGATTGAGTGTGGATTCCTTTGATATAAATTAAAAATAAAAGTGCAAGGGTTTGAAAGTAAATTTTATGTGCATTAGTGATTGATTGAAGTTGGGAGTAATTGTGAATTATTGTTGAATGAAATTGTAAATATATGTGCTAGGATTTGAGAACAAAGTTATGCATTATTGTTTAATGGATTTGAAAATGAACTTGCAAGGTTTATAGACCAATCTTGTAAAAAAAATCTATCCATTTATTTTGAGAGGATTTGGGAATGCATGTGCAAGTATAATAGATCAGATTTGTGAAGAAATTTTGCTCATCTTCATGATTGATTTTGGTTTAGATGAAAAAGGTAAACTTGTGCATTGTGATTGGTTTTTGAGTGAAGGTGCAAATCAACAATTACCAGGTCAGTTTTCAAGTGCTAGACTAGAGCTACCTTTAAAATAAAATAAATGTGATACATGTGAAAGTGACAGACTTAATGAATATGAAGAACATATTAAGCATTTTTTAGTGCATATCATTATCTATATGTTCAAGAGGTTAAACGAATTCTGGGTAGAATATGTCTAAACTGATTTAGTTGAAGAAAGCATATTGAAGATTAGATAAAGCACTTTATGAGATCATTATATATATGAACATTATCTGTATGCAATATTTGGGAAATATATGAGCATTGTTTGTATGCAAGATTTGGGAAATTTATGAGTAGGTTTGAGCAGAGTTGTGAGCAGGTTTTGGTGCAGAATTATGAGTAGATTTGAGCATAGTTAAGAGCAGTTTGTGGTGATAAAATTTAAGTAAGCCTAGTGTGTAGGCTTAGAGTATATTTAAGCAAGCCTTGTGTGTAGTCTTGAAGTAGATTTGAGCAGAGTTGATAGCAGGTTTTGATGAGCGGATTTGAGAAAGCCTAATGTATAGGCTTAAACCATATTTGTGCAGAGTTGATACCAGGTCTTGGTGAGCAGATTCGAGCAAGCCTATTATGTAGGCTTGGAGTAGAGTTGAGAAAGTCTTGGTGAGAAAATTTTAGCAAGCCTTGTGTGTAGTCTTGGAGTAGATTTGAGCAGGTTTTGGTGAGCAGATTTGAGCAAGCCTTTTGTGCAGGTTAGAGCAATTTTGAGAAGAATTTGGAGTTAACCATAGCAAAGGAGATAGGTGTCTCCTATGGATAGAGGTCCATGAACCAGAGTAAATGATATTGGTGTCTCATGTGGATAGAGGTCCATGAACCAGAGCAAAGAGGATTGGTGTATCCTATGGATAGAGGTCCACAAACTAAAGCAAAGAGGATTGGTATCTCCTATGGATAGAGGTCCATGAACTGGAGCAAAGGGTATTGGTGTCTCCTATGGATAGAGGTCCACAAACTAGAGCAAATGAGATCGGTGTTTCATGTGGATAGAGGTCCACGAATCAAAGCAAATGGGAGTGGTATCTCCTATGGATAGAGGTCCACAAATCATAGTAGAGGGGATTAGTTTCTATTATGGATAGAGGTCCACAAACCAGAGCAAATTAAATTGGTGTCTCCTGTTGATAGAGGTCCATGAACTTGAGCATAAGGGATTGGTGTCTCCTTTGGTTTGGTTCCCATAAACATTGTAATAGGAAATTGGTTCCAAAGAGATTTGTTGAGAAAATTTATAAGAAATAATTTCTCTGTGGATGTAGCCCACATTGGGTGAACCATGTTAAATTTATGTCTCTTATGTGTGTGATGATCTGTGCATTGTTTCATTATTGCAATTGATGATATTAGATAATACTGCTTTGGAAAGAAAGGTAAAAAGTTTTATTTTATATTGTTCACCCCCCTCTTAGAATAATATTGTTTTCTTCAATTGGTATCAAAGTAGGTTCCTTCATGAAATCCTAACAGCTTAAAGGTAGATCTTACATGAACACGAATGACACATCAAGAAGGATTTTCATCAAACAGAGCACCATTGTTTGATGCGACTAACTATGCTTTTTGGAGCATAATGATGAATACATTTTTGATGGCACAAGGATATGATACATGTTAATCGATTGAGGATGGGTTCACACCACCTACAACTCCTCCCACAAATGCAAGTGGTAAGAAACCATATGAAATTAATGCCAAGGCAATGAATGTTATTTTAAGTGGGTTATATGAATAAAAATTTGTGAAAGTCATGCACTACAGTTCAGTAAAAGAAATATGGGATAAGTTATAGAATACATATGAAGGAGATGACAAGGTCAAAATGGCAAAACTTCAAACATACAAGAGGAAGTTTGAAGAACTGAAGATGAAAGATGAGAAAAAAATTGCTAGGTATCTACATCATGTTGATGAGGTTGTCAACACTATTCATGGATTTGGAGAAAATATTGAGGAATCTACTATTGTTCAAAAAAAATTGAGGTCACTCTCTATGAGGTATGATGCAAAGGTTTTAGCAATAGAAGAAATGGAGGATCTTAAAACTTTAGGTATGTATGAGCTACATTGAATACTCACAGCCTATGATATGAGGACAGAAAAAGAACAAACATCCAAACGAGAGGCAACATTCAAAGCTTCAGAGAAGGCAAAAGATAAAGTACTAGAATCAAGTGATGAATAAAGCAATGAAGAGGAGGCTAAATTCATCAAAAAAAATAAGAAGGGTCTAAGAAAACATAGAAATATGTAGACTGTGAAATGCTTTAGTTGTGGCAACATTGGTCATTATGCAGCTAATTATTCACAAGCGTAAAATAGTAGCAGTGAAGAGGAAAAGGAATACAAGAAAAAGAAATAAAGACAATTCTATCATGAAAATAAAAATAGGCTTGGTCAAGGCAAGCATGATAAGAAGACTTTTCAAAGGCAGAAGAAAGGTTTTTATGTTGAAGAAGCAAGTAGTGCTTCCAGTGATAGTGATGAAAGCCTCTCAGATAGTGAAAAAGAAGAGATTCTATTTTTGGCCATAGAAGAGAAAGAAGATGCTCCTGTTATTGAATACCAAGAAGAAGAGAGTTTTAGAATATGAAAATGAAGCCACATTTGACATAATGGAGGAACTTATTGTTGCTCTTGAAGAATTGAGGAGGGTTAGAAAGAAAAATTTAGAATTGAAGGTTCAAGTTCAAGAAGATGGAAAAACAAAGGTAAAACTTCTACAAGATCCACTAACTTAAAATTTAAGGTTGAAGAGGCAAGGAGAATTAAAGAAGGTATGGCTGAAAAATTAAAGGCAAAAGAGCTAGAATGTGAAAGACTAGAACATGAAGTTGTCACTCTAAGGAAAGGACTTAAAAAATTTAATAATAAGATATATCATTTTAGGAAAAGCTCAAAAGATTTGAATGATATTATCAAAGCACAAATATATCCATTTATGAAGGCTAGACTTGGTTTTGAGGAATATCAAGAAGGTCAAGAGAAAGAAAATGGGGATTCAAGCTCAAAATAAATAGAAGCATCAAAGAAAATGTTTGAAGAAGAATCTAAGACCTGTACTAATGAATTGAGAAGTGGAAACATCAATGAGGAAGAAATAAAAGAAACATCAACGAATAGGGACCAGCTGGTAGAACCTTGAAGGTTCTAGCTTTTAATAAATGAGAAATAAATAACATTAAATTAAAGAATCACTTTTGAGTCAGAATCACTTTTGCATTGGTATGGGGGATCCCTCCAATGGATTTAATATATGTTTTAATATTTTATTCATTGATGCCTTCGAATGATAGAATTGTACAATACTTTATACCCATTCTAGGGTTGTGAGTGAAAAGACACAATGCTAAACCTAACCCTAATATTATAATATAATAATTAATTTATAATTAATTATTATATTATTTATTATTCTAACCATAAAATATGAAATATATATTATTATTAATAAATAGGGTTAGGATATAGGATCCTAACAAGCCACCCCTCCAAAAAAATAGTTGTATCCTCAAAGTAAGAATGAAGGAATGTTTACAAAAATCATCGCAATAATTGGTAGCAAAAATCATCAAAAAAAAGTTGCTCGTAAAATTTGACAAAATTTATTGGGCAAAAATTATTGTTTGTGGGTTCTGATTGTAGCCTTTGTGAATGACATGTCTCCCTTCTGTAAAAACTTTGGAAACTATTCAGAAAGATTTTCATTAAGTCCTTGTTTTTGACACATTTTTAGGGTATCGGCGTGCGTAAACACACTATGATTGCATTATTCTTCTGAAAAAAAATTAGTAAACCTAATCAACATTCTGTATTTTTCTTTATTGCTCATTTTGGTTTGGATGAAAGAGTAAAAGGTAATACATATGTATTTATGTTGTTGAAGTTGATCTTTGACATGATCGAATTGATGCTAATAACACAGCACTTTGCAATTGAGATGTTTTAATCACCTTTTCAATAAGTACTTATATTGTGGAATTATGCAACTCTTGAGCGTTTTATTTTTAGTTTTGAAATGAAATTAATTCCTTATATATAGGAACTATGGGTTTTCCAGCATTAATGGATCCGTTAGGTCAAAGTGGACAATCAACTGCTGATTTGCAGGAGAAGATTTACCAAAAGGTAAAATTCTTATTATCTGTTTTCCCTGTAAGTTTTATAGTTTTCAGCATTGCAAACCTTATTTTGTTGTATGATGTAAATATGTCATCTCAAAGCAAATACATCACGTAGTAACGTTTCTAAGAAACTCCTGAATGATTATTGTCATATTTATCCATGATTGACAAATTGAATATTTATTGGCACCTTTCTTCACTGAACTATATTGGACCCACCATTTTCACACAACTTGATATGCATACCTCGAACCCAAAAAACTTGTATCCGCCTGGAGTTTAATTTACTAGAGTTTCCTCTGGAGTGTATACATACGTTTTAGTTCCCTACCATTTGTTGGTTTTAGAATATTAAGCTATTGTGACTCACACTATTGCATGCTCATTGAGTTTATGCTAGTGTAATGGTGCTTGATTTTAATATCCCCTTTGCACGTTCACTATCCACTCTGAATAACTCAAGTTTTGTGTTATAAAGTGTTAGCCACTTGGTTTTGTTTGAAGAATCCCCCATTGTTATTGAGTTACTTCGTTGTATCACACATCTGCACAAAATGATGCACACGCACGGGAGGAATGCCACACCACACGAAGACAACAATAATGCATATGACTAAATGCTACTTTTTTTTTTTTAAATCTAGAAGCTGAAGTTGGGTATAGTTTTCCAATGATGGAGGTATAATTCCAAAGAAACTATTAGAATGAACAGGTAGAATTTCCATAGAGGATGGAAGTTTTATGAATAGGTTTCACTGTCATAGAATCAAGAACATAAGCAAAAGTATAAATATCCCCTCTTATTTTTGTGAGTTTTAAACCAAATGGAGAGGAGCATGGATGCTGCCTAGTTTAGGTTTTGAGTCTTGCTCTTGGTGGACGTTCACTTTTTCCATCCAGTTCTAGTTTTTGCCTAATAGAGGTAAAAAATCCCTTATTTATAACTTGAATGCAGATGAGGGCTGCTTCATTTTTTCTAAAAGTGATATATAAAATGATAGATTGATCTTGGTAATTCGTATTTAAAGCTTGATCAAGTTTCAAATTGATTTTCTTTGTTTTTATTGATTTTTGTGAGAGCACTTTATTTCCCTTTTGTTTTTCTAGAAAGCTCCTAGGTTTCACTACATCATTCAAGAAGGTCCTTTTTTGCACATATATATTTTAGGGTTATCATGGGAGTAATATTCTTCCTTTTTGGGAAGCGCATTATGTACCCTTTGAAAATATACAACTTCTTCTGATTCCACTTTCATTAGATCCTCACTAAACTTATTAATAATATTTTCTAAACGTTACCAATCTGGTTTGCCTCAATTCCCGAAATTCTTCCTTCAATTTCTGATATTCTTTTGGAACTTTTTGGTCCCATATGGCTGGATCCATAATGCTCTGATACCATATGGTAGAACCCTAAAGGTTCTAGCTTTTAATAAATGAGAAATAAATAATATTAAATTAAAGAATCACTTTTGCATTGGTATGGGGTATCCCTCCAATGGATTTAATATATGTTTTAATATTTTATTCATTGATGCTTTTCAATGATAGAATTGTACAATACTTTATACCCATTTTAGGGTTGTGAGTGAAAAGACACAATGTTAAACCTAACCCTAATATTATAATATAATAATTAATTTACAGTTAATTATTATATTATTTATTATTATAACCATAGAATATGAAATATATATTATTATTAACAAGTGGGGTTAGAATATAGGATCCTGACACCAGCACAAAAGAAGTAAAGAAAGAATTGCGACCATATCCTCCAAAGAGAGATGCATACTTCTTCCAGGGTTATTGCTTCTCATGTAATCATTTTGGTCATAAATTTATACATTGCAGGGTTCATGGTAAGAATGATTATGGCCTCAACAAGAGAAATTTCAAGTCACTTGCTCTTTCCAAGAACTACAACATCATGTATTACAATTGCAATAATTTTGGTCATAAAGCTATACATTGCAGGGTTTATGGTAAGAATGATTATAGCTTCACCAAGGATTCATTTGCACTTTTCAAGGACTACAACATCAGGTGTTACAATTGTAATAATTTTGGGTATAGAGAAAAGTGGTGTAGAACATAATTTCTAGAACTTCCAAAGATAGGCAAGAAAAAGGATGCTCAAAATGTTCAAAGAGGTATGACTTCAAAAGTTTAGAAAAAGAAAATTAAATAAGAAGAAAAGCACAGCAATTTGGAAGTTTCACTCCCAATCCATAATTAATCACTTCAAGAAAAGAAAGTGGTGAGGGAGTTGTGCTAAGTGTCATATTTTTAGCCCCAAAGGATCCCTTTGCCATTGATGTCAAAGGGGGAGAGAATTCATCGAGGGGGAGCAGATTTTAAATCCAATTGCAGTCAAAGAAAGTTTTTTTTTTTGTAGGGTTACCATCAATGACAAAGGGGGATATTGTTGGAAATATTGAGTATATTGAGTTGTCATTGATGTCAAAGGGTACATGAGGTAGAAATATTTTGATGTCAAAGGTGCATGGTTGTCAAGGCAAAAATATTCCCCATGGTTTTGATAGCAAGCAATGAACAAAAATTCAAGGCAAAAGAAGTTATTTTTCTAAGAGAAGGGTTATAATATTTAAATGTCAAATTTAAATATTATGAAGAAAGACAAAAGTTTAAAAGGCTTGGGATTAAATATTGCAAGAAAAGGACAAGGTTTTATTTGCTTGAAAAATATTTAAATACCACAAAGGGAGGCAAAAGGTTAAAAGCTATTATTATAATATTTTTTTAAATATTATAATATAAACAAGTGTAAGGTTAAAAGGTGCCAATGTAAAATAAAAAAATCAAAAAGCAAATACAGCGCCGACGTTTCCAAGGAGTAATCGAAATGCATATTTAAATGAGGGCAAATAATTCATTGAGCTAAGGTTTTTGGAAAGTGCGCCAATCGAAATCTGTTCGCACAAAGTTCATAGAGGGTAGAAGAAAAGAAAGGGGAAGTGTGCACGTCATTTGAGGTAGAGCTAAAATCAAAGACAAATAGAAGACAACGCGTTCGTAGTTCCATCTGGGTGGCTAGCCCAGATGGTAGGCCGTCCCTGCGCTAAGACGTGGGCAAGAAGGAGGTCACGGGGTCAATTCGTAGTGGCTCCATTTTGGTTAAAATTTTGGTCAAAGAAATTGTAGAAGACGTTGAAGAGGCTATTCATGTGCTTTAAGTTTCGTGTGGGCAGCTAGCTCAAGTGGTAGCCTAGCTTGTGCTAGGGCGTGGGCAAGCAAGAGGTGGTAGGTTTGATTCGTGGTAGTTGTGTGTTGGTAAGGGCAAAATTTTGATTAAAATTTATTTTAGGAGTTATAAGGTATGCATCGTGTTTGATTATGTTAGGGAGTTATAAGGTGTGCTGGAATTAATTATATTTTGCATATTTTTTGGAGTCATAAGGTATATAGTGATTAATTGAAAATTGTATTTCAGATATTGTGTAAGGGAGTATAAAGTTAAATTTATTTTGTGCATTAGTAAAGGAGATATAAGGTGTATGAGGTTGAATTAAAAGTTGTCATTTGCACATTATGTTATTGGGTGTTATAAGGTATTTTGGGGTGTATTGAAAATTATTTTTGTGTATTGTGAAAGTAGGAGTTATAAGGTGTGATTATGGTTTATTTGTTGATTGTATTATTTGCATGATAGAAAAGGGAAAATTTGAGGGGTTTTGTTCATTATTGAAAGCTTTATTTTGGAGACTAAAAAGGAGTTATAAAGCATTATTTTCAAGTCTTATTGTGCACATATTTTGAGAAGGAATTTAATGTGGATGATTTGAAAAAGAGATTTACTAACTAATTTTTGAAGTGGGACAAGAAAGGGAAATTATTTTGAAATAGGTTTTGAAGGTACATCATCATCAAGGTAGTTTTAGAGGTATGGTGATTTAATTCCTTCTTAAGGTGGTTGAGTTGTCATATGTTTGGAGAAATAAGTATTGATTGAGTGTGCATTGCTTTGATAGAAATTGGAAATAAAAGTGCAAGGGTTTGAAAGTAAATTTGATGTGCATTAGTGATTGATTGAAGTTGGGAGTAATTGTGAATTATTGTTGAATGAAATTGGAAATATATGTGCTAGGGTTTGAGAATAAAGTTGTGCATTATTGTTGAATGGATTTGAAAATGAACTTGCAAGGGTTATAGACCAATCTTGTAAAGCAAATATATGCATTGATTTTGAGAGGATTTGGGAATGCATGTGCAAGTATAATAGATCAGATTTGTGAAGCAAATTTGTGCATCTTCATGATTGATTTTGGGAATAGATGAAAAAGGTAAACTTGTGCATTGTGATTGGTTTTGGAGTGAAGGTGCAAATCAGCAATTACCAGGTCAGTTTTCAAGTGCTAGACTAGAGCTACCTTTAAAATGAAATAAATGTGAGACATGTGAAAGTGACAGACTTAATGAATATGAAGAACATATTGAGCATTTGTTAGTGCATATCATTCTCTATATGTTCAAGAGGTTAAATGAATTCTAGGTAGAATATGTCTAAACTACTTTAGTTGAAGAAAGCACATTGAAGATTAGATAAAGCACTTGATGACATCATTATATAGATGAACATTGTTTGTATGCAATATTTGGGAAATATATGAGCATTGTTTGTATGCAAGATTTGGGAAAGTTATGAGCAGGTTTGAGCAGAGTTGTGAGCAGGTTTTGGTGCAAAATTATGAGCAGATTTAAGCATAGTTAAGAGCAGGTTGTGGTGAGTAGATTTGAGCACGTGTAGCTTGGAGTAGATTTAAGCAAGCCTTGTGTAGGTTTTGAGCGAGTTGATAGCAGTTTTGATGAGTATTTGAGCAAGCCTTGTGTGTAGAGAAAGCTGGAAATTTGAGCAAGTTTTGATGAGTAGATTTGAGCAAGCCTTGTGTGTAGGTTAATGAAGCTTATGTAGTTGGAGTAGAGTTGAGCAAGTCTTGATGAGCAGATTTGAGCAAGCCTTGTGTGTAGGCTTGGAGTATATTTGAGTAGGTTTTGGTGAGCATATTTGAGCAAGCCTTTGTGTAGGTTGGAGAAATTTTGAGTAGGATTTGGAGCAAACCAAAGCAAAGGGGATTGGTGTATCCTATGGATAGAGGTCCATGAACCAGAGAAAAGGGGATTGGTGTCTCCTATGGATAGAGGTCCACAAACCAGAGCAAATGGGATTGGTGTCTCCTATGGATAGAGGTCCACAAACCAGAGTAAAGGGGATTGGTGTCTCCTATGGATAGAGGTCCAAAAACCAAAGCAAAGGGGATTGGTGTCTCCTATGGATAGAGGTCCACAAACCATATCAAAGGGGATTGGTGTCTCCTATGGATAGAGGTCCATAAACTAGAGCAAAGGGGATTGGTGTCTCCTATGGATAGAGTTCCATAAACTAGAGTAGAGGGGATTGGTGTCTCCTATGGATAGAGGTCCATAAACCAGAGCAAATGGGATTGGTGTCTCCTATGGATAGAGGTCCATAAACTTGAGCATAGGGGATTGGTGTCTCCTTTGGGTTGGTGCCCATAAACATTGTAATAGGGAATTGGTTCCAAAGATATTTGTTGAGAAAATTTATAAGAAATATTTTCTCCATGGACGTAGCCCACATTGGGTGAACCACATTAAATATATGTCTCTTATGTGTGTGATGATCTGTGCATTATTTCATTATTACAATTGATGATATTGGATAATACTACTTTGGAAAGAAAAGTAAAAAGTTTTATCTTATACTATTCACCCCCCTCTCAGTATAAGCTTGTGTTCTTCAATTGGTATCAGAGTGGGTTCCTTCATGAAAGCCTAACAACTTGAAGGTAGATCTTATAGGAACACAAATGGCACATCAGGAAGGGTTTTCATCAAATAGGGCACCATTGTTTGATGGGACTAACTATGCTTTCTGGAGCATAAGGATGAAGATATTTTTGATGGCACAAGGATATGATACATGGCAATCAGTTGAGGATGGGTTCACACCACCTACAACTCCTCCCACAGATGCAAGTGGTAAGAAACCATATGAAAGTAATGCCAAGGCAATGAATGCTATTTTAAGTGGGTTATGTGAATCAGAATTTGTGAAAGTCATGCACTGCACTTCAACAAAAGAAATGTGGGATAAGTTACAGAATACATATGAAGGAGATGACAAGGTCAAAATGGCAAAACTTCAAACACACAGGAGGAAGTTTGAAGAACTGAAGATGAAATATGAGGAAAATATTGCTAGGTATCTACTTCATGTTGATGAGGTTGTCAACACTATTCATGGACTTGGAGAAAATATTGAGGAATCTACTATTGTTCAAAAAATATTGAGGTCACTCCCTATGAGGTATGATGCAAAGGTTTCAGCAATAGAAGAGATGAAGGATCTCAAAACTTTAGGTATGGATGAGCTACATGGAATACTCACAGCCTATGAGATGAGGATAGAAAAAGAACAAACATCCAAATGAGAGGCAACATTCAAAGCTTCAAAGAAGGCAAAAGATAAAGTACCAGAATCAAGTGATGAATCAAGCAGTGAAGAGGAGGCTAACTTTGTGAGAAGAAATAAGAAGGGTCTAAGAAAACATAAAAATATGCAGACTATGAAATGCTTTAGTTGTGGTAACATTGGTCACTATGCAACTAATTGTCCACAAGTGGAAAATAGTAGCAGTGAAGAGGAAAAGGAATACAAGAAAAAGAAAGAAAGAAAATTCTATCATGAAAAGAAAAATAGGCATGGTCAAGGCAAGCATGAGAAGAAGATTTTTCAAAGGCACAGGAAAAGTTTTTATGTTGAAGAAGCAAGCAGTGCTTCCAGTGACAGTGATGAAAGCCTCTCAGATAGTGAAAAAGAAGAGATTCTATTTTTGGCCATAGAAGAGAAAGAAGATGCTCCTATTATTGAAGACCAAGAAGAAGAGAAAGTTTTAGAATATGAAAAGGAAGCCACATTTGACATAAAAGAGGAACTTATTGTTGCTCTTGAAGAATTGAAGAGGGTTAGAAAGAAGAATTCAGAATTGAAGGTTCAAGTTCAAGAAGATGGAAAAACAAAGGCAAAACTTCTACAAGATCTCACTGACTTAAAAGTTAAGGTTGAAGAGGCAAGGAGAATTGAAGAAGGTATGGTTGAACAATTAAAGGCAAAAGAGCTAGAATGTGAAAGACTAGAACATGAAGTTGTCACTCTAAGGAAAGGACTTGAAAAGTTTAATAATAAGATATATCAGTTTAGGAAAATCTCAAAATATTTGAATGATATTATCAAAGCACAAAGATCTCCATTTATGAAGGTTGGACTTGGTTTTGAGGAAGATCAAGAAGGTCAAGAGAAAGAAAAGGGGGAGTCAAGCTCAAAAGAAATAGAAGCATCAAAGAAAATGTTTGAAGAAGAATCTAAGACCTGTACTGATGAATTGAGAAGTGGAAACATCAATGAGGAAGAAAACAAAGAATCATCAAGGAACAGGGACCAAAACAAAAGAAGCAAAGAAAGAATCATGCGACCATATCCTCCAAAGCAAGATGAATACTTCTTCCAAGGTTATTGCTTCTCATGTAATCATTTTGGTCATAAAGCTATACATTGCAGGGTTCATGGTAAGAATGATTATGGCCTCAACAAGAGAAATTTCAAGTCACTTGCACTTTCCAAGAACTACAACATCATGTGTTTCAATTGCAATAATTTTGGTCATAAAGCTATACATTGCAGGGTTTATGGTAAGAATGATTATAGCTTCACCAAGGATTCATTTGCACCTTTCAAGGACTACAACATCAGGTGTTACAATTGTAATAATTTTGGGCATAGAGCAAAGTGGTGTAGAACAGAATTTTCAGAACTTCCAAAGACAAGCAATAAAAAGGATGCTCAAAATGTTCAAAGAGGTATGACTTCAAAAGTTTGGAGAAAGAAAATTAAACAAGAAGAGGAGCATAGCAATTTGGGAGTTTCACTCCCATTCCATAATTAATCACCTCAAGAAAAGGAGGTGGTGAGGGGGTTGTGCTAAGTGTCTTATTTTTAGCCCCAAAGGAGCCCTTTGCCATTGATGTCAAAGGGGGAGAGAATTCAGTGAGGGGGAGCAACTTGTCAGAGGGAGCAGATTTGGAATCCAATTGCAGTCAAAGAAAGTTTTTTTTGTAGGGTTGCCATCAATGACAAAGGGGGAGATTGTTGGAAATATTAAGTATATTGAGTTGTCATTGATGTCAAAGGGTACATGAGGCAGAAATATTTTGATGTCAAAGGTGCATGGTTGTCAAGGCAAAAATATTCCCCATGGTTTTGATAGCAAGCAATGAACAAAAATTCAAGGTAAAAGAAGTTATTTTTCTAAGAGAAGGGTTATAATATTTAAATGTCAAATTTAAATATTATGAAGAAAGATAAAAGTTTAAAAGGCTTGGGATTAAATATTGCAAGAAAAGGACAAGGTTTTATTTGCTTGAAAAATATTTAAATACCACAAAGGGAGGCAAAAGGTTAAAAGCTATTATTATAATATTTTTTAAATATTATAATATAAACAAGTGTAAGGTTAAAAGGTGCCAATGTAAAATCAAAAAATTAAAAAGCAAATACAATGTTGATGTTTCCAAGGAGTAATCAAAATGCATATTTAAATGAGGGGAAATAATTCATTGAGCTAAGGTTTTGAAAGTGCGCCAATCGAAATCCGTTCACACAGAGTTCATAGAGGGTAGAAGAAAAGAAAGGGGAAGTGTGCACATCATTTGAGGTAGAGATAAAATCGAAGACAAATAGAAGACAACGCGTTCATAGTTCTATCTAGGTGGCTAGCCCAGATGGTAGGTCGTCCCTATGCTAAGACGTGGGCAAGAAGGAGGTCACGGGGTCAATTCGTAGTGGCTCTATTTTGGTTGAAATTTTGGTCAAAGAAATTGCAGAAGATGTTGAAGAGGCTATTCGTGTGCTTTAAGTTTTATGTGGGTAGCTACCTTAAGCAGCAACCTAGCTTGTGCTAGGGCATGAACAAGCAAGAGGTGGTAGGTTCGATTCATGACAACTGTGTGTTGGTAAGGGCAAAATTTTGATTAAAATTTATTTTAGGAGTTATAAGGTATGCATCATGTTTGATTATGTTAGGGAGTCATAAGGTGTGCTGGAATTAATTATATTTTACATATTGTTTGGAGTCATAAGGTATATAGTGATTAATTGAAAATTGCATTTCAGATATTGTGTAAGGGAGTATAAAGTTAAATTTATTTTGTGCATTAGTAAAGGAGATATAAGGTGTATGAGGTTGAATTAAAAGTTGTCATTTGCACATTATGTTATTGGGTGTTATAAGGTATTTTGGGGTGTATTGAAAATTATTTTTGTGTATTGTGAAAGTAGGAGTTATAAGGTGTGATTATGGTTTATTTGTTGATTGTATTCTTTGCATGATAGAAAAGGGAAAATTTGAGGGGTTTTGTTCATTATTGAAAGCTTTATTTTGGAGACTAAAAAGGAGTTATAAAGCATTATTTTCAAGTCTTATTGTGCACATATTTTTGAGAAGGAATTTAATGTGGATGATTTGAAAAAGAGATTTGCTAACCAGTTTTTGAAGTGGGACAAGAAAGGGAAATTATTTTGAAGCAGGTTTTGAAGGTACATCATCATCAAGGTAGTTTTAGAGGTATGGTGATTTAATTCCTTCTTAAGGTGGTTGAGTTGTCATATGTTTGGAGAAATAAGGATTGATTGAGTGTGCATTGCTTTGATAGAAATTGGAAATAAAAGTGCAAGGGTTTGAAAGTAAATTTGATGTGCATTAGTGATTGATTGAAGTTGGGAGTAATTGTGAATTATTGTTGAATGAAATTGGAAATATATGTGCTAGGGTTTGAGAATAAAGTTGTGCATTATTGTTGAATGGATTTGAAAATGAACTTGCAAGGGTTATAGACCAATCTTGTAAAGCAAATCTATGCATTGATTTTGAGAGGATTTGGGAATGCATGTGCAAGTATAATAGATCAGATTTGTGAAGCAAATTTGTGCATCTTCATGATTGATTTTGGGAATAGATGAAAAAGGTAAACTTGTGCATTGTGATTGGTTTTGGAGTGAAGGTGCAAATCAACAATTACCAGGTCAGTTTTCAAGTGCTAGACTAGAGCTACCTTTAAAATGAAATAAATGTGAGACATGTGAAAGTGATAGACTTAATGAATATGAAGAACATATTGAGCATTTGTTAGTGCATATCATTCTCTATATGTTCAAGAGGTTAAATGAATTCTGGGTAGAATATGTCTAAACTACTTTAGTTGAAGAAAGCACATTGAATATTAGATAAAGCACTTGATGACATCATTATATAGATGAACATTGTTTGTATGCAATATTTGGGAAAGATATGAGCATTGTTTGTATGCAATATTTGGGAAAGTTATGAGAGTTGTGAGCAGGTTTTGGTGCAGAATTATGAGAAGATTTGAGCATAGTTAAGAGCAGGTTGTGGTGAGAATATTTGAGCAAGCCTGGTGTGTAGGCTTGGAGTAGATTTAAGCAAGCCTTGTGTGTAGGCTTGAAGTAAATTTGAGCAAAGTTGATAGCAGGTTTTGATGAGCATATTTGAGCAAGCCTTGTGTGTAGGCTTAAAGCATATTTGAGAAGAGTTGTAGTAGGTCTTGGTGAGCAGATTTGAGAAAGCCTTGTGTGTAGGATTGGAGTAGATTTGAGTAGGTTTTGATGAGAATATTTGAGCAAGCCTTGTGTGTAGGCTTGGAGCAGATTTGAGCAGGTTTTGGTGAGAATATTTGAGAAAGCCTTTTGTGTAGGTTGGAGTAATTTTGAGCAGGATTTGGAGTGAACCAGATCAAATGGGATTGGTGTCTCCTATGGATAGAGGTCCATGAACTAGAGCAAAGGGGATTGGTGTCTCCTATGGATAGAGGTCCATAAACCAGAGCAAAGGGGATTGGTGTCTCCTATGGATAGAGGTCCATGAACTAGAGCAAAGGGGATTGGTGTCTCCTATGGATAGAGGTCCACAAATCAGAGCAAATGGGATTGGTGTCTCCTATGGATAGAGGTCCACAAACCAGAGCAAAGGGGATTGGTGTCTCCTATGGATAGAGGTCCACAAACCAGAGCAAAGGGGATTGGTGTCTCCTATGGATAGGGGTCCACGAACCTAAGCAAATGGGATTGGTGTCTCCTATGGATAGAGGTCCACAAACTAGAGCAGAGGGGATTGGTGTCTCCTATGGATAGAGGTCCATGAACCAGAGCAAAGGGGATTGGTGTCTCCTATGGATAGAGGTCCATGAACTTGAGCATAGGGGATTGGTGTCTCCTTTGGGTTGGTGCCCATAAATATTGTAATAGGGAATTGGTTCCCAAGAGATTTGTTGAGAAAATTTATAAGAAATATTTTCTCCATGGACGTAGCCCACATTGGGTGAACCATGTTAAATATGTGTCTCTTATGTGTGTGATGATCTGTGCATTGTTTCATTATTGCAATTGATGATATTGGATAATACTGCTTTGGAAAGAAAAGTAAAAAGTTTTATCTTATATTGTTCACCCTCCCTCTCAGTATAAGCTTGTGTTCATTGTTTTCTTTTTGCCTCAGCAAATAGGGAAGTGTATGATATATTTTTTCAATGCTTCTTGAATGAATGCAATATGCATTTATTGAGCATTTGATTATTGATGTCGATTATGAACTTTGCAATTATATGACTACCCCCTCAAGCGACGAGCTGATAGAGGATATGGAAAGTGATGAAAGTGATGAGTCACTTGACCAAGATGACTTGTTTTGGGTATTGTAGGACCTTTGTAAAAGTGGAAGGGGGGAAGATCCTGTTACAACTTTGATTTCGACCATTATTGGTAATTATTTTTGTTCAAGTGGCCTTATGGTAATCTACCCATCCAATCGGATTGCATGGATAATTAGTCACTGCAACCACCAGGTGTGTAGGGTAAATCACTAGATACGAGGATCACTTGAGAGAATTTTTATCAAAATATTTTGGGTATCTTTGGAGCTTGTTTTTTTATTTTGTATGTTTATATGTGAAAACATAAGGAATGAATCTAAGATGTAAAATAACCTATATGTAAGCATCGTAAAATGAATAAAATTCATTAATCAATATTTTTTTACCTTTTCTCAAAATTCATATATTTTTTAGATGAATTGATGGATGTGAAATTATTAGGTGCTATGAGGAATGATAAGTTTTTTCATGAGACTCAAACACCCTAGTTGACCAATAAAAAATTATTTATTGACTATACCTAACTCTATAAGATAAATATCTACTAGGAAGACCCAGATATTCAATATCCCTGTGTGTGCATGTGATGTTCATTATGACACATAATATTACTCCATTGCCAGGTAGATTTCATTCAACCCATTGTTGTAATGAGGATCATCCTATGGTCATGATTATCTTGATTATTAACGTAGTTGAAATGGACTACTAGACAAAAAAAGACCACCAAAAGCTAGCTCATTGACAAGATGACATTGGTCTATACAAAAGAAGGTCACTAATGTGATAGACATATCACCCCGCATAAGACTCCTCCATTGCCAGGAGGGTTTCATTCAACCCATTTTTGTAATGGATATTGCCCCATGGATTTTTAATAACTGAGGATTCCAGGGATTCAAACTCATTACCCCTTATTTTATTTTAATTGCTTAGGATACTTGCTCATTTTTATGAGGAGCAAGGGGATTTTATTTGCTTCGTTGTTAAAACCACTTTTTTTTTTAATACTTTCTCATTTTGTGGAAGATCAAGGGGATTTATTGGGTAGGGGGGAGCTTGTATTTTTATCAATTATCGGTATTCTAGACCATGCATATAATAGGATAAGCCAGGGACACCTTTCACTCAGGGTGGCAAGGACTACATTGTAGTATCATCCATACTTGTTCAAACTTGGATTTTAATATGTGAATTTGTGTTTGGGAATTTTACATATGCAAGGTACTATCAAAGCAATACCCTCCCTTCTAAAAGCAAAGATATCTTTTTATAAAATCTGAAAGGAAAAATAGGAATGGTTGAATTATCAAAAACCCTAGTGAACACCCTATAGCGACTTGTTGGTAGTGTTGAAAAACATAGTTACTCGCAAAGGGGAATGTTGATGGTAGTGGTATGCAAAATATGGGGGTTTTCCCTATGATATTTTGCAAACTAAAATGTGTGCATTAAATAGTAAGTGGTCGTCTAAACATCATTACTGATATTCATATGGTATATACCCTATTTAATTAGGAACTCTTAATAAGGAAAACTGCAAATGTTGATGATGGATAAGGTTAATTAAGAAAGATGGCAACTATACAGGTGTGGTACCAGATCCTAACATGTAAGAACCAAACTAGTCCTAATGTTAATACAAATGAAAGGATATGCCTAATGCAAGTTAACAAATGTAGCTACATGAAATGCATGATGTTTTGAAATGCAAGCAAAAATGCAATATTTTTGTGTTTTTGCGATCTTCTAATTTTTTGTGGTTTTTTTTATGATTTTGATTTTTTTTTTGTGCATATCCCTTATGCATGAAATACCTACATATGGATAATGTTAAGAGGTTTAGGATCCTCAAAACCCATGAGAGACGCTAGATGCTAAGTTCCTAGCCCTATATTTTTCATGACAATGGAAGGGACTAACTAGTTTACAATGAATTTGTCATGCAAATGCAGTGGCAATTTGGAGTTCTAATGTTTTTCTTTGAGCACAAGATCTTCAACGTTGAAGTCCCTCAGGTGGAATTTCATATCATAAAATTACTTAAGGAAATCTTGATAAATGCGGAGATGCTCGAGAGTGTTAATGTGACGTTCATCAAGAAGGGTCAATTGGTCAAGGTGAGCTTGTCATGTAGTATCATCATTGATGAATTCTTGGAGTGATATGCGCAATGATGGAATTTCCAACTTTAAGGGTATAATGGCGTCAGCACCATAGACTAGCAAAAATGGGGTTGCCCTAGTGGGTATCTGAATTCTATTTCAATAATCCCATAATGCTAGAGGCAATTGAAGATGTCAATCTTTGTGATTTTCCTTGATAGTTTTCTTGAGAATGGCAACTACAGTCTTTTTGGATGCCTATGCTTATCCATTAGCTTACAGATAATAGGGTATGGAAAAGTTATATTAGATATTATACTTGGAAGTTAAAGCACACACATCTTTATTTTTAAATAGGGTCCCATTATCGAAGATAATCTTGGATGGAATAGTAAAATGGCATATGATATTATGAAGTGTGAACTCTGCAATGCGAGATCTAGTTATAGTGGTAAGAGGGATAGCTTCCACCCACTTGGTGAAGTATTTGGTGGTCGTTAATATAAACATGTTATGGCCCAAATATGGGGGTGATATTTTCCCAATTAAATCAAAACCCCATTACGAAAAAGCCATATCGAATGGATCATTTTTAAGGCATGATAAGGTACGTGCAAAATATTAGCATGATGTTGATATTTCATGCACTTATTGACATAAGTGCAATAGTATTTCTCCATTATGGACCAATAATAACCCATTTGGAGGATGCACTTGGTGATAGCCATGCCATTGAAATGGCCACTACAAGTACCATCGTGAGCTTGTGAAATTACCCAAGCAAACTCTTGGGGTTCTAAACAACAAAGGAGAAGACCATCGTAGCTTTGATGATACAATATGTCTCCGAGTAAGACATATTTTATCACTTTTTGTTTGAATGTTCATTTTGTGGCATGTGATAATCTCGAAGGGATATTACCAAGTTTTAAGAAATATTTTAATTGGGTGAACCAATCTTGATATTGTTGAATTTCAACTAAATGAATTGCTTTTTCCTTTTGAGTTTTGTCCCGCACAAATGTTGATTGGGAGAGAACTTTGAGATAGATAATTGTGTTGTTATCAAAAGGATTGCTCAGGGTTGAAGACCCCCAGGTAGCATGTTTTAAAAAGTCATTTATGTGAGAGAATTACTCTTGATATGGTTCAATCTAAACCATATGGACAACTTCCCTATCGTTTTAAGCCTTACTTATCACTAATTGTAAAAGTGTTTTAACATGAATGGTTGTGGGATTGTCTAAAGGGTTTTGTGAAATTAAGGATCCCAAGGAAGCTATCATGTTTGTGAAATGATTAAACGAATGAGGGATTTCCTTGATGTTGTACCATTTTGGTTTGACAAGTAATTTATCCATAAGTATCTTATACAATTTTAAGATTGGACAATTGCATTGGTATATTTCCTTGACTTGGTTGACAATGAGGAAAGAATTGCTAAAGATATTGAGATTTTTGATATTCATGGTGGTAGCTATTTAAAGATCCAGAAGGAGGGCTTCATATTTAGCATTGTTATTGTTGCATAGAAAATCAAGTTTAAATGAAAGGGGCATAAGAGCTCCTTGGGGTGTGAAAAAATGAATCTTGTACCACACCCTTGCTCACACTTAGAACCATTGAAGAACAAAGTCATATCAACATTGTTTTCAGGTTCTTCGGGTTCTGGTGAGTCCAATAATATAAAAATTGCATCATCAAGCAACTTGATAATAAGAGGCTTTTCATCTTGGAGAGGATCCTCTGCTAGTTGATCAGCAATTACTTGACCTTTGATATATTTTTGACTTATGAATTCGAGGTTAAATTTTATCAACAACATAATCCACTTTGTGGTACAACTATTATGATATGTTCGACTCATCATATACCACAAAGGGTTTTCTTTGGATATGACATACATTATTTTACTAAGCATGTAATGGCATAGCTTTTTGGTGGTAAATACCACTACTAAGTAAATTTTCTCATCGTATGTGTACTTGAGCTCATATCTCACTAGGGTGTGACTGATGTAGTAAATAGCTTGTTCCTTGTTTACCTTATTCTTTTGGTCCAACATGGTCCTAAGGTAAAATGGTAGCTAAAATATATAATACAAATAGCACACCTAGTCGAGGTAGAGTTAAAACTGGCGGTGATGCTAGGTATTGTTTGATATCATCGAAGGCCTTTTAAAACTCATCATCCCAATGGAATGGGACCCCTTTTTGTAGTATTTGATTCATTGGTCGACATTTATCCAAAAGTTGTGCTATGAAGCATTAAATAGATGATGCCTTGCTTTGCAAGCTACAAAGTTGCTTAAGGTTTATGGGGGGAAGCATTTCAAGTAATACCTTGACCTTGGTGGGATCGACTTTGATTCCTCGCTTTGAGACTATAAAACCCAAAAAATTTCTAGATGTGACTCCAAAGACACACTTTTTGGGATTAAGTCTAACGTTATGCTCGATTAAGCGATCGAAGACCTTCCATAGAACATCAACATGTTCTTGATGCATTAGATATTTGGCTAGCAAATCATACATGTAATCTTCTAGGATTTTGTGCATGTAGTCATGAAATATATATTTCATGGCCCGCTGATATGTTACACTAGCATTTTTAAGGTCAAATGACATGAGTTTGTAGTAGAAATTCCCCCAAGGTGTGGTAAAGGTTATCTTTGGCTACTCTTCGAGATTAACTCAGATTTAATTATAGCCTAAAAAACATCCATGAGGGACAACATTTCATGACCTATAGTCACGTCGACTAAAGCATCAATATTTAGAAGGGGGAATTCATCCTTAGGAGTCTCTTTGTTAAGATATCAAAAATTTGTGCATATGCAAATCCTCCCATAAGGTTTCCCTATGGGTACCATGTTGGAAATCCAATCAGGATAGTCAATAGGTTGGATGAATCCTACATCCAACAAATTTTGTAATTCATCTTTAACCATTAATGCTATTGTTGGATGCATTTTATGAAGCTTCTACTTGATCGGTTTGATTTTTGGATCGAGAATAAGGTTGTGCATGACCAAGTTTGGATCAAGACCCAACATGTCTTTGTATGATCAAGCAAAAGCTTCTATCTTCTTTGTCAATAGAGTTGTGTAAATGGATTTCTCTTCAAGGGATAGACTTTATCCTAATTTTATGTTCTTAGGAGCCTCAATATTAGTGTCAATGTCTACATCAATTGTTTCTTCTATTGACATGTGGGATCCCTTCTCAATTTAATGAGGTGTAGGGATCAAGTGGATGTCATCATCTGGATTCAAAGAATCAATTATGTATGGTTTGATCTTAGCTTGAAAAACATCTTCAGATGGCCCTTGGGAGACATGCAATAGTTGTAACATTTCTTCACCAAGGATGAACTCTTCAAGTGATGGTGGCAACATGGCATGATCAAAATCGATGGCCTTATGGTTGAGGTGTAAAGGTTTAGAGGGGTCACTAGGATTATGGAGTGGTGCAGTAAAAATAATAGAAACCATATTGATGGATGGTGGATAGTTTCCATTCGTTAATGGGAAGACCCTGTTGCGGCTGCTCCATAACGTACCCCAAAATTGGGGACCCACCTTTTTTGCATGTTTTCCAAGAAGACCGAAGTAGCCCATATGCTAAAGCTCAAAGAAAAAGCAAAACACCACAAGGATGAAAAAAGTGTCGCAATATCGCAACATGTTGCATTGTCACGGCAAAAAAAAAAAGTGTCGCGATATCGCGACATGTTGCATGGTCATGGCCAAAAAAGAAAAAGTGTCGCGATATCGCGACATGTTGCATGGTCACGGCCAAAAAAAAAAAAGTGTCGCAATATCGCGACATGTTGCATGGTCGCGGCCAAAAGAGAAAATGTGTCGCGATATCGCGACATGTTGCATGGTTGCGGTCAAAAGAGAAAAAGTGTCACGATATCGCGACATATTGCATTATCGCGGCCAAAAAAGAAAAAGTGTCACGATATCGCGACATGTTGCATGGGTGCGGCCAAAAAAGAAAAAGTGTCGCGATATCGCGACATGTTGCATGGTCGCGGCCAAAAAAAAGGAAAAAGTATCGCGATATCGCGACATGTTGCATGGTCACGACCAAAAGAGAAAAGGTATCGCGATATCATGACATGTTGCATGGTCGCGGTCAAAATAGAAAAAGTGTCACGATATCGCGACATGTTGCTTTGTCGTTGCCAAAAGAGAAAAAGTGTCAAGATATCGCGACATGTTGTATTTTTGCGGCCAAAAGAGAAAAGTGTCGCGATATCGCGACATGTTGCATTTTCGCGGCCAGAAAGAACAAGAGCAAGAGAAGAAAGAAAAGTGTCGCGATATCGCGACATGTTGCATTTTCGCGGCCAGAAAGAACAAGAGCAAGAGAAGAAAGAAAAGTGTCGCGATATCGCGACATGTTGCATTTTCGTGACCAAACGAGAAAAGAAAGAACAAAAGAGAAAAAGTGTCGCGATATCGCGACATGTTGCATTTTTACGGCCAAAAGAGAAAAAGTGTCGCGATATCGCGACATGTTGCATTTTTGTGGCCGAAAGAGCTTTATGTTGATGATTTAGACTTCAAGGAAGCTTGGGCAACTTGCAATGACCCCACTACAGGATATAGAATATCATGGTTGGATTATTTTATCCAAGAAGGATTGTTATTCAGGGGGCAGTAGTTATGCATACCATAGAGTTCAATGAGGAATAATCTGATAAGAGAAAAATATAGTTGAGAACTAGCTAGACATTTTGGAATAGGTAAAACTTTGAGACAACTTTGTAAAAGCTATTATTAGTCAAGGATAAGTGCATATGTGTGAATATTTGTGTAGAGTTCTCAAATCTGTCAACATGAAAGAGAAAAGAATCAAAATACTGTGTTATATCAACCATTATTGATACCAAAAATGCCATGGGAGGATATAAGTATGGACTTTATCCTTGGATTGCCTCAAACACAAAGGGGAATGATTCAATTTTTGTTGTGGTTGATAAATTTTCAAAGATGGCACATATCTTACAAGAAGATAAATGATGCTTCTCATATTGTCGATTTGTTCTTTTGAGAAGTTGTAAGACTACATGGTTTACCAAAAAGTATTGTGTCAAATATAGATGTGAAGTTTGTAGGTCACTTTTGACAAACCTTATAGAAGAATTTGGGTATAAAATTGTGTTTTAGTTTAGTTTATCACCCATAAATCGTTGGACAAACCAAAGCAATGAATAAAAGCCTTGGAAATTTATTAAGGTATTTAGTTGGCAAGAAACCAAAATTATGGGATACTATACTGGCACAGGCAAAATTTGCATATAAAAACTTGGTTAATAAAAGTACATCCAAAATCTCATTCTTAATTGTATAAGGTATTCATCGAAGAGGAATAAATACATTGCAGAGTATAGCTAACTTACAGAGATCTAGTGTTGTAGCAGAGGACTTTGTTGATTACATGCAAAATTTACATCGAGAAGTGTAAGCCAAATTGAAAAGGAATGATGTTAGATACAAGCAACATGCTGGTCTCAAGTATCGGACACAAGAATTCTAGGTTGAAGATTTGGTTTTGGCACATTTATGGAAGGAAATATTCCTAAAAGACACTTATAACAAGCTCAATTGGAAAAATATTGGACCTTGTAAAGTTTTGAAGAAGTTTGCAACCAATACCTATGAAATTGAACTCCTAAAAGGAGTAGACATCTCATCGATTTTTAGTGTGGCAGACTTGTGTCTATATTATGATAAGCATACGGATAATACCAAAGATATTGCATCTAATTTTTGACTAAATAATAGATAGCACAATTGCCATAAAAGGAACTAGATGAAATTGAGGCAATGATAGATTCTAGAGAAATCAAGAGGACAAGAGGCAAGGTATATTATGAGCTTCGTTCATGGAACATTTCTTCTTACTCGACAAGTATGATGCGGAAGCATCTAGTGAAATGTGAATCATTTCAATAACTGTCGTGAACAAAAAAAGGACAGGGAAAGGGAAATGATGAGAAGGAGAACAACAAAGAAGAGAAGCGAAAGAGGAAGAGTTGGCAAGGAAAAAAGGAAAAAGGCATGCATACATAGTAAGGAAAAAAAAAAAAAAGAGAGGGAAGGATGGTGTACCTGAAGAGAAGGCAGAGAAAATTGAGTTTATGTCTGAGCACTAAAGATTATTGAAATTGGAATACAATACTATATTGAAAAATGTAACCATTGATTATGAGTGCAATAAAAACTCATTTTCTACTCGTATGTGTTTTCCTACATATAAGGTGAGGTGAGTGTGTTGTGGTCATATAGAAAACACCAATTGTTGTAGATGCAGATTACATTTTAAAAGAAGCATCTACTTATGGTTGTAGTTTGAGAAGGAGATATTGTTCAAGGAGAAACTTAGAATTACCGTGCAAAAAGTAGAAACTTCAATGGACTAAAGTGATTACCATTCATGTGAGAGAAGCATTATTGAAGAGAAAAATTAATCATCTTAAAGAAGATCATCATGAAAAATGATCGTATTGAAAGATCATCATCTCGAGATGTTATCATTCAACCTAAGGCATTGTCGTCATAATTACGATGATAAACCATATCCGTGATGTGCCCCTTCACATTGTTTCCATACACAAATATCACACATTATATTTAAAAAGATAGTTTTAATTTTAATTAAAATTAAAATGCTAAAAATATAGTTCTGTGCGAGGGACCCACCCGTTGCAAATGGCTAGGTATTAGACAGCATTATCGGTGATGTGATCCCGGTGCAATCCCCACGGTGGATATGTATATATATATATATATATTTACTCAATAAAAATGTATTAGACAATATTTGTTTATTTACAATAAATTTGAAAATAAAAAACCCACCCCATCTCAACTGTTTTAAGCATCTCCGTCTATGTTTTGGACCGCTATAATGTCTTTGCCATATAAATCTTGTAAAAGACAGGCACGTTGTCGTCATCAAACAATGCTTTAGTGGAAAGCTTTTGCTTAGAGTTATAATAATTATGACATTATCATTACAGCGGGGCCAGACTAAGCTACATAGTCACAATCTCTATCAGTCTCCTGCTACACACTTTTATTAAAAAAATATTTTTGAGTATTATTCTTAGCAAACTCGAACCTTTGTTGATGGAAGTATTATAGAGATGGTATCAAATTTTACTATTATTATCACAGAGTTCACATTCAAGTAAAACTCTAATCATGGAGGGATTGACAGTTATTTTTTAAAATATTCCATTCTGACATAAAGTTGAAAATATCTCTTTACTCATGATAGATTTTGATGTTATTCCTGAAAATACCTCTTTACTCAGGATAGATTTTGATGTTATTCCTCGACCTAGTTTATGATAATTTCCTTTATCCGAATGCAAAATGGTATATGTGATTGATTAAGAGATTTTAAAATAATATAAAATAATAAAGTTATGAAAACTATTATCTTTAATGAAAATGTGTTTCTATGACATTTTTACAACAAAGCTATTTTGAGTAAAATGTTAAAGTTTCAAATTGAATTGAAACTCGGTTGTATATTATTGGATAACTTAAAAATAGGGTTGTCTATTATAATTAGAGTTTAGATTATTTTAAAAGTAAAGGTGTTAATGAGAGTTTTTAGTATAAATAATTTAAAAATTATTAGATAAATTGTATCATCTTGTATAATATTTTATATAATATAACATATACGTAATTAAGAGAGAGAAAATTTGGTTACAATCTTTGCTAAAGAGATGTAAATCTTAGGTGCAATCAAAAGATGGAACAAAGCAATAAATTTGGCTACAATCTTTGCGAAAGGGATGCAAACTCTAGGTGCAGTAAAGCATTGAAGGAAAAGGGTTGTTCACAAACAGTCTCTTCAATTTGTGAGAAATTTTCTTCGATCAAAAGAAATATCTTTCAAGGATCTTTGGGTTCGCAAATGGATGAACCTTTGCCCCTCTATTTGGATTTCGAAAGATGAATTTGGGTTGGATTTGATTGATCATGAAACCCGAACAATTATTTGCAAACGACAAAAGACCAAGCTTGGAGGAGCAAGGATGAGCTTCTTTCTTTTAAACTGAGACAAAAGACTCAACCCTAAAAGGAGAATTTGAATCAGATCATTGATAAAAAGCCAAATGGTTACTAAAGACCATCTAAACGGTTCCATGAAAAATATTAGCACCTCAGTTGTGTTAGATATATTAGGGTTGTGTTAGATATAAAATTTACTTTAAATAATATATTTTAAGCACCAACCAAACAAACAAACAAACAAAATATATATATATATATATATATATATTTCTTATTTTTTTGTATACACGGGTGCACACACCCCTTCATTGGATACCGTACCGTATTGTCTTACTTTTTTTTCAATAAAATTAGATATATACTCTTAAAAAATAGATATGAAATTTACTTTAGATAATAAATATATATAGTATTTATTTATTATTTTTTTTTGTATACACAGGTGCACACCCCTTCATTGGATAACGCATCGGTATGGTCTTAGGTTCTCTTTCAATAGACCCAAATTGAAACCACAAGGAAAGGAGAAGGTGTGTGTTTGAGTTATTATTAAATAATTATTTTTAATTAATATTTTTACTTATAAAAGTATAATATTTATTTATTTATTAATTAAGATAGGGGAATTGGTAATCCTCGAGATTGGAGCTGCTAACTTCAAGTTGGAAAACATTCAGTTGAAACCAGTCAACCTCTACCCTAATATATGTTTAATTCAAAATTAATTATTGATAGTTTTTTGAATTATTTATTAAATTTTAAATATAATTTTAAATTAAATGAAAGATAAAGTAGAGGTGGATGAGTTATTTTTAAAAAGTTTTTTATTATAAAGGAGAATATTCAATTTTAAGTTTTGACGATAAATAATATTAAAAATAAAAGATAATTAATAGCTTGTTGATTGGATTGCAAAGGGAAAAAATGTGAAAATCAAAACTGATGGCATAACCCACTTAGGTTGTCAATAGGAAAATTTGCAAAAGAAAATGTGCATGATATTGAGTTGGTCATCTTTTCAATATAAACTTGCGTTGAATTTGAAAAAGAGCGGTATAAGAAGAGCATTTAAATATGTACTTTACCAAATCTTAAATAGTATGAAAATGCTAAAATGTACTACATAAGATTTTTTATAAAAATAAATCACGATGTACTTTACCAAATCTTTAAATAGTAATAAAATGCTAAAATGTACTTGTAGCACCCTAAAATTGGCGCAGTAAACCTTAGCAAATAATTAAAATTACATTAGTAATAATTCAAATTCAAATTTTAACCCCAAAACCGCTCCCAAACCGCCTGTTGCCCGTTTCCTCATTTTTCATGCCATTTTTAGAGTTTGTTTTGTCCGTTTGATGATATCGTCGCCGATCAGACGATATCGCCTCAGATCGGATGATTTCGTCTGGAGAAGAACGTCCAGACGATCTCGTCCCAAACTGATTTGTGCATAGTTAGCTTCTATTTCAACGACGTCTCTAATCCGGGCAGAAGCGTGTCTGCGTCGTTAGAGACCTCCCCCATTGGAGATCTTCCAAATTAGGATGATCTCCAACCTCCTAACCTCCCTCCTAAGCCTATTTAACCTTAGGACCCCCTCTTGGCATTCCCCCTGGCTGAAATTCCTCATAACACGAATTCTACATGCATTAGACTATCTTAAACCACCATTTGCATTTGTATTTTTCCAAGTTTGTTTGCAGGAACTTCATTGTTTTTCAGTCGGAGCAAGCTCAGATCGTCGCAGACGATCCTGTTCAATTAGAGATGATTTCGTACCAATCCGAGATGATTTCGACTGCAGTCAACATTGGGGGCAATCAGTGCCTAGGGTTTGCGTTTTCTCACTTTGTTTGTTGATTTATCCTACATTTAGTTAAATTTGTTATTATTCCTTATTGTTCTGCATCTTGGAGTTCACCCATATAGCTTAAGTGCACAATGAAGTCATAATTTGTCATTAGAACGTCATAATCTACTTGAATTTTTATTTGTGATTATCACCTTAGCATCTATGTTGCCATTTTACACCATTTTTCTCTCGTTAGAATAGTTGCATTTCTGGTATTTTGTATCTATCTCTCTGTTTGCAGGTCTTTGACGAATTCGTCAGATCTCAGACGATCCCGTCAGATCTCAGACGATCTTGTCAAATTCCAGACGATCTGGATTGCTTCAAAAATCAGAACCTTCATCAGACATCCGGATCAGGTATGGTTCTTTAATCTAGCGTATTCTTTCTATTTTCTATCCAAATCTATTTTTTGTATTTATTTAATTTGCATTTTCATAATAGAACACTTAGATTCATCTGGCCAAACCTAGGACTTGGATGTTTAAAGATAAAACTGAACACATTAAACACATTCCCAACCTAGGCGTGGAAACTGCCACTAAACGTTTCCTGGTGAACCCCACCATCCATCAAAAAATCACCTTAATACCCCTCCCCCGAGAGGCGGGACCTTCAAAGGGCCTCTCAGTCCGAGGTACCGTCCCATCCTTTTCCCATCCCCCTTCCGGGCGCGGATCCTTTAGCCTGAAGGTAAGGGTGCAAAAAATTTGGAACGATACATTTTGGTGAACCCGACGTGAATAACATAGGCATATTTCTGATTCAAAAATATAAAAAAAAACAAATATATATATATATATATATATATATATATATGTATACAAGAAAAACAAAAACAAAATCATCATTTCAAGTTTGTATGTTTTAGATTCAATTCTAAATAGTAGATACTAAATATTACTTTTAGAAGTACTAAAGAAACCATGAGTTTTTACTCAAATCAATATGAGCCCATCAGTAATGTTGGAAGAATTCAGCCAAATACATTTGTTGATTATGACCAACCTCATCCCTATTCAACACCACCTCCATCACACTTTTCTCATTTTTCATCCTTACCCCAACAAGACAATCCCTTTTCCAATCCTCTTCATAACGATATTATCTATTCTCCCATATATCCATATTATGTCTATCAATCCACATACAATCCTCCTCCACCCTTTCAATATTCTTCTTTCAATACAACACATCCATTTCAACAAGAAAATACTTATTCTTCCAATTCTACCATGCACTCACCTCCTACTTCGCAATCTTCCTGTCATCATTCTACCCATAATAAAGAAAGTAGAGGTGAGAAACCATTAGGCCCTTTTATGACTGAATTCCTAAGGCACGTATCAAAAACCTCTCGAAAACCTTCATCACGTAAATTTACTAAGCTCAATCAACCAATGGATATAATTCTCAAGTATTTACTTGACACAAATAGGATTGAACTCCCTTCCATAAGACAACCTGATACCACAACAGATTGGTTTAAACCCGAGCTACATTGTGAATATCATAGAGTGGATGGACATATGACACAAAAATGTAAAGATTTAAGATGTGCAATTCAAGATTTGATTGATGAGGGTCTTTTTAATATAAAGGAATTACAATCTACAACTGATTATAAATCTCCAGTAAACAATCAAACTCCTACACAACAAATACCAATAATCAATCAAGACATGGGGATCTCCCAAGAACCCCTATTCAATTATCAACAACAAGAAACCAATCAAATATTGCATGTTAATGTGTCCCATCATGATGATATTACTAATATTGTAACAAAAACTACAAATGAGCAACCTCAAGTTCAATCAACTCAATCCGATATTCAAGATATGGATTCCTCATTTGACCAACCTTCAAAACTATCTTTGGCTCTAGAGAATGATCCAAAATGGAATGTAAGCATAGAAAGCTCATCTTTAGAATCAAAATCTCAATCTGAAATCCACTTTGATAGCCAACAACAAGTGATTAATCCTCAAGCAAAGATATCCCTTTTAGAAGTATTACAAAGTTCTCATAAGGAAACTTTGTTCAAGATACCTAGCCAACAATTTGTTCCTCATCATATTTTCTCTAAGAACATAATTAATGGTGTAAACCCTCTTGAGGTTAACCATATTTCATTCTATGATGAGGAGATTCCTTCCTCTACTCCACAAGAAGACTACTATCTTTACATTACAGGATCTAGTAAAGAAACACCTGTTAAAACTATCATGGTAGATAATGGCTCCTCTCTTAATTTATGCACTTATCAATTATTCCAAAAACTCAAATCAAAGGAAGAAGATCTTAATGAATCAAATGTTATTATAAAATCTTTTAACAATGAAATTCAAGAAGCTCAAGGTACTATAATTTTTCCCCTCAATATTGGATCCAAGATCCTGGATACTTTGTTTTATGTAGCATATTGCCCTTCACCTTACAACCTACTTCTCAGAAGTCCTTGGATTCATACGATGAGGGTTGTCCCTTCCACTCTTCACCAATGTTTGAAGTTTGAACTTGCAAATAAAATTGTTACCATACATGGTGACCCAACACCATTTGAAGAATATTTAATGGTTGAAACATCAAGTTCTATACATTCTCTATTGTCACAATTATCTTCTATCCATCACTTTTCTTCATCCATATATGATCATCCTTGTTTACCAAATAACACCCATGCATATCTTTCACATATGCTCCCTCCATCTTATCAAGACTTGGAAGATAGTGATAAGAATGAAGAACCTTCTTATCCTTTCGACATTTTATTTTGTAACATGATCAATTTTCCACATATAAAAGTCAAATCTTTTGCTACATTATTCTACATTATAACAAAGCTTTTGTTATCACTACCTTTTATTCATCACCTTTTGTTCTTACCTTCAACACAACCAAATTATCCTTCAAAACCTCCTTTGATTTTGAAGCAACCTTAGACATGCTATACTCAAATAACCTTGTATAGTGTATATAGATCATCTTGTATATACCACCAATTCCATCATCTAAAAATTCATATAAAAATAAAAAATTTCAAAAAACAACAATCACATTGTATTTCTTTCAATTCATCAATTAAAATAAAAATAAAAAAACATCAAAATCATCAAAATCTTCAAAAATATTTTTATTTATTTATGCACAAATATTTGTTGTATATATTTATTCTTGAAGTATTGCAGTTATATTTTCAAGTTATTTTGGATAAATTAGCATTTATTTGGAATCCCCCACTATCACAAACACACAAAAATAAATATCTTGATTTTATCTGGCATGATTACTAATCTCTCTTATATCAAAGTCCACAAAATTCAATTAAATAAAGTTTGAGCATAGAGAATTGATCTTGTTATTTACTTAAACCAAGCATATCTTTTCACAATAAAATGATTACATTTGTAATTTCCATGCTATGTTACATAGTAGAAGTGGTTCTTGAGCGAAAAGTTTCCCCTGCTATCCTATCATGCACATGGTCTAGAATCTTTGAGAATTGGCAAAAGGACAAGCTCACCCCTACCCGGAATAAAAATCCCTTGCTCTACAGACTAATCCGAGCAAGTATCCCTAGCATAGAAAGAAAAGAAAAGTTCAAAAGAAAAAGAAAAAAGAAACAAGTTATTTCAGCATTATTTCAAATATCAAGCCAAAATACAAAAGTACAAAAAAAAAAAAAAAAAAGCAAAAGAGAAAAGCAAAAGCAAAAGCAATAAAATCCCTTTCCCTACCCCTTGAAAAGAAAAGAAGGGTTGATGAGCTTGAATCCCTGGAATTCTCAATTATTCGAAAACTGTGAGGTAAGCCCCATAACAGGTGGTTTGTGCCCAACCCGCTTGGCCTTGGGTAACTCCTAGCGTGGTGATATGTCCGTCACATTAGCGACCTTCTTTTGTACAGACCTATGTCTGCTTATGGATTAGCTAGCTCTTGATAACCCGACCTACATAGTAGTCCGGTATGGTTGTATGCATCTAAATCATGGTTAATGAACACTTATTTGGTTCATTCAAATCACTTGTATCAAATTATCTTGCTCAAAACTTGGTAAATGAACAATGCAATTGCACACACATTTGTATTTGAGAGATTTTGTGTATCATTATGATAAATCAAGATTGGTAATGAACTCACATACGCACATGGGATTCCTTATAAATCTAACTTTTGTCTTTAAGATACTTTGAAATATTTTTGCAAATTGTTTGGAATAAATTCATTTTCTTCTTTGAAGAACAGTTGTTTAGTATAAAGACAACTACATGCATTCTCAAAAAAATCAAAATCATTTTCCAAAACATGCAATCAAGTTACATTTATATATATTATCGACTTTCGCAACGATGGTATAGTTCCAAAAACCAAAATTGGAATTTTATGCCTAGTGCAAGTCCTCATCTTCATATTTTTTGACTATTTCAAAAATTAAAAATCAACCATGCAATAAAACTATTATTTTCTTCTTTGGATTTCGCGATGATGGTATAAGTCTATACCTAAATATTCTATGCCTAGCGCAAACCATTGTACCAATTTTATTTTCCATTTATTTAAAATCATAAAAACATATGACTTAAATCATTATGTTACACAATTATGCTTTAAAACAAACAAACACCTATTCTATTTCATGTCATTATGTCAAACTTCAATTTTGCAATGATGGTATAATTCCTAGGGAATTATCCAAAAAATTTATCACACTTAGGAATTTATGCCTAGCAAAAGTCATTTTAAAATATTTCATGCATAATATTTTCATGGAAATCTGAAAAACAAATCATCATCATCATCATCATTTGCATCATCACAACAAAGTCTTAAGACAGTCTCTTAAGCACTCTTTTACTTTTAGCAATATTTCTATACTAGGATTAGCTTGACGACCGAGTGAGCGGCGACTCCATGAAATGGTCTATAATAGCGACAATGTCCTTTGAAATTATTGTTAAAAGTCCCTTTTATTTTTATCAAATTATCACATCACAAACAACCAACTTGTTTACATCAGATTATTTCATTTAAATTTTAAAAAAGCATGACATTCAAACCATCATATTTCCAAATGGCATAATTACATGAATCATCGAATCAATCAATCAAAACATTAAAGCATCATACAAATACATAAGACAAGTCATATGATCAAAAATATCTCATCTATATATATCTCAACAATATATGTACATCATCTCAAAACTAGATTGGTATGCCACAATCTGTACCTAGGCATACTCAATCCCCTATCAAAAATAATAATAAGCACTATAATCAATCTGTGCAGTGCAATCTGTAGCAGCTAGCCTCGAGAACCCCTCGAGCTCTCAGCCTCATCTCCTCCCCCGCCCTGAGGTGGACGAGGTGGCCCCATCATAGTCCGTGTGGTGCTATGAGTCCTGGACTCTGATCGTGATGATGTCCTCGATGACCTCATCCCGATAGGCTCCGCAATATGGGCCGACAGTGGTAACCTCTGCCCCTCTGGCACCATATGGTGGTATAGTGTCTGATAGAATGTGACCCGGGCAATAGCCCATGCTAGATCCCGAGTGCTCGCCCCTCCGCTCCATGCTCCGAGGCATGCTACCTCATCTTTGAGCTGTGTGGCCTCCTCTCGGTGTCGTGCAGCCTCATCCTGTAGAGTCTGCACCTCTGCCTGGAGACGGACAGTCTTCGCCTAGAGAGTAGCCATCTCACTACTCTCTCCTGTGTCCACACCCTTGCCCTTATCGGGCGATGGTGGTCTCTCTCTCCATGGAGAAGGGGGTCTCTCCTCCCTCCTCTCCCGCTGTCGTGGCCTCTGCTGAGCCTGTGGTCTCCTCTTGCTCTCTCTCGCCGTGACCCTGTGCCGCCTCAATGGCCGCCTGGCACCGCCTCCCCATCCGATGCACAACTGTGTGAATCGGACCCTGAGCCCTCGTCATCCGAGGAGGGCGGATGCCTGTGTACCAGGCATCGTAGCCGTCAGCTACCCCAGCGTCGTCCCCATCCACCGGCTGAATGGGGGCATCATCTGTGTCTGGACCCCAGAAGCGCTGCATATCTGGAGCCCCGCTAACTGTAGTGTTATCCCGGATAGTCCGAGAAAACTCGTAGTCTCTGAGGGATGGGATCCCCTGTTGTAGACCGAACTGCCTCAAAACTCGGTCATAGCGGTGGAGCTCCACCTCTCCCCTCTCCATCCTTAGCCAACAGACTCGCCTGACGTGAGCCAGCTCCTGTCCATCCTCGGCCCACCCTGGATGATCTCTCCAAGGCCTCCAGGTGATCTGGTCGGAGACAAGGTCGTCAAGTAGTCTCCGGGACATTGGCAGATCTATCCGCCACTGTGACCCTCTCCGGAGCCACCAGTAGAAAGCTCGGGGCCTCTCCCCGTCAATCCCTGTCAGTGGGAGCCCTACCGGCCTTCGCACCATGATGTGCTCCCAGCACCAAACCTGCAATAGAGATGTCATAACCAGACATCGACCGCCCTTGTATACGACCCCATGCAGGATCCTATACAATCGGCATAGTACAAAGCTCCCCCAAGCAAACCTGTATCCGTGGTCTCTCATGTCGTAGACCACATCTGTCAGTAGCCATGGTACTCTGCATCCACTCTGATGGCATAGCAGTAGACCACCTACAACCCTAGCCAAAACCTATGTCAGTCTAGATGCCCTAGGCATCTATCATAGAGATTCGATGTTCACTCCGCCCTTCTCTAGGGCGAAGCTCGGATCTTCGCATAGTCGCATCATCACGTGGCCCTGATTGGCCATGGGAGTGATTAGCCATCCTTGTATGGGGATCCTCAAAATCCTCCATACATCCTCTAGTGTGGGAGTCATCTCCCCTATCGATAACCGAAAATAGGAAGAACCCGGATACCACCTCTCTGCTAGGGCTGTCAATAGCCCCATATCTATAGAAACCTGTGGCATCTCTGCCACATGCTGCAAGCCGACCTGAGCCAGCTGATCTCGCTCTGCCTGAGATAGAGTGGCCAAGTCATCCCTCAACCCGTCGTATTTCCATTCTCTGCTCTTTAGTAATCCTCTCTGCAACATAAACAACAAAACAATAAAAATCATTAATAAAACAATCATTAATAATGCAAGTAAAACAAGTTCAATTTAATAAATGATGATATCGTCCACTATTGGACGATATCGTCCCAAATTTGAGCAAATTCGTCTTCGATTTTGCTAGTCGAAATCGTCCCATTTTTGACGAAATCGAGACGATTTCGTCTCGACGACGTCGACGGCCCAAAAATGGCCGTGATGCTCAAAAATCATCAAAATTTAATCTAAAAAGCATGAAATTCAAAATTCAAGCCTTCTAAACTAAGTTTAGACCCTTACCCGTAGCCCGCGCCGGACCTCTGTCGATCTGTGCGCTGTCTCGACCATCTTGTTTGCAGAGCTCTAGAAACCAGAAAATAAAAAATGAACAGTAAAAATGAATTAGGGTTTTTCCCTATTTTTTTTAATTTTATTCAAAAACAATTAGCAACAAATTTAATTTTGGCTTTTCCGCATTTTTACCTCAAACGTTCGATTTGGGTAAAAACACGGAGGGGGCATCATAGTAAGTTGTCGTACGATTCGACCAAGAATCGTCGCCTAAAAATGGGAATAAATTTTTGCTTTCTCGTAGATCGAGAAGAACTCATCTTTAACGCATTTTCCTCAAAAAATTTGCTAAAGAGGGGGCAAAATGTAGCACCCTAAAATTGGCGCAGTAAACCTTAGCAAATAATTAAAATTACATTAGTAATAATTCAAATTCAAATTTTAACCCCAAAATCGCTCCCAAACCGCCTGCTGCCCGTTTCCTCATTTTCTATGCCATTTTTAGAGTTTGTTTTGTCCGTTTGACGATATCGTCGCCGATCAGACGATATCGCCTCAGATCGGACGATTTCGTCTGGAGAAGAACGTCCAGACGATCTCGTCCCAAACTGATTTGTGCATAGTTAGCTTCTGTTTCAACGGCGTCTCTAATCCGGGCAAAAGCGTGTCTGCACCGTTAGAGACCTCCCCCGTTGGAGATCTTCCAAATTAGGATGATCTCCAACCTCCTAACCTCCCTCCTAAGCCTATTTAACCTTAGGACCCCCTCTTGGCATTCCCCCTGGCTGAAATTCCCTGTAACACGAATTCTACATGCATTAGACTATCTTAAACCACCATTTGCATTTGTATTTTTCCAAGTTTGTTTGCAGGAACTTCATTGTTTTTCAGCCGAGCAAGCTCAGATCGTCGTAGACGATCCTGTTCAATTCGAGACGATTTCGTACCAATCCGAGATGATTTCGACTATAGTCAACATTGGGGGCAATCAGTGCCCAGGGTTTGCGTTTTCTCACTTTGTTTGTTGATTTATCCTGCATTTAGTTAAATTTGTTATTATTCCTTATTGTTCTGCATCTTGGAGTTCACCCATATAGCTTAAGTGCACAATGAAGTCATAATTTGTCATTAGAACGTCATAATCTACTTGAATTTTTATTTGTGATTATCACCTTAGCATCTATGTTGCCATTTTACACCATTTTTCTCTGTTAGAATAGTTGCATTTCGGTATTTTGTATCTATTTCTCTGTTTGCAGGTCTTTGATGAATTCATCAGATCTCAGACGATCCCGTCAGATCTCAGATGATCCTGTCAAATTCCAGACGATCTGGACTGCTTCAAAAATCAGAACCTTCATCAGACATCCGGATCAGGTATGGTTCTTTAATCTAGCGTATTCTTTCTATTTTCTATCCAAATCTATTTTTTGTATTTATTTAATTTGCATTTTCATAATAGAACACTTAGATTCATCTGGCCAAACCTAGGACTTGGATGTTTAAAGATAAAACTGAACACATTAAACACATTCCCAACCTAGGCGTGGAAACTGCCACTAAACGTTTCCTGGTGAACCCCACCATCCGTCGAAAAATCACCTTAATACCCCTCCCCCGAGAGGCGGGACCTTCAAAGGGCCTCTCAGTTCGAGGTACCGTCCCATCCTTTTCCCATCCCCCTTTCGGGCACGGATCCTTTAGCCTGAAGGTAAGGGTGCAAAAAATTTGGAACGATACAGTACTACGTAAGATTTTTTATAAAAAGAAATCACGATGGACGCTTCATTTAAAAGAAATAAGCATTTCATTATAAGCATCATTCATAACTTGTTAACTATATGTTGCTCTTCTTTAATCATTCAATCATGAACATCTTTAAGGTGGCTAAGATAAGAAGCTTAATTTAGTTTTGAATGCTTGATATACAAAGGCAAAAAAATATCTTTTATAGATGGTGTGTACTGATGAAGATGGATAAAATAAGGACCTAGATATAATTGTAGACTTGATAGCATGGGCAAAATAAATTCCTTGTTGTAGTATTGATAGTGACCTCATTCATCACATGTGTTTTTAGGAATATTAGTACTATATTGAGGTTGTCATAGGCAATGACATCAAATCTTTATATTTGTGCATTATAGATTTATCCAAGCAAAAAGAAAAAAGAAAAAATAATAACATGATTCTCTTGGTTGATTTAATGACTAAAAAAATAAAATATTAAAACATATTTTTTTGTGATGCTACACATGCACACATGGACATAAAATTATAAGAAGCACAAAACTTGGTTAAAAGGTAATTAAATATTATTTTGTTATTTTCTAAAATATCAAAAGAACAAAAGTATAAGCATGGAAATAAAAGTTTATATTCAAGACCACCTTTTTATTAAAAAATGAAAGAACTTCATTATCTATGGTTATTAGTCTTTATTTTTTTATTTTTATTTTTAAATATTCATTTTAATTTCTAAATTGTTTGAATATTTTACGTTTATCTTCTTATATCTTTTTATAAACATTATAACTTTTTTTTACTACTTTGTCATTAAAATGACAACGTTTGATTTTAACAATTTTTATTTTGAATATGGTTAGAGATCAAATTCACAACCTTATAACTAATTTAAGTTATTTTCCTCTTTATAGAAGGGGTAAACAAAAACTCACTTCATAAAAAATATATTTTTTACATTTTATTGGAAGGCTCAATTTGTTTTCCAAATTTTGATCTTAAAAAAAAAATTATTTTATGTTTATAATACTAAATATTAAATATAATGAATAAATTAAAAGGAATTGAATGGAAGCAAAAAATTTGTGATTGGTAAGTGAAAAATGAAGAGATGAGTTAATAAACAAGCATAATATGATGTAAGTAATAATTTGGTCTCTTGGGATTAAGCTTGTGCGAGGAAAGACAATTGAGGTTTTGGGTTGCAAAAAATTAGGTTAATGAATGAAGCGTTGATTCTCAAAGAGGGTTGGAAGGTGCTTAGGAATCAGGGGCCTGATTGGATCGAGATCATAAAAGAGAAGTATTTTCTGCATAATGGAAATTTGTTGGCTAAGAACGTTACCCAGGAAGGTTATGTGTTCTGACAGAGCTTGAGAAAACTCAGAACGAAGCTGCTCCTGGGTGCAAGGTGGATGGTGGGAAATGGATCTGTCATTAATTTTTGGGAGGACACTTGGTCTCTTAATAGCCCGCTTATCCTCAATACAGTTCTAGCCCCTGCTGTTGCTCTTACACATAGACTAGGTTGGTCCAAATTTGAAGACTTCATTGAGTGGGAAGGGAATAGGAACAAATTCCTCAAAGAGTATTTAAAAGCATGGAGGAAGCATTAGCCTGGGGGACTGTTTATAATCATCTTAGACTCTATAGTCTTGCAAGTCGGGAGATGGATGACTCTCTCATTTGGAAAGCCTAAAGTGAAAGTTGTTACTCTGTTAGATTAGCCTACTGTCTTTTTGATACAGATCCTCAGCACTGGTTTTTACCTGAAAAATTTTGGCTTAATTTCCTCACTTCAAAAGTAAATATTTTTTATTGGTTGGCTATTCAAAATAATTGTTTAACAATAGAAAATCTTTGCAAGAGGAGGATGGCTCTGATTAATAGATGCTACTTGTGTGAAGCTTCAAAGGAAACTTGTCAGCATATTTTTTTTTGGTGTCCCTTCTCGATTTCAGTAGTTTCTCAGGTGTTGTCCACTTTGGATGTCAGTTGGGTTTTATCAAACACTATCTCTTATGTGGTTGTAGTGGACTTCTCCTTTCAAGTCCCTTCGATTGGAAAAACTTTGGTCTTTCTTGCTCCCACATTTATTTTGGAGCATCTGGTGAGAACACAATAAGAGAACTTTCAAGAATTCAAGGCATGATTCGGACCGGGTTTCTTCTAGAGCTCTTGGAGCTGCTATGGAGAATGTGTATCATTGTTTCCCGAATCTCAAAGCGGGTTCTTTGGATGAAAGCCTTGTGGATACTAAAATTGGCTTTCTAGTTTCTTGCAAGTTGTCTAAACCACCTGCTGCCTTGGTGTGCTCAACCACCTCATGGTACCCTCCTCCTGAGGGCTGGGTCAAATTAAATTTTCATGGTGCCTCAAAATAAAATCCAGACCCTGTACCTGTTGGTGGGGTAATTTGAAATTCTAAGGGTGAGCTGATTGGTGCATACACAAAGAATATTTATATCCAAACCTCTCACTTTGTTGAAGCCAAGGGTCTCCTTCAAGGGCTACTATTGGTAGAAACACTTAAATATCAAAAAATAATTGTAGAAGGGGACTCATTGTAGAAGGGTCTCCTTGTGTGTCGGGTGGTTAGGACCTCATCCTCTAATTTTGATGGGTCTTTGGCTATTTTAAATCCCTTTGCACGCTAATTTCACAACAAGACCCTGTCACTCTTTTTATCTGTGGCAAAGTAATTATTCTTTTTATCTGTGGCAAAGTGATTGTTCTTTGAGTCGTTTGAGTCCCTGTTACTCTGAGTCCATGTTGCTCTGAGTTTTGTGATGATTCTGATGCCCATTCTGTTGAGCCTCCAAAAGATAATTACGATAACAATGCTAGTACCCAGGTGGCAGTGTCGATAGCTAACCCTTTTGGGGACCCTGTTCCTTCTGGTCTGCCTACTATTTTATTTGTCCTGGAGGAAACGCACTCTGCTCTTCTATGGACATTGCAAGTTGTGGTCTCCTTTGTCAATGAGATTTAGGATGTGGTTAACAAGCAGATGGATATAGCAACCTCAAACTAGCTCTGCTATGATGTTTTTTTTGCAGTTGATATCAGATTATATTTTATGTTGGTTGTATGGGGTCCTCTCTGTTTTGTTTTGCTAAGAGAGGCATGGTTCTTTAGTTGTTGTTACCCGATTTTATGGTATGTTGTTTATATGTGGCCCTCTCTATTTTACCTTGTTGAGGATGGCCTGTTATTCCTATTCCTTGGCTGGTTTTGATTTAGTGTTGTAGTTTAGTGCATTTTCATGCCCTATCTCAATTTATTGTAATAGGTTTGGAGACCTCAAAACCCCTTATTTTACCAAATCAAAAATAATAATTTGTAGCATTTATAAATTTATATATGTTTATTTGTAATTAGAAAAACATATACAACTTTGTTGAATCTATTTTCTTTTTAATCTATTTCACTTAAACAGACCTCTATATATACATACACGTATATAAGTGAAAATTCATAATATAATGGTTCATTGTAGATGAAATTTTCACCAAAGTTTCACCAAAGCAGAGAAACTAAAAATTATAGCAAATACCTATAAACACTTCTTGACTATATCTTTTTTTTTATATAATTTAGTTTGAGTTGCTTGACTATATCCTTTTCAAAATAATTCAGTTTGAGATTGATATTTTCGAAGATAAATATTTCATTTTCTAAGAACATACTAATGAGTCATTTTATAAAAAAGTGCTACAAACAATTAAAAGTAGTAATATGTCATTGTTTTACATTAACTAATAATAATAAAAATCAATATCTTCACAACATGTCAAGAATCTACAAGATCAAGTCTAACAAGTGGTTGCCTTGCTTGCCTAAGAATGTGTATTATAAGTGCAAACTGAACATAGCACAATTGTTTTTTTCTTGTTATGTCAAATTGAGGTAAATCATGTTGATTATGATCTTAAGTATGGAGCATTCATGATCATATCTCTTGATTAAAATTATAAGATATATTATTTATGGTATAGTTTTTTGTGAGATAGTTATTTTTAATTCTGGCTTTGTTTGGATAATTATTTTTTATCCTCTTACGAGCATTCTAATATATTTAGTACTAGTTTTCCATTATTAACCGGTAGTGTTAGACTTTCACAAAATTTTATTATGATTATAATGAGGGATAAAATTAACAACTTTACAATCAATTTAAGTTATTTTCCCCCTTATAGAAGGGCAAAACAAAAGTTTTACTTCATACAAAAATTAAAATTTATTTTTTATCCTTCTAATTTGAAGTGGAAGGGATAAGAAGAATATTTATTTTAAAGGATAGTTCAAAATTTTATTCTTTAAAAACTATTTTATGTATATATACTAAAGTTAAAAATATAATCTTCTTCGGGAGGTCTAAGGTTCAAACTGTGGTGTGGTGAGTGGATGGGTGTGTGTTTATAAAAAAAAAAACATAATGAATATAAATAAAAAGAATTGAACAATTAAATGAACTTTCTCAATGAAATGAAGAATTTTATAATTTTTAAGTAAAAGGTAAAGAGTTAAGATAAAAATAAATAATTAATAAAAAAGCACACTATGACATTAGATAAAAATTTATAACATTTATATATTTATATGTTTGTTTATAATATTTATAAATTTATTAAGAAAACATAAACAATTTTGTTAATTCTATTTTTTTTGTAATCTAATTTTTGTAGATCATGTCTTCTTTTAAATATAAATGATTCTCTCTTATGCACACAAGAACACATACACATATATAATTTTTATTTAAAAAACTTTTTTTATATGAATAATCATAATTAGTTTTATTTATTTGGTGTTGCCTTGTAGATGAAAGTTTTACCAATTCAAAGAAACTTGAAAAGTTGCTCAAATAGTTCTATAACCTATCTACCTTCTTGATAATATCTTTTTCAATATAGTTTACTTTAATATTGACATTTTCTAAGAAGAGTATGTCATTTTATTTATTTTTTGAATACTTAGATGAGTCTTTTTATAAAAAGAAGTACTACAAGTAATGAAAAATGGTAGCATATCTTTGTTTTGTGTTTTTTTTTGTGGGAGGTCTAGATAATAAGGATAATAAGGGTTCATACTCAGTCTCCCATACTTGACAAATTACAACTCTCTTCTTTAGAGCTTTAGAGTTTACAAATAGATACACTTCTCATCTCAATTGAGATGCTATAGCTAGAAATCTACATCATTTTACATAAAATGTTTGAATTCTTGATTTTTATTTTCTGTATCTTTTCAATTTTTTGTATGAATACAAATATTTCAGAATTCAGCATCCTTCTTGATAATTTTCTATAGCATCTTTCACAATACCAAAACTTCACCTATACTATCTATGCATTGCATCTTAGTAGAGTAATATTTTTAAAACATCGCACTATCATAGTCCACTTTACCAAATCTGAATTACTAGTTTCCTTCCTAAAACATAAGTGCAACCACAAAAATTATAATAAATAGTTTATATGAAAACACATTATTGTTATAAAATAAAGTAGATATTACCAATGGAAAACATTAAAGTAAATCTTAATTATTATTTGATTCAAGCAACCAACATTTTCTTGCCAGCTTCAACTAAACTTACTACTTCCTCTAACCATGGAAAGGAGAATTTTACTTTACGATCCTCAATCAAAATCCCTCTATTGGCTAGCCTATCTACACTTTTTTTTCTTCCCTTAATGTATGTGTAAACCTGATTTCTTCAAACTCTTTAGAAAGATCTTGAATTTTCATAATTATCTCTTGTATATTCCATGGAGCCTTTGCTTTCCTCAAAACCGTATTTATTACTATGATAGAATCATATTTCATTTATACTATGTTCCATTTCATTTGTTTGCATATTTTTAACCCTTCTAAAGCCACCCAAGCTTCAACTTTATTATTTGTCTTAAATACACTATTGAAAGCGTAATGAGACAAAATATCTCCTCTATTATTTCTAATTATTCCTTCTCTCTGGTCCTAGATTTCCTTTAGATGCTCCATCAAAATTTAATTTAACCCACTTCACATCTGGTGGTTTCCACTTTATATTATTTGTCTTCTTTTTGCTTCTCTTGTACCCAACATCATAATTCTATTTAATGACTTGACTCCATCTGTCAAATTAGGGACTAGGTGAGTTGATAGGGTTGGTTTAGACTCCTCTATGGCTAAAAATATCTTTCTTTTCATTACCTCTAAATTGTTTTCATTTTCTTTAAATATTCTTCTATTCCTTTCTAACCATATAGTCCAAAGTATTGTATCATTTGATATATCTCATATTGTTTGTAAAGCCTCACTTTTGTAAGAAATATGTCATTGCTTTAACCAATCTTCAATTCTGTTTTTCATCACCATGCATTTACCAAACATATTAAGAATCCATTGCCATAGTTTGAGCAATGTCCTAAGAGATGGTCTATACTTTCCTCCTCCTTTTTACAAAGAATACATTGAGAGGGGCCTGTTGAGTGGTATTTTCACACAGTTGTGAAAGTAAACTCTCTTTTAAGATTTGGGTTCCAAATCCCCTCTTGCAAAGAAGTTAAACGAACAACTTCTCCAAGGTCTCTATTGTATTAGCATTTACATATGTGTATTAGTAATCTCAAATAAAGATATTCAATTTAAATGCTTGGAACACTTTAGTGATTGCAAGTAACTGTAAACAAGGGGCAATGTTGGTTTATTTTACCATGAAACTTTAGTGATTGTTCATTGAACCAAAATAAAGCAAATGTGAGTTGGTCCTCATATGACCACGATGTAATGCTCAAGAAATGGAAATTTGTGAAAATGCCATAAAACATAACTCCTTTAATGAAATTGGAATTTTCATGAAGGGAATGTCATCATAGGCTCATGAGTGCAGAACAAAACTAAAAAAATGAAATTTGACCTTAAAATGGAAATTTTCATTTTTCGGATTTTTTAAAATTTGCAGTAAAACAGCAACTTCGATGAATTTTTTTTAAATATTAAACAACTCCGAAAATGAAATTTCAAATTACGTATTAGAAGTATGAAGTATAACCTACGCAATGATTAAATTATTTTTGGATTTTAATGTTTATTTTAATGCCTAAAAATAAAATAAATAAAAATTTCTGGAAAATAAAATGCAAAAAATGAAAATGAAATGCAGAAAATGGAACACAAGATACATCCAGTTTGATGCTATCCTATTCTGACAAAACCGAAGATATGAGGTTTTCATGCATGCAACCTAACCTATTAGACCTGCAAAACAAGCACAATATGGATAAGCTAAGTGCTGGCTTCTAGGGTTTTAAATGAGGTTTTCAGATTTAGACATTCGCATGAAGCAACCAAGAAACTTGTATAAACTCCATTTACAAGCCTAAAATCTGAAAAAGGAAAAAATAGACATTTAATCTTGCATGCAGAAAATGACTCCTTTCTTATCCATAAGATGCAACTTTCTGAAATTTTCTGTATTAAAAATTTGTCATTTTACAATAACAAAAGTTTCTGGTTTTCCCAAACCAGTCAATGGAAGAAAAACAGCCCAAAAAGATCTAGAATGGCCCTCTTGCCTTCAAATCTGTAACTCTGCTTGCAGCAGTTTCCAACCCCTTTCTAGCCTCTTTGAATGGCATATTTAAAATTTTTAGGAAGCTTTTCGTTTCGTTTTCCAATGGTTGTTCGTTTCACCTTCCCTCTGCATGCATGTGTTCTGATTCCCAAAAGACTTTTTGTTTCTATTTTGTGGCCCTTCATTTCATTTTCTCCACATGGGCTTGCATCTGTTTCCTTTCGTGTGTAACGACAATCTTAAATGATCTCAAATCATTAAAGATTCCTTATGTAACGTTTCGTCTTATTCCTTGGATTTTGTCCTTATGTCCACGTCACTATGCAGTCTTCAGTTTCATTGTCCTGGTGTTCATCACTAATATCAGACGCACTATCAACTGCTCTGTTCCCTTGGCAAAAATCGGACATGCCGCGATATCGCGATACTTTTGCCTCCTTGCTCTATTTTGTTGCTTTTAGTCGCGATATCGCGACACTTTTTCTTTCTTCTCTTTTGGCCGCGAAAATGCAACATGTCGTCGTATCATGACACTTTTTCTCTTCTAGCCACAAAAATGCAACATGTCGCGATATCGCGACACTTTTTCTCTTTCGACCGCGAAAATGCAACATGTCGCGATATCGCGACACTTTTTCTCTTTCGACCGCGAAAATGCAACATGTCGCGATATCGCGACACTTTTTCTCTTTCGACCGCGAAAATGCAACATGTCGCGATATCGCGACACTTTTTCTCTTTCGACCGCGAAAATGCAACATGTCGCGATATCGCGACAGTTTTTCCCTTTTGGTCGTGACAATGCAACATGTCACGATATCACGACACTTTTTTCCTTTTTTCCGCGACAATGTAACATGTCATGATATCACGACACTTTTTCTCTTTTCTAGTTATCTTTGCTTTGAACCACAAAAATGCAACATGTCGTGATATCGCGACACTTTTTCTCCTTGCGGTGTTTTGCTTTTTCTTTGGTATTTGGCATATGGGCCACTTCGGTCTTCTTGGAAAACATGCAAAAAGGTGGGTCCCCAATTTTGGGGTACGTTGTGGAGCAACCACAACAGGGCCATGAAAACCCCTTTTCATAAGATTATCCTTGGATAAAATTCTTCTATGACCTACTAGCCAAATAAACATTTTGACTTTAGGAATGCTTGGGCTATCCCAAATATCACTTCATATTCTAGTGATAGTACTATTTTGTCGGTGCTTTACATTATATCCACTTCTTGTTGTGTATTATCCTTAGCTATTCAACTCCCAAATCAATTTATGTTTGGCTCCCCTTGGAATAATCATCGTTATTATCTTTCTACTCAATTGCATTCTTACATCAATATCTTGTATACTTGTAAAAAAATATTCTTTCCATTTGTATCTTCCTTCCTGATCCTTGTACAAAATGTTTGAAACCCTATCACCATATTTATCTTGAAGCAATCTCATCCAAGGTTTCAAAATTGGATCTAAATTGAGTGGTTTTTATCACACCAAGTATCCATCCAAATAGAATTTTTTTCTCTAATTCCCACCACCCATATTAAACTTTTAATCATTAGATCAATAGAGTTTTTTAAACCATTTCAAAGAGCAGAACCATTTGGTAGAGAGAATGCAATAAGTATTAAACTTGGGTCATTGGGCTCAACATACTTAGAAGAATTCTTTCCCATTGTCTTTGACTCTCTTTGTACAATCTCTAGGTTACTTTTTCCTTAAGATTAACTTTGCATTTGTAAGAAATCTTAAACCAAGACCTCTCGTAGTTTTATCATCACACACCTCGCTCCATTTTACCAAGATAAATTTCCTTTTATCATGTAAACCAAACCATAAAATGGATCACATAATATAGATTAAACTTTTTTCAACTAATTTTGGCATAGTATACAATGACATATAATATGTTGAAATGGCCTGTAAGACTAACTTAATTAACTGCGCTCTTTCCACTAACAATAACCATCTACATTTTCAAGCTAGTAGTTTATTTTGAACTTTACTAATAATTGGATTCCATAATGTTATCATCATTCTCCCTTCAAATAAAGAGATCCCTAGATAAGTTGCTAGTAAATTTACCTCCTCCATTTAAAGTAACCTGCAAATTCTTGCTTTGTTATTAGTTGGAGTGTTAAGGAAGTAAATTTTGGATTTTATCCTATTAACTTTTTGCTCTGATGCTCTTCCGCATTCCTTTAAAAATTTATTAAAAGCTCTGGCCTCATTTATCCTTTCCCTTCCAAAAAGGTTATATCATCTACAAATTGTTGATAGGTGATGTTGTTGATGTTATTACTAACCTTAGGCCCACTTGTAAGCCCATATTTGTAAGCCATATTTAAGTTCCTACTCAAAACCTTTGCCATAGTAATGAACAAATAAGGAGATAGAGGATATCCTTGTCTAAGGTCTCTCTTGGCTTTAAAAGATTATATTACTAACCCATTGACCAACACTGAATAAGAAACTATAGAGACACAATCTTTAATCCATCTAACCCATTTATTCTCAAAGCTAAACTTTTCTAAAACTGTAAAAAGAAAATCTCATTTAATCCTATCATAGGCTTTACTCATATCAAGTTTTAAGATCATTGCTTTATCTTTTCTTGAAGTTGTTGAATGTATAACTTCATCAGCTATTATGATCCCATACAAAAAATTCTCCCTTTCATAAATCCTCCTTTCTCTTATGAAATAATTTTGTCTAACAATGGCCTTAATTGATTCGCCACCACTCTGGAGATAATATTATATGTCATATTACATAGGCTTATGGGTCTAAAGAATCAAACAACTCAGCATCCTTCTTTTTTGAAATTAGGGTAAGATATGTTGCATTTATTTTATAAGGTATGTATGTTTTACCATAGATTGTTCCACTGCCACCAATAATAATCCTTCACTATCTCTCAATTATGTTGGTAAAAATTTGTAGAGAGCCCATCCGGACCTAGGGATTTATCCTCATTAAAAGGGAAAATGGCTAAATGAACTTCTTCTAGAGTAATAGGCTCCATCAGTTTCCTTTTGTCTTTTGTTATAACTAATGGTACATCTTGAAGAAGTTTATCATTAAGAACTTCAGTCTCCTTTGATCCTAGAATATTTAAATAAAAATATTTTACCTCTTTTCTAATTTCACTCCGATCTTCAATCCAAACCACTTATATTGATTTAATTCTGCTAATTTTGGATGTTGATCTTTATACTATAACCATCCTATGAAAAAACTTTGTATTTTTATCTCCTTTTAACCAAGTCTATCTTGATTTTAATATCCAAAATTTCTCTTCCTTACTAAAAATATTATGATATTCACTAAGCAACTCCCTTTCCTCTGAGCTTGGATTATTATGATCACCTTTTTGGAATTTTGGAATTTCATATTTTAGTTCTTCTTTCTTCTCAAAAATATTTTTGAAAGTGTTCTTGTTGTTGTTGTTCCATTCTTTTAATATATATGTCATAGATTTAATTTATTTTGGAAGAGCATACAACCCGCCATTATTTTTGAAAAGTGTTGTTGTTCCATTCTTTTAATCTAGATGTCATAGATTTAATTTATTTTGTAAGAGCATACAACCCACCATTTCTTGAATAATTCTACGTTTGTGCTATCATATTAACAAATTAAGGATGGTATTCCCACATCTGCTCATAGTTAAAATATGATCTATTTTTTAATTCACTTACCACCATTTTAACTCTTATTGACCAATTATCTAAACCAATCCTTGTTAAGGTATTAATTTTAGTACAAGTTACTTCATCTAGCCACTGATTTGAGAGTATGCATCTGTTTAATTTTTTTGCTATTATGTTCTAGCATCTCTTATTTTCGGTCCATGTAGAGTTGTCTTCTTCAAACTCAACCTCCCATAGATTATTGTTTTGAATAAAAGTTGAGAAATCTCTCATACTTTGGGTTAATTTCTTAGTTCCTCCAAAATTTTCATCCAGCTTGGTTATAGCATTAAAATATCCTATGATCATGAATCGGATTTCTTGGTCTTTACTTCTCATAAAGGATTCAATCCCACTCCAAAATTATAATCTACGTCACTGAGTTGTAGGTCCTATTGGTCACGAATTTGCCACAGGAAAGGATTTTTACAATTGCGCCCTAAACCCGGCCAACATTGAAAGGCTGGAAGCAAGAAATGGCTCCCAGACCAATCTCCAGAGTGGGCTGGTTCCCTCTACTATTCTAAAATTGGGTTTAAGATAGGGTTCTTTGGAAAGAGATTTAAAAGGTTGCGTAAAGAAATGGGAAATATGGCCGCAGGCCGAGTGATGGGATCAGAAAAACAACAGCAGGAAACTACAAATGCAACAACAGCAAGTAACATAAGAAATCAGCTTAATCTTCGCACAATCACATGCCGCAAATCCCTCCAAACCCACATTCCAGGAATCGTACCCTGACCGCAGTATTTAAATCCAGTATGCAGAATTTAAATGTAATAGCAATGCAGGAGTATGAATGCTATTAGAAATGCAGAAAACAAAAAAGAAATTCATCCATGCAACGCTTGAAAAATTAGAAATTGATCCTTTTATTCCCGCAGATACAATTCCAGTTTCTAGCAGCAAGTTTTCCCAACCTCTCGAAATGAGAATTACATTGGTTTTTATAGAGGTCCGTCCTCTTTGCAAAGCATTAAATATTTAAAACCAACTTTCTTGTGATCCACAATTATATCTTGGAAATCGAGAACACGATCCCCTTAATCGCAGACCTCGAGGAAGCAAAAATTAAAGGCAATGAAACGTTCGCGGTTCTTCATTAAATTCATTTTTGACAATATGCATGAAACCGTTACGCCAATCCACGAACAACAACTTTGAACCAATAAATCCTTCAATTTTGGTGGCCTGGGCGCTTCTTCGACTTTAACCGCATCGAAAATCCACAAAGCATTTAATTCGGGTCAATATTAAATCATCGAAAACCAAAAATATCTCCTCGGCCGTTCATACTGCACTTGGCGGGAAAACAGTTACAGGTCGCGAAAACGCGACGGGTCACGAAATCGCGACATATTTTTATGTCGTACGCTTCGCTGCTGAAGACCCATGAAAATGGCACATGTAGCGATATCGCTACGTCTTCGGCTTCTTGGTCCTTCCCTGCGCTTTGCCCCGCGAAAACGAAACATGTAGCGATTTCGCTACATGTTTCCGTCGTTGGCTCCTTGCGCTGCGCTCTGCCCCGCGAAAATGGAACATGTAGCGATTTCGCTACATGTTTCTTCTCGCCGTACCAATCGCCATTTTCGGTCGCGATTCGCTAACATGTCAGCGACGCGCTGCAAGTTTTCAACTTTGCCTTTGAAGCCGCCAGTGTCGCGATTCGCTGACATGTTAACGAATCACTGCAAGTTTTGACTTAATGCCTTTAACGCCGACCGACCCGCGATTCCGGAACACGTCGTGATATCGCGACGGTTCCACCCAACCTGCCTGCGTTGACCGCGATTTTGCAACATGTCAGCACGTCGCTGCAGTTTTTTGACTTAACCATTTTTTGCTCAATTTTTCTCCTTTTTTCGCCCAAGCTGCATCAAAGCTGATATCAAAGGTTAGATTTCCAACAATACACTAATGCATTAATCAATGAGAATCAATGTGGCAAAAATGCCAACAGGTCCATAGACATTGATAAGGATAAAACAAATATCTGCAAAGTAGCAAGTGACTAAAGAGGCTATCCAATGCCTAGATTTATGAATGATTACATAGAAGGTTATAGAAGGATTTCAACAAGTTAGAACTCACCTTGTAGCTCCTTCAAAATCCATAACATCTTATTCGCATCTTACCCATATTGGTTTCATAGTTTTTGAAACTTCTTTTGTCATTTTAGTTTCCTGGATACAACGAATATCAGGCTTATTACTTAAATATAGGTTCTTGATACACCTCTGCTTTAAGGGGGTGTTAGCACCCCTTTTATTACATGAGATGATAATCATGTCTTATTAGGAGCTATTGGCCCCGCCTATGTATTACCAATATCATTTTGTTATTTGGTAAAGAGAAGTTCAACAAACTTAGTTTGTGTTCCTTTCTCTATGTTTGCTCTTGCTTCCCTCGATCTTGCTTTATAATTTTAGGGTTTTCCTCTTTTTGCCTTACCTATATCAAGAGTAGATATTATTATTCTATTCCTAAATATTCTTTCATAATTTTGTTTTTCATCATATTTATCCTCTCCTGGCTCTACTACAAAAGCTTTTGACTTGTCCTACTCATTTTTTGGTATTTCCTTATTAATGGCAAAGGTATTAACTTCTAAAAATGTATTTTATTTACCATTTTTTTCTATTGAATGGTGCACGATACTTCAAGAGAGTCTTAAAATATAATGAGACACATTCCTTAGGTTCATTGAGAATGTTCTTCCTTAAACCAAGATCATACTGAATCAAGGATTCCTTGTTAATATGTTGAACCTGTTGTACTCTATCCTTTAAGTTTTGATCTACTTTTTATTCATAGGCTAAAGCCTTAAAATATTTGGTATTTCTTCAAATATCCTTCCTTACTAGTCTCCACTGTTTATTTTCTTTCATTTTTCTAGATCTATTTTTTGGAAGTTGAAAACCATCTTCATCCATAACCATTTGTAAGTGTCTCTTCCGGTTTTCTACATATGATTATGTTGAGCTCTACTTAGGGAATGATCTCTCAATATACCCCACCTCATGACATCTTCTACATCTAAAAGATATGTTTTCCTAATCTATGATTTGGATCCACATATTATCCCCATACTTAAGAATGATTGATTCTAGTAAAGCCTTGCTTATATCAATCATGACCAATATCCAAGAATAAATAGCCAAAAATCCATCTTTCATAGTGTCTAAAATCTCAAGGACTTCTCCTAGAGAGTTGGCTATTGCCTTGAAGGTATCTATTTTTCGAAATTCAATGGGCAACTTAAACATCCTAACCCATACTGGTACTAAGGATATATTTACATTTTTAGATGAAAAGCCTTTATACGAGCAGATAAGGAAGAGTCATGTTCTTCCATAAACCAAGGACCCCCTTTTAGGATTTTTTCTCTTTTTCTAGAACAAAAAATGGCTAGAAATAAACCTTTGGGAAGAAATTTAAGAATCACTCCCGGAGACTTCCAACTTCTATTAATTCATTTTCTCAAGGCTAAAGCCCTTGGCCAATACCATTAAATTTACCAAAAATTGTCCTATCTTGGAGCAATAAGGATCTCTCTGAGGTGTGCTCACTAACCTCTACCACTAGAGATGATTCTAAAGATTTAACTATAAATTGGTCCATGGAAATAAAACTAAAACTCAAAATCTATTAAAATTTATCATAATGTCTTATAGAAAATATAATATTTGATAAAAAATTATAATAATTTGCATGTAAAATTTTTGAGATAAAGAAGAAAAACTTAGTTGAAAAATTCTGTCCAAATAGAATGTCTTGCCTCACTGAAGTTCTAGTCCTTCATTATTCTTTCCATCATGCAAACCCTAGCTGATAAATGTTTATAATTTCATTTTTTATGACTTGAAAAATCGTTACTGCCCTTGTTTAGGATAATTGACTTCACAGGGTCATATCTCCCTCAATATTTCAACATATCCTTGGTTTGTGTTAACTAATAATAATGAAAATAAATATATGCATAACATCCTATCAAATATTATATAGGATTATTTTCTTAACAAGAAATTGCATAACAACATTATCCCTAATAAGAATAGGGGGATTGGTAAGTGCTTGTCTGGCCAGGCACTTACCAAGAAGATACCCAGGTTAAAACCTTGAGGGCAGCCTATTTGCAAAGGTAGTAGTCTAATTTGAATCCTCTAAGTGCACACTAGACTGACGATGATGGTACGAATCCCAAGCAACCGGTGGTCCCCTTCACGTCGACTCAACAATAACAAAGTGAAATAGGTTTTATGGAAGTAGCCTTGTGGTTTGAACCCTATGCTTGTCAATTACTAAAAATAGTATGGTTGTGACCAACTCTCCTATGTAATAAAAAAAAATAACATTATCCCTAATAAAAATATTATATTATAAATGTAAATAATTTATTGTTTGTTAGCATTTAAGATTACAAAGGAGATGTTAAATGGAGTATAGTTCCTTTTTATTGTTATAGTATTTGATGTAAAGTATGTTGATTATAATATGAACTATGGAGTTGATCATGTCGGAACTAAAGTTAACTTGTTGAATGCTCTTTTCCAACTACTATACCTTCATTTCTTTCTCTACAAAAGGGTCAACCTCTTGTTCACATTTTTAGAAAGCACAAGCACCATGTATGCAATCTTATACTATTGATACCATTCAAATTATAAATGATTAGAAGGCTAATGAGATGCAATACTACTAAAAAATACCATATATAGAACTACCTAGATGTTATATGCACATGTACATAAATACATACATGATCCAACGTAATCATAAACAAATTATATTTTTTTATATAGAATATGCCACTCGAAGAAATATAAACCACACTAGACTAAAATAAAATCACCTTGAGTTTCAAAAACACATCCCAAACACAAGATAATGTACTATTAATATTTGAGAAGGATTGTTTTTACCATAATGAAATAATGTCAGAAAATTGGCCCAACTTCCAACCAACAATAGTATCCATAAACAAACAATAATATGTAACACAAAGGGTTAGAAAAAGTTTAGTAAAAATGAAGCCTACTTTAAATATATTATATCATTTTCAATCATGTTTACAAGAAATAATTGATAAGTGCATATTTTGGAATGATATCCATCAGTATGCATCCTATTCGAATGTAAGTGACTAGATAAATTCCCCTCATTTTAGAATAAAAGAAAAAAATATTTATGTTACCCATGGCTTTTCAAATAGATCTTGTGTATTTTAAATTTATAGGCACTTAAATTGTGGGTTCTCTATCTAGGACTTGTAGACCATGAAATAAATACTATAATAGCTTTAAGCATAGTTAAAGAGTTAAAGCTACATTTGAAATAATTCTTCAAAATACCATTATTGCGCGAAGATGTGTTTGTTGCCTACCAAATTAAAATATAAACAAAAATCCAATCAAAGCTAATTAAATTTATAATCCAAAGTTTCTTCAAAATATTAATCTTTTTCTAAACTATGAAGTTGCAACTTTAAATTGAAAAATAAACTAACTTAAAACAATGGGTCTTGGAATGTTAATAGCTTTCCAAGTTATTCAAAATAGAAACACAAACAATCACGAGAAGAAGACTTGAAACCAATAAAAATACCAAAGATCATAACCTACTTGTAAATGAAAGTTGTTATCTTTAAGAATAGGAACACAATTATAATGGCAACAATAAGAAAATAGGTCTGAGGTGTAGACTAATTGGTGCAGCCAAACCTCGTAAGGGGAACAAACGTTCAGGGTTCAAATATCGAACCTTGTCGGATTGAATGTTTGTCTCTTTCTTAGTGCTTTCAATGGCATAAAAAGTTTAAAATAATTATGGCATGGTGGTTATAAAAGCGGACTACGCAAAATAGTATATGGCAGTTTTTGACATAGACAATGCAAAATAGACAACCAAAAAATAATAATGATAACATGAAAAATGGACGTGAATAAATGCTAACCCGAATACTTAAATAAAAACCGAATAATAATAACCCAACTAAAACAATACTAAAAACTTGTTTATTCCTCAATAGTATTACGTCAACAACTATATCCACTTCCACTTCAAAACTTTAAAATCAATCTAAAATAATAAAAGAGATTTTATGTATGTACGTGATGATTTGAACATATCCACCATTTTCTTATTCATCATCACAAATATAAAATTTAACTTAATTTTTTTTTTTTTTGAAGGCTTGTAACAATTTCCGAAGTCCAATGTTCTCCCATGTTCCTATCTACCATTGAAGGAGATGTCATTTCTATGAACTTCGATTTATATTCCTAACTTATTACTAGGCATTGGAACATGGAGTGAAACCCTTAAAAAAAAAACCAAGTTTTAAAAAAAATAACGTTTGATATTTTAATGAAGATGTGTGACTTTATTTTTAATTCATTAACTAGTTAAAGTTTTTAAAAACTAGAACATAAATGATTTAATACAATCAAACAATAACTAATAACCAACACACAAAAATTAATATATTTAAAATTATTTTATTAATAATTTAACTAATTTCATTGACTTAATTAATTACGTGGAAAAGTGAGGTTGATTTAATAAAAAACGCGCATCAAATAAATGTAAGCTATTTAATTAATGAAACATTATGTTTTTATGAAAAGATTATTTTTGTGTTGTTTAAAAGTTTTAAAAATAAAATAATTTTAAAATAATATATATAAATTATTTAATTAATAAAATATTATATTTTTATGAAAAGACTATTTTATCTTATTCTTTATAAAAAGGAAATAATTTTAAACTTTAAAACATTGGGATAATTTAATTTTATGCACTTAGTTTAACAACTTGATTATTTTAGTTAATTGCATTAATCTTATGGGAAAAAAGGCTTTTATTAGTCACCATAAAAAGTGTATTAAATATTTGTAAATAGATAGATATAACCTGAAACGAAATTTCAGTCCTGGAATATGTCATTAGACTTGCATCATCACATTAAACGATTAGAAAGCGAGAAGTCAGAAAATACCATTTTTATTTTATTATTATATAATTTTATTAAAATATTTTTTTTTTACTTTAAAAATATTGAAATAATTTAAATTTGTAAAAGAGGTTTAGTTATCATAGTTCTTACCTAGATTCATAATAATATAATCATCAAAATCAAATTGGAGGAAAGTACCACCGAGACTGACCCGTATCATAAAAGCAAAGAAGGAAACAAGTGAAAATTTCCAAAAATGCATTTCAGATGACAACAACGACAACTCTGATCACGGCTCAAACATCCACCACAAAATTACCACCATTATCATCAACAACATTATCAACACCTTGGAAAGCATTAGTGGGAATCTAAAGCAGCTAATCAAGAACACTACTGAGAGCAACTCAGCGAAGGAGGACATAACTAATGCATGATGGAAGGACCTATGTGGGTGTGTTCGGGTTCTGGAATGTTATCTTTTGGTGGTCTTCGAACGTATTTCATCCCCTATGTAGGATTGTTTTGAGATATGCTCATGGTTTTCCCTGGATGGGTATTAATATTTTTAGTTTATGTTGTACGTCTAGGAATATTTTCCCTTGCGTAGTATTAGTGGTTAACCCAGCAATGGTTGGTTTTTCTTCTTCTATGAAGTTGCAGTCAAGTTTTGTAAGTGTTGAAATGCATGGAGTTGTAATGCATAGAGTTTTTGTTTTCATTCCAATCTAAGGATTCCTTACGTGGTTTCCCTGATGGCATATATGGTTATGCCTGCTAACACAAGCTGATAAAAGTTGATGTATATGGTTTTGGGATACAGTCAAAACTCACATAATACAAATACTTTAACTACCAAAATAATAATAATAAAATCTATCATTTTGTTCAAAATTAAATTAATCTTAAAAAATACAATAAAATAAAGTATTAAAAGTAATGATGATATTGTTGCAAAATAAAAAATAAAAATTATTTATTTTTAAATTAATATAAAATACATTATTTATTTATTTTTAATGCATATGGAAATAGGTATGACCATTGAATATTACCTATGTTAAATACATTATTTTATTACCTATGCTAAATGCATTGTTTTTTATTATATAGGGGAGTTGGTTACAACCACTATTTTTAATAACTAGCAAGCACAGGGTTCAAAACACATGGGCTACTTTCAACAAGCCTATTTGTATCATTGTTGTTGATCCAATGTGAGATGAAGACCACGAGTCGCTCGAGGTTCATACTATTACCGATCTGACACACACTCAAAGGATTCAAAATAAACTACTGCCTTTGCTAAAGCTGAGCAGCATGCCCCCAAGATTTGAACTTAGGTCTTTTCTTGGTAAGTACTTGACCAGTCAAACTTTGCCGATCCACCTAGCTCTTGAGGACTATGCTAAATACATTATTACTAAATAGAATATCTAAAAAACTTTCTTATAAAGATAAAAAATATATTACTTTATTTTTTTATTAGTACTTTTTATACACATCCAAAAACATTATTTTTTTAATCAATACTTTTTATATAAATTTACTATGTGGTTAAACCTAAGTCTTATTTCGATAATACAAATAACATCCTTACCAATAAATCGCACGCTGATAAAAACATAGGACCTCTAAGAAAACTTTATTCAGTTATGTTATAGTTTTAATTGATATACAAACCATGCCCATTTGTATCATGATTAACTTCCTCTTTACACTTTGTCCTATACAATCCATTTATTTTAGGTGGTAAATGACCCAACATTCCTTACATTGAATATATTTATGCTTGCACTTTAACAAAAATTATTTGTTATCATTCTTTGCTGAATATAAAAGATGGAAAGTAGTTTTTTTAACATTCATAAAACTAAAGACTATATTTTTTTATATACATACAGGAGTTAGTTACATCCACACTATTTTTAGTAATTGACAAGTGTAGTGTTCAAACTATAGGGGTTGCCCTTGACAAGCTTATACCACCTCGTTATTTTATAATTTGACATGAAGTACCATAGATCACTTGAGATTTGTACCATCGTCGATCTCGCACGCACTCAAAGTATTTGAATCACACTACTACCTTTGCAAATAAGTATACCCCCAAGGTTTGAACCTGGGTTTCTTTCAGGTAAGTGTCTGGCTAGACAGACAATTACCGATCCACCTAACCCTTGGAGACTATATTCATTGTTACCATTATAATTGTGTTCCTATTCTTAAAGATAACAACTTTTGTTTACAAGTAAGTTGTTATGATATTTGGTATTTTTATTGGTTTCAAGCCTTCTTCTCGTTGTTTGTTTATGTTTCGATTTTGAATAACTTGAAAAGCTATTAACATTCCAAACCTTCTTCTCGTTGTTATTTTTAGGTCTCTTCTGGGTAAGTGTATGTCCAGATAGACAATTACCAATCCACCTTGCCCTTGTGAAGGTAGGTATGTCCAATGGTGTCCAATTCTAGGATGTTTGTAGACTCATTCTTCTCAAGTATATTTAGAAGTTCAGATGTAGAAAGATGTTTATGAGTTCCACTCCTCCATGGGGTATAGTTTTAGCAAACGACCTTTGATATTTTTATATTTAGGATGCATTCATTTCCATGTTCATGAAGCTTCCAACACACTAGTAGATGTTACCAATAGATTTCATAAGTTTTTCCACATGATCTATGATCTTCAAAAGGTCCAACAAGAAATTAAAAAAGAAGGCAATAAACAACAATAAACTAATTTAAGAACTTGTTAATTCTATTTCTTCCTTGAAGACTTAAATATATATAATGGAGAACATACCGAGAACTTCACTACATGATAGGCTCTCCCACTAATAAGTGATGATATCCAGCACATTACTATAGGATACAACTATACTATCTTTATTGCTATTAGCTTCAATCTTTATGTGTGCTCAATTATGGATGCTTTACTCCTTATCCACCTCATTTTGTTTTTTTGGCTAGTGGATAGTGCTAACATATTACAATAGGATACAACTATAGTCTCTTTGTTGCTATTAGCTTCTATCCTTATATGTACTCAATTATGAATACTTTATTTCATATCTACTTCATTTTATTTTTTTGTTGGTATATTGTGCTAACATATTATAGCAAGATACAATTGTAGTCTCTTTGTTGCTATTAGCTTTTATCTTTATTATACTCAATTACGAATAATTTACTCTTATCCACCTTATTTTGTTTTTTTTTTTTTTGATAGACAATATAAACATTGCTAACACTATATTATTGTAATTAAAAAAAACCTCCAGTAATTTACATGTGTATTATCATAAGCAATAATTATTAGTTTTGTTAATATATTTCACCAATAATCTATAATGACCTGATTCATAATGTGCAAGGCATCCCCCAAACAAAAACTATTGGTTTTCAAAGAGAACCAATAAACAAAATAGAGCATGCAACTAGGGTTTTAAAAAAATAGAGTATATAAAATAGGGCACTTTAATTGCTACTGCAATTTAACTATTCATTACTTTGCACCCATTACATTGCTAAAATGATTACATTGTTCAAGTATTTATAGGCTTGAAGCCTTAACCAAGAAGCTTCCAGAATGAACAATCTAGAATAGAGTATTGTAGAAAAATCTAGAAACTTTGACTTTCTATAAACAACTGGAAACTTCTGGAGACTTTGTAATTCTAGAACATTTCTAAAATCTGGAAAGTTTTGGAGGCTATTATAATTACATTAAGCATTATTACTAACATTCTCCCCCTTAATGCTTAATGTAGTGACTCCTAATAATTGTCTCATTCTAACAAAATTTTCTTTGCATAATGCTTTAGTAAAGACATCTGCTAATTGATCATAGCTATTACAAAATTTCAATTCAATTTGTCCTGTTGTTACAAGACTCCTGATAAAATGATATCTAATATCAATATGTTTAGTACGACTATGAAAAACATGATTTTTTGTAATAGCAATTGTAGATTTGTTGTCACAATAGATAGTAGTTATTGCATCTTGTTCACATTTCAAATCTGCCAAAATTCTCTTTAGCCAAATTGCTTGACATGTTGTTGTTGATGCTGCAATATACTCTGCTTCTGCTGATGATAATGAAACAGTTGTTTGTTTTTTGACAACCAAGAAACTGCACCAAAACCCAAGCTAAAAACATATCCTGAAGTGCTCTTTCTATCATCAATACAACCTACCCAATCACTATCTGTGTATCCAACCAGTCCAAAATCATCAGTTGACTTATATAAAATACCAAAATTAATTGTGCCATGCACATATCTGAGTATCCTCTTTACTACACAAAAATGGACTTTAGTTGGATCTTGCATATATCTTGAAGTTAAGCTTACTGCATGCATAATGTCAGGTCTGGTGGTTGTAAGATACATAAGACTACCAACTAATCTTTTGTACATTGTAGCATCCACCTTTTTACTTCCATCATCTTTGACCAACTTTTCATTCTGATTCATAGGTGTATGCAGAGGTTTGCAATTTTTCATTCTACATTTATCAAGTAGGTCAATTGCATACTTTTCTTGTGAAATAAAAATACCATCATTCAATTGTCTTACTTCTATGCCAAGAAAATAGTGCATCATACCCAAATCAATCATTTCAAATTCATGCTTCATAGCATTTCTAAACTCTTGTATCAACACCTCGCTATTGCTAGTATAAATCAAGTCATCAATGTATAAGCAAACAACAAGTAGGTCATGAGTACCTCTAAATTTGATATACAATGTGGGCTCACTTTCACTTCTATTGAAGCCATGTTTCAAAAAATATCCATCAATTCTACTATACCAAGCCCTAGGCGCTTGTTTGAGGCCATACAGGGCTTTCTTTAACCTGTAAACTTTATGCTCTTGTCCTGCAACTTTGAAACCCGGTGGTTGTTCTACAAATATTTCTTCATTCAAGTAACCATTCAAAAATGTTGATTTAACATCAAATTGAAAAACTAACGATTTAAATTACAGTGTCAAAGCTAAAACAATTCTAATAGTATCAAGTCTTGCAACAGGAGCATAAGTCTCATCATAATCTATACCTGGTTGTTGAGAGTAGCCTTTAGCTACCAATCTAGCTTTGTGTCTTTCAATTGACCCATCAACATTATATTTTGTTTTGTAAACCCACTTTAATCCAATAAGCTTCTTTTCTGGTGGAGGATCCACAAGCTCCCATGTTCCATTTCTTTCAATGGCAACAATCTCTTCCTTCATGGCTTCATGCCAAACTTCATCTTTCACTGCATCTTCAAAATTTCTTGGCTCTACTTGGATATTAGTCAATAAAGCATAATTCATGACTGAACTGAAACCAGAAGTTCTTTCATAAATTTCTTTAAGATATTTTACCTTCCTTGATGGAGGACTTGTAGGAGGACTTGGGCTAGATGATGAAGATGATGAACTTGATGAAGGAGTGGCTGTGGAATTTGAGTTTCTACTTAATCCAATAGGATGAGGTTCCCACTCTTAGGCTGCTATTTGATTTGGAAAATTGAGGCATAAAAACTAGATTTTCTTGTTGTACATTTCCATCCCACTGCCATGCTTCATTTTCAGCAAAAATCACATCACGACTGACAATCAAGTTCCCTATCAAAGGATTATATAGCCTGTATCCTTTTGTTTCCTCACTATAGCCAATAAAAATACACTTTTCACTTTTATCATCAAGTTTCTGTCTCTTTTCTTCAGGTACATGAGCATATGCAATACAACCAAATATCTTGAGATGTGCTACACCAGGATTTCTTCCACACCATGCTTCATGAGGAGTCATATTCTTTACAGATTTTGTTGGGCATCTATTCAACAAATAGATAGAAGTAGCTACAACTTTAGCCCAAAAATAATTTGGAAGACCCTTTGCTTTAAGCATGCTTCTGGCCATCTCCACAATCGTTCGATTCTTGCGTTCTACAACTCCATTTTTTTGTGGAGTATAACTTGCAATCAACTACCTGCAAATACCATGTTTTCTACAAAAATCTCAAAATTCATTGGAGGTAAATTCTCCCCCTTTGTCTGTACACAGAGTCTTTAGAAAATATCCACTCTACTTTTCCACATTAGCTTTAAACTGCTAAAAAATAGAGAAAGCTTCTGATTTTTCTTTAATAAAATATGCCCAAGTCTTCCTACTAAAATCATCAACAAAAATGATAAAATACCTACTTTTGTTCAGTGATAAGGTCTGCATTGGACCACAAATATCTGCATGTACTAGCTAAAGTGGCTCCTTAGCTCTCCAAGCTCTTCCTACTAGAAAAGAATCTCGATGTTGCTTTCCAAGAATACAACCTTCACAAATATGATCATCATATTCAATCAATGGAAGACCATTCACCATGTGCTTTTGATACAACAAATTTAGCCCTCAAAAATTTAGATGCCCATATCTCATATGCCACAACCAAGATTTATCATCTAAAATAGCCTTCAAGGCTTGAGTTTGTGCATATGCCAATCTCAAAGGAAATATTCTATTAGGTAGCATACTAACTTTTGCTACAATCTGGTTGCTACCAACTTTATCATAAATAACACATTCATTATTCTCAAAAATAACTGAATATCCCTTCTGAATAAGTTATCCAATGCTTAAGAGATTATGGGCTAACTCAGGCACATAGAGGACATCATGAATAAACTTTTGCATCCCCTATCTTGTTTTGATTGAAATGGTCCCTTTGCCTTTGACTTCAACTTCATTTCCATCTCCAAGTTTTACTTGGGAATTAACAGAATCATCTAACTTGGCAAAGATGTCCCTATTTCTAGTCATATGACTGCTACACCCACTATCTAAGAGCCATACATCATCAGATATTTCTTTTGCTATATCACATGCCAAAAATAAATTATTTTGTGCTTCTTTCTCTTCAAAACTATTAGCATGTTCTTTCTTCTTTTTCCAACAATCAGAAGCATAATGACCAAATATTTTACAATAATAACATTGAGTTTGAGATTTATCAGAATTACCTCTTCCTCTATAGTTTGTTCTACCTCTACCACATTGGTTGCTACCTCCATCTCTGCTTGAGCCTATGCCACCATGTCCTCTTCCTCTAAATTTTTCTCTACCTCTGTTTGAGGATGATCCTTCAGATTCTCTTCCTTTATCTTTGGAAATATTAAGTTTTGCTTGAAAAGATTTTTCAATTGGTATATCTGTAGGCCTATTTATCCTCTGTTCATGACTTAGAAGTGATCCCATCAACTCACTAACTGATAGTTGTGATAAGTCTTTTGATTCTTCAATAGCAATTACCACAACATCATATTTTGGAGGTAGGCTTCTTAAAATTTTCTCTACAATATTCTGATCTGTTAGATTTTCTCCATGGGATCTAATTTGATTTACTAATCCCATAACACGATTGAAGAAATCTTGTATAGACTCAGAGTCCTTCATAAATAAATTTTCAAAATTCCTTCTAAGTTGTTGAAGCCTTACAACTTTTACTTTATCTGTACCCTGATATGACACCTGCAATAAATCCTAAGATTCCTTTGACTTTGTGGTTGTAGCTATTCTAGGAAATATGGACTCATCCATGGCTTGTTGAATAAAAAATAGGGCTTTTGAATCCTTTTTTTATTCTCTTTCAATTGATCCTTTTGTGCCTTTGTCCATGTGGCTAGAGCTTGAGCATCTGTTGGCTTTGTATATCCATTTTCAACTATATCCCATAAGTCTTGTGACTTGAAAAGAGTCTTCATTTTTATGCTCCAAAAGTCATAATTCTCCCCCTTAAATAGAGGGATCTATGGTTGAGAAAGACTTAAGTTGTTTGCAACCATTAAAAAAACTTGGTATTTCAAAGCAGACTGTAAATACCGTGCTCAATATTCCAGGCCTCCCATAGAATGGATGCCCCCAGGCTTCGATCGAATAGGATCTGATAAACACCGACTTCTCCTCTAGAAAAAATCACGAATCCTCTCACCCAACTATAATCCTACCACTCTGTTGATGGCATAAATCAATTGCACATAGTTCTTGGCACTTGTTACCCCTTGGCTCAAGGACTTTCAGCCACAACTCTACAAAGCTATCAATCTCTATGAGCAAAAAATAATCGTGACCTATAGCAACAAAAGAACTCGTGCTTTTGTAAAACCCTAGCTTTGATACCAAATGTTGGTTTTCAGAGAGAACCAATAAATAAAACAAACATGCATAAAAGAACAAGGTTTTAAGAAAAATAGAGTATAAAAATAAGGCACTCTAATTGTTATTGCAATTTAACTATTCATTACTTTGCACCCATTACATTGCCAAAATGATTACATTGTTCAAGTATTTATAGGCTTGAAGCCTTAACCAAGAAGCTTCCAGAATGAACAATCTAGAACAAAGTATTGTAGAAAATTTAGAAAAATTAGACTTTTTGTAAATAGCTAGAAACTTCTAGAGACTCTATAATTCTAGAACATTTCTAAAATTTGGAAAGTTTTTATAATTACATTAAGCATTATTACTAACAAAAACTTCAATCTTTATAAACCTTTATTTACCGTCACTATGGTTGACCAACAAAACGGCTAATAAAAACTGGTATTAACTCCAAAAGAGGACCTGCATCTGCATCTTCCTCAATTGTCATTTGAAAACCATACCCTTATAACAAAGTTTTGGCTAATTTAAAAAAATAAAAAATAGACGGCACAGTGGGTAGGGTTTTGGCTTTTCTTTGAAAGGTTCAAGATTCAAACCACACTCTATAATGATGTGCATTGTATGTTACAAAAATAAATAAATAAAATCACAAAAATAAAAAAATCACACTTTTTTTATTTTGGTTTTTCTGTGAAAGGTTTAAGGTTCAAACCACACTCATAATCATTGTATGTTAAAAAATAAAAACTCACATATTTTTATCACCAAAAAATTAAAATTTTGTAAAATTTATTAAAGCTTTAACTTTTCTTTTAGAAAATTCAAAATTCAAACCATAATATAATATATAAAATAATATACAATGTATATTAAAAAATAAAAAATAACCATATTAAATTTTTAATACCAAAATGTTAAAATCTTGCTAAACTTTTTACACCAAAAATTAAAACCTTATTAAATGTATTAAATATTCTTATATCATTTACCTAAATTTATTAAACTTTTCCTAACCAAAGCTTAAAGACTCGAAGGAAATCTCCACGATCTCTACATCTAACAAGACTTGCAAACGGTTCCGTTTACGTGGTCAAAGACCATAACCCACTTCCAAGAATTTAACCCTTAACTAATACTCTTAAGTTTTAGATAGTTAGGTTTTGAAAAAAAAATATTTTAAATTGTTCAATTTTTTGAAAGGTTGAGGTTGAGGTTAAGATTTTGTTAATTTCATTTTTATTTTATAAATTAAATATTTAATTTATGCTTAACAAAATCATTTTTCGAAATGGGAGATCAAGGTTCAAACTACGGTGTGGGAGTGTGTGAGGAGGTGGATGTGCATGGCTGTGTGTTAAATTTCCTCTTGATAAACTTAGCTCTCCTTTTTAAGGAAAGTTTTGATAGAATGTGTCCCTCTGTTTATTTGAGGCCTAGGTGTAACAGGTTGAGAGGAAGACATTTTTTTAGCACCCTTTTAGAAGCTGGTTTTATTTTTGGCTTCGAGTGTGTCTTTAAGATTTAAGATGTTGATTATTTGAGTAACCTTAGACCCTTGAACTGTCATTTTTCCAACTCTTTTTTATTATAACCCTTATTTTTTATTAAATATAAATAAAAATAATTTAAAAACTTAACATTAAAAAATAATCTTAAGATATAAGGTACTTGACCTTACTTTTTGTACGACAAACACCATTGACTTGACTACACTAACACATTCTAAACCTTCCTTGTCACACCCCCGGATTCGCAAAATTTTCGTGGACCTGTCCCTCCCCACCCAACTTGTTTCCACTAAAAACCACCAAACAAAAACACCCGGTCAATAAACCATTATATAATCACAATTATCTTCTTTTCCACGTCACCACTCACATTCACCCAAAATTTATTCGTCCTAGTCCTCGTAACGAGTTGGAACCAACTTCGTCTTGCATCACTGACTTTGGCGCACGTTACATATATTCATTATTTATTAAAGACTCGTTCTCGTTTTCGTTTCCCGTCAATAAACGTGGAAGTCGGGATCGACGAAACCGCCGTACCTCACGGGCGGTCGACCTGAGGGGAGATCGTGTGGCTCGCAGCGAACTGTTGTAGTTCAAGATAGCTGCCACCGAGACTTCCCGGGACTCGAACCCTCACGAATCGTTAATGCGTTGAGAGACGATAAAGCCGTCTACGTCATCTGACAGCAATTATTGGACAGAGGCAAAACCAGGAAGACGGAGATTTTTTTTAACCAATAATCCTTGTAACGGAATATTAAATGGAAAAGATGGACGACGTGAAACTGATTTCCCACGGAACACAGAAAATAGAAACGACCCGTTACGGGCTTGTTGTTGGAGGATTCTACTGTGAAAATTTACGTCGAGATGGGGACAGACAGATATAAGCGAGAAGGGTGATATTCCTTTCCCGGTCACGTGCTATCACTCTAATCGATAAAGTAAAGCGGAGGGGCCCCGCCTGCAACAGGTCCCGAGTTCGAATCCTGTAAATGCGAAATTCCGGAAGTTGTCAGATAATGCCGGGGTGGACGTATAGAGTGTCGACTGCCTAAACTGACTGTACACATTCTCTCTGCGTTTTCCTGAAGAACTAATTTGACGAGATCTCTGGTTGGGAGGACCTCGGGGCCGGTTTCCCGTTTAGATCTGCGTTCCTAGGGTTGTTTTCGGTTTTCCTTTGTGGTGAAATGCCTTCGGACCGCTTGATTTTACGTGTTCCCCTGACAGTTTTTATTATGAAGCCGAATTAGATGGCAACAGACGCAGGGATACGTTTGGTTTTGGTTCATCTAGGGTTTTGAGGGTTTCAGGGGTTACCGATGGCTTTGAGGAATATAATTAAGGGGTAGGATAATATAATTAAGGGGTGGGAAGCTTCGCATCCTGACGACCAATTAATGTGGAAGTTGAAGCGTAGAGATGGAATGCCAACCGTTAGTTGTAAGAGAAGGTTTTTTTTTTTTTAATTTAAAATATACCCCTTTATCTTTGTCAAAGAAATAGTGAATAAAAGTTTATCATTTAATTCAAGTTTTTATTGTGAATGTTATACATTTTTCAAGTGTGTAAGTTGTAGAGAAGTATAGCCAAGCGTTGGGAGAACAGATGAAGGAAAGCCAAGGTATAGGAAGGACGTGCAAGCAAAAGGACGAGTGATCGTGTATGTGAAAATTGTAGGTTAAAATTGAGTTATAGAGGTTCGTGGTTAAGGAAGATTGAAGGTACATAGGTATGCCATATCAAATTTTATTTGAGGAAATAACCATGAAGGTACATAGGTATCTCATATCAAATTTTATTTAGGGAGAAAATAACCATAAGAATAGAAGAAACCTTTTCAAAAGAAAAGAATTATATTACTTTTGCGCATGATGATTTGGTTGACATGATTGAAAGCTTGGATTGAGAAAATGAGGAATGGTTGTCTGGAAAGATTAACTGTTGCCCAAAATAAATCATCATACATAAAATAACCACACAATTATATGATCGGAGAGGTAAACAATTAACTTCTACACCGAAAGTAATGTTGAGTCGTATAAGGGCGATGAATGAATAACATTAATATCAATGTTCAACAAAGAAGATTGGCATTAATATTAATTAATAGTACATTTCAATTGAACTGCAATTGAATGATGGTATAGACGATGCATTAAATAGAGGTTCTAGTGACTACGCAGTAAAATAGTTGTTCTAAAGATTGCATCGTATAATTGTATGATAGAAGACTGCATTGTACAATTGTAAGGGGTTGTATGATTGAAGAGAGTCGTACAATAGAAAACAAAAAACTACATTGTACGATTGCAAGGGGTTCTATGGTTGTAAGAATATTGTACAATTGGAAAGAGATCATACAATTGCAAGGGTCTTGTCATCTAGAGGGGAGTTTGCAATCGTTGCTACTACATCATTTGGTGTCAAAGCCAAAGGATCTTTGAGGAGTGAGGAGTGATACGCACCTAAGTAAAAATGGCACAATAAGGAAGAAGAAGACCACAAGGCCCTAGAGCCACAGATGTAGCTAAGATGATGACAAGAATCATTGCTCAATTAGATGCACTTGAAATTGCCTAGAGGAGGGGCATTCAAGTGGAAGATGTAAGCGACAATGAAGAGGAGAAAGTGAACCAACCAAAAGTTCACAATGAAGAACAAGGCTATCCAAAGGAAAGGTTACTCTGGGTGATCTCTAACATGGGCAAAAATCCAAGGTTAGAAACCCCATCATATGATGGAAGTTTAAAACCCAAAGAACTCATTGATTGGATTGAGGAGATGAAAAAGTATTTTGATTTTGAATCAATTGAATACCCTAAGAGGGTGAAATTGTCTATGTGAAGTTAAAAGGGCATGCATCCTTGTGGTGGGACCATATTCAAACCAAAAGGTAAAGAAAAGAAAATGAGAAGATTAATAACTAGGACAAAATGGTCACCAAATTGAAGGTCAAATTCCTTCCGTCAGATTACCAATTGGGTCTTTTCAAGAAGCTGCAAAATTTGAGACAAAAGAAAATGAGTGTGAAATATTACACACAAAAATTCAATAGGCTCAACATTTGGGTCGATCATGTGGAAGACGAGGAAAAGGTTTTGAAGTATATCAATGGACTACAATTGTCCATCCAGGATGAAGTCAACATGATAAGGATAAGGATGGTAGAGGAAGCTTACCAATATGCCTTAAAGATAGAGAAGTTGTTGCAAAAACAATATAAAAATAATAGAGGAGGACAATTCTTGCAAGGACGAGGATAAGCAAGCAGTGGAAGAGGACAACAAAAATAAGGAGAAGCTAGTACTTTTCAAAATGACTTCAACCAAAACACCAAAGGATCACGAGGAAGAGGTAGTTTTGGTAGAAGAAGGGGTAGAGGATTCTCTGGAAGGTGTTATAGATATGGTGAATATGATCATCGGACATTTGAATGTCTAACTGCACAACAAAGTAGCAATACTTGAAAGGAGATTAGAAACCATGCTACGCAAGCAAAAGATGAAAGTGTTCCTTATCCAAGGCACACAGAGAAGCCAAAACAAGGAGAATCTCTCATGATGAAAAGAGTACTACTAAAGCTAGAAAAGAGGGAATGTGAACATGTTCAAAGGAGAAGTCTTTTTAGAACAATATGCAAATTAGGAGGTAAATATTGCAAGGTTATTGTATACAATGGGAGTATGGATAATCTAGTATCCAATGAGATGGTAGATAAATTGGGATTGAGGAGAATAGAACACCCTAATCCATATAAGGTCTCTTGGTTGCAAAAGGGGCACCAAATTTTAGTTAGTGAACAATGTCAGGTGAAATTCCAAATTGGATCTTACAAGGATGAGGTCATGTGTGACGTTATACCTATAGATGCTTGGCATGTGTTATTGGGAAGACCTTGGCAATTTGATAGAAAGGCAGTACATGATGGTAGGAAAAACACCTATAGACCAATCAACATTATTCAATAATACATGGAGTTCTATTTCAAGTAGGGCTAGATGGGAAGTATTGATGAGCAATTGGAAGAGATTAAGAAAAGTAATTGATTATAGAGTCTCATGATGGTGTGTGTGAAGGACACTTCTCTAGGAAGGTTACACCAAGAAGTATTTTAGACGCAGGATATCACTGGCCAACAATATTTAAAGATTGTATGGGGTATTATAAAACATGTAATGTGTGCAAGTCCTTTGAGAATCGTAAGACAATAGTTATCTCTTATATCAAGTCTTTCCTCTCAAGCCCTTTGAGAAGTGGGGAATTGATATCGTTGGACCCCTTCTTATAATAGCACAAAGGAATAGATATATCAATGTTGCAATAGATTATTTGACTAAGTGAGTTGAAGCTTCGTTGGGAAAGGACAAGATAGAGGAATAAGTTGCATAGTTTATCTATAAAAAATTATTAGCAGGTTTGGATGCCCAATGGAGATTATCTTTGATAAAGGTACCCACTTCCTAAACAAAGTAGTGGAACTTAACGACTTGATTCACGATCAAGTATAGGAAGATGTCTGCATATAAACCAAGTACCAATAGGTAGGTGAAATAAATTAATCATGTGTTATGCCAAATCCTTGCAAAGGATGTAGCTTTACAATTCAACACATGGGACAAAAGAATCCATGTGGCATTGTGGGCTTCGAGGACCACAATCATGTCAACCATAGGGTATTCCTCAATCTAATTGATATATGGCATTGATCATATTCTTCCCATCAAATATGATGTTTCAACCATATGATAATGATAGGAGATAGGAAGAATGAAAGAGAAAGCCTATAAATGGTAGTCGTGCATGAAAATGGAACCTACAAGCTTGAGGAGTTGGAGAGAAAGCCTATCAAGAAATGGATGAACCATGATAAAGTTACGATATTTCATCCTCTAGAAAATACCAAACCTACTTTGAGGATGAAATAGAAATTAGGAAGGGGAGAGATGTCGACATAATTTTTTTCATGTTATGTAGTGGGATGGCTTGTTAGAGAAGATTATGGCTTGGTAGCTTGTTTGGAATGCTTGATACAGAGTAGCTTCATTGAGAAGGTTGCAACAATTCTTAAAAAACGGAATGCTTGTACAAAAGGAGTATACAAAGAATATTGTGATAGGGACATGTCACATAAAAAGTAAAAGTGTTATTGTTATGGTAAATTATCATTGTCAAGTGTCTTTGTCACAAGGAGATATATTTTAATAATAAAGTATCTAGAAATCCAAGATAGTCAAAGGTACTTTTGGAAGTATTATGTTATTATAAGAAAGTCCAAAAGAAAAATCTCTAAAAACATGTGATGTTTGGGTTATCTCATGTAAATATAAAATATCATAGGATAAGTCCAAAAGAAAAATCTTTAAAAATATTGATATTTTAACTATCTCATGTAATTATAAAATATCATAGGAAAAGTCCAAGAAATATATCTCAAATATCTTGATATTATGGAAAGAGTCTACAGACGAAATCTCTAGAAAGTGTTGTTATATGTCCATCTAAAATTTTCTATGCATATAATATCTAGCTCCCATCAGTCTATAAATATGGAAGAGACTTCTTATGGGAGGCAAGTTGAGCAAATGTGAGCTCAAAGAAGTAACATAGAGTCTAATGTGTGAGTGAGAGATAAAAATCCAAGCTAACTAGAAAAGAACATCTCTTTGTCCAAGGTGTGGCCAAGATTATTAGAGCAAAGGTGTGAAGCACAATTGTTGGGCAAATCCACATGAGGTAGAGGCTCAACATTAAAGATCGTGTTCACTCATAAAACAATCTAATAAGCATCTATTTATTGTTATAAACAAAACAACTCCAAATAATATAAACAAAAACAAAAAAATTAATTTATTAAATTTAATGTATTTAAATATTTACCTAATTTAATATTATAAATTTAAACTATTTTATTTTAAAAATAAAACTACTTACAAATATATAAATAAATATATATATACTCTTTTAGAATATGGTAAGCACAATAAAGACCTAATCTTCTAGAATATGGTAAACACAATAAAGACGTCCATTCAAAAAAAATTTAATGGCACCATCTGGAATTTTCAAACGTGGCACTGCCTACCTTGATTTGACTTTCAGTACCATACCAACCTTGATTTGACTTGCACAATAATGGTTTCCTTACAATGTGAGCTAGTGCTAACCATAAATGTCACTGTTATTTGAACAATCGGCTTTATCCTGTTTGGGTCCTCATTCAAATGGATTCCATTCAAATTTGGCTTCTCGCCACAAACAGACTTTTAATCACTTGTCTCATCAGACAGTGAAAACTTCACTTATGCGTTGCCTTATAAAGGCGTGACATCAGGTGAGGTATCGCGAGCGGTCTCGTTTAAGCATTCTTTCTCTTTGAATCTTTAATTTCTTAAAAAAACATGGAAGAAGTCGGCATGGAGACTTGTCTATGGCAAGGAATAGCTGGGAAAGAATTGTGAAACTTCCTGAAAATGGAATATATATAAAGTAATACCCTGCGTCTTGTAATTCATAACAGCCTCTCATTCAGCCATTGAATGAGCTTGAGTGTCCAATATAACAGTTGGAAATCTTTCCTCCCTCGCTGATCTTTACCTTATTGACATGAATATTGAAGGTCATATTCCCTCCTCCATTGCCAATCTCTCTACCCTTCAAACATTACATCTTAGTATGAACTCATTAAGGGAGGAATTCCCACTTCTCTTGGCTGTCTTTCTCTCCTTGATTACATTGCATTTTCATCCACCAAGATACAAGATAACGCCTCTCTTTCCTTGTTTCAAAATAACACTTCTCTTCCTCAATTACAACATGCTAAGGGGAAATTTGGAAGTGATGGATGGAATTATAAATAAACTGATCGTTGAATAATAAATTAGAAAAAAATATAATTATAATTTCATAATACAATCTTTATTAAGCTATAAGTTGATCTTAAGAGTCTTTAAACTGATGATAGAATAATAAATTAGTAAAAATATAATTATAAAATTCATACTACAATCTTTATTAATCTATAAGTTCCTCTTAAGAGTCTCTATCGGGGTGTACCATATAGCATGGCTGGTAGCATTAACAAATGATTACTATTATTATTATGGGTGTCCAGATTGGCTTTTATATCAATATAATTTTTTCGATTTCCTCTACTAATTTTCACTGAAGGCATCTATGTTTACACCAACTACAGAAAGGCTTTTAGAAATAAAATTAGCAATTGAAATGGACATAAAGTTAAGCTGGGAAATGTGTGGTGTGTGGTTAAATAACTTATATGCCTCTTTAGCATACAAAGGGCTTTTACAAGGTCAAGTCCGTTATTCAAAAACTTAATTGCAGTTTATGCATAAAAGTTTTTTTTAATAGAGAAGTCCTTTCTTTTATAGATCACGGAAGAACAAGAAACTCAAAGTCTTAAAATATTTAATGGTGAATTACAGTTTATTGGATAATCAGAAAAGTTTATTGATATTTTGAGGGGTTTAGCAATCAATATTTTTAGATTTTATATAGGTGAAGTTCAAGTTTAAAAAAATAGATTGTAAACCATGTTTCTTTAAAAGGTATTAAAGTGAGTGGGACTTAGTTATGTGGGCAGTATCCTCTTGCGGAAACAAAGTGGGTCTGCAAGGGCTAAGTAGATTGGTATTTGTTTGTATGGGTAAACATTTACCAAGAAGAGACCTAGGTTCAAGCTTTGGGGGTATGCATGTTGCAAAGGTAATAGTTTATTTTGAATCCTTTGAGTGTGTGTTCGATCGACAATAATGGTATGAATCTCGAGTAATCGATGGTTCTCTCACGTCAGGTCAATAATAACCAGGTGGTATAGGTTTGTTGGAAGCAGTTATTGGTTTGAACCTTGACGGTATGATTCCCGAGCAATCAGTGGTCCCCCTCACGCTGGGTCAATAATAACAAGATGGTATAGGTTTGTTGGAAGCAGCCATTGTGGTTTGAACCCTGCACTTGACAGTTACTAAAAAAGTGTGGATGTAACCAACTCCCTTATATATATAAAAAATAAATAAAGGTTTAATAACAAAGACTTTAGAACTTTAAATATGAGGTCTAAGATTCAAATGAACCCTGCACTTGACAGTTACTAAAAAAGTGTGGATGTAACAAACTCCCCTATATATATAAAAAAACAAAGGCTTAATAGCAAATACTTTAGAACTTTAAATATGAGGTCTAAGATTCAAATCTTATGGAGGATAAAGTTATGCAATGTGTTAGATATGTTCAGGTGAATGAAAATCCATAATAAATGATATTTTCAATAAAATGAGGTGGTATAGGTTTGTTAGCAGCCATTGTGGTTTGAACCCTACACTTGACCATTACTAAAAATAATGTGGATGTAACCAACTTCCCTCTATCTCTATCTCTCTATATATATATAAACAATGGCTTAAGAGCAAAAACTTTAGAACTTCAAATATGAGGTCTAAGATTCAAATCTTATGGAGTATAAAGTTATGCACAGTGTGATATATATTCAGATGAAAATCCATAATAAATGATATTGTCAATTGACTTGAGAACTACTTTCACTTTTTTAATATAACCTTACCTCTTTTTTAGGTGATTATAGGTATGATTTTACATTTTTCTATTTTACAATTTTCCTATTATTGAACCAACACTTACTTATTTACATCATGACAATATAGTGGTATTACATCTTTTAATTATGCATGTAATGTTGGAAAATATTTGAATCTTGAAATCCTTGGAAGTGGAGGAATTTTACCAGTTGTCTTCATGTCATTTGATACTTTTCATTGATTTATAAATTATAAAATTTTTATATATGTCTATTTTGTACTGTTTTAAAATATGTTTTATACAAATCTCTTTTATATGAGAATTTTAATAACTTTTATAAAAAATTTAAGTAATAGATTTGTAAGGATTTTTTTCTTGTCTTGTATTATTGTAGTGGTGTGTTACTACATTCAAAATTTTATCATTTTGAAAGGTTACAAAACAATTTAAATTAGTCATTTAAAACCTTTCAAAACCTTCAAATTTTACAAAGTTGAGTACAGAGACTAATTTGCTTTAGAAAGGTTCTTTTGTTTTAGGAATGATCTGCTAGTTAGGAGTGATTTGCTTGGAGTGAAAAACTAGCAAACATTAGCAAATCACTAGCTGACTTTAGTTAATTACTTGCATTCGGGAGTGAAACGATCTTAGATAGGGTGGAGGGGTTAAAATAGAAGCATAGATCTCGTCGAAGATTATTGGAAAGCGATATTTTAGCATGTAGTAGCATCTTAATGGATTTGGAAGCCCTTTGAGCTTTTTAGAGGTATAATTAGAGGTTACTTTTACTTGGAGTAAGAGATTCACACCCAACATGACTTTGTGGTATTTTTTTCCTATAGAAGACTTAGGCTCCATTAAAAACATCTTTTGGCCTTAAAGAATTTAGAGCTACACTTTATGAATCCCATATTGTGCTCTTTTATTCATGAGGTTGGTTATTAATTGATAAGTCTTTCGCTTTTCATCAATGGCATTGCCCTCTTGGATAGAGAAATGCATGGTTATTGTGGCAAAACTCTTTTGCCCATCTTATCATTCCTCTCACAATTTCAATTCATATGAATAGAAATGCATTGTTGTTATTCAAATTTCTCATGTGTTGATTGATTATGCACTCTCGTTGCTATGGTTTTCATTGTCTTGCACTCTAAACTCCATCATTTACTTTCATGTATTTTAATTTCTACAACTGCTTTTTGTATTTTACTTTTCCTACATTTAGTTCATGCAATTTGATTAGATTAATTTAAAATTTTGCAAGGATAGTGGGGAGTCAGCCTAAATCTAGAGGTTGGACGAGGCTTGAAACCCTTCCATCCAACTTTGTTGAAAATAGAATTAAGGGTACATAATAAGTCAAACAATTCTCCAATTCAACGTAGTTTTTGGCATTCCTAGTAGGACACTAGTCCTTTAGTCCATTATTTGGCAAAATTTCTTGGTTTTGGCACCAAGTTTGCATCCTACCATAGGTAGAAAGTAATTAGTTCAATTTTTGGGAATTTTTGCCAAGTACCACAAATTTGGAGTGACTTGCTTCACTTGGGACCAATCACCTAAAAGGCATTAGAACAATCTTAAGTCAAGATCTCGGAACGATTCATGATACTAAGTTAGCAATTCGCTCTAAATCTACAAAAAAAATCCAATATGAATCCATACAAATTCATTAGGGCCAAGGACTTGATTTATCAAGCCCAATCCTAAATTGATCTTTACTTTCACATCATTTTTTGTTACTTGTGTTTAATTTTTACAGGTGCTTTGTGAATGGTCAATTTGTTATGAACTTTAAAATTATAACTTTTTTGAAGTGACCAAGTGAGGTGGCACTAAATAAGTAAGTTTTTTTTTTATCTAGTTTTTGCATCTGCTACAAATAGGAAGCATTTGGGACAAATTTGGGAAAATTTTACCGAGTCCTTATTCATGAAGTAATTTACTTCAAAACAATAGTGATTCACTTTGTTTTAGCCCATTCGATAAAAGTTCTAAAATTTGACAAATTCCAATCTAGCTAGCAATTCGCTCTAGGCGGCCAGTGATTCACTCAAGAACAATAAAATTTATCCAAGTAGAAGTCAAGAAGCAATTTGCCTAGGTTTTAAGGAGCAATTTGCTCGAAAAACAAAGGAGAGTGATTCACCCCAAAATTGAAGCAAATTGCTACATGCAATGCACTTGGCCCTTTAAAAATTTTCTAAGTCCAATATCTATAGTTAATTTGTCCCAATTAGCTAGCGATTTGTTCTCAATATAAAAATATTATAAAATTTTAAAATTTGACCCCAAATCTTTGTTCATGTGCATACACATGCACATAAAGTTAAGCTTATGAATACATGCTAAAAAATACAATGATCGAGTAAAGAGCTTCAATCGATAAAATGAATTAGATATCAACTTAGGAATGCAAGAAGGAAAAAGAAGGAACAAATTATCGTGTAAGTGCATTAAGATGATAAAATTGAGCAAATTTTCTTGTCTAATTATGCTCCATCAAAATAAAAAATAATGGTTGATCAAGTGACTCAAAATCTTACAACCCAAGAAATGGTCTCCTCTAGTTTCCTTTAAAATTGCTCTTTTGCTCTTGCTAATCAAACCTTGGCTAGTACATGCCCTACCTTGAGTCATACTAATCCCCTTGATGGAATGTCATTTGGTGTGAATAATCCCATAAAAAACCCATTTCTGGCATCCTTTCATAATCCAAATAATGTGAGTCAACCTCTAACGTTTAACACTCAAATCAGTCCTACAAGTACGACTTCATCTCAAAGCCCACCTAGATCTAGCATGTCCAACACAAAAAACCTTTCATTTGGAGTCTTAGCCACCAAATGTAGGTTCTTTAGGATAAATTTATATTCCTAATAAAAGCCAAATTTTTTTGTTGAGTATTTTCCAGCTTAAGGTCAATGGTTCCAATCCCGAGCCCCTCCAGGTCCCCCTCACTAGAGTAAATACTTACCGGGATGGGTTAGGTGGAAAAAATCCATGTATATAAAAAATACCAAAGTTTACAAAAAAATTGAAAGAGTTGGCTAGTCAATCAGGGGTGCAAGAGATGTAGGGAAAGCCCCTAGGTTAAATGTTACCTCTAGCTAGTCAAATATTAAAAAATCTGCAACAATGCCCACCTTCTTAGAATCAATAAATTCATCAACAATGGTTGTAATATCCTTCTCTATTCCAAAACATGCAAACTGCTTTGAATCAATAATGGACTTGTCCTATCCTCCTCCTTTTCAAAATATGAATCCTTATTTCTCATCACCTTATTACACCACATATCAATACCCTCAAATTCCTTCATATGTATCTCCACTACAAGGTTATATAGTGTAACCCTATTCCACCAAATACAATCATCCTCCATAAAGTAATCTAAGCCCTCAACCTCCTAAGCCCCAAAACCAGCTTCTTGACTGGACCTATCAAGGACCACTGATTCTGATGACCTATTCCCATATCCCACCTCATGATATGAAGGCATTACCTACCTGTAATAGGAGTGAAAATAAGATGATGCGATATCACCCACATGTGTTATCTACACTCAAACCAATTCATTGCATCTAGGAGGAAGACATCATGGCATGTTAACTTATCTATTTTTTGTGTGATAAACTTATCTTGTGGTACAAAGGGTTGACTAATAATTTTATTGCCCATTGAGCATCAATTGCAGAACCTTTCATGCTTAGATTGGGTAGTATAGGCAAATGGTAGTTTATCTTATTTCAATTGAATCCCATGTAAAGGCATCCTTAAGAAAACATTCATGATTAAAATATTAGATTTTTTAGGATCTTGAATTCAATTCCATCAATGTTAGTCCAAACGAAGAACAAGCATTTCCATATTACATAAAGGCTTACAATCTAACTTAGCATTAATGGTTTGTAATGTTAATTGTGTCACTCTAATTATAGTCTTTGAAGAAGTATCCTATGTAGAAGATGTTCTAATTAGGCTAAGGAAATTTTTTTCTACCTCGCTTATGGCCTATGCCACTCATATCACCTAAATTCATAAATTTATAGATCTATGCTCTCTTGATGCAGGAGCCTATCTTTCAAAGGGTGTTTTTTAGAAGTTTTTAAATATTTTTTATTTATGCATGATTAGGTGTTGAGATTTTCTAGGATGCCTAATATGGGTGTTATGAAGTTGTGTGTTAATTTGCATGTCAATCCGAGTTTTTTTGTGAATTACTAAAAATGGCAATTTTTGATGAGAAAACAATTTATCAAAAATAGTAATTACTAAAAATGGTAATTTTTGACAAAAAAATAATTTATCGAAAATGGTAATTACTAAAAATGGCAATTTTTGATGAAAAAATAATTTGCCAAAAATAGTAATTACTAAAAATGGTAATTTTTTAAGAAAAATAATTTGCTGAAAATAGTAATTTTTTTATCTTTAGGGTTTTAAGCTTTAGGGTTTTGTTTTAGGGTTTCTCTTGGGATATCTATATATATTCCCTTTGTATTGCATTATGGTGGTGAATCCAAGAATGAGAAAATAAAGCATTTATCGGTTTATTTCCATGTATTACAATTTTTATGAGAATGGGGGTTTTATCGGTTTATTTTCTATTTATCACAGTTTTTATGTGATGAGAGGCATTTGTTTTGACCTCTTGCAGCTGGATTTACATCATTTGGTATCAAAGCAAGTTGGATCTTGCTGGGGAAGAGAAGGTAATCTTATTGATTACATTTATTTTGCTATTCTTAATTTTTTGTTTGGAATAACACATAACAAATTAGCATGAAGAGAGGAAGAGGAGGTTATGCCTAGGTTAACAAGCTTATGTAGGAGCTACAGGCACAAGTTGCTCATTTGACTAGAATGATGGCCCGTATGAGGGAAAGACATCTAATGGATTTTGCAGATCTAGATTCTGATAATGAGACTATGGGAGAAGACAACAGATCAAAGGTTCATGTAGAGGAAGAACCGAAGGGGAAGCCAGAGGAGCATCATTTCGAGGATAGGTTGATTAGGGCCTTGGAAGGAAATAGAGATGGGATCAAGGTTGATGTCCCTGAGTATGCAGGAGGGTTGAAACCAGAAGAGTTGATAGATTGGTTGAATAGCATGGAGAAGTTCTTTGAGTGGAGAGACCTTTCAGAGGAAAGGAAAGTAAAGCTTGCATGCACGAAGTTGAAAGGACATGCATTGATTTGGTGGGATCATCTATAGAAGGAGAGGCAGAGAAAAGGAAAGGAAAAGATTAGGGTCTGGCATAAAATGGAAAAAAATTGAAGGAGAAATTCTTGCCTAAAGATTATGCCCAAACATTATTTCATAAATTCCAAAACCTTAGACAAAAGGATCAAAGCATCGAGGACTACACCAATGAATTCTACAAGTTATCAATTCAAGTGGAGCTTGAAGAGTCAGAAGAACAAAAGGCTGCAAGGTATGTGAATGGATTAAGTTATGTCATACAAGATGAGTTGAGTATGCTTCGGATCCATAGTGTAGAGGATGCATATCAATTCGCATTAAAGGCAGAAGAGAAACATAAGAGGAGTAATTTTAGAAGAGGAGTGAAGAAACAACTATCACCACCTCCAATCAGGGGGTGTGGTGGATTTAATTCCTCAAAGGGATAATCTTCTAATACAGGAAAACAAGAAGAGTTTGGGCAAGGTCACAGTAACCACTAGAGAGGTGGAGGATTTCAAAGAGGAAGAGGTTATGGTGGAGGATAAAATTGGGATGGCCCACGAAGGCAATATACATGTTACAGATGCGGTGAGGAAGGGCATAGAGCTTTTGAGTGTTTGCACTATCTTGCTCAAGAAAGAGGATAAGGAGAACAAGCTAGAGTCAATCTGGTTGAGGTAGAAGAGCAAACTAAGACATAATTTGTTGTAGACATGGGGAAAATCTCATGATAAGGAGGACGATGATCATCCCAAGGAAGGAGAAAGCACAAGATAATGATGGTGGTGATTCTTGGTTGCGCATGAATATCTTTCGAACTAGGTGCACATCTAGAGGAAAGGTATGTAAGATGATTATTGACAGTGGTAGTTGTGAAAATATGGTTTCAAATGAAATGGTTGAGAAACTTAACTTGAAGTGTGAGAAGAACCCATATCCCTACCACATATCGTGGTTCAAGAAAGGGAATGAGGTAACTATAGATAAGAGGTGTTTGGTTAAGTTTTCAATTGGGAATACCTACAAGGATGAAGTATGGTGTGATGTAATTCCAATGGATGCATGTCACTTATTGTTGGGGAGGCCTTGGCAATATGATAGGAAGGCTACCCATGATGGGGGAAGGAATACTTACACATTCTGGAAGGATGGAGTAAAAGTGGTCTTGTTACCACATAAGGAAGAAGGGCAAAGTAAAAACCTATTGACAACTAAGGAATTTGTCACAGGGATGAATGAAGTTGGTTTTTGTTGTGTTGACAACACAAAAGGTGGATACTATGGATGTTGCTATACCACCCGCAACAACAGAGTTGCTAAAAGAGTATGCAGATGTCATACCAGAGGAGTTACCAGATGGACTACCCCCAAAAAAGGATATTTAACATCATATTGATCTGATCCAAGATTCGAATGGTTGGGAAAAAGATTGATAGCAAAAAGTTGCAGGATTTTGATCAAAGGAACTCGTAGGAGCAGAGTTATTTTCAACCAGAGGAGAATGATGCAGGAGCCTATCTTTCAAAGGGTGTTTTTTTAGAAGTTTTTAAATAATTTTTATTTATGCATGATTAGGTGTCAAGATTTTCTAGGATGCCTAATATGGGTGTTACGAAGTTGTGTGTTAATTTGCATGTCAATCCGAGTTTTTTTGTGAATTACTAAAAATGGTAATTTTTGATGAGAAGACAATTTGTTGAAAATAGTAATTACTAAAAATGGCAATTTTTGATGAAAAACAATTTTCCGAAAATGGTAATTACTAAAAATGGCAATTTTTGATGAAAAAATAATTCCGAAAATAGTAATTACTAAAAATGACAATTTTTGATGAAAAAATAATTTGCCAAAAATAGTATTTTTTTATCTTTAGGGCTTTAAGCTTTAGGGTTTTGTTTTAGGGTTTCTCTTGGGATATCTATATATATTCCCCTTGTATTGCATTATGGAGGTGAATCCAGGAATGAGAAAATAAAGCATTTATCGGTTTATTTCCATGTATTGCAGTTTTTATGAGAATGGGGGTTTTACCGATTTATTTTCTATTTATCATAGTTTTTATGTGATGAGAGGCATTTGTTCTAACCTCTTACAGCTGGATTTACATCAACTCCATATTTCTCATTTCTAATATCCAATCATCTGTCAACTCAATCCCTTCTCCATATATCACGACACATCTAGAAAAAAAACTCACCATCGATAGTTGCTTTCCAACCACACCCTCCTCACCCATAACAAACCAATAATGATACTAAAACCATTATGGATCAATATAAGCTTGACATGAAAGAAATGTTGGATATGGTAAAGACCTTGATAAATCAAAATAATGCTAAAAATAAGGTAGTGGTAGCAAAGTAACAGATGTCAACAACAACAAAATTAACAACCTAAGAAAACCTCTTGTCTTACCAAACACCAAGCACCACAAAAAGGTAGTAATCAAGGTGAAAATGAGGATCAAAGCAATATGGTTAACACTAATTCAAAAATTAGTATATTAGAGTGGTTACCATGTAATGTGGGGCATGATCCTATAGATTATGTGGTAGCCAATAGATATTTATAGATAAATTTCTATGAACAACAATGTCAAGCTCAACAAGCCTTCACCTTGGATCAAATAACACTAGCAATAAATCAACCCACCTACTAGTAGTCTGTTGCAAACTAATCAACATATTAGGTTCTAGCACAAATAACAATCCTTGCCTTCCCAAATCCTAATAATGTATTCTTTTACAACTTTAGTGTAGTTGAAGGGGATGAAGATTCTATGTTTGAGGATAATGTCAAATGTGTAAATCAACAAGGAGTTGGAAGTAAGGACAAAAGTAAAATATCATAATATTAATTGCCAGCACAAAAACAAGATGAGGTAAAATTTAAATATAAGGGGCTAGTTGTGACTCTAGAATAGAAAAACAAATTGAAAACATTGTGAAGAATTTAATTGATATGCCCCAAGCAAAGGCACAAACAAATAAAGAAAAAGGGTTGAAAACTGAAAAGATAAGTTTGGAGGGGGAAACAGGTCCAAATCATAGAGGAATGGAAAAGAAAAAGGTAAACAATAGGAGTTATAACAATGCCTAAGATATTATTCTCTCACTTGTGAAAGATGTGCAATAGCTGCTAGGCAGTTTACAAAACTTATAATGCACAATGAAACTAATTATGGCAAATTCAGGTTCAATATCATAGAAGAGATGAAGAAGACTCTCAGTAAGGTTAGCATGTTAGAAATATTAGCCCTTGTTAGTCAAAGGTACCTACTTCAAGAGGCTCTCAAGGAACAAGAAAGAAGCTACACCAAAAATGAGCAACCTAAGCTTATTCAGCCTAGTCTAACTGAACAACATAACCTAATAGTGTATTTTGAAATTTAGGTCAATTTTATGGATATATTGAATTCTCCGAAGCTTAAACTTCTAAATTTGTCACCATTCTATGTAACTCTAAATATTAAAAATTACTTGCTAAGGAATTGTATAATCAATTCAGGAGTAGATGTAATAGTGATGCCAAAATCTATATCTAAAGAGATGGGATTTTCCTATACCAATACTATTACACATCTAATTTAGTTGGATGGAATTGGAATGAATTTTATGAGGGTTCTAAAGGACTTAATTATGATCATAGCAAAACATCCAGAGTTCGTGGTAATTCAAGAGGTAATAGTAGTCAACATTTTGCCATATTTTGGCATGTTGCTATCAAGAGAATGGACATGTAAGTTATCTTAGAATGTGTACTTAGAAATGGACTATACCCATATGAAATTACAATAGGATGAAAATATAATATAAATTTAGAGTAAGCCTCCATGCAACTCTTTGTTACATAAGTTGGACAAATATGGAATGGCAAATTAGAATAAATTGCTTGAATTTGTGGACTACAAAGTCTTGAAAGATGATCATATATCCAAGATATACATGAATATATGTGTACTCTAAGATGATGAAGATTTAGAGTTGGGCTTCAAATAATCTAAGCTAGGAAACTACCTAATATCTAAAGAACCATCTAACATCTCGTCTCTAACTAGCCAATAGGCACAACAATTTGATAAGACATGGGTGATGTATTTTGATGGTGCAAAACCCAAAAATGGAGTAGGTGTAGGAAACTAATTTAGACCCCCATAAAATATGTAAACTAATTTTGTGTGAGACTATTGTTTGATTTCACTAATAATGTGGCAAAATACAAAGCACTAGCACTAGTTTGAGGAATGTCAAAAGGATAGGAATACAAAAATTCAAGATATTTGGTGACTCCAAACTGGTCATAAATCTAGTTAATTCTCAATGCATTACAAAGAACAAATACCTAAAGTCTTACAAGCATCAGGGAAGGGATTTGCTATAGAGATTCAACACTTATGAGATCAAGGCAGACCCTTCATAATTAAACACCAAAGTATAATTAAACACCAAAGTAGGTGAAAATAGCATCAATGGAAGCAAAATTCAATTCCACCATAGATATCTAGGATAAATCAAAAGAGTTAGGCTAGCGGTCCCTGATAATTCTAATCATTGGTAAGACTGGCAATGATAAACCAATTAGTTTTCGAAGGGGTTAATCACTCTAATAACAAAAGAGAGAATAGATGTAATACTAATCTAAAATAATGATAAGGATGAAGAACATCTCATTTCCTTCATGAGTTAGTTCCTTCAAAACTATGAAGAAAGGTGTATGTTCATTGAAAATTAGGTATTTCCATTATGAAATCCCTAAGGAAATTTGGGTACTACCTATCCCAAAGGAAGACCAACATGTTCATAGTCCACCCTGAAGTTCGATCTATGATACTTCATGATGAATTAGGGGAGAAGAGATTTTATGGATAAAAAAAATTAGGAGTTTGTTGTATAAATTAAGCCCACCAAACTTATAAGGGGTAGAGGCTTATGTGAAAATATTACAATGTTTACTTTGAAGAATCAAATTTCCCTAGTTAATAAAATTGAATCAATGACTAGAGAGGGTTGACGAGAGATATCAATAGGTACATGGTGATTGGATAGGTCCTAGAAGTATTGACACTTAAAGGAAGATCTCGATTCAAACAAAAAGCAACACACTATGCATGGCTAGATTGTATACTTTTTAGAAAGGAAGTGATGTAGTCTTGCTAAGGCATGTTAAAGAAGAGATGATGAAGGCCCTAATAAAAGAGTACCATGATGAGGGAGGACATAATTTTGCATAAACTATGGCACATAGAATCCTAAGAGTAGGTTACTACTAGCCCATTATCTTCTCTGGTTGCTTCCAATAGGTCAAGAATTGTAAATCATATTACATGTTTATGTGAAGAAGGTGAAAAGCATCAGTACCCTTAAAACCATTCAATGTCACAAAATCTTTCCAGTAGTGGGGCCTAGATTTTTTTGGTAAGATCAATCATTTATCCATCATGGTACATGGATGTATTCTCATTGCAATTGACTATTCTACCAAATGGATAGAGGCTATGCCAATCAAATTAGCTAATCAAGAAGTAATCATCCAACTATTGAAAAACATCATTACTATATTCAAGTCACTATCCATAGTAATAATTAATAATACCACTACATTCATAGGATTCAAAGTAATAAAATTTGCAATGAAATATGATTTTGTGCTCAAAACATCCTCCAATTATTACCGCTAGGGTAATCGATTGGCAAAGTCTACTAACAAGAATATCATAAGGATCCTAAAGAAAATCATAGCAGAATCACAAAATAATTAGCATAGCAAGTTTCAAAAATCACTTTGGGTAGATCGAGTGATACCTAAATCTTCAATAGGATCATGCCTCTTTAAGTTGGTCTTTGGAAAAGAGGTTGTGTTAGTAATCAATTTGGAACTCTCCTCCATCTAAATGTCACACCAATTAGAGCTTGAAGATAATAATACCAAACCAACACAAGTGTGATTGAATTCCTTGGTAGCCTTTAATAAGAAAGATAAAAGGTGTTCAAGAGGATGATATAATATAAAGAGGTGGTTAAAATATGGTTTGATTGGTAGGCCATCAAAATGTATTACAATGAAGGTGATCTAGTATTCAAGTGGGATGAGGATAGAGCTAGATTGGAAGACCATTAAAATTTTGATTTCCATATAAATGGACCATATTAGATTCTTTATATCGTAGGTCCAAATGCCTACAAAATTGCAACAATGGGTGGGAAGAAGTTATTGCTTTTTTTGGACATTTTGAGTCCCTAAGCTAAAATGTTGCCATTGATGTCAAAAGGATCTATGTAAGCTAACACTATGTTTGTGTATAATCAAAGGTTTTGATCAAAGGTTCAAGAAGGGATGCATTGCATTTGGTTCTAAAAGGAGCTTCAAGGGAAGCTTAGCAAAATATTTTTATTTAAAACCATGGATGGTAGATTTGAAATGGGTTTTTCTTAAAACCCAAGTTGGCTTTTTGTTTCATCAAAAAAGGTGCCCCAATGATGAAGAAATTTAATTTCAAAGGTTTTATTTAAAACCATGGATGGAATATTTGAAATGGGTTTTTCGTAAAACCCAAGTTGGCTTTTCGTTTCATCGAAAAATGTGCCCCAGTGATGGAGATATTTAATTTTAAAGGTTTAGTTTAAATTTAAATTTATTTAAAATTAAAATTTTAATTTTAAAATTAAATTAAAAGAATATTCGCCGACATCATAAAGGAAGGTTCAAAAGCGCTGATGTTTCCAAGCTAAGGGAAGGCATATATATATGCCATTAAATTTTTTGAAATAAATCATCCTTGCTCTTGTGGTTAATGCGATTGTTGGAAAGAGAATAGAGCTCGTGCGAAAAAGTTTAAGTGGTAGAAGCAACAAATAAATCGGGCGGTGTGCAAAACCCAAGTCACCTTGGGCAGTGTGGCCTGTTGACAACTCGGACAGTGCAAAGGCATTTGGTAGCACAAGGTCATGCGTTTGATTTTTGGCAAGGTTTGTTTGTTGTGCTTTGTGGTGGAAGAGCCAAGGGTGCACGGTTTATTTAAGGCACATAGGCCTGTAGCATATAAATGGAAGTCGTGTCCCTTTTGCAATACGAATGAGCGGGTAGCTTGTTTGGCTACCTTAGTCGTGGCTAAGGCGCTCGTGGTGAGGGCACATTGAGGGGTTAAGGAGGTATGCGAATTTTTGATTAAAATCTAATTAATGCTCAAAAGTTTGAAGTGATAAGGGTTAAGAAATATTTTATTTTTTGTAAACCTTTGTTGTGTTTAAAAGGTTATATAATTAGTTTTTTGGTGAAAACCATAGATGATTATTTGAGCCTTATGATATTGATTTGAATTTTTGAGAGCATTATTTTAGGAGAAATAAGGGTTTTTGAATAAAGTAGAATTTGTGGAAATTGAATGATGCAATATTGATTATTATTTTTAGAGGGTTTTCTCTAGAGGGACTTTGGTGGATGTGATTATTGAGTTGGAGTAAAAAGGTGTAAATTGAGTTATACTTTATCTTCTTATTATTATTTGAAGTCCACTAACCCTTATTAAGATTGAAAAGGAAAAGTTTTGTTGAGTGTGGTAAATTTTGTGAACAACTTCTTGGCATAAAAAAGGTATGGCCACATTCTCCTATTGATTGTTATGGTGGTTGATTTATGAAATATAGTTGGAGTGAAAAGGATTGATTATGGTTTCCTTTTGAGAGTTGTTGGTTGAATGCTTCAAGGATTTTTGGTTTGAGAGTTATGGTTAAAACCTTTTTTTATAAGCATTGTTGTTGAAGCCATTAGTTGTGTAAAAAACCTGAGCTAGGGTTTGAGAAGAACATGGGTATCATTGTTATGTGAAGAATATTTTATAAGCATTGTTTTTTAAGCCCGTTGGTTCTGCAAAGAACTTGAACTTGAGTTAGAGAAGAACATGAGTATCATTGTTATGTGAGATTTGTTGTTGAACATTGTTGGAAACATTTTGAGTTGGTTGATATATGCTTGGACTAGGGTTTGTGAGAAAGGGTTGTTCATTAAGGTGTTTGCTTGAGTTGAGTTGATTGAGCCTAGTCAAGTGGATGCATGTAGTTGTTCAAGTTCCATGAAACAAACTATTCTATATTCTGAATTGAGTTGAGATTGAGATTTGAGGATAGAACATATAGAGTCTCTAACAATTCTCTTTATGCTTCTATGAGATTGATTTGAGTTGAAATTGGGATTTGAGTATAGAACATATTGAGTCTCTAACAATTTTCTTTATGCTTCTATGAGATTTATTTGAGTTGATATTAGGATTTAAGCATAGAACATATTGAGTCTCTAACAATTCTCTTTATGTTTCTATGAGATTGATTTGAGTTGAGATTGGGATTTTAAGTATAGAACATATTGAGTCTCTAACAATTCTCTTTATGCTTCTATGAGATTGAATTATTGATTGAGATTTTGAGTATAGAACATATTGAGTCTCTAACAATTCTCTTTATGATTCTATGATATTAGACAAGTTCTGAGTGAGCTTGTTGAGCAAATTTGAGCAAGTCCTAGAGAGGACTTATTGAGCAGATTTGGACAAGGTTCTGAGTGAGCTTGTTGAGCAAATTTGGACAAGTTCTGAGTGAGCTTGTTGAACAAATTTGGACAGGTTCTATGTGGACTTGTTGAGCATATTTGGACATGTTCTGTATGGACCTATTAAGCAGATTTGGATAGGTTTTGTGTGGACCTGTTGAGTAGATTTGAGCAAGTTCTGAGTAAGCTTGTTGAGCAGATTTGAGCAGGTTTTGAGTGAGCCTATTGAGAAAATTTGAGAAAGGTTTTGAGTGAGCCTATTGAGTAGATTTGATCAGGTTCTGAGTGGACCTATTGAGCATATTTAAGAAGGTTCTGAGTGAACCTATTGAGATAGCTTTGGAGGTGACAAAGTATAGAGGATAGAGTCTTAGTGGTTAAAGATCCAGTAGCCAGGACAATTGGATATAGATCTAAGTGAGGATTCTTCAAGTGGAGAGAGATCCACAATTCAGTGCAACAGAGAGATAGAGTCTTCTAGAAGATCACTAGCCAGATCAGAAGGGGAAAGAGTTCTCTTGTGGAAGAGATCCATGAACTTGATATTTAGGGGATCAGCATCTCCTTTGGATAGAGGTCTATAAACATTGTAATTGGGAAGGATTCCCAAGAGATTGATTGAGAAAGTTTTAGTAAAATATTTTCTCCGTGGAGTAGCCCGCATTGGGTGAACCACATAAATTGTGGTGTCTCTATTATGTGTGATGATTGGTGCATTGCTTTGGTTATTGCTATTGATATTGCCATTGATTATATTTATTAATATTGTTTGGGAAAGAAAAGTAAAATTGGTCTTATATTGTTCACCCCGCCTCTTAGTATAAGCTTGTGTTCTTCAATTGGTATCAGATCTGGTTCATTCAAAAGAAGTTTAACAGCTTGAAGGAAGATTCTACAAGAACACAAATGGCAAAGAAAGATAATAGTAGAAGCATGATACACAAGACGAAAAGAACACCTATGGTTATGAAAGAAAAGGAAGATGAGTTCAATATTGTTGTGTTGGGAGGATAAATGAAAATAAATTCAAGAGATGAATCAAGTAATGGAGAAATGTCCAGACTGATAAAGTTTTGTACCAGTTGTGGAAAGATAGGTCATCATGCAACTTATTGTTCACAAAAAGGTGAAAAAATATTTTATCTATGGTCAACTCAGTCATGATGAAAGTTATTGCAATAGGTTTGATAGTAGTGAAGATGAAGATGATTATATTAGATTTGAAGTTCTAAAGAATGAGTTAGAAAAAGATAACAGGAATAGTCGAAGCATGTATCAAGAAGAAACTCCACTTTGGACAATAGAAGAAATTAAAGAAGATGAAAATTTAGAAAAAGAAAATGAGGAAGCCACTCTTAAGTGAATTGAAAAGAGAGAATTTAGAATTGAAGGCTCAAATACAAGAAGATGAGAATGTTGAGCAAGGTGCAGCAACAGTATTGTCATTGTTGTCAACACAGTCAGATAGATCTATTGATGCAGTGGACAGGAAGTTCAAAAGCTATTCAGATGCAGAAGACAAGAGTTCAAAGGTTACTCAGAGTATGTACAGTGATTTTCCAAGAAGACCGAAGTGGCCCATATGCAAAAGATCAAAGAAAAAGACAAGTAAGAAAAGTGTCGCGATATCGCGACATATACAGCAGGCAAGAAAAACTGTCGCGATTTCGTGACATGTTGGAAGAGAGAGAAAAAGTAGGAAAAATTGTCGCGATTTCGCGACATGTTGGAAGAGAGAGAAAAAGCAGGAAAAACTATCGTGATTTCGTGACATGTTGGAAGAAGAAAAGGCAAGTGGAAAAACTGTCACGATTTCGTGACATGTTGGAAGAGAAAGAGAAAGCAAGAAAAAGTCAGTCACGATTTTGTGACATGTTGGAAGAGAAAAGACAAGTTGAAAATGATTTACATTGGAAAGTGATTTCACGACATGTTGGAAGAGAAAAAGGCAAGTGGAAAAACTGTCGCGATTTCGTGACATGTTGGAAGAAAAGAGAAAGCAGGAAGAAGTGTCACGATTTCATGACAAGTTCGAAGAAAGAGAACAAGTAAGAAAAGTGTCACGATTTCATGACATGTCACATTTTCATGACTAAAATAGGAGAGAGAAAGTAAGTTGGAAAAGTGTCACGATTTCGTGACATGTCGCATTTTCATGACAAAAGAAAGAGAGGAAGCGTACGGAAGCAGAACTGTCATGATTTCATGACAAAAGTAGAAAGCAAGACTTCAAAGGTAGAAGTGTCACGATTTCATGACAAAAGCAAGAAGTGAAGTACGAAAAAAGTGTCATGATTTTATGACAAAAGCAGAAGCAAGACTTCAGAAGCAGAAGTGTCATGATTTCATGACAATAGCAAGAAGTGAAGTACGAAGCAGAAGTGTCATGATTTCATACAAAAGAGAGAAGAAGACTTCAAGGTAGAAGTGTCACGATTTCATGACAAAAGAGAGAAGAAGACTTCGAAGGAGAAGTGTCATGATTTCATGACAAAAGCAAAGAAGTGAAGTACGAAAGCAAAAGTGTCACGATTTCATGACAAAAGTAGAGAAGAAGACTTCGAAGGCAGAAGTGTCATGATTTCATGACAAAAGCAGAAAGCAAGACTTCGAAAGCAGAAGCGTCACGATTTCTGTGACTCAAAAAGGATAGGAAGGCAGAGAAGCAAAAGTGTCACGATATCGCGACATGTCGCATTTTCATGACTCAAGAAGGGTAGGCAGGCAGAATAACAAAAGTGTCATGATATCGTGCAATGTCGCATTTTCATGACAAAGGAATAGAGAAAGCGTACGGAGGTGAAAGTGTCACGATATCGTGACATGTTGTATTTTCATGGGCCAAAGCTAAGAGAAAGAGCAAGGAGAAAAAGTGTCACGATATCACGACATGTTGCATTTTCACGGTCCAAAGCAAGGAGAAAGAGAGAGAAAGAAAAAGTGTCACGATATCGTGACATGTTGTATTTTTATGGTTGAGTTGAAGCCGACGAAGACCGATGACAGCCGACTAAAATTAGGGTTTACAGTTGTTGTGAAAGCCGACTAAGATTAGGGTTTTCATCACAATAATTCTGTTATAAAAGGAGGGTTGTTTGGAGATTTGAAAAAGGGTTGAAGTGTGTGAAGTTCGGTCGTAGTGCATAGAGAGCAAGTCATATCGAAAGATGCTAAGTGCAAAATTTGCAAAGAGAGTAGAGTGCACAAAAGGGAGAAGACGATCGTGAAGTTCGACTGTAGCGAAGCAGAGTGTGTGAAGTGATTGCACAGAGAAAGTAGAGTGCATAGAGAAAGCAAAGGTATCTTACTATCAATCTTCTAGTTTCAGAATTGAAGTCCAAGTTGGTGCTTGGCATAAGGGGTTGGTGCTCCTTCCAGTTGGTGCTGGTAAATCAGGGGTTGGTGCTCCTTTCTATTGGTGCAGATAAATCAGGGGTTGGTGCTCCTTCCAGTGGGTGTCTGGTAAATTGTTTGTAAAGTTGTTTCTTTGCAAAGGCTGGATTTGGATGGTAGTCCAAGCAGTCAATTTTTGAGGAGTAGCCACATTGGTGAACCTCGTTAAATCTTGTGTTGTGTGATGTTCTCTTGTGATACTTGCTTTATCCGGTTCTAAGGTTTCATTATTTCTATTTTAAGAGCTATGAATTTAAGTTTAAAGAGCTACACCGATTCACCCCCCTTCTCAGTGTCATTGTAAGACTAACAATTGGTATCAAAGCTAAGTTCCTATACAAGCTTAACCGGCTAGGGTGATCTTGGAAGTAACACAATGGCAGGTGGTGAAGGCTTCTCATCAAACAAAGCACCATTGTTTGATGGATCTAATTACGCGTTCTGGAGAATCAGGATGCAGACATATCTCTGTGCTTTGGGTTTTGACATCTGGGATTCAGTAGTTAGTGGATACACAATACCCATCACTCCTCCAAAAGAGGCTGACAAAAAGAAACTGTTTGAAAATAACTCAAAAGCAAAAAATGCTCTCATGTGCGGATTAGCAGACAGTGAACTAGTAAAGATCATGAGCTGTAATACGACAAAAGAGATATGGGACAAACTGAGGAGTATTCATGAAGGAGACGATAAGATCAAGGAGGCCAAGTTACAGACACATCGAGCTCAGTTCGAAGCATTGAAAATGAATGACGATGAAAACATTGAGGCATATATGTTGAGAGTTAATGGAATCATTAATGCGATCAGAGGACTCGATGAGGATATTGAAGACTCTGCCGTCATGAAAAAGGTACTAAGATCTCTTCCTCAAAGGTTTGATTCTAAAGTCTCAACGATAGAAGAAGCTAAAAATCTAAATTATTTTAGTATAGATGAGATGTATGGATCTTTGACTGCATATGAGATGAGGATAGGAAGATCTAAACCCACAGACAGAGAAGCGGCTTTTAAAGCCCTTAAAAATAAAAATGTAAAACAAGAGTCTGAGGAAGAAGAGACATCAGATGAAATGGAAGCAAACTTTGTTAGAAAACTGAAAAAGGGAAAAGGAAAATATAGAGAGGAAGCTACCGTTTAAATGTTTCAACTGTGGAGGCGTTGGGCATTTTGCGACTAAGTGTCCACTTAAAGAGAAGAACAAAAATGATGAAGGATCGCACCAAGAAAGAAGTGATTGGAAGAAGAAAATGAATTTCAGAAAAGGCAACTTCAAGAAGAAAAGTTTCATCTCCAGAGAATGCCAGTTCATCAGAAGACAGCTCCGGTGAGGATTCTGAAGAGGAAACAGGTGAAGCTCTTTTCATGGCATTTGAAGAAGTAAAATCAGAAAAGGAAGGAGTGAACTCTAAAGTATGTGGTGAAAACCCTGAGGCTGAGGTAGATCTAGAAGGTGAGTTGATCTCTGCACTTGAAGAGTGGAAGATAGAAAGGAAAAAGAATAAGAAAATGTCAAGAAAGCTTGAGGATGCAAATGAAATCATAACCAGTTTGAAAGTTCAGATAGAAGAATCCAAGAAAATCTTCGAAGATCTCGAAATACAAATAACCATGAAAATAGATTATTGCAACAAGCTAGAAGAAGAGATTGTTGGTTTAAGAATGCAGCTAGAAGAGGTGAATAAGAAAATTAGTTGTTACCACAAACGTGAAGAAAGTTCTATGAAGGTGGATAAGATCATAAATGACCAAAGGCCTGCGAGGCATCAAATTTGGTCCGGGTTTCATCGAAGGAGAATCATCAAATGGATCAAAGGCCAGAAATGTAAAATCCATGAAGAATGAAGATAAGAAACAGAGTTGATCAAGGAAAAATGTCTCATGCAAAAGAAAGCAATAATGTGAGGCACGAAAGGAGAATTGACAATGATGGATTCACCAATGTCACACATCAAAGAAGAAGAAGACCTATGGCTCCTACGGCAACATGGCAAAGACCATCACCCAGGTTCAATTATCCCTTTTCTGGTTTCTGTTTTAAATGCAATGGCTATGGACATAAAATCTCAGACTACAAATATAATGTAAGACCAAGGAATTTCACCAGTAGAAATGTTTTTTCTCCTCTTATGAATTATACAGTAGAATGTTATACCTGTCATAATTTTGGGCACATTGCAAGAAACTGTAGAAGTACATTTGCATCAAATCAGTTTCAAGGAAGAAAATTTCAACCAAATAGGATGAGACAAAATAGAAAACTTCCCGAAAAACATGCACAAGCTACTGATAAGGGAAAGGCAAAACAAGAGCCCAAAACTACTATCAAAACGGAGTGGAAAGGAAAAGAGTGACTTAAGGAAGAAAAGGAATCCTTAATCGTACAAACAACATTTAAAGCACAGAATAAATATGTACCATGGATACTTGATAGTGGATGCTCCGATCATATGACAAGTGACAAACAAAAATTTGAGAAGTTACAGAAATATGAAGGTGGTTCAGTAAAGTTTGGAAATAATGATGGAGCTAAGATAGTTGGCAAAGGTTCAATTAAAATTAGTGATGGAAAAATTAAGTCAGAAGAAGTCTTGTTTGTGGATGGTTTGAAACATAACTTGTTGAGCGTAAGTCAGATTTGTGATAAAGGTCATGAAGTAGTTTTTATGAAGCAGGGTTGTGAAGTCAGAAAAACAAACAGTGGAAAATTGATAGCAACTTGGATCAAGGACATCCCGGTAACTCTGTACATGCTCTTAGAGACTTCAAAAGGAGCTTGTTTTATTGGACGGGAAGAAGAAAATTGGTTGTGGCACAAGAGACTCGGTCATATCAATTTTGATAATCTAGTAAAAATCAGCTCAAAAAGGGCAGTGAGAGATATTCCCACCATCGACAAACACTACAAACAACATTTGTGCTTCATGCCAAAAGGGGAAGCAAACTAGAGTCACATTCAAAACAAAAGAGTACTACACAAGCAAACCTTTGGAACTCATACACACTGATTTATGTGGACCCATGAGAACACAAAGCATAAATGGTGACAAATATTTTATGTTGTGCATTGATGACTATTCCAGAATGACATGGATATTTTTCTTGAAGCATAAATCAGAAGCTCTTGATATGTTCAAGATTTTCAAAAACCATGTTGAGAATGAAACAGGAAAGAGGATCAAATGTTTAAGATCAGATAGAGGAGGAGAATTCATTTCGAGAGGAGTTTACTATGAAAAATACGGTATTAGGAGACAGTTTTCAGCGACCAGGACACCTCGAGGAGAATGGAGTGGTAGAAAGAAAGAATAGGACAGTGCAGGAAATGGCACGGACTATGTTGGCTGAAAGCAGAGTAGCGAACAGATTTTGGAAAGAAGCAGTCCATACTGCGGTGTATATCCAAAATAGGTACATGCTGAGAACACATGAAAGCAAAACTCCTTATGAGTTGTGGTTCGGTAAAAGGGCAACAACAAAATACCTCAAAATCTTTGGCAGCAAGTGCTACATCAAAAGAACTGAAGATAATCTTGGTAAGTTTGAAGATAGAGCGGATGAAGGTATTTTTGTTGGTTATTCATCAAAGAGCAAAGCCTACAAATGCTACAACAAGAGGCTAAAGAAAATTGTGGATGGTGCCGATGTTAAATTTGATGAAGGTAGAGAACGAGTAATTAGCTATGAAATGAACTACCCAATTTATGAAGAGGTTATTGAAGGAGATGAGGAAAACGAAATCGAAAAGATACAAAAAATTGACTCAGATGATTTAAGTTGTGATTCAGAAGTGGAAGAAAATAAGAAATTCAAAACCAGTAATTGGCAGAAAAATCATCCTAGAGAGCAAATAATTGGAGACCCCAAAGTTGGTGTTCAGACAAGAAGAAGAGTAGTAAGTAACTACTCTCTATTATCCAGCATTGAGCCCAAAAATGTTGCAGACGCAAGCAAAGATGAAAGTTGGATGAAGGCAATAAATGAAGAATTAGATCAGATCGAGAAAAACAAAACTTGGGAGTTAGTACCTAGACCTGCAAATAAAAATATAATCGGGACTAAATGGATTTTTTGAAACAAATTGAATGAAGACGGATAGGTAGTCAGAAATAAAGCAAGATTGGTATGTAAGGGTTATGCACAAGTTGAAGGCATTGACTTTGAGGAAACTTTTGCACCAGTAGCTAGACTAGAGGCAATCAGAATGTTTCTGGCTTTAGCAGTCTACAAGAATTTCAAAGTTTATCAAATGGATGTGAAATCAGCGTTTTTGAATGGGAAACTTGAAGAAGAGGTTTATATTGAGCAACCAGATGGTTTCCAACTTGGTGATAATCCCAACTTTGTTTGCAAGTTGAAGAAAGCATTATATGGCTTAAAACAGGCACCCCGAGCATGGTATGCAAGGCTAGACAACTATCTCACCCAACAAAGGTTTAAGAAAGGTATGGTGGATAGTAATCTGTATGTCAAAATAGAAAATGGGCATCTTATTGTTCTTGTTGTATACGTAGATGATATCATATTTGGCAGCAACAAAGATGAGTCATGTAAAGATTTAGCAAATAAGATGCGGAAAGAATTTGAAATGTCAATGATTGGTGAACTTTCGTATTTCCTCGGGTTGCAAGTTAATCAAAATAAGAAGGGCATATTTATTTCTCAAGTTAAATATGTGAAAGAGATGTTAAAAAAGTTCACAATGGAGGATTGTAAGCCGGTTAGCACTCCCATGACGACGAGTTGCAAGTTGAGCAAGGATGACAAATCTCCACCTGTTGATCAAACCATGTACAGATCTATGATTGGAAGCTTACTATACTGACGACTACCGGACCGAGATATTTTGCAGGCAGTATGCATGGTAGCACGATTTTAGGCTAATCCCAAGGAGACTCATGTGACAACAGTGAAAAGGATTCTTCGATACCTCAAGGGTACTATGGAATATGGGTTATGGTATCCAAAAGGTAAAGACTTCACCCTTATTTCGTATTCAGATGCAGATTGGGCAGGATGTGTCGATGATAGAAAGAGTACCAGTGGAGGTGCATTCTATCTTGGAGACAGGTTGGTCGCATGGCACAATAAGAAACAAGAGTCAGTTTCCTTATCGACAATAGAGGCAGAATATATTGCAGCGACAACATGTTGTACGCAGGTATTATGGATGAAACAAACCTTGAAGGATCTTGGTATTAGCTTCAGTGAGCCAATATTAGTTAAGTGTGATAACACCAGTGCCATTAACATCTCCAAGAATCCGGTTATGCATTCACGCACAAAACACATTGCTATCGGGTATCATTTTTTGAAGGAGAAAGTTGCAGAAGGTGAGGTTAAGTTGGATTTTGTTCCAACTACAGAGCAAGTAGCAGATATCTTCACAAAACCATTGCCCAAGGAAGTTTTTGAGTACCTTCGCAATAAATTGGGAGTGGTCACACTTCCCAAGAATTGACTAGCTACAGGGGTCACATTCTCAGGGGGAGCATTTAAGTATTTGATCATCTTTATGCTCATGTTCATGATTTTTGCTAAGTGTGATAAATTGTGCCTGAGAATGTTGTGCATGGACTCAGGGGGAGTCTGCAGTAGCCCTTTGGTATTATTGTCAAAGGGGGAGAAGAGTTACAAGGAAATTGCACATGTGTTGCCAACAATTCCAAAGGGGGAGATTGTTGAGCAAGGTGCGAAACAATATTGTCATTGTTGTCAACACAGTCAGATAGATCTGTTGATGCAGTGGACAGGAAGTTCAAAAGCTATTCAGATGCAGAAGACAGGAGTTCAAAGGTTACTCAGAGTATGTACAGTGATTTTCCAAGAAGACCGAAGTGGCCCATATGCAAAAGATCAAAGAAAAAGACAAGTAAGAAAAGTGTCGCGATATCGTGACATATACAGCAAGCAAGAAAAACTGTCATGATTTCATGACATGTTGGAAGAGAGAGAAAAAGCAGGAAAAATTGTCACGATTTCACGACATGTTGGAAGAGAGAAAAGAAGTGGAAAACTATCGCGATTTCATGACATGTTGGAAGAGAAAGAGAAAAGGGAAAAACTGTCACGATTTCATGACATGTTGGAAGAGAAAAGACAAGTGGAAAAACTGTCGTGATTTCGTGACATGTTGGAAGAGAAAGAGAAAGCAGAAAAAACTATCACGATTTCATGACATGTTGGAAGAGAAAAAGGCAAGTGGAAAAACTGTCATGATTTCGTGACATGTTGGAAGAAAAAGAGAAAGCAGGAAGAAGTGTCGTGATTTCTGACAAGTTCGAAGAAAGAGAACAAGTAAGAAAAGTGTCACGATTTCATGACATGTCGCATTTTCATGACTCAAATAGGAGAGAGAAAGTATGTTGGAAAAGTGTCACGATTTCGTGACATGTCGCATTTTCATGACAAAAGAAAGAGAGGAAGCGTACGAAAGCAGAACTGTCATGATTTCATGACAAAAGAAGAAAGCAAGACTTCAAAGTAGAAGTGTCATGATTTCATGACAAAAGCAAAGAAGTGAAGTACGAAAGCAGAAGTGTCATGATTTCATGACAAAAGTAGAGAAGAAGACTTCAAAGGTAGAAGTGTCATGATTTCATGACAATAGCAAAGAAGTGAAGTACGAAGCAGAAGTGTCACGATTTCATGACAAAAGCAGAGAAGAAGACTTTGAAGCAGAAGTGTCACGATTTCATGACAAAAGCAAAGAAGAAGACTTCGAAGGTAGAAGTGTCACGATTTCACGACAAAAGCAAAGAAGTGAAGTACGAAAGCAAAAGTGTCATGATTTCATGACAAAAGAAGAGAAGAAGACTTCGAAGGCAGAAGTGTCATGATTTCATGACAAAAGCAGAAAGCAAGACTTCGAAAGTAGAAGCGTCATGATTTCATGACATGTCGCATTTTTACGACTCAAAAAGGACAGGAAGGCAGAGAAGCAAAAGTGTCATGATATCGTGACATGTCACATTTTCGTGACTCAAGAAGGGCAGGCAGGTAGAATAACAAAAGTGTCACGATATCACGCAATGTCGCATTTTCATGACAAAGGAATAGAGAAAGCGTATGGAGGCGAAAGTGTCACGATATCGTGACATGTTGTATTTTCGTGGGCCAAAGCTAAGAGAAAGAGCAAGGAGAAAAAGTGTCGTGATATCATGACATGTTGCATTTTTGCAGTCCAAAGCAAGGAGAAAGAGAGAGAAAGAAAAAGTGTCGTGATATCATGACATGTTGTATTTTCATGGTTGAGTTGAAGCCGACGAAGACCGATGACAATCGACTAAAATTAGGGTTTACAGTTGTTATGAAAGCCGACTAAAATTAGGGTTTATAGTCGACTAAGATTAGGGTTTTCATCACAACAATTCTATTATAAAAGGAGGGTTGTTTGGAGATTTGAAAGGGTTGAAGTGTGCGAAGTTCGGTCGTAGTGCGCAGAGAGCAAGTCGTATCGAAAGATGCTAAGTGCAAAATTCACAAAGAGAGCAGAGTGCACAAAAGGGAGAAGATGATCATGAAGTTCGACTGTAGCGAAGCAGAGTGTGCGAAGTGATTGCGCAGAGAAAGCAGAGTGCGTAGAGAAAGCAAAGGTATCTTACTATCAATCTTCTAGTTTTAGAATTGAAGTCCAAGTTGGTGCTTGGCATAAGGGGTTGGTGCTCCTTCCAGTTGGTGCTGGTAAATCAGGGGTTGGTGCTCCTTTCTGTTGGTGCAGATAAATCAGGGGTTGGTGCTCCTTCCAGTGGGTGCTGGTAAATTGTTTGTAAAGTTGTTTCTTTGCAAAGGCTGGATTTGGATGGTAGTCCAAGCAGTCAATTTTTGAGGAGTAGCCACATTGGTGAACCTCGTTAAATCTTGTGTTGTGTGATGTTCTCTTGTGATACTTGCTTTATCTGGTTCTAAGGTTTCATTATTTCTATTTTAAGAGCTATGAATTTAAGTTTAAAAGAGCTACACTGATTCACCCCCCCTCTCAGTGTCATTGTAAGACTAACAGAGAAATGTAAGACAAAGCTTCTACAGGATATCTCTGACTTGAGAGTTAAGGTTGAAAAATCAAGAAGAGTTGAATAAGGTATGTTTGAACAGTCAAAGGTAAAAGAGATAGAATGTGAAAGGCTTATGATTAATCTTGAAGAATTAAAAAGGGAGAACTCATGATTAAGGGTTCAAGCTCAAGAATATGAGAAAGCAAAAGAAAATTTTCTACAAGAACTCACCCACTTCAAAATCAAGGTTGAAGAGGCAAGAAAAATTGAAGAAGGTATGATTGAAAAATTAAAGACAAAAGATCTAGAATATGAAAAATTAGAGCATGAGATAGTTTCACTAAGGATGGAAGTAAAAGGCTCTAAGGACAAGTTGCACAAGTTTGAGGAGAATCCAATGACTTTGGACAAGATTATCAATGCACAAAAGTCATCAGTCATCAAAACAATACTTAGTTCTAAAGAAGGACAAAGGAAACAGGAAGCAAAAAAAGGAGAATCAAACTCAAACACTAGAAAAGAAGAAGCATCAAAAGAAGTAAGTAAAAGAGAGAGTGAGACTAAGTTGGACAATATAAAGTTCAACAAGGAAAGAAAAAATTCAAAAGTAAGGAACAAATGTAACAGGAAACAGGTAGAATATACTAAGAGACCAATGGGGTCACTGCAAGGTTTCTTTAATGTCATAGGTTTGGTCACATGGCTTCACAGTGCAGATCATATGAAATACAGGAATATGGGAAAGGATAGCTTTTCCATGGGTATTGCTACTCATGCAATGAGTATGGTCACAAAGCAATGAATTGCAAGGTTCATGGCAGAAGAGGATATGACTTCACTATGAGGTATCCTAAGACATTTTCACCTCCAAGGAATAATAACATTAAGTGTTATAAGTGCAATAATGATGGACACACATCAAGATGGTGTAGAGCAAATATTCCAAAAGCAGGTATGAACAAGAACAGGAACATGGATGAGAACAAGAACATAAATAGGAACATGGATGAGAACAAGAATAGGAACATGGATGAGAATAGGAATAGAAACAGAAACATAAATGATAACAGAAATAGAGATGATGGCTTGGAAAGAAACGGTGAGAGGATTAAGAAAACTCAGAAAGAAAGAGAGAAAGATAAAGTTAAAGAGAAGTGCTTTCGGGGAGTAGAAATACTCCCACCCCAAAATTAACCACCTCATGAGGAGGTGGGGTAGGGGCTAAGCTAAGAGGCTCATTCTTAACCTCGAGCCCCAAAGGTGACCCTTTGCCATTGATGTCAAAGGGGGAGATATTTGTGTATATTGGGGAGAGTTTTGATATGGGGAGAGATTTGATATTTGAGAGAGCATTGAGCTAGGGGGAGAAAATTCCCAGGGGAAGCAGAAAAGAAGGTAATATTTCAATAAATGAATATGGGTTACCATCAATGACAAAGGGGAAGATTGTTGGACATTTTGAGTCCCTAAGCTAAAATGTTGTCATTGATGTCAAAAGGATCTATGTAAGCTAACACTATGTTTGTGTAGAAGCAAAGGTTTTGATAAAAGGTTCAAGAAGGGATGCATGGCATTTGGTTCAAAAAGGAGCTTCAAAGGAAGCTTAGCAAAAGGTTTTTATTTAAAACCATGGATGGCAGATTTGAAATGGGTTTTTCTTAAAAAAAAAGTTGGCTTTTCGTTTCATCGAAAAAGGTGCCCCGATGATGAAGAAATTTAATTTCAAAGGTTTTATTTAAAACCATGGATGGCAGATTTGAAATGTGTTTTTCGTAAAACCTAAGTTGGATTTTCGTTTCATAGAAAAAGGTGCCCCGGAGATGGAGATATTTAATTTTAAAGGTTTAGTTTAAATTTAATTTTTTTTCTAATTTTAAAATTAAATTAAAATAATATTTGTCAACGTCATAAAGGAAGGTTCAAAAGTGTCGACATTTCCAAGCTAAGGGAAGGCATATATATATGCCATTAAATTTTTTGAAATAAATCATCCTTGCTCTTGTGGTTAATGCGATTGTTGGAAAGCGAATAGAGCTCGTGCGAAAAAGGTTTAAGTGGTAGAAGCAACGAATAAATCGGATGATGTACAAAACCCAAGTCACCTTAGGTAGTTTGGCCTCTTGGCAACTCAGGCAACGCAAAGGCATTTTGTAGCACAAGGTCGTGCATTCGATTTTTGGCAAGGTTCGTTTGTTGTGCTTTATGGTGGAAGCGCCAAGGGCGCATGATTTATTTAAGGCACGTGGGCCTGTAGCATATAAATAGAATTCGTGTCCCTTTTGCAATACGAACGAGCGGGTAGCTCATTTGGCTATATTAGCCATGGCTAAGGTGCTCACGGTGAGGGCACGTCGAGGGGTCGAAACCCATTAAGGAGGTATCTGAATTTTTGATTAAAATTTAATTAATGCTCAAAAGTTTGGAGTGATAAGGGCTAGGAAATATTTTATTTTTTGTAAACCTTTGTTGTGTTTAAAAGGTTAAATAATTATTTTGTTGGTGAAAACCATAGATGATTATTTGAGTTATGATATTGATTTGAATTTTTGAGAGCATTATTTTAGGAGAATTAAGGGTTTTTGAATAAAGTAGAATTTGTGGAGATTGAATAATGGATTATTGATTATTATTTTCAGAGGGTTTTTCTCTAGAGGGACTTTTGTGGATGTGATTATTGAGTTGGAGTAAAAAGGTGTAAATTGAGTTATACTTTATCTTGTAATTATTATTTGAAGTCCACTAACCCTTATTAAGATTGGAAAGGAAACGTTTTGTTGAGTGTGGCAGATTTTGTGAACAACTTCTTGGCATCAAAAAGGTATGGGCACATTATCCTATTGATTGATATTGTGGTTGATTTATGAAATATCATTGGAGTGAAAAGGATTGATTGTGGTTTCCTTTTGAGAGTTGTTGTTTGAATGCTTCAAGGATTTTTGGTTTGAGAGTTATGGTTAAAACCTTGTTTTATAAGCATTGTTGTTGAAGCCATTAGTTGTGTGAAAAACCTGAGTTAGGGTTTGAGAAGAACATGAGTATCATTGTTATGTGAAGAATGTTTTATAAGCATTGTTTTTGAATCCCATTGGTTGTGCAAAGAACTTGAACTTGAGTTAGAGAATAACATGAGTATCATTGTTATGTGAGATTTGTTGTTGAACATTGTTGGAAACTTTTTGAGTTGGTTGATATATTCTTGGACTAGGGTTTGTGAGAAAGAGTTGTTCATTAAGGTGTTTGCTTGAGTTGATTTGATTAAGCCTAGTCAAGTGGATGCATGTAGTTGTTCAAATTCCATGAAACAAACTATTCTATATTTTGAATTGAGCTGATATTGAGATTTGATGATAGAACATATAGAGTCTAACAATTCTCTTTATGCTTCTATGAGATTGATTTGAGTTGAGATTAGGATTTGAGCATAGAACATATTGAGTCTCTAACAATTCTCTTTATGCTTCTATAATATTTATTTGAGTTGAGATTAGGATTTAAGTATATAACATATTGAGTCTCTAACAATTCTCTTTATGTTTCTATGAGATTGATTTGAGTTGAGATTAGGATTTTAAGTATAGAACATATTGAGTCTCTAACAATTCTCTTTATGCTTCTATGAGATTGAATTATTGATTGAGCATTTGAGTATAGAACATATCGAGTCTCTAACAATTCTCTTTATGATTCTATGATATTGCACAAGTTCTGAGTGAGCTTGTTGAGCAGATTTGAGCAAGTCCTAGAGAGGACTTATTGAGCAGATTTGGATGAGGTTTTGAGTGAGCTTGTTAAGCAGATTTGGACAAGTTCTGAGTGATCTTGTTGAACATATTTGGACAGGTTCTGTGTGGACCTGTTGAGTATATTTGGACAGGTTGTGTGGACCTATTAAGCATATTTGGATAGGTTTCGTGTGGATCTGTTGAGCAGATTTGATCAAGTTTTGAATGAGCTTGTTGAGCAAATTTGAGCAGGTTCTGAGTGAGCCTATTAAGCAGATTTGAGCAGGTTCTAAGTGATATTATTGAGCATATTTGAGCAGGTTTTGAGTGGACCTATTGAGTATATTTGAGAAGGTTTTGAGTGAACCTATTAACAGAGCTTTGAAGGTGACAGAGTATAGAGGATAGAGTCTTGGTGGATAGAGATCCAGTAGCTAGGACAATTGGATACAAATTTGAGTGAGGAGTCTTCAAGTGGAGAGAGATCCACAAGTTATTGCAACAGAGAGATAGAGTCTTCTAGAAGATCATTAGCCAGAGCAGAAGGGGAAATATTTCTCCTATGGAATATATCCACGAACTTGAGATTTAGGGTATCAACATCTCCTTTGGACAAAGGTCCATAAATATTGTAATTGGGAAGGATTCCTAAGAGATTGATTGAGAAAGTTTTAGTAAAATATTTTCTCCATGGAGTAGCCCGCATTGGGTGAACCACGTAAATTTTGGTGTCTCTATTGTGTGTGATGATTGGTGTATTGCTTTGGTTATTGCTATTGATATTTTCATTGATTATATTGATTAATATTGTTTGGAAAAGGAAAATAAAAAGGGGTATTATACTGTTCACCCCCCCTCTCAGTATAAGCTTGTGTTCTTCACTTTTAGTAAATGGGAAACATCTCAAACCTATCTAACATAAAATCTCAAAGATAAAATAAATGTAAAATATGTATATAACCCCTTTAACTTTTATATTATCCACTCATTAATATGAATGAATCACTAATTGGCTATCCTACCTATCTGCCAATCAATTGAGCTAGAAAATTAGCCTAGCCCTAAGTTGACCTAACCACTAGGCCACATTTAAGTTGGGCACAAAAAATGGGAGGGGTATAAAACCCTCTCCAATCATCCCCATTCATACTTTATGCAAAATTATCTCTACCAAATGTTCTCGTTGATTACCTACTTTTAAACTTAGTTGTTGATCTTCTTTAGGGTTGATTTGTTCCAACCTACCTTATTCAAGCTGACCAATTTAGTCAACATGTCATCCATGCACCATTTTATGTGATCTCCTTACTAGAAGGCCAACCACTTTGCATTCCTCATTGAAGCATTGTTTACATCTAGTTAGTTGAGTAGAACCCCATCAAGGCTCTCTTTTGAGCTAATCACATCAAGAAATAAACCTCATCTTCCCCATCCCATTATGCACAAGCCAAATATTCCTCCTTGCATAGAGGCAATTCCCTTTGAAGAGAATGCTCAAACACAAACGTTTTGCTTAAGTATACTAGCAAAAGCAATCTACTAGCTTATCTAAATAAATTGCTTCTTCCAAATAATTTTCCAAACCACTCAAGCCATTTTTCCTAAGTCAAGTGTTTCTAGCAATTTTCTAGCCTAGTCAATCAAATCACTTGACATTTCAAGTGAATGACTCCAGTAGTATAAAATTTTCCCAACTCTTTCTAGAGGAGCAAATTGCTCTGTTCCATAAGTGAATCATAGCTTGGGTCGAGTGAATTGCTCCTTGATACTAGACTTGGTATTTTTTCTAAATTTCTTGAAATTCACCTGCTTTCCATGCCATCATCATATACATATTTTCTTTCTCCATAATTTCTTCTATGCCTGTGGCCAACCTAGTAACTCCACCTTCCACAGCCATTTCCCATATAATATCATCTCCACCATTTCTAGTCCAAGTAAAAGCACATGAGATATGGTCCTCCAAAGAAAACAAAAAGAAGAAATGCAATCCCTCCCCTCTTCCTAAAATACATAAGAAGTTATTTGATGAACTATATAGAGGGTATAAGAAGGCAAGTATAAACACTTTTTTAGATATGTAAGGTGAGAGGCCTTAAGGAGGTTCAACCTAGGGCAAAAAATGAACTTTTGGAGTATAATTCGAGTATGGACCTTAGGCCTTACAATAAACCTAGTGCTACAAGTTTACAATTTTCTAGAACTTGTTGAAGCATGTCCAAAAAGATATGACTACATTGGAAGGAGCATTAGGCTACCTCAATGGATAGAAGATATGTTCTGTATCCAGGAGGAGGATAAACAAAATATGTTAAAATTATTGATGATCCACCCATGTGGGGTCATATTCAACCTTAATATCTAGAAAGACTATTGTTATAGATTAGACCAAAACTACTGGTGAGATTTATTTATCCCATACCTAAAGAACCCAAACAAGGGTACCAACTTTACCATTTCATTGGAGTTAAGTTGGTTCAATGATGATGTCCAATTGGTCTTATCTAAGACCTTAGTAGTGCTTGGAGAAAGTTAGATACATGAATTAATGAAGAGTATATTTCCCTCCTCCATGTAGATTAGAACTACCACAAACCCTAAAATTGATTGACTCTACAGGATGCATGGTTGATCAGATGAACATTTAGCTAAAGGAGTTCAAGGAGGAAATAAAATTCACCCACATCTCCAATTTAGTTTGGCTCATGTTATACCAAAAGGAGGTTTGGTTCCTTTCCCTTTAGTTAGATCAAATTGGTTCATATGGGTAACCATTATTAGTAGGTGACTTCATAGACGTACCTTATCAAGAAGTAGGGAAGACATCTTACCACTTTTTTGTAGTATACAACATTATAATGAAGAAGATGAAAGACAAGAATCCTAGGCTATTGAAAGATACAAGGGACTTGTAAGATTTGATAATTATCCCAATGGAGGTTGAGGTCATTCATTAGACTATTTATATTTTTATCCATTCCCTTTGACTTAGCATATGTGCCAAATACTTGTTCAATATTGAATATGTTAGGCAACTTGACTATGTGGACTTGAGATATTTCAAGGGATAGAAGAAAGCCATCTTCTACCCACTCAAGTAGAAGATGATGAAGATTACACCCAAGCTATAAGGTTTCCACATGGTAGTGGAATAGAAATTAGGGGGTATGGGCTTAAAATACCTCCAAGATGTATGATCTTATGATCCAGAAAGTTACTTTAGAAAGAAATTAGATGACAAGGGTTTGCATACCTTCTTTACACATGAAAGGAGGTATATAATTAAGGAGGCAAACCTAATAGAAGAAGTAGCCCAAACTACTTTAGGAATCATATGGAGGAATGAATATGAACTCTAGCATTTATACATAAACCCCTAGAGTGGTATATTTTCCATGTCGATGCAAATATCAAGGATGAATTTGACCATGATGTTAAACCTAATCATCAAGCATTGAAGACCCTTGATAAACTAGGATAATTGAGGAAGATCCTTGTCTAGAAAAGAGTTCAATACGAGACTAGGAAAATAACAATGTCAATGTGAAACAATCCCTTCAATGAATAGTCCTTAGCAACCTTAGATAGAAGACACACAAGGAGAACCAAGAGGGTTAGAACAATAGGATAATCCTTGTGAATCCCTCCAAGTCCACCTCCTTCCTTCATGCCTAAGATTACAATATTTATAGCACCAACCATATTAACCATTGTTAGCATTGTAGTTTATAATATGACTAGATAAGGTGGTAAAAATAGGAAGGTGATCCTCATGGGTCAATGTTCAAGAAGTTAGCAAGAACATAGCATCAACAAACAACCCAACTTAAGGAGGGGGAAATCCCCCAAGGAGGAACTCCTCCTAAGTTGGCAATGGCCAATACTATGGGCACCACCACTTCCCTTTTATTTTTTATTGATTTTGCTTCTTTCTCTACATCTACTTCTTGTATTGTGGCTTCTTTCTCTTCCCCTACCCTTTTTGTTCCACTTTCATCACCATCCACCAGTACAACCATTAGTTTTATTAGAGGTACCCTACCTCCGTTTATGACCTTCATTTCTATTATGACATCAATCATTTCTTTCACCTCCCCTACCATCCAAGTCTCCACTTTACAACCATTAGTTTCCTACTTAGTGACCCCTTCATCGCCAATGGCCCCACTAGCTACAAACTTACATAGTTAACATTAGGGATATTTTCCTTCACATATTTATTGACTCTCATTTTTACATAGCTTTCTCTAGATAATATTCATCCCATTAAGAATTCCCTATTTCACAATCCAAATGACTCCTACTATAGGTCATGACATCACCTATTCCAACTCCTATAATCAATCTTGCAAAAGTAACTCAAAGACTAGTAAAGTTGCAAGGCCTATTTAGGCATTTTATTGAAGCATCAAAGATGAACTTGAGGAGGAAAATATCCATAAAATATTTGACTCTCTCCAATATGAGGAGAGGAAGGTTAGGATGAAATATAAATAGTTAAAGGATAATACTTTTATGGTTCCCATCCTCATGCAGTCTAAACTAGTTTCTTGAGGTAATAAAATCATTGCAAAAATGGTTTTAAATGATCTTGTCAAAATTGCCATATTGTCTATCAACTTCACAACTAGATTGCAAAGCCGGCTCTAAGTAGGATGGATCCATACCAAATGATCCAACTCACTAATAAACTCTCAACTGGCATGACCATTCAACTTAGCCAATTAGTGGTGGAAGATGACACACTAATAAGGAAGAATATAAAATTTGAGGTAACAATGACATAATTGAAGGTAGAAAATGAACAACTCTAGCAAGAAAACATAGACCTAAAAAAGGATTCCATAGAGAAGGACCGACTATAGAAATAGGTTGAAGACCTCAAGTTTAAACTTGATGAAGTTGACAAGAAAATACATGAGCTAGAAGATCTCTTACAACAACTTAGACAGAGGTAGAACCAGTTGAGAAAATAGGCCAATCAAGAAAAATCTTAGTTAAAATATGAAGTAAAGCAATTACAAGAAGCCTAATAAGGGAGACATATAATATCTTTGAGATCCAAGAAGAGAGTTAAATTAAAATAAATAACGATAAATGACAAGCCTTCAAGATCAAGAGAGTGAAGTCCCTCTAGAAAAGCATTAAAGCTAAAGTGACAAGTGCCAAGAGGTACTTTGAGTTTGTAGCCAATAAAGAAAGCAACCTCTACTAGGTGGCTAGGATCATCAAACAACGTAAAGAATAATTGGCTACAAAAATGAGGTACTAGGAGATACTCAAATAATTATACATGTTGATAGTATCATCATACCAACATTTAAAGACATATAGAGAGGACTTGATCAAGAAGTTGAAGAAAATACATAACACCTAGAGAGACTTATAGGCATGCAAGGATGTGATGACCTCTAAAATGATATTATTGATGATCCCAATTAAATAAATGATTAAAAAGATTCAAGAACTTATCATTTCTAGACTACCCATTGTCTTTGATTCTTATAGAAAACTCCTCAATGATGACATTGTTGATTTGATGATAAAAGAGAAGAAGACCAAGGATAAATTTGGATATGCAACAAAATAGGTCAAGAAGATAGAATTATTATTTTCCAAGCTATTGAAAGTGGTGATTAAATAGAACATGTTATTAGAAAACCCATATGAGGACTTGGTAGGAGATATAAAGGACCTCATCAATATCCACTTGTTAATTAATGAATAATATTAGAAGCTACTAGGGTTACAACTATAAAATGAAACAAGGAGAATCTGCAATTTTATCATTTTACAACAAATATTTCAATTTTGATAGGTCATCGACCTTATTTATCATCAATATACCTCGTTTATATATGGAAAACACTTCACAAAAAGAGGTGATAGAAAACATGGTATTTTTGTGATGGCCAAGGAAGAGAGTGATCCAGCCTGAGAAACTCTTAGGGCATAAATATGATCTTGCAAATTGGATGACTGTAAAGCTAGCATGCAAATCTAGCATGCAAAGTCACTGAATCAACCATTTATGGTAGAGAAAATTGAATGGGGAGCTCCAACACAGGTTTAGCCTCTTCTTCTTCACAATATTCTATTAGGGTAGCAGTAGTAAGAATTTTTTATCTTCAATTGCATTAATGGGGTTGTATTCAAATATTTGTGCACTTTCATCATTAATGATAGTTTAGTCCAAAGGAAGGATGATGGGCTCCATGGTGCCCTACCTCGATCAATAATGTCTAGGAAACTATTAGGAACAAATTTGAGGGTTTCCTAATGCACAATTACCTAGAGTACAAAATTTTTGCCTTCCAATTACAAAAAGGGTAACTATAGTGCTTTTAAAAAATTACATCAATTTGTGTAATTACAATAACTTTTACCCTTCAATTTGAAGTGGTAAAGAAAAATTTAGCACTAAAAAATGAAAAAATAACCCTTAATTTGCAAAATTCAAATTTGTGAAAGCAAAAATAATTTCTCCTTGCTGCAAAAAATTGATTTTGGTCAATGATGTTGGTTGGTTTACTACGCCAGAGTTAATGGAGGTCAATATTTCGCATGTCAACTATCCCTACTTCAAACGTGACATGTCAGCACCAAATAATCAATGCTTTTTACCTCCTAGACATGTGGGCATGAAAGCTAGCAAGACCATTGGCTAGTGGTCACTTCACTAGGGTGGCATCTGCTCTTTTAAACCTTCTTTTAGTTCTAGCTATAGTTGATGTGGGATTATTGAGGTCCAAAAAAAATAAAAATCAAATGTGTTGGTATCTCTTCCCTCTAAAACCTGTTGGCTGAGTCAGCATCAATAGCCAACAAAAACTTACCACATATCTGTAGTAATTTTAAAAATGGAGATTTATGATGTGAGGTTGTTCTAGAGCCACGTCATGCACTTCAATTAGAGGTGTGTTTAGGGTTTTATTTTCCTACGATTTTATTGGTTGAAGAAACCTTAGAAGGTTGTTTAATTTTTTTTTTATCGATGAATTACTCCAGCCAACTTTGAATCTTCCATCAAATGCCCTCTAAATTTTAATGTTTCTCCCATGCCAAAATATCCCTAGGAATTTCTTCGAGCATGTGATTTGAGCCTTTCTACTAGACTTCTATTGATCGCAAATGACCTCTATATTTGTTGTCCTCAATGCCTATTATTGATGTCCATGAGGGAGGGTTAGGTTTTTCTCCAACGTGAGTGAGCCTTCATCAAATCAAGGCAAGGGGAAGCAATTTCGTTGATCGATTAAGAATGCAATCTTCCTGATGCTCCATCAATAAAGCAAGGGGGTGGTCCTCCTATAAACTTTGTATTATGTGATCAAGGAGATGTCAGAGGTATTTTTGGCTAAATTAAGGAGTCTACCTATTTGACTTATTGAATCACTGTTTATGATCGGTCTACTTCAGATCAGATCACATGTCTTGAAATTGATTAGTTTTGTGTCCAATTAGTTAGATGGAAACCTCCTCTCAACCCTAATTGGTTATAACAACATCTAGTTATGGTCCAGCATGGATTCTAATTAGCAATATAGTTGATCAATCAAGAAATGGAGATGGGGGGTAGGGGTATGGGGAAAGGGGGATCAATCAAATAAGAAATATTTTTCAGACCAAGAATATCCTCTACAACCTTACAACTAATTAAATGATTATTTGTCCCTTTTCCATCACCACCTTGTGCACCCTCTGGTTGGTTGATTCCTCTCTCAGCAAGGAGTACCAAACCCTTCTCATGGATTAAAATTGACCAATATCTTGTGCAATTGAGTCCTATTATCTTCAATCAACTATTATATCCTCTGAAACTAGGGATTCTTTTCTTGAATGGCAAAGACTGTTCTTCAAAATTTTATTACCTTCCTTAGGGTAAGTTCAATTCTTCATAATGTCATAGGACCTAGGCTACCCTCGAATGATCCTTTTAGGGGTACCTAGTGTAGGGGTAATTGATAACCCTCTAGCACCTCTTGAGCTTCACAAAATGTTGCTACAAATTGGCCTAAACCAATCCAACACAACACCTAGCCATGGAATGTGTGCTCTAGTTGGTAATGATCCAAAACTAAGCACCTAAGTAGCAAATAAAATTGGAAATATTACCACACCTTCTTGCTAACTCTCTTGTAGCTCTAATACCAGTGATATGGAAATAAAAGTGAAGCTATATTATCCATTATGTTGAATGCTTATATAGTACAAAATAGGGAATCAAAGAAGTTACATGGATTAAAACCAACTGCAACAACATGTTATGCAGGGACAACCACCTATAACAACATGGATGCAAATAAAATAGTGTCATGCTAGAGACAAGAACAACCTCAATAGCATAACCAATGCATCCTAACTACTAACAAGCCAAATCCTAACATGGGCATACTATGCCTCACATGAATACAAGGCAAGAAATATCTTAGGCTTAAGGATAATCCTAAGGTACAATGATATCCTCATCAACAGATCTTTTGTGATATTTAAAAACCCTGACACATGGTTTATAACCTAATAAATCTAGGGAATGGGGAAAAGTAAATTGACTCAACTGATTACAAAAGAAATTTTAGAAAATAAAATGATTGAGTGAAGGAAAATATGAAAAATATAGATGACCAATATGGATTCATTATGGTTGTAGAATTCTTTATTTTTTGGAATAGAAGCCTCTACCACAATGAAACCATCCTTGGATTGAGATTTGATACAAGATGTAATGATTCTTCTTGCATGAATTATCTAGAACTATAAATAGATTTACATATAACACAAATAGCAATTATTTTATCGATTCCTATGAAGAGTTACAAGTATTGTACACCACATTGAGGGAGAAACCTTATTTTTGACCAACATTCCTATATAATATAATTCTTTAGGATACCTTCCCTTTCTTACAATGCAATATATAAAGATAAATTTACCCAAAATAGCTTACAATTCAAAAATAGATTAAACCTAAAATAACTATTTGAGTTATCTAACCCTAATCCTAGTGATTAAGGGTCACCCTTACATTTAAAAAAGGGTACCCATTCATTACTAACTAGACTATTACTATGACTCCATATGAGAAAGAGAAGCAAGAGTACTCCCTCTAAAAAGTTATTTTTATCTTTTATAGTCACTTAAGGTAATATTTACAAGCATTGATTTCCCTTTTACAACACACTTCAACATATTCGAATACTTTAACTTATCCTTGGGCCACCTAATTTTCCTCACCAAAGGAGGCTTTGCATGAACCTATTTATGCGAAGTGTCATTACAAATTTCCAAGAGTACATAAATAAATAATATAAGAGAGAAGAGGTAATAAAATCTTAGACTTTTATAATTTAGATGAATCAATAGCCTAAAGAAGGAAGAGGGACTGACTAGCGCATATTCTAAATCCTTTTCTTGTATGCCTTCAAAAGACTCAAAAATTGATGCAACTATTACAAATCTAAATGTATCTCCCATAAATGTGGATTAAAAATTTTGATTGCATAACATCAAATAAAATTATCCTTTTGAAATAGGGAAATAGACTTTGAGGACTATTTGACACAATTTCATCCCTAAAATATAACAAGTCCTTGAACTAATATCACCAATGTAAGAGCTCAAAAAATCATGCAATTTGAGAAAAGGTCTCAAAATACCTCCATATGCAAATGTTATGTTATGGGCTCTAGAATATTTACCCTAATAGTCCTCAAAATAAATTAACCCTCCAAATCTTAAAAAGTAGCATCCAATCTCAACCTACCACTTGTTGTCTACTCATTCACTAATGTTTGCCACTTGATCCACACCACCTAAGCATCGTTGAACTATTGACTTAATACTTGTCAAACTCTTATTGGCTTAAGGGGTATTAAGAGGTAAAAAATGATTTAATATGGCATAAAAATTGCCACGTTGATTGCCATGTCATACCTATGTTGATGAGGCAGTCAAATGCCTCATTATTTCATCTTTGTGAAAATGAAAACTGCCATATTTTTTACCTATATTGTAGTTAAATTACCAAAGCTTTGATTAAATATGTGTTAATATGTTAGTGTTGACATGGTAAAATGACAAGGAGTACTATTTTTTTATTTAGTTGGTTTCCTACATTTTCTATCATTATTTTGCATAATTTAATTAGTTAATTAGTATAAATGAAGCATAATTTAAAATAGCTATCAATAATTTTTTTGCTAAAAATTGATTGGTTGATTATATTTGAAAGTTTTTCCTGCCTTAGAAATGTTTTTGAGATGAGGTGGCACTTTGAAACCCATGTTGCAGCTAAAATTGGGCAAGAAATCTGTTGGAGATAGTTTCTGCAGGTTCTACTTGGAACATCCAGGCAACAACCTACAGGTTAATAGGGAGCTAAGGTGGAACGCCAAATTTGGAGGTGAAACCACTTTGGGAACATAAAACCAACCAAGGAGGAGATACCCAATCATTTGGAAGTGACTCAACATGACAAGGTCCAAGACAACAACATCTGACAACTGTTCAACCAGATGTTCTAGAGCAATTGCAGAAAAAGTTCTAGAATTGGTTGAAACCTGCTTTTTAGCCAATTTGTGAGAGAATCAAGTGAGTTGGCACATGGATAATCACACCCAATAATATTACAAATAATCCAATCCCATTCCATAGCATTTGGAGGTAAGAAGAATATGATAACTAGTGCAAACAAAATTCTATCCAAATCTAGATAGAATTCATTGGCAACAAATCAACAAATCAGTTTGTGACAGCAAATGGATGGAATTGTATTTATCAACCATAGGTTATGAATGAGGGGGACTTTGTATAAATATCCCCCACATACCTAGGTTGAAGATAATAGGAAAAATAGGCAAATAGGAATTAGACATAACATTTGCAAGAAATTGCTAATAATTTTTGTATAAACAAAATTTGTCAATAAAGTGCAATTTGTTTCCACATGTTTCTTTGATGTGTGATTCGTTGGGTAGAACTTAGTACTTGATATTTTAATACTTCTGCTAGACCTAGGATCAAGGTCCCACTATTAGTGCTGGTGGAGGGACATCTATCGTAATTTTACAGGTTTTTTGTTATTGTTGTTTTCTATCCAAAAGTTGTTATTTTCTTGCTAAAATATTATAAATGAAAAATTGCTCTATTTTGTTATTTTTTCCCCCTATTTCCAAATATGTGTGTTTGTGTGTTGTTTCTAGCTATTTGACGTTCTTTTCCTCTATATTTTTCATTTCCATTTATGCAATTTCAATTCAACAATTTAATTACATTTTTTAGCAGTAATTTCCTATTTTAGCAATTTTAGTTTAGTAGCTTTAAATTCTAGTATTTGTCAAATTTGTTATTTCATTTCAGAATTTTCATTTCATATCATTTCAATTTAGCAAATGTAGCTTAGTTTCTTTCTTCCTTCAACAAGTTTCAATTCTACAAACTAAATAGGTTTTAATTCTGCAAGTTAGTGCTAGTTAAGTTTAATTCCTACAAGGACCTTATGAACCTCTATTCCCATTAGACAAGCAAGTGCCCTAATTTTTGAATTGTAGAACCATAAACCTCCTCTATCATATATAGCCTTGGACACCACCCTAGATTTGACAAAATAAAATTAAATGATGAGCATTAATGACACCCATCATTTTTGGCATCATTATTAGGGAACAATTGGTGTTGTTAGAGGATAAATCAATCTTGCAATTATTATTTTGTGAAGTTGAGCCAAATAAACCTAATAGTTTTTGCAAAAATAAAAAACACAAAAATAACTTTGCATAAACATAGTTGTATTGCTGAAAGTTGCATTTCAAATATTAGGACATAAGCATAGGATGTATGAATAGGTTAAGGGATGAAAAAGGATGATTCATTAGAACAAACCCTTTACCAACCATAGGAAGGTGATATTCATGACAAGGGGGTGAATTACCTACATTTGAGATTCTTGATAACACTGAAAGAGGATTGCAAACCTCATCTTCAAGAAGTGTATCTCCTAAGGGAGAATTACAAGAGGAGCAAATTGTTAGTTCCTCATCACCTACCACTGATATATCTCTACGATCAAGCCAATTTAGATGAATCTATACCAAGTGTTGGGAAGATATAATGGTAGATTTACAAGGAAATCTAGATAGGGGTAGTAATATTCTCAATCAGGGTAACCTCCCTACTCCTACCAAGACCTTTGAATATCCTATTCGATTGAATCCAACTCAAAACTCCCCAATGAAAACCATTTCACCATCAATGCTACCAACCTTTAGGGGAGTTGCATCTAAAGATCCTAACCAATTCTTATTTGAATTCAAGGTTGTATGCCAAACATATGATTATACAAATGACAACAAAAAACTTAAGGTATTTCCTTCCACACTCAAAGACTCAACCTTACGTTGGTTTATGAGTTTAGCACCTGATTCAATCCAAACCTGGGAAGAAATGGAGCAAGTATTTTTGGACAAGTACCAAGAATACTACCAGGTGAAAAATAGGAAGGATGAATTATTCAGGATTAAACAAGAAGAAGATGAAAATCTAGAAGATTATTTGGATAGATTTGCTTTTGTGCAAAAGAGATGTGGGGTTGTTGAACCAAAAATGTTGAAAGCCATATTCTTGAGGGGGTTGCAAGATGACTCTAGAGAAGTATTAGATCTAATGGGAAAAGGGGATGTGAGTACCCTTGACATTGAAGAGATTTTAGAATTATGTAAAAATTACTCTCGCACAAGACAAAGAAGATGAAAGAGGGGTAATAATGGAAGTGACATGAAAGAACTAATGGAAGAATTTGCTAATTTAAAAATTGACATTCTTGTGCATCTCAATACTACATTAGGGGAAATGAATGCAAAAACTAAGTCTATAGAACCCTTAGCCATTTATTGCCCAAGGTGCAGAAATAAGCATGCTCTTCAAGATTATCCTTTAAACAAAACCTCCATATCTGCTATTTGTAGCATTTGTGTGAAAGGACATATCATAGACCAATGTCATTTACTTCCAGGACTCAAAAATATCTTGGAAACACAATCAGAAGAACTCAATTTTGTAGGGCAAAGACAAGGGGGAAATTTTCCACAATATCAATATCAAAATACCCCACGTTTTCCCACAAATTGGGGATAAAATCCTTGGTCTATGCCATGGTCTTACTCAGAACCACCACAACAATCTTGGAATCAACCTCCATGGTCATCCTCTCAAGAATGGTCACAATCTGGGTGGATGAATCCATAATGGAATCAACAAAATCCACCATGGATGCAACCACAATCTCATGGATAAAACTAGGGACAATAATACCAACCATACTAGGGACAACGAAGATATCAAAATCAACCACAAAATTTGTTGCCTAGACCTGCTCAAAATTTTCCTCAGGGATGACAATCACAACAAGTGAAACAACCTCCACTTTTAGCCCAACCTATGGCCAACCCAAATAATACTAGATAGGTAACCCCTATCTACATGGTTGAATCTGATGATACTACCATGATAAATGTAATTGATTGTAGCAATATTCAATTACGTTCAGGAAAGACACTTCCTGAACCTACTCCACCTATCATTGTAGAAATGGGAACTAATGAAAATAAACAAGACCCATCTACATCTGACCCACAACAATCAAATGTTGAGAAAGGAAAAGAAAAAGAAGACTTACCTCAGAATGATTTACCTTCTTCATCAAAAAAGTACCATACCCTAAATGGTTTGAGAAATCTAAAATATCTTCAGAATCAGATTTAGTAAAGGAATTAAAACATTTAAACATTACGATTCCTTTACTACAAGCTATTAAGGATGTACCATTAATCAACAAAACCATTCAAGAGATTTGTATTAAAAAATCAGGAAGGAAGAAGAAATCATTTCCCAAAACCATACAAGTAGATGGGAAGTTGGTTGACCTTCTTTCTAGAAAACTTATTCCACCAAAATATGGTGATCCAGGAAGTCCAGTAGTCATGGTAACCATAGGATCAATGTAGATATCCAATGTTCTGATTGATCTAGGGGTAGCCATCAATGTTATGACAAAAGATACGATGTAGAGATTACAATTGAATAATCTAAATCCTACATCTACTATATTAGAAATGGTTGATAGGTCAGTAGCTAAACCAGAAGGAATCATAGAAGATATTCCTATGATAGTCTCCTCATGGGAATATCTAGTTGACTTCTTGGTTTTACAACCCTGCAACTCTATGAATGGTTATCCAATAATTTTAGGAAGGCCTTGGCTTGCTACGATAACTACTTTCATTGACTATAGGTCAAGGGATATGACCATTTCAAATGGGATTGATTCAAAGAATATTTCTTTATATCCTCCTACGAAACCTTTAGTTAAATTTTTAGGTCACTTATGGTTTCCTGAATTTGATGAAGAAAATGAAGAAACTATCTCAACATTAGCCACCATAATTGTGAAAGACCACATAGAAGAGTTTAATTCATGTGAAAGAGATGTTTTTGAAGATGAAACTATTTTGGTTAATACCATGTATGATTCAGGACTCGAGGATGAACCAACCATCATTCATCATTTGTTATGGAATGATGAAGAACAAGAATCTGAACAATTGTCACCCATTCCATTACAAGATAGTCCATTTAAATTACCACATGGATGGCATCATCATATTCTATCATCTCTTCATTATCCTATATCAGATATGATTCCATCAAGAATTGAATTTAACAATGAAACATAAATTTTCCATTCTCTTCTACCGCATCATTATCCTCTTAACTCCTTAATAAGAAAATTTGAAGGAGTTAATTTTGTTCATCCTAGAACAAAGCAAGTTGAAGTACAACCAAGGAAATTTTTGAATATCAACAATTGGTTGACTAATGATCAAGAAGCAAGATTGCTTACTGTATTGAAAAGACATATCAATGCCTTTGCATGGGATTACAAGGATATGATAGGAATTCATCCTGATGTGTGTACTCATAGAATATATATAGAGGATGTAAAACCTATGCGACAACCACAAAGGTGATTGAATCCTGCTTTGCGAGACATTGTAAAAGATGAAATAAAAAAACTTTTAGAAGTAGGATTCATTTATCCAATTTTTGATAGCCAATGGGTTTCTCCATTGGTTATCGTTCCAAAGAAAAATGGGAAAATGAGAGTGTGTGTGGATTACCGAGAATTGAATAAAGTCACACATAAGGATCATTTTCCATTACCTTTCATTGACCAAGTGTTAGATACACTCATTGGAAAGAAATATTTTTGTTTTCTTGATGGATTTAGTGGGTATAACCAAATTCAGGTTGCACCTAAAGATCAAGAAAAAACAACCTTCACTTGTCCATGGGGAACTTTTACCTATAGAGTCCTACCTTTTGGACTTTGTAATGCCCCAACAACTTTCCAACGAGTTGTTCTTGCCATCTTCTCTGACTTGACTAATGAATGTGTAGAAATCTACATGGATGATTTCATAGTTTGTGGGGAAGCCTTTGATATCACCTTAGAACATCTTGACAAGGTGCTAACCCATTGTGAAACTTATAATTTATCCCTAAATCCTGATAAATATTTTATGATGATGGAAGAAGGCATTGTCCTTGGCCATCATATCTCATCAGAAGGAATCAAGGTAGATCCCAAAAAGGTAGAAATCATTAAAAACCTTCCTTCTCCACAGACTCAAACAGATGTCAGGAGCTTTTTAGGACATATTGGCTTTTATCATCATTTTATCCAGAATTTTAGTACAATTGCAAATCCTATGTTTGCATTGCTAACAAAATATTTTGAGTTCAAATGGACTGAAAAGTGTCAAAATGCTTTTGATACTTTAAAAGAAAAATTGATCACTCCACCTATGTTGAGAGGTCCAAACTAGGAATTACCATTTCACATTCAAACTGATGCATCCAATACTGCAATTGGAGCAGCATTAGGGCAAGTGGAAAATGGGGAGCATTATGCCATATACTATATTAGCAAGAATCTCATAGGAGCTGAAAAGAACTATACTACCACCAAAAAAGAATTCCTAGCGATAGTATATGCTATCAATAAATTTTACCACTATATCACTGGGATATCAAGTGTTTGTTCACACAGATCATTCGACAATCAAATACCTGATGAACAAACCTATGGTTAGTGGTCGAATAATTCATTGGTTATTACTACTACAAGAATTTGATATCACAATAGTAAATAAACTAGGGAAGGCTAATGTAGTAGTAGATTTCTTGTCTAGACTAAACAACATAGGAGAAGAGGAATTGGTAGAGGATGCTTTTCCTGATGAAAAGTTATTTGCAATATCAGTAACATCACCATGGTTTGCTGATATTGCTAATTATTTAGCAACAAGAAAATTCCCCTCTCATTTTACCCCAAAAGAAAAGAAACGATTGATAAAACAAAGCTCATCCTTTACGTGGATAAATGGTCTACTATTCAAATGTGGACCCGATTACATATTACGTCGATGTATTCGATAAGATGAGGTGTATGATGTCCTTCATGCATGTCATGATGAACCTTCAGGAGGACATTATTTAGTTAAAAGTACCATTAGAAAATTTTTGGGAATTGGCTATTATTGGCCATCCCTTCATAAGGATGTGAAAAGGTATATACAACATTGTGATGCATGCCAAAGAATGGGAAAACCCACACCCACAAATGAAATACCTCTACAGCCTCAAGTGGTTTTAGAACCATTTGAAATATGGGGGTTAGATTTTATTGGACCCATTGACCCACCTTCTCAAGGGAAGGTACATATTTTGGTATGCACTGATTATGTAACCAAATGGGTAGAAGTGTGTGCCTTCAAACATGCTCATGAAGAGAAAGTCATTGACTTTCTATATTCCCAAAATTTTTAAATATTTGGAGCACCACGATCTATTACCATAGATCATGGGCCCCAATTTGCATCCAAAGTCATAGAAGCTTTTACTGAATTATATGAGATCAAACATAGGAAATCATCACCTTACCACCCTCAAGCAAATGGTCAAGTAGAAGTCACTAATAGAGAACTGGAAAGGATCTTAACAAAAATAGTAGCTTCTCATAGGAAGAATTGGATGAACAAATTACCAGAAGTCATTTGGGCATATAACACGACATGGAAATCCACCATGGGTTTCACACCTTACGAATTAGTTTATGGTAAGAAACCTCTTTTTCAATAGAATTTGAGTTACTAACACTTCGCACATATTTGGAAATTGGTATTGAATTATCGTAGGTACAACTGGATAGAGTTTTGCAACTTAATGCATTGGATGAACTTTGGTTGGAGGCATTGCACCAAATAGAAATAATCCAACAATAGTAGAAGATGTGGCATGATAGTCACATTCAACAGAGAAAATTTGAACCAGGAGATTGGGCATTATTGTTTGATTCTCGCTATGAATATTTTCCTGGCAAGTTACAAACTCGGTGGCTTGGACCATACCAAATCGAGGAAGTGTTCGAGAATGGAGTTGTCCATATTTCTCCTATTGATGACTCAAGGAGGAAGTTAGTGGTAAATGGAAATCGGCTTAGTTATCAAATTCGTTGAATTTTTTAGATAAAGTTAAAAATTCATCGAATTCAAAACTCTAATGTATAAATTCGACGAATAAACTCTAAATTTGACAGGAAAAAAAATTGGAAAAAAAATACTCCATATATTTTGGGAATGCTTAGTCTATAAATCTTCCTCAATAACTCCAATGGTCAATGGCTTCATGGTCCTCTATGGAGTGGGGAAGACGATGTTTGTTTCTTCTTCATTGCATCTACCGGTCAATGGCTTTATGGATCTCTCTTGAGCAACGGAGACTACATTCATTTTTTCTTCACTGCATCTGCCACACATGGCCTCCTTCATACAAATCTAGTCGTTTCCCATGCCGAATGTGAAAACTAAAAATAAAAGATAAAATGATATGTGAATAAACAAAATTTTCTACTCAAACACTCATTTTCAATAGGCTTTCTCCATTCACAAATGCAAATTGCAAGATCAAATGCCTTTCATGCAGAAATGGTACACCACAACCCCGTTATGTATATTTACTTCATTTTTTCTTTGGATAGGTAAATGATTTGTCCCTAAATTCGCTCGAAAGAAAGTACCGTGACCCAACTCTTTTCGCTTGTATCTCAATAATTGGAGATAATGGAGGTAGTGTGCCACTTATAAGTCTTTGTACGAAGGCAAAAGTTAAAATATTTATTTATTCTTTTAAATTAAAAGATTAAGTCCTTCCCTTGTTTTTTAATTATAATTTAAATAATTTTTTGTCAAGACATCTAATAGTATATTTTCATTAAAAATTTTAATTTTAATCATTAAAAAATAGTTCACATATTTTTTAAATTCAAAGATTCATATCATATAAAAACATCTATTTTTATATTTAAGAAAAAACATATATTTTTATATTGAAAAATAATTGTATATATGAAATGATATTATGTCGAATTTTATTTCGAATTTTTAAACATATCGAATTTTTTTTTAACTTTAAGAATGTCGGACTTGAATACGAACTCGGACTTGATAACTAAGGGCATTGGTTAAGGGTGTACCATAAACCATTAACAAAGACAGCATTGTCAAAACATATTGCATAGTCAGGTTTATATGTTATGGAAGAGATTCTCTCTTCCACTTCATATTCAGAGTAATTTTTAAAAACAATTTAAAAAAATGATGATGAATAATCTTGATTGTGAAAATCCTTCATGGGTGCAATCAAGTCATATGTTGGTTGAAAATAAGAAATGATGACCTCTTACGAAAATATATATATATATATATATATATATATATATATATATATATATATATATATATATATATATATATATATATATATATATATATATATATATATATGAGTAATTCAATAGTGAAAACCTTTTTAGGTGCTATTGAATTAAGACTTGCATGAAAACCGTTTTTTGACATGTTTGTCTTTTTGACATATTCTCCTTTGTACAAAGTTTCCTTACTGCACTTGTGTGATATTTTTAGGATTTCAAGAAGATTACAAAATAATCAAAACGGTTTATGAAATTTATGATATACTCTCAAGATAGTGAGGTATGTATTTCTTGCATTTTACTCATAGTTAGCCTTAACATTTTGTGTATAGTAATTAACTATTTGTCATAACTATTTACAAAAATGGTAACTAAGTGAAATACCCTACTAACCATTCCAAGAGACACCCCATCTTTCTCTCGGTCACACAAAAATTGGATCTAGTAGAATAAAAATGTCAAACTAGGTGCTTCGAAATATTTAGATGCTCTGAAATATCCATGCTCCAAAACAACCTGTCACGATAAATATAGGGCGGAAGTTCAAATTTGAATATATGTATGAAATAAAATGGCGCATTCAAAAAAAATTAAAAAAAAATTGAATGTGATGCTAAGGAGCCAAGTATTTGACCAACTATCATCCGATGATTACAATGCCCAATTTCAAATCTCATGGTGGGCATCCAACTTAAAAGCAGTTGTTCAAACCCACACACTTGGAAATCATTGTGGTGTTATCAACAACACGCTTTGTAATACCCGTAAAACTTAATAATCATATGTTGCTCCATGTGACCACACCATATCAAGGCAAATGTGACAACAAAAACCGAGGTGATGGTGTTGCAAGTTCCTAAGTATACAAATCATACTGTACAACTAGGATCATTGATATGACAATCAACCATCCATAATTTTTGCATGGAAAAAGACTCATCAACACAAAGAATGAAATGTCTCAACTACCACCTTCCATTCGTGCCATAATTTTGAAAATTTTTAATCTACAAATCAGCAAACAACACACATTCGATGATGCATGGGGATGATGCAAATTTTACGCATAATATTTCTTAAATATTATCATTGATCGCCATGATTAGGAATGATGAGCGCATGAATTCCTAGCAATCCAGACTGGGTGCTTCAGAAACCATCGTGTTCTACAAAACAAATTCATTCTGGAAAATAATAAAGCAAATAAAAAAAACAACAAATACCCAACATTCTAAACAAATCATAGAGTAGAGGTGCAGCATAATTGTAGCAAAGTTACAAAATAAATGTAAATCAGACAGTAATAGGAGGACAAAAAGGAAAAGCTAAGCATGATACCATTGAAGAGTTACAATGCTACCCGAAGGTTGTGGAGATATTTCAATGGGTAGGATGGATGCCATTCTTGCACAAGTTCGAGGACCATTCGAAGGGACTATCAAGGGAATTTGTCAAAACTCTTTGAAATAATAAGGCTACCATTAATGGAATGCACATAGAGGTAACTCTCACTGTGCTTAGTCAAATTTTTGAATTATCACTGCAAGGAGTAGAACTAGTTAAATCCTCTAAAGCCACCTTTATGGAATTAGTTAAGATTTTTCAAGAAAATTGGGATCTAAAACCCCAAATGCAAACGAACAAACATATTTGTAAAGGGGTTAAGTATAACAGTTTGAAATACCTTGGATGAGGTAGCAATTTGGGTTATTAGATATCTAACCTATGAGAGCCAATTTATTGTTTTGTCCATGCACCATATAAAAATTCTCACTCATCTCAAACATGATGTCCAAAGGCCAGAGGTTAAATTAAATATTCCTTTGTCCTTACACCAGGCCCTTCATGATATGGCAAATATATATCAAGAAGTATAAGGATCTATGAGGCACCATGGTTTAATTAATTTAGTCTGTAAACACCACTTTCAGGGAAACCCTAGAACATTCAGTAGGTTCTTTGAACCTTGGGAGGAAAAAACCTTTGTTAAAAGTATGCAAAAATAGGGAGATGAGGCAACCAAAAACAAGGTAAATATCTCTAGGGAAAAACTAACAACAGGGTTTCTTCTAAGCCTAGATATGTCCCATCCTCCTCTCATGCACAGTCTCCTACTAAAGCTAGGTCACAAAGAAAGAGAAAAGTTGCAACTAACCTCTACAAAAAATTAAAGAATCGAGAGGGTAGTAATCAAAACAAAGGAGATTGAAGTCTTTGCTCAGGCAGATGTTTTTGCATAGTAGGTACCCTCTAGCTCTAATAAGAAAGAGAAACAAGATGGTACAGCAAGTTCAACATCTGTAGAAGGAGATGTTGCCAAGGAAGATTCTTCTTCCATGGGAGAATAATTTTAGACAAAGCAATGGAGTTATACAAAGACAACCAGGGCTGCAAAGAAATAACCTAAGAAAATAGAGCATTCTAGTGACATGAAGATAGTAGAGTCATAGCCCCTCATGAGGTCCACTAAACATGGAAAAGTTATTGTATATGTATATGTTGAATAGGGGGAAGAAAAAGTTGAAGCACATCAACATGCACCTACACCACCTCCTCTTAGAAGAAGTCTAAGAAAGAAGCAGTAGAAAAGTAATCCAACATAGGAAACAACACCTCCTACACCACCTAGACCAAGAAGAAGGAAATTGATTTTGACTGGTGAGGAGGTAGATTTTATTAAAGAAACTCTTGTAGAAACTAAAATGTCAATGGACAGAAATTCTCTACTTGTAATGGATTTACCGACCTATTCTTTAGAATCAGAAGAGACTCTTGATACATAATCTGAAGATCCTTTGAGATCTGTAAGGGTAATAATTAAAACCCAACATACCTGTATTGAGAAGGCAGAGGCAACCATAAAATAGAAATACGTATATATTTGTAAGTTGTTAGACGAGTTGTGTGATTTAAAAGATAAAATGAGACAGTTGAAAATTTTACTGCAAATTCTATACCAGGAAAAGAAGCAGCTAAAATTATGCTTGATCTAGCAGGATAGATTCAAAATGAGAGTGCACAAGAAGACACACCAACACTATCTAATAGAGTTGAGGAAATCAACTCAAGATAGGAGCCTCCCTCTTCTACTCCTACCATGGTTATTGCTTTAGCAGAACAACAACAGATAGAAGGAGTTGTATTTATTTGGAGGGCTAGAAAAAGCCATTAGAAATTGGAGAATGCTCCCATCGAGGAGAGGATACTATGGATTTTGAGCAACAACAAACCCTGTAGGAGCATCCAATAGTAGAAGCTGCTCTAGAACATCAAGAATATACTCTGGAATGACCAAATCAAGAAGAAGCTCTAGAACAATAGTTGCAAAGAGAAGCTTCAGAACAACATAATATTTAGATGAGAGTTTTGGAGTAGGATATTTCGATAGGGGAAGCTCTTGGATTTCATATCAAACCTATGCAAACAAAATACTAGCTAAGGAGGAAGTAAAGTAGGTTCTTGTGGAATCTTTCAATATGGTTCAAACTACAAAAGTTGGAGTACAGGCTAAAATACCTCCAAACCCTAATGCCCCACCTATTGTAGTACCATAAGCAAATATGGTTTCACTAGAAGAACATAATGCAGCCATAGCAGGTTGGATGGTCTGTTATCATACACTGAAAGAACATTTGACAATATTGATGCCATTGGAAGAATAGAATAAAAGACAGTTTGTTAGTAGTTTTTGTAAAACTAAATTTATCAATAAAGTGTAGTTTGTTTCCACATGTTTTTTTGATGTGTGATTAGTTGAGTAAAGCTTAGGACTTGGTAGTTTAATCCTTCTTTTGTACCTACGAGCAAGGGCCCACTCTCGGGGTTGGTGGAGGGATATTTGTTGTAATTTTGTAGGTTTTTTGTTATTGTTGTTTTCTATCCAAAAGTTGCTATTTTCTTGCTAAAATGTTGTAAATAAAAAATTTCTCTAATTTGTTATGTTTTCCCCCTACTTCCAAATGTGCATGTTTATGTGTTGTTTCTAGCTAGCTAACCTTCTTTTCCTCGGTATTTTTCTTTTTCATTTATGCAATTTCAATTCAGTAGTTTAATTACAGTTGTTAGCAGTCCATAGATATTACATAATAAAATAATATTATAAGTAAAATACTTTTATATAATGATTGTTTGTAGGCCTATACAAGACTACATCAGATAATATCAGCCTTAGCCATAATTTAGATTACACTTTCAACATATAAATGACTACCAATAAAAGAAAATCAATTGGACAAGTCAATCCTCACTCAGTGGTGCACCCACTCCTAGAAAATGAAAGATCAATTCACACTCACCTCTTTCTTAATATGTTTTTTGAAACTTTTGGAATTTGTGTACTTGTAAGAACTAGAATTCATGTTGTATTCACTTATTAGTAGTAACGTAGATGAAAAAATATAGATTTATTTGTTTAACCTATATAATTTCTTTTTAGGTTCATCTAGGACTTGGATATGATACTATAAATTATAGGTGAAAAGAAGCAAAGATGTTACCCCTATTTACTACTCTATGGCACAAAGTACTAGAAATTTGTATAGATCCTAACCTGATATGATTTTTCTTTTTAGTAGTATCATGACCTTCTTAGAAGTTAGTAAAGCAAAAACAAAAAAGCATGCTTCTAACATGCAAGACCTATCATATTTGAGATACTTTAAAAGACTATTTTAAAATAATGGTGATAGCATAATAGTATAAAAATATAGAGATTGCACTATACCAAATATAAAACTAAAGTATCAAATGACATGATCTCAATTGGTTAAATACTTCCATTTTCAAGAAGGCTACCCTTGAGTTTGAATCTTGAAAAACAATAAATGCATAATTTTCAAGTTGTTGAAATTTTACTACATGGTCATGATGTAATATGGGGAGGGGATGTGTCAATCCTATATGACCAATTACAAAAAAAAGGCATTAGATCACTTAGGTATTGTGGTGGCTACTAAGAAATTTGTATCTTAACTCCAAAAAATGGGCATCCTCTTCATTATTACTGTTGCATCTTGGAAACCTATAAAATTTATATAAAGGAAATATGCCCTTACACATATTGTATGTTGTAGACCACATTATTCTTTGCTTTTCTTTGTTGTAGCTTTTCTTGAGATTGCCTCCTCCTATAGGTAATTTTGGTCTTCTTCTCCTTACGGTTCTTCTTCAATTGTTCAATCATCCCTATCTCTCTCACTTAAATTTTTAATAAGTTATATGTGGCTTCTATTGGGGGCCACTCCCATCAAAATACCAAAATATTACATTTGTTGTTAGGTCAATTAAACCATATCCAGCATGCCTTTTTATCACAAATATTTTTCATTTCTTTTTCTATCAAATATATTCTTCAACTTCCTCAAAGTGCTATGTTTCCACAATCAGCTCCTTGACATCATTTTGATTAAGAGATAAAATCTCACTTGGCTAGTTGCCTTCTAAAATTTGAATTTCACCAAGATGAAGATCAACACTGCAATTGGCTAAATTATTTGCTACCTGATTTCCTTCTCTATAGATATGCTCACATTTCCAAGAGATTACCTCCAATAATAGATGATGAACATCAACAATAATATTATTTTTATCCAATCCCCACATCCATTTTTGTTGATAGCATTAATGATAATTTGTGAATCCCCCTCAATTGAAATATATTTCCATCCTTTTTCTATTGCAATTTTAATCCCTGTAAGAAGTGCCCTAGCCTCTGCATAGTTGTTAGTTGAAGTTCCATATGATTATGAGTAAGTGAGGAGAATTTTGCCTTCATTATTTCGAAAAACACCACCTCCAATAGCTTTTCCCAGATTTCCTTTAGAAGCACCATCAAAATTAATTTTGATAAACCCAATTTCTGGACATTTCTATTTTACCCTAGATCAAAGTAGATCCTTTGTTTTAATGTCATTATCGTAGATGACTCTTCCATGTATGTTCAAATCCTATAACCAAGTTGTTACCACCTCTTTTTCTGCACTTGAGACTTCCCATGATGAGCACCATATCTGTAAACATTCTACAAGAGAGGCAATAATACGGTTCCAAACTTGGGCATGATTTTGAGATTTATTTTTAAAAATTCTATTATTCCTTTCAAGCCATAAATTCCAACAAATAATGGTAGGACCAATCCTCCACAGAATACATAATGCTTTAGCTTTAAAATAATTAATCCAACATTTCATCAACTCTTTCAATATTGATGGAGCTACCCAATATATTTTCATATTTTTAAAAGTAACCCCAAATGGTGTGAGCAAAGGGACAATGAAGAAGTAAATGGTCTGATGTTTCTAAATCCTTCTCACACAAGGCACATCTGAAAGGTCCATGATATCCTCTTCTTTGTAGACTCTCTCCTATAAGAATCTTACTTTGAACTACTAACCAAAGGAATGTTGAGGCCTTAGGGAGAGCCTCTAGTGACCAAACATTCTTCCAAAGGAAATATTTGGGAGTAGGAAATTTTGATTGCTCTAAATCCTCATATCCCAACTTGATCGAGTATCCACCATATTTTGATAGATTCTAAACCAACTCATCCTTTCATGTAAAAATTGGCAAATAAAACTCTTGAAGCATATTTTGAAGTTCATCTACAATTTGTTTGAGTTCCTCTCCTTCAACCAAGTTACTAATAGAAATCCATGATCTAGAGTTGTTGCTCATATTAATATAATCTTTGACCTTTGGACCTTTACAAGCTAGGCATGCCCAAGCCAATGGTTGCCATTTTGAGTCAGAGATAAGAGGATAAGGCTTCAACCAAGCATCAAACCAAAAATTTGTATAATTCCCCTCATTGATTGACCATCTAATATATTTCTTGATCAATTGCAAACTATCTGATATGAAGTTCCATGTTGATGATCCTTTAGGTAGGGTTCTTTTCCTAAATAATTTCATTGCATCAAGAGAACCTATATATTTTTGAAGTAATATTTTTACCCAATTCTTTCCTTGATCTCTGAATAATCTCCACCCAAGCTTTTCCCCTAAGGCCAAACTCATAAGTCTACAATTCTACAAGCCTACTCCTCCAATATTCTTTCCTTTGCAAACCCTATCCCACTTACAAAGAGGAAACCTAAATTTTTCCTCACATCCTTTCCAAAGAAAGTCTCTTTGAATTTTATCAATTTTTAATGCTATACCTATTAGCAATCTTGAAAGTGACATCATATAAATAGGGATGGATTACAATGTAGTCTTTATGAGTTGTAGCCTTCCCACCATGGTTAAGAACTTACCTTTCCAACCTACCAAACAAGATTTCATTCTATCCAAACAAGAGACCCAAAGCTCCTTTTTATTTCCTTTATGAGACAAAGGAATACCCAAGTAGGTTGATGGAAATTTTTCAATTTTAAACCCTAAAATATCCATAATAATTTATTGTAAATCTAGGGCAATGTTAATAAAAATCCTAGATTTTGTAGTATTAACCAATTATCTAGTAGCCTTCTCATAGCATGATAATATTGATTTAAACTCCATGGCCTCACTAACTAAGGGATGACCCAAAAGAAAAGTATCATCAACAAATTAGAGATGAGATTCGAAGGGACCATTTTTTACAACCTAAATACCTTTGATTTTTCCTTCCATTTTTACCTTTGAGAAATCTCTCCTAATGCCTCCACAAGAATAATGAATAGATAAGGAGATAGTGGATCACCTTGGTAGAGTCCACAAGATGACTAAAGTAACTAGCAAGAGAACCATTGATCAAAATATAATATTTTATAGTGCTATAACAACATTTAATCCATTCACACCAACTATAATCAAAACCAAACTTTTGAGAATATCATATAGAAAACTCTAAGAAACCCTATCATATGCTTTGTTCATATCTAATTTCATAAGCATACCTAGTATTTTCATGGAATGAAGAGAATGTATGGCCTCCTATGCAATGATTATACCATCAAGAATTTATTTACCATGAACAAAACCACCTTGTTCCTCTGAGATAACACAATCTAGAATACCTTTCAACTTTTGCCATAATTTTTGAAATGATCTTATAAATCATATTACAAAGGCTTATTGGATGAAAATTATCAAAATATTTTGTCTCACCTTTCTTGGGAACCAATGTAATAAAAGTGGCATTGATCTCACTTATTATAGCCTTCCTTTTTTAAGCCTCTTCAACCACAACTAACATATCACTCTTCAATAAATCCCAAAATTTTAAAGAAAATTATAAGAAATCCATCAGGCCAGGTGCCTTATTAGGATGGAAAGAGAAAACTACTTCATGTAGCTCCTCCATAGATATCTTCTTCATCAAGATTTCATTTTATCCCTATGTGATAATTGATGGAATATTTTGCAAAAGCTTATCTTGTGCCTCCTTATCTTGCCTAGTATCTAACAAAATATTTTTGAAATAATTAATTGCTTTCTTCCTTATATCTTCTTCTTCCTCAATATTTCTTCCATCTAGAGTTAAAATATTTTTGATGTGAAGAAAAAAATTTTTTTATTGTAGCATGAATTTTTTGTATTTCTATCTCCTTCCTTGAGCCATTTCTCCCTAGATTTTTGGAACCAATATGACTCCTTTTTCAATGCATTATGATAATCAGAAAGTAATTATTTTTCTTTCACATAAGAATCTTAATCCATTCCATTAATTTCTACTATCTCTTGTAAATTTTTGAGCTTGGATTCAATTTCTTTATTTTCTTTAAATATTTCATCTTTTGAACAAACTTATACATATATGATCCTTCAAAATTTACTTCATCCCACCATAACATAACCATATAGAAGAAATTAGGGTCTTAGAGCCACATAGACTAGAAGCAAAATGGCTTTGGATGACCATTATTGAGTAAATCACAAGTCAAAAGAATGGGTTTGTGATCTGATCCTACTCACAATAAAATATCTAAAGAGATTGTATACTTTATTTACAACCATGTATTGGATAACAAGAATCTATCCAATATTTCTACTATATGAGTTTACCCAATGTGTCTATTATCCCATGTATATTGAAAACTTGAAGGACTAACATCCCAAAGGCCATTTGAATTGACAAATGAAGCAAAATATTGCATTGATTTAGACCATCCTAGAGTACCACCCTTCTTTTCCAAAGGAGATAGAACAATGTTGAAATCACCCCCAAGAATCCATAGATCACAATTATGAATCATCATTATATTTGAAAAAAATATGCTAAGGTCCTTCCAACATCTTTCACAAGGAGTAACTATAGTTGGAGCATATACATTTATAACCCCAACTTTGATGTTTTCCTCTTTCCTACAAAATAGTCTAACAACCCAATTACTTTTTGCTTCTAACAATTATCCATCCCATTTGTATTTGTCCCATATTATTGCAATACCACCTAAAGCTCCTATAGAAGAAACTACTAGACAATCACCCATCTTCCAAATATTTTTAAAAGCATCCTTACATTCCTCACTACTTAATTTTATTTCTTGTATTAAAATAAACTTAAGACTATAACAACCTATTAATTCCTTAATAACTCTTTTTTAAGGGTCTTATTCATACCCCTAATATTCCATGATATCATTTTTATCATCATCACTTTTTATTTTTATTAGTGGGCTTAGCCCCACTTCTTGTTAACACCTATGATATTTTTATTTGGCTTCCCAAATCGATATCCCTTTGAGTTTCTTTTTCTCTTTGTTCATGCTTTGATGACCTTCCTCTCCTTTTTCCATTCCCACCAACACTCTCATCTTCATCAATCTCTTCTATTTTTCCATATTGTTCATAATGAGACTTATCTTCTAAAGATTTATATTACCCTAAAGAATCTAAAATGCAAGGAATAGCCTCATAAACACTTTCTTCTTTATGTTGCCCTAAAAACCCTAAAGTGCAAGGATGATCCTCCATAGTCATTACTTTCTTATGCTACCTTAGAAACCCTAAATTTCCTTGGATATCCTCCATATGCATTTCTTTATTATGTTGCTCTTGAAACCCTAAAGTGCAATGAATACACTATATACTACTTTCATTTTTATTGCAAGGAGAATATTTTATGCTACTTGAGAAAAATGAAGATGATTTACCTAGATTAACCTTGACCTCCTTCACCTCATTTACTTTAAAATTTGCCTCCCCATCTTCCTTCACACCTTTAACTCCTTATATTTGAACTTGTGCATTGTACTTCCTCATCCCTTATATCATATTTTTCTTCTAATGGTTGATTCAAGTGAACTATAATGGCCTTTGCCATTTGATGATGTAGAGGGGTTTTTCTTACCACTTTCTTAGGAGTGGAAAATCCTTGATTTGACTCAGCTTCTACTATGATATGATCTCCTTGTTTCATATTGAAGTTTGCCTCATGCCCAAAATTTTCCATCTCTTTCTCCATCATTTTCACTTTGTAATCTCTTGCCATGTGTCTAGTTTCATAACATTTGTGACATCAAAATGCAATATTTTCATAATCCACTTGTTGATCCCATTCTCTTGATTCAGATTTAATCCTAATGGACTGATGATTTTGAAATATCCATGGCAACACATATTTGAGTGTATACAACATGCCTTCTCTCCTTAGTAGTTGGTCCCTCCTGGATGAACTCACCTAGAGTATTGCCAATATTCTTCAAAACCTCCTTATTGATGAGTTGATAAGGAAGTCCAAAAAGCCTAATCCACACTAGAAGCCTTTTAATAGTCTCTATCTCCATAAAAAAATTCTCACTCCATGGTCTTAAATATAATGCATCTTTACCCCTAAACCAAGGGCCTCCATCCATTATTTTATCCCTTATTTCTGAACTGGAGAAGATAATGAGGAAAAATCCTTTTGGAAGAAAAGTCATGGAGTAATTTGAATTCAATCCCCACTTCCACTTGATCCAATTTTGAATCTCAGAAAACTTGGCTAGTATCCATGGAACTTACATATTAACCCTTTGGTTTTAAGAACCATTATATCATGCTCGATCATCTCATCCTTGATAATCACTTCTAGTGTAGTATCTACTACCTAGATAGGGTTTTCCATAGATTTACTCTTCCTCTTATCGCTAACTAGGGCATCCATACTTCCAACTAGGGCATCCTTACTTCCAACTAGGACTTTCAAAAATGACTTTCTTGCCATGTTACCTAGATTTTCTTCACATGAATCCTTTAGTTTTTGAGTTTCTCCTAAGATCTGGAACAAGAAGAAGTGGTGCTTGCTCCTTGATCACACTTTGCTTCCTACTCGCTCCTAACTTGCACTCACTTCCAACTCCAACATCCTTCTCTCTTACCAAGAACACAAAAAGAAATTTGTTGATTAAACTCCCATGCGAAGATAAAATTTTATTTAAATATTTAGTATGGCACTAGTGCTCTAACATACACTATAAAACTTATCAACAACTAAGAGGTATAAAAATTGGAAGAAAGAGATGAATGGTTTTATGAAGTGCAATAATGTTCTAATGGTTACAGTAAGACATGTGATCCAAATATTAGGGGGCACTGACATAGATGAAGTTGTGTAAGACCACATTGTCATGGTTTTCACTAGAAAATATGGGAAAATAAAATACAAATTTTGCTGAAGAATGATCTTCAAAATAATAAAAATTTATATAGTTACATGAAAAATTACAATTTAAAGTTAAAAAATATATAGATAATTAGAATTCATGCAAGAATACCTAGAAAATATAAGTGCATGGTTTATTACCTAATCTAATTGTAAATACATGCGATGTGAATTATATGCCCTACATAATGTTGTATCATGCTCTAACGACATTTGTACCTGTAGGCAACTCTCTGATTTATTGTTTGATTCTAGCTAGGGTTCTATTTATCCGTGTGCCCTATGAAACTTGCTTGGCCAAGGACTAAGTGAAAGATGACAACACTCTATGTTGGAAAATATAATGGAGCATTGATAAACAATAGTGGTCTAAATTTTGGGTCCATCTCTAAAAGATTAACTTTGTTTCACTTTTTTCAAGTATGTGCCTTTTATGAATAAAGAAGTTATGCTACATTTCACCTCATAAGACAAGATGGATGAAACAACTTATGGATACAAAAATGACCAACAATATGTTGATTTACAACAACTTTCACTGCACATTGTTGTTCTTGAAGAATTGAAAGCTTGAAGTAACAACTATACATCTAGGACAAATGACATTAACAATAAAAACACATTTTTTTAAATTGTTCATGCATGAATCTATTGATTATAAAGCTATGGTGGTAAAATTAGATGTATCAGTCATTTAAATGTCAATCAATTTTTGATCACGCATAAGCATCTTTTGTCATTACTTAGTTTTCTCAATTTAATGTTACAAAACCCCTATTGAGTGATGAAGCAATATTTACATACTAATTGTTTTGACACTTATGTCAAACTCATAATTTGTCCCTCAAAATTTTGTACCAAATAATTCATAAATAATTGCACATCCTTATAAGTACAAATAACATATCTCATCAAAAATATTTACACTAATTAAAACATAAATAAGTAATATTTAACATTCATAAATTGTAATTTTTTTAAAATACTCTATATAAATAACAAATTTAAAAAATATTTGATTTCAATTGGTTTGAATAAGAATGCTAAGGATGTCTTACGATTGTTATATTCCTTTATGAGCTATTATAAGTTTGATATAAAAAATTATTCACATAAACTCTAAACTATGTTTTCTTATTTCTTAACTATATCAAGATAGGGAAAAATGTAATTCCTTACCTTTATTTTATATATAATTTATTTTACTTAATATTCAAAAACAACTTAGAAATAATTAAACTATTATAGAATATCTAAAATATGTATTATAAAATTTTATTATATTACAAATTATTTACTATTACCCAATCTTATTTTCATAGTTTCTTATCACTTCCCTACTCACAACATCAAATAATTATACAATCATACCTATAGAAACCAATCACTAAGCAACATTTTTAGTTGAAAATAGGGGGGAAATATTAATCTATTAATTTACTTATATTTAATACTTATATTAATAACTAATTGTTATACCGATAAAAAATAAAATTTTCAACTACGGTAATCGGTAACACTTTCACAATTATCCACTTGATTGATTCTATTACATACAACCACTATAACCCTTAATTGCGTTGGGTAAACTTTTTTAATATTTGTTGCACTGGCACAACATACCCTCCTATACTATGGGACCTTGAGATTTGAACTAGGGTTACACATGTCAAACGAAACGCTCTAGAAACCGATCAAACCCGCAGACCCTTATACGTAAATTATAATGTGCATATATACATACAGTTTTTTCTAAACAAAAAGGGTTTGTACTCAAGTCTGCCACCCTTGAAAAATCACAACTCTCTCCTTTAGAGCTTGAGAGTTTACAAATAGATTCAATTTTAATCTTAATTAAGATGTTATAGCTAAATACCTATGTTTTTTTTCATAAAAAGTTTGAACTCTTGATATTTATTTTTAAGGTCTTCAATTTTCTTTGTAAGTACAAATATTCTTTTTGACATTTTCTTATAGTGAAACATAAAAATTATAAAGATATAAATCCCTTTGGAATGAAAAAACATAAAGTCACTTTTCCATATATATAAACTAGAGTTTTTTAAATACATTTAAACATTTGACTCGCAAAATCATATCTATATATATATATACAACAGTAAAATAATATTTCATGCTCATAGAAAGGAAGATAAAATAGTGCCATTGAATAATTAAAGCAACCTTCGCAATACCAAAACTCCACTTCTATTGTCTATGCACTACTTCTTAGTAGAGTAATATTTCTAGAACTTCACATTATCATAAACTGTTTTACCGGATTTGGAATGTTAGTTTCCTTCCTGAAGAATAAGTGCAACCATAAGAACTATAATAAATAGTTTAGGAGTTTCAAAAAGTTGAAAATTTCATTCCATACTTTCTCCTATAATCCAACCAACAACTAGCAACTCAAATAATTCATTCAGCCATGGCATCCATCTAATATCATCTTCTTTACCTTTTGCATGCAAAACTTATACTCGCTTCATGAAATCATTGTCCGATTTACCAAATCTGAATTGTTAGTTCCTCCAATGCATTGATCTATAAATGGATCCCCTAAAACATTTTTTTTCCTTTAGAACATTATTTTGAATTTGCTCCTTTCAAATTTTTCTTATCAAATTTAGCTAAACATATGACTTCCTCTAACCATGGAAATGAGAATTTAACTTCATGATCCTTTATTAAAACCTCTCTATTGGCTAGCCTATTTGCAAATTTGTTCTCTTTCCTTAATGTATGTGTAAATCTAATTTCTTCAAACTCTATAGCAAGATATTTTGTTTCCACAATGATCTCTTGTATGTTTCATGGAGCCTTTACTTTCCTCAAAATTGCATTTATTGCTATTAATGAATTATCTTCCATAAATACTCTTCCATTTCATTTGTCTACACATTTTTAATTCTTCCAAAGCAACCCAAGATTCAACTTTATTATTTGTCTTAAATCCACTAGTGAAAGCATAATGTGACACAATCTCACTCCTATTATTTCTTATTATTCCTCCTCCTACTACTGGTATTGGATTTCCTTTATAAACTCCATCAAAATTCAATTTGACCAACTCTACTTCTAGTGGTTTTCTACTTTATATTATTTGCCTTCCTTTTATTTCTCCTATACCCAACATCATAATTTCATTTGATGACTTGAATCCATATATCAAGGTTCTATGTTTTAAGGGGATTGGATGAATTGATAAGATTAGTTTAGACTCCTCTATGGCTAAACAAATATTCCTTTTTATTACCTCTAAACTACTTTTCTTTCCTTTAAATATTCTTATGTTTATTTCTAGCCATATAGTCCAAAGTATTGTACCTTTCCATGTATCCCATATTGTAACATATCACATTAAAAAGTGGTTTGCCATTGCTTTAACAATTTTTTTAATTCTAACATTCATCACCATACATTTACCAAACATATTAAGAATACATTACCATAGTTCCTAGACTATTCTGCACTATCCAAAGAGATGGACTATACTTTCTTTCTCTTTTTTACATAAAATACATTATGATGGGTCATGAAAACCCCTTTTCATTAGGTTATCTTAGGATAAAAAATGTGTGCCCTTCTAGCCATCTAAATATTTTAACTTTTGGAATGTTTGGGCTATCCTATTTTGTTGGTGATTTACATTATATCTACTTCTTACTATGTATTCACCTGAGCTATTCAACTTCCAAATCAGTTTATCCTTGACTCCCCTTGGAATAATCATTGTTGGTATCTTTTTTCTCAAATGCCTCCTAGCAATAATGTTTGATATACTTATTAAATAATCTTATTTTCATTTGTAGCTTGTTTGCTGATCCTTTTAAAAAATGTTTGAAATCCTATCACCATATTTATCTTGAAGTAATCTCATCCACGGTTTCAAAATTGAATTTAGATTGAGTGGTTTTTTATCGCACCAAATACCACCACCCATCTTAGACCTTTATTCACTAGATCAATTGATTTTTTTAAACCATTCCATAGTGTAAAACCATTTGATAATAAAAATGTAGTCAAGATTAAGCTTAGGTCATGTGTATGTATATATTATTAATGTATTTCTTAATTAAAAATGAAGTTACACACTTATAACATCATTATGTTACCTATATAAAGCAATATTCATAATTATTAGACTTCTTTAGATCTTGCAACTTATGAAGTGGACATAATTCAAGATTTAATATTATGAACAAAATATGATAAAAAAATATGCATGTATTATTAATTTTAATGAAAAATAAACACCAACAAATCCATAGCAAAATCATGAGCTTCTTTTCAATTGGGTGTCATATGTTGGAGATATTAAATTATTTGGTAGTATTAGTTTAGAAGTGTGATATATGTGTCAATGTGTGAGAAGTATCAAAGTGTGCAAGGTGTGAGGTGTGAGTTGCGAAAGTGAAAAGTATCATGTAAGTCAATATTCATAGAAGTTAGGTATCAAAAATGCAAGTGAAGAGTCACATGATATGTGGCAAGATGTAAAGTGAAGAGTCATGAGAGTTTTGCCATATGTGAATAATAGAAAAGGATACATCTCCCAGATGTTTGAGGAGAGCTATAGTTGAGTATTGAAGAGTCGTCTTATAAGGTTATTTAATGGAGACAAATATCCATGCATTATAACAAGTTCCTTGATATATTTGATGATTTATGAATAATATTGTAAGTTTTATATTGTGAAATATTATTGTGATTATGTGAGTGGCCTTTATATGATTCATATTTGATCCTAGGAAATTGGACTTATGAAATCTGATAAAATTTCCATCAGTGGAATTAGAGTTGCACTTTGACCATGTAAGAAGCTTGAAGGATTGAGAAGAGGAGATTAAAGTATTGAAAAAAATTGAGAGGTCGATTGATATTGCACTAAGAAGGAGAAGTTGAGAATGTGAGAGACATAAGAGATAGGTTTATTGCACACCAAGATTGCAAGTTGGACTAGAGGGTAAAGTTTACTTGTTGGAGATATTAGAAAAGATGGGTTGCTTGCACCCTGAGATTGTTGGAAAATTTGTGTGTAGAAAATAATCGATTTGTATATCTAAAGGATGTGAAGATATCTACTATGAGTGAAAGTCTTGTGAAGCAGACAGCTAGTGAAGTTTAAGCCTTGAAAGAACATGGAACATATAAGGAGTAGTGAAAGTTGGACAGAAATCGTTGTAGCAGACAAGAATATTGAAGGTGTAAATTGCTAAGAAGAAGAGCACCTATGTGTAGTCTAAGCTAGAGAAGTAAGATGTTTGACTTGGGAGATATGAAGCCCTATGCGATGGTGAGCTTGTGCTTGAGGATTCAAAGTGTCTATGGGTTGTTAGAGCATTTGAGATGAGCCATTTTTATTTGACCTATGAAGAGTGCTTGAGAGAAGGAAACGATAGAGCCTAAGAAGAATAAAGTGCATGCATCAATGCCAGAGAAGGAAGTCAAATTTTATTATGTTTCAAACAATGCTTGAGAAATAATAATGTCTGGAATAGTTTGCATGGAAGGGTGAAAATTACTTTGTCATTTGTGAGCAATAAAGTGAGTGTCAAGGTATTAATTATTCTTTTATTTATAGATTGAGCACATATTTTGGGCTGACTTAATTTAGCCTTGGGAGTTATAAGTTTATTTGAAGTCTAATTAATTATAAGGTTGAACTTTGGAAATGAATTGATTAATGGAGAAATAAGAAATTGAAGATTGAATTTGAGAGTCTTTAAACAAGGGAATGAATTAAATTCTTGGGAGACATATGGAAAGCCATATGTTTAAAATTTCCATTGAAGATTGATTTAAAAATTGAAATTAATTGGAGTGAGTCTAAAATTAAAATTTGGAGCAATTGAAGAAAATAATTAAATTGGAGAGATACGAATTAAATTGAAATTGAATGAATGGATGATTGAATGACTGAATGATCGAATGAAGGTTTGTGAATTGAAATATGAAGTGAAGATTAAAAATTGAGTTCAAAAGTTATTTTTGGGAGATAAAATGAGTAAATAACTTTGTAAAATTTGAATGAATGATTAAAATTGAATTTTGGATATAAAAGGAAAGAATTGAATTTGAAGAATTGATGAATGAATTTATTATTGAAGATTAAATGATTTGATTATTTGATTGAAGAATTTTGAAGATTGTTAAAAATTGATGAATTAATGAATGTGAAGATTTATCTGATGCAATTTGAAAATTGAGAAGAATTCAAAATTAATTCTGGGAGTTACAAGAAGAAAGAAGAAATAATTGAATTTGATTGCTTGATTGAAGATTGAAGTTTTTTAATTGAAATTTTTTGAAGAAATTGTGTGACTAAAAATTTGGGAGAAATAAGAATTTCTACTTCAAAGGAATTAAAATTGTTCAAAATGAATACATCACAAAGATCATATAAATTAAAAGGACCAAATACAATGAGAAGAAATTTTCAGAACCAAAGATATTTTTAAAGACATGTGACAAGATCACATGAAATTAATCAAAACATGATAAATGAAGAAGACACATGGTACATAGATTCAGGTGCTAGTCATCACATGAAAAGGAACTTACATTGGTTTGATTCATTGCAAGTAACATAAAACATTCCACTAAAAATAGCAGATGACAAAATTTATCATGTGCAAGGATCAAAAAATGTTACACCTAGTTTACCATATTCATGATTCATGCTAGAAGATGTATTATATGTACCAGGTTTAACAAATAATCTTATTTATGTAGCTCAATTGGTTGACAGAGGTAGGATAGTGGAATTCAAATACATCAATGGAAATAGAAAATGTGTCATCAGAATTAGAATAAAGTTGGAGCTATGAGTTCCATCAAGAAAAGAATATTTGCTCTAGATACAATGGGATTATCACAGGTAGGTTAAGATCATTTTTAACCACAAGAACAGTTTAATGATAATTTTTTTGACTTCTTCAAAATATAAGAAACAAGACATTGGACCAGGCACAGTGCAAGAATATCAAGCAGATTCAATAAGTAGAATCTATGGATGGACACAAAGGGAAAGCAAAAGACTGAATATTGAAGGCTAAAAGTCTTCACAGCAAATAATGTAATACAAGGGGGTGTTGGAGATAAGTGTGTGATGTATGTGTTAATGTGTGAGAAGTGTCCAAGTGTTATGTATTAAAGTGTGCAAGGTGTGATGTGTGAATTGTGAGAGTGCAAAGTGTCATGTAAGTAAGTCAAGTCATAGGAGTTAGATGTCAAATATGCAAGTGAATAGTCACATGATATGTGGTAAGATGTAAAGTGAAGATTCATGAGAGTTTTATCATATGTGAGGAATAGAAAATGATGCATCTCTCAGATGTTTGAGGAGAATAATAGTTTTTTGGAACAAGAACTCACACATTGCTTTCAAATTATTGGTGTATATAAAGTAAAAATGATGGTGACACATGTCACCATATAAAAAAATAAATAACAAGTGTCAAAGATACATGTCAAGGAGAAATACACATTAATTTTAACATTCCCCCTTAATGTGTACTTTCCAAAAAAGGTAAGTCAACATTAGAGACATTCCTCCTTAATTTTGACTTCCATTACATGATTTGGAATAGTATCTAGGCTTTTGCTTTTGGCTCTTGGCTCTTCTACTTTGAAAAATAGTGCTAGATCCCGTGGTGTTTACCTCTAGGTCTGTTGCCTCAAGGTCAATCACTTCCTCGGGTTTGTTACCTCTAGGTCAGCCTTTGTCTTAGTGCCTTAGGGTCAACCTCTTCCTCAGGTCTATTGCCTCTATAGGTCACTTACTAGGTTCACCATGGGTATGATCCCCTCATCATGGTGAAATATTTATATAGAAGGTGTTGGTCTTGCCAAAAATGCACCTTTATACAAAAAATATGAGCCATATGGGAGTGTCAAATACTACAAAAAATGCACTTCAAATTATAAAAAATGTGAGCCATAGACTAGAATCCAAAAAGGGAGAAAGGAGAAAGATCAAAATCTTCTGAAGTGTCTATGTCTGTAGCCTTCAAAAGTTGATATGAATTGTCTTCATGGAATAGTCTTTGAATAGAGTTTGGGGTGTCAATATTTTGTAGTTCCTAGAGTGGTAGGTGTCCTTATGGTGACCTTCTCATCCTAGATAAATGTATGGATAACCATTCATTGCATCTACCAGATGTGTCTTAGGTTCAATAAAGAGTGCACTCCAAAATACAAAAAACTTTGAGGCCCACAAAAGCATATCAAACTGCCTCAAAACTCAAAATGGACACCACCATTGTGTTTGGCTCAAAAAATTATTTCCAACAAGTATATGCATGACTATACTCGGATCTGATTTGAGCCTCGATTACAAGAGGGAAACTCTATCCCTTTACATCAGGAATCAAGAATATTCCTAGCATCAAAGAATATTCTTCTTGGAATATTCCTAGCATCGCTCTCTGGCAGTAAAATAAAAGGGAGGTTATTTTTTCTCCCAATGAAATTAAATTTGAAATATTTTGCATCATTTCAAATTTTCCTCGTAGGATAATATTCCAAAAAAATTCCTTCGGAATAATAAAGCATGATTGAGATTATTAATGTGTATAAAGTACAAAGAATGATGACACATGTCACCATATAAAAATAAATGACAAGTGTCAAGGACACATGTCAAGGAGAAGTACACATTAACTTTAACATAGTTGAGTATTGAAGAGACATCTTTTAAGGTTATTTAATGGAGATAAAGCTTCATGCATTATAACAATTTCCTTGATATATTTGATGATTTATGAATAATATTGTGATTATGTGAGTAGCCTTTATATGACTCATATTTGATTTGAGAAAATTGGACCTATGAAATAATCTGGCAGAATTACCATCATCATTTTTCATAATTATGATGACAAACCATATCTGTTATATGTCCCTTAACATTGTTTCCTTGCATAAATATCATGCATTATATTTAGAAAGATATTATGAGTACCCAGTTAAGTGGAAGAACAATTAGTTGAAGCAACAACATGGATGAGTGCTTTCAAGATTGCTAAGTATGAAATCTCGATTACAGATTTTAAAAAATGTTCATGAGCTTCACTCATGGAATATTTTATGTTACCCAAAAAGTATGATGCAAGAGCATTCAACGAAACACAAATTGTTTCAGTAATTGCCATGAACAAAGGAAGGACATGGAAAGGGAAACAATGCAAAGGAGGACAAAAATAAGAGAAGCAAAAGAGGAAGAGTCAGCAAGGGAAAAAGAAGAAAGGTTTGCATGCATAATGAGAAAAAATAAGAGACAGAGAGAGAAAGGGGACGATGTGCCTAAAGAGAAGATGATGAGAATTGAATTTATGTGTGAGCATTGAAGATTGTTGGACCTGGAATAAAATACTATATTGCATATTGTAATTATTGATTATAAATGCAATAAAAACTCATATTCCACTCCAATTTATTTTCCTTTGTGTAATATGAGTGTGTTGTGGTCATGTATATTGTAGAAAATCCCAATTATTATGGATGCAAGCTACGGTTTCGTTGGAGCAGCCAATTTTTGGTTGTAGTCTAAGAAGATTTTGTTCAAAGGAGAAACTTAGGATTACAATGCAAAATACGATTGTGTGAGTGAAGACATCAATAGATTAAATTGCTCATAACCAATAATGTGTGATTACCATCAATATGAGAAAGTATCATTGAAGAGAGGAATTTGTTGTCTTGAAGGAGACTGTCATGAGAAACGATCATATTGAGAGATCGTCATCTCGAGATATCGTTCAACTTGAGAAATTGTCATCACAAATAATATTGTCTTCAACATTGTCATTTTATGCAAAAAATGTTATTATCTCATAGGACTATCATCATACAAGATTGTCATAATCATAATCCAAGTTACAATCGTGAGATGTTATCGTCTCATAAGAAGTGTTTTCATAAGAGGTGCTCATTATCTTATGCCAAGTTTTCATCTTAAGGAATTATCATCTCAACCAGTTTTCATCATGGGTATCATTGTCTCCTAAAATAAAATCTTGTTTTATCATAAGAGTGTGATCACAAGATATCATCATAGGATTATGAATTATCATCTTGAACCTTGTTGAATGCACATGTGATTACCATGCATCTAGGGTCACCAATTGAATTTGTTGCTTAAGAAGTCCATCCTTAGGTTGATTTCCTTATCCCATATGTATCATTTGGTATTAGAGCAGAAGCTTGCAATATATATTAGAGGAAAGATGGCACAAAGAGGAAGAGGAAGATTGCATGGTCTAGGACCCTAACCAATAGATATAGCAAAAATGTTGAGAAGAATCATCGCTAGGTTAGATGCAACTGAGATTGCTCAAAGTAGAGGCATTCATATTAAGGATATTAGTGACAACGAAAAGGAGGAAATTGGTAATGTATAAGCTTGAGATGAAGAGCAAGGAGAGGAACTAGAGCAATGTTTGATTTGGGTAATCTTAAGCATGGGATATTAACTAAATACAGGTACTCTCAATTTTAATGGAAGTTTAAACTTGGAATAATTAATAGATTGGATAACTGACATAGAGATATTCTTTGATTATGAATCTATGGAGGATTAAAAATGGGTCAAATTTGTATGCACATGATATTCTGGCATAGGCAAAATTTACATATAACAAATTGGTTAGTAGTATATCCAAAATTCCATTCTTAATTGTATAAGGTATTCGTCCAAGAGGAATAAATGAGTTGTGGAGTATAGCTAACTTGTAGAGACCTAGTGTTGTAGGAGAAGACTTTGTTGATTACATGTAAAATTTACATCATGAAGTGAAATCCAAATTGAAAAAGAATGATGTTAGATACAAGCAACATGTTGACAACAAGCATTGAAGATAAGAATTCTAGGTTGGAGATTTGGTTTGGCACATTTTTGGAAGGAAAGATTCCTAAAAGATACTTATAACAAGCTCAATTGTAAAAAGATTAGACCTTGTAAAGTCTTGAAGAAGTTTGCAACTAATGCCTATGAAATTGAACTCCTAAAAGGAGTAGACATGTCATCAATTTTTAATGTGGTAGATTTGTGTTTGTATTATGGTAAGCATATGGATAATACCAAAGATATTGCATTTGATTTTTTAACTAAAGAATTGATAGCACAATTGCCATAAAATAATTGAGATGAAATTGAGGTAATGATAGATTCTAGAGTAACCAAGAGGACAAGAGGTAAGGTATGGTAAGGTATATTATGAGCTTTATTCATATAACATTTTTTTTTACTTGATGAGTATGATGTGGGAGCATCCAATAGAATGCAAATCATTTCAGTAATTGTTGTTGATCTATAAAGTGCCACACCATGGATTCACCTCTACATATAAATCTATGGATCTTGCTTAATCCGTATGCTTGATTAATTTGTAATTCCTATGTGTTAGTATTAATCTGATAATTCCAACAATTAAGGAAAATAATAGTAATAATATCAAAAAAAACACTCACATAGTTTAAAAAGAAACACCAAATTTATGTGGAAACCCCAAAATGGGTAAAACCATGATCAAAGAGATTTTTGCAAATTTTTATTGGAAATAATAAGTTGATTACAATCCTTACTATGGTATTATATTGCAATATTCCCTTCTCCAACTCTTCTCCCCCTGCTCTGATGTCTTTTTTGCTCTTTTTGTTCTCCCACTGCAAATCTGGCAATCAAGCCATCACCATGTGTTTTGCAAGAATTTTCCACAATTTGTTCTAAAAACTCTGCCACACTTGTGCTATGTAAAAACTAAACTACCATCCAATGTTGTGCAAAAATTTACCACCAAGTGTTGTGCTAAACTGCCACCAAGTGTTGTGCAACAATTTTCCACCAAGTGTTGTGCGAAAGAAAGTCATTTTTATTAAATGCTTAGAGCCTCATTTTCTTAAATGGGTGTTGGTAATTAAATCCACCCATTTTATTAAATGGGTGTTGGTTATTTAAAACCAACCCATTTTATTAAATGGGTGTTGGTTATTTAAAACCAACCCATTTTATTAAATGGGTGTTGGCTATTTAAAACCAACCCATTTTATTAAATGTGTATTGGTTATTTAATACCAACCCATTTTATTAAATGGGTGTTGGTTATTTAAAACCAACCCATTTTATTAAATGTGTATTGGTTATTTAATACCAACCCATTTTATTAAATGAGTGTTAACCACTCATTGAATGATGGAAGTTAAGCCAATTTTCCTCCATGCTCTGTTCCGACAAGTGTTGATTGCTCCGAAGTGAGGATTTTATCCGGAGCTCCTTCCACACTTCTTGTAGATGAATTTTTTTAATTGATCTCCTAATCAAGACCTCCCCCATTGGAGGATTTTGGTCCCTCAAAATCATCTTTATTAGATGGAAATATTGTTTCTCTACTTACTTCTTAGAGATCCATTTTGCCTTGCTTAGCATTTTACCTTTGTGGTTGTTGGGTTTGCTTGAGCTACAATTTTCACATCCACATATAAAATTAGACACATCATTTTGCATATTGGACCAATATACATAAAGTTGTAGGTTAGCTATTGTTTTATGCACACTAAAATGACCATCAACTAGTGATGTGTGAGCTTCCCTTATCAGTTGTAAGCATTTATCTCCCTTGGGCACACAAAGTTTTCTCTCTTTGAACAACAAGTCATTTTCCAAATGAAAAACCTTATTGGATTTGCCTTGCACTCCATTTTTCAACTCCTTGTACTTCTTCCCAAGTTCAACATCTTCTTCATATTGTTCCTTGTACTCTTCAAAAGAAAAAGGCTCAAATTTCTTCTTTTGTTGGGAAGTACAGTTGGCTGCTTCCATCTCCTTACTGAACTTCACATTACTATTTGTATCTCTTATCATCAGTAACACGAATATCTTGCTTACATTCACCAAATGCTTGGCTTGTTGAGCTGTCACAAGCAAAAATTTATTTTCCAACCTATTGGAATTAATCATATAAGTGATTCCACCTTTCTTCAACTCCCAAACATTGCACCTTCGCTTAAACAAAGCATCTCTTTCCCATAAATATGGGCTACCAAAAATTACTTGGCAAATATCAAGAGGTACTACATCACAAGTAATTACATCATGAAATTTATTTTTGATAGAAAACTGTAAAGTACATTACTTGGTTACATGTAGCTCCACGTCCTTCTGCAACCATCCCAATGGATATGGTTGTGGATGATCCATAGTCTTCAATCCCAGCTACTTCACTAGATCCTTAGAAATTAAATAATGTTGGGATCCATTGTCAAATAATGTTGTAACTTTCATCCTTTGCATTTGTATGTAGACACAAAATAATTCCTCTTTCTTGGCCTCTGAAGCTTTTTCCTCCTTCTTAGAGATCTGCTCCTACCTTAAAGGCTTAATTTTGGTAGCACACACTATCTTTCCTTCATCCTCTTCCTCGAAACACCCTTCTTCCTCCTACTCAACCTTTTTAGAAAAATTAGCAAATTTTTTCTTTCCCTTGGTCCACCATTTTGGCCTCTTTTCAGGGTGCAGTTTCCAGCAGTCCTCACTTGAATGAGTGTCAAATTTACACTCCTTGCAATGTTTTCACCCTTTTGTGATTTGGTGGTTGTAGCCCCTAATTTCTTCTTGCCTCTACTGTTGGAACATTTTTTTCCTTTGTAGGCTTAGAGGGTTTATATGAAGTTAATGCCTTATTATCTTTAATTGGCTTTCTGACCCTCATTTCTAGGTATGTGGTTTTAATGCATACCTCATCAATGTCCTTGGCATAAAATAATGCTACTTTTGTCCTAATTAGATAAGACAAACCACACTTATATTTCTTAAATATTTGAGGATCGCAAAGATTAACACCCATTAACACTTGTTTTTTAAATTATGTGGTGTATTCTTGGATTTTTTGACCCTGCCTCTGTCTCAAAAACAACCATATCTCCTTCATCTTCTCTTGATAGTCAATAGGATAAAATTGAGCTCTTATAGCCTTCACAAATTATACCCATGTTTCCACAACTAGTTGTTGATTTCTTGCCAATCCAGTTGAATATACCTCCCACCATGTGAGAGCATGGCCATCGAATTTTAATCTAGCAAAGCTGATCTGTTGTACCTCTATATAAGACTTAGTACTGAAGTAAACCTTCAATTTCTTTAGCCACCCATCTAATTTTTATGTAAATATAGCTGCAAGAGGTTGGAACAAATACCTCTCATCACATAAAAATCACAATAAATAGAAATAAACCTATAAAACCCTTCATTTACATAAAAACTATGATAAATAGAAATAATCGATAAAACCCTCCATTCACATAAAAATTGTAATACATGGAAATAAACCAATAAATATTTTTTTTCTCATTCATAGATTCACTTTTTCTTTTACAATGCAATACAGGGGAATACATATCCCCAAAGAAATCCTAAAACAAAAACATAATGCTTAAAGCCCTAAAAAAATTACTATTTTTGGCAAATTGCTTTTTCCACCAAAAATTACCTTTTTAAGTAATTATTATTTTCGGCAAATTATTTTTTTGTCAAAAATTGTCGTTTGTAGTAATTACCATTTTCGTCAAATTATTTTTTTATCAAAAATTACCATTTTTAGTAATACCATTTTCGGTAAAAAAAATTTAGTCAAAAATTTCCATTTTTAGTAATAAAAAATTATTTAAAAACTTATTTAAAAAACTCTCTCTAAAAGATAGGCTCCTGCATCATTCTCCTCTGGTTGAAAATAACTATGCTCCTGCGATTTCCTTTGATCAAACTCATAATTGCTCTCCATAGAGCACCACACATCTGCAAGCACTCCTTAGAGTACCAATCTCCTTTCGAGGTTTTATATCTCAAACCTTCTACAAGCACTACACATAGTGTCAATTTCTTTCTTCGAGGTTTTACATAGCAAACCTCATGCAAGCACTGTGCAAAGTGTTAATTTCTTCTTCCAAGGCTTTACATAACAAACCTCTTGCAAGCACTACACAGAGTGCCAATTTCTTTCCTCTAAGGCTTCATATAAGAAACCTCCTACAAGCACTACACAAAGTGTCAATTTCTTTCTTTTGAGGTTTTATATCTCAAACCTCCTACAAGCACTACACATAGTGTCAATTTCTTCCTTCGAGGTTTTACATAGCAAACCTCCTACAAGCACTGTGCAAAGTGTCAATTTCTTTCTTTCGAGGTTTTATATCTCAAACCTCCTGCAAGCACTACACATAGTGTCAATTCCTTCCTTCGAGGATTTACATAGCAAACCTCCTGCAACCACTGTACAAAGTACCATTTTTTTCTTTTGAGGCTTTACATAACAAACCTCCTACAAGCACTACACATAGTGCCAATTTCTTCCTTCGAGGTTTTACATAGCAAACCTCCTGCAAGCACTATGCAAAGTGTCAATTTCTTCTTCTAAGGCTTTACATAACAAACCTCCTACAAGCACTACATAGAGTGTCAATTTCTTTTCTCTGAGGCTTCATATAAGAAACCTCCTGCAAGCACTACACAAAGTGCCAATTTCTTTCCTCTGAAAGGTCTCTCCACTCTAAAACATCTCCATGTTATTAAAGCAATCTATCAACTCTTATGATTTCAACCCTCCTGTATACTTAGGGACATTAACCTTGATCTCATCTCTATTTCCTTCCATGGACCTAATCGACCTATCCTTGAAACGATGCTCCTCTAGCTTCCCTTCAGTTCTTCCTCTACATGAACCTTTGATCTATTGTCTTCTCCCATAGTCTCATTATTAGAATCTAGACCTTCTCTCCCTTAGTAAGATCCAACTTGCTCTGATACCAAATGATGTAAATCTAGCTGCAAGAGGTCAAAACAAATACCTCCCATCACATAAAAATTATGATAAATAAAAATAAACTTGTAAAACCCTCCATTCACATAAAAACTATAATACATGAAAATAAACCAATAAATATTTTTTTTTCTCATTCCTGGATTCACTTCCCCTTTTACAATGCAATACCAAGGGAATATATATCTCCAAAGAAACCCTAAAGCTTAAAGCCCTAAAAAAATTTACTATTTTCGACAAATTGCTTTTTCGTCAAAAAATTCCATTTTTCATAAAAAAAATATATTAAAAACTTATTAAAAAAATCCTCTAAAAGATAGGCTCCTGCATTAAAATTTTTAGGATCTAACTCCCCTTCATAGACTGGAATATCAATTTTGACCTCCATTTTGAATGGATCTGCAATCAAGGGTTGTGATGAGATATTCTCAAGCTATTTGGAGTGGGATTATTCAACCTCTATTTTCTCACCATTGGAAGCACTAGATTCAATCTCAGATTCTGAATCTAATTTCTTCTTTTCTTTTCTTGATTTCCTTTCTTCTTGAGAAAACACCAACTCCATCAAGCTTTGGAGTGTTTTTCATTTCAAGAAATCTTCTTTGAAATTCCTTGTTGAATATTGTTGGAGAGTTAGGTTATGACTGATCTGATATTTCTTCTCCCAATCTTTGGGTTGTATGAGGCTAAGTCATTTCTTTGAGATCTTCTACCTTGCATACACAGTTCTTCAAAAAAATTTGCTCTGATACCAAACTTGATCTATAACATGTCACATCATGGATTCACCTCTACATACAAATCTATGAATCTTGCTTAATCCTTATGCTTGATTAATTTATAATTTATATGTGTTAGTATTAATTTGATAATTCTAGAAATTAAGGAAAATAATAGCAATAATCTCAAAAAAAAATTCACATAGTTTAAAGAGAAACACCAAATTTACGTGGAAACCCCAAAATGGGTAAAACCACGATCAAAGAGATTTCTACAAATTTTTATTGAAAATAATAAGTTGGTTACAATCCTTACTGTGATATTAGATTGTAATCTTCCCTTCTCCAACTCTACTTCCTCTACTCTGATGTCTTTTCTGCTCTTTTTATTCTCCCACTGCATATCCGACAATCAAGTCATCGCCATGTGTTCTGCAAGAATTTTCCATAATTTGTTCTGAAAACTCTACCACATTGTGTTGTGTAAAAACTAAACTGCCACCCATTATTGTGCAACCATTTACCACTAAGTGTTGTACAACAATTTGCCACTAAGTATTGTGCTAAATTGCCACCAAGTGTTGTGCAACAATTTACCACCAAGTGTTATGCAAAATTGCCACCAAGTATTGTGCTAAATTGTCATCCAATGTTGTGCAACAATTTACCACCAAGTGTTGTGTTAAACTACCACCAAGTGTTGTGCAAAAGAAAGTCGCTTTTATTAAATGCTTAGAACCTCTTTTTCTTAAATGGGTGTTGGTAATTAAATCCAACCATTTTATTAAATGGGTGTTGGTTATTTAAAACCAACCCATTTTATTAAATGAGCGTTAACCACTCACTTGAAGATGGAAGTTAAGCCAGTTTTCCTCCATGCTCTGTTCTGGCAAGTGTTGATTACTCCAAAGTGAGGATTTTATCCGAAGCTCCTTCCACACTTCCTATAGATGACTTTTATTTAATTAATCTCCTGATCAGTTGTGAACAAAGGAAGGACAGGGAAAGGGAAATAATGCAAAGGATAACAAAGAAGAGAAGCAAAAGAGGAAGAGTCGGCAAGGGAAAAAGAAGAAAGGCCTACATACATAGTGAGGAAAAAAGAAGAGAGAGAGGGAAGGGATGGTGTGCTTGAAGAGAAGGCAGAGAAAATTGAGTTTATGTCTGAGCGCTAAAGATTGTTGAACCTATAATAAAATACTATATTGTAAAATATAACCGTTGATTATAAATGCAATAAAAACTCATATTCCACTCCTGTGTGTTTTTCTACATGTAAGGTGAGTGTGTTGTGGTCATGTACGTTGTAGAAAACACAATTGTTGTAGATGCATGTTATATTTTAGTAGGAGCAACCATATATCATTGTAGTCTGAGAAGGAGATATTGTTTGAAGAAGAAACTTAGAATTATCGTGCAAAAGATGGTTATGCGAGTGGTGACATCAATGGACTAAATCACTAAAGACCATGAATGTCTGATTATCATTCATGTGAGATAGAAGCATTGCTAAAGAGAGGAATTAGTCGTCTTGAAGGAGACCATCATGAGAAACGATTGTATTAAGAGATCATCATCTCAAGGTGTTGTCATTCAACCTAAGATATTGTCGTCACAAATAATGTTGCCTTCAATATTGTCATTTTGTGTAGAAAATGTTGTCATCTCACAAAACTATCAAAATTTAATTTGTAAGAAAAACTATTTTTTGTGCCTGGATTGATTCATTTGTGTTTTTTGGATTTCTAAGAGGTGTAAAAAGGAAGATCCCTTTCAAAACCCTATTCAAATGGTAGATGTAAAAAAATAATAGGTAGAACGAATTACTATTACTGTTTTGTCATTATACTTTTGATTAAAAAATGTATTATGTAAAAAATGCAAAATTTAATTTATAAAAAAAAATTATATTTTATACTGAATTAATTCATGTATTATTTTTGAATTTCTAAAAACTAAAAAAAAAAAATTTCTTTCAAAACTTTATTATTTACCCATAGATAAATATTTTTTATTGAGTAAATACTTCTTATACATATACATATCCGCCATGGGATTGAACCCGGGTCACATCAACGCTAATGCAAGTGGCGTCCTTGCCCGTAAGCCACATCACATCAGCGATAATGCAAGTGGCGTCCTTGCCCGTAGACCACATCACGTGGATAAATAAATATTAATATATAACAAAATTCCAATAATAAAATATACCATAAAAAACATCTTCTAAAGTGACTAGACTTTTAAGATTTAATATTACAAACAAAATATGATAAATACATCCGCATACTAATAATAAAAAATAAACCATCTGTCATAATTACGTTAACAAATCATATCTCTAATGTGTCCCTTCACATTGTTTCCTTGCACAAATACCACGCATTATATATTTAATCTTAATTTAAATTAAAATTATAAAAATATAGTTTGTGCGAGGGACCACCCGCTGCAAATGGCCAAGCGTTCCACATAGCGAGTCGTCATCCAAAACTGTATTAGACAATATTTGCTTATTTATAGTTCTGAGGGTTGGGAATTGGTAAGTTTTAGGTTTTTATTAAGAAAAGATTTAGGTTTAAACTTTAGAGATAAATTTTGTTAGGGTTTGTGAATTGGTAAATTTTGGGCACTTACTTACCACGAAGAAACTTACGTTCAAATTTTGGAGATAAATTTTGTTGGGGACAAAGGTAGTGGTCTGACTGGTGTGTTATAAAGGTGAGACAAGGGATATAAAGACAGCTCCAATAATTTAACCTATGTTCAAGATAATATGCGACCTTGTATCCAATAGTTAATAATTTAATCTTTGTTGCCAGGCAACTTCCTTAGAAATAATATCTACCCTGTCTAGTAATTAATTATTTAACCTGTGTTGAGAGACAACTTCCCCAAATAATATCTAATCTTATATCCAGTAATTAATGATTAAACAACTCTTTTAAAAATAATATCTGACTCTATACGGTAATTAAAAATAAAAGGCACTTTAAAACCACCACCATCTCAACTGTTTCAGCATCCGTCTATGTTTTGCCTTAAAAATCTTGGAAAAGACAGGCACGTTGTCGTCATCGAAAGATGCTTTAGTGGAAAGCTTTTGCTTAAAGTTATAAAAATTATGACAACATCATTTCAAAATCATAATCTGAAATCATAGGGGGCCTGACTAAGCTACATAGTTACAATCTCTATCAGTCTAGTGCTACACACTTTTTATTAAAAAATGTATTTTTGAGTATTGTTCTTAGCAAACTTGAACCTTTGTTGATGGAAGTATTATATAGATGGTATCAAATTTTACTATTATTATCACAGAGTTCACATTCAAGTAAAATTCTAATCATGGATGGAGGGATTGAGGTTATCTTTTTAAAATATTCCATTTTGATATAAAGTTGAAAATCTCTCTAATGGTAGATTTTGATGTTATTCCTCAATCTATTTATGATAATTTTCGATTGCTTAACTAGAAAGTTCTTCATGGCGACACTTATATTCAATGCAATAATTTTTTGGTTGAAGGCGAAGTACAATGCACATGTGGGGCCATATTTTTTTTTATAACAAGTGGTTTTCTTTCCCTAATTTAAATTTGGATAGTATGATAATAATCAAACCATTACTGGTTTGTAAAATAGTATATCTGATTGGTTAACAGATTTTTAAATAATACAAAATAATAAAGTTATTTGTTATGATATGTTTTATTTACGTAATAAAGTTATTTTGAGTAAAATGTTAAAGTTTTAAATTGAATCGAAACATGGTTGTATATTATTAGATAATTTTAAAATAGGATTGTATATCATCTTTTTATAATTAGAGTTTAGATGACTTTGTAAGTAAGGTTGGTAAGGTTGTACACGATAGTTTTACACGTGAAATGATTTTAAAAATATTGGATAATTTGTATCATGTATGATATGGTATCTTATAAATATTAAAAATAATTTTTTTTTGGAAAACATTCGAGAAGGGATGCCACTTTTGGGTAAAACTCAAGGAGGTAGGGATATCTTTCCCGCCAAAAACGCCCAGGGCTCGCACTTGGCCTACCACTTTTGACACACGCAAGGAGCATTGAAACAACACAAAACAAGAACACGCAAACACCAACACATAAAAAGCTAAAACAAATAAAGCATACTCCTTGAGTGTCTACAAGAAAAAGCACAATGAAACACACACACACAAAAAGATTACAAAAAAAACACTAACCACACAGAACAAACACACACAACATAACAAAACACAATCAAATAAAACACACAAAAAAATAAAAATAAAATAATAAAAAAACGACAAAAAAACAACACCAAAACACGAAACACACAAAAAAAACCACAAACACAACATAACAAAAACAACAAAAAGAAACAAATACACCACAAACAAAAAACCATAGAACATGAAACACACAAAAAACCACAAAAATAACATAACAAAACAGATCCAAAACAAAAACAACAAAATGATTCAAATACACCACAAACAAAATCAGGAAAAAAATACAACAAAAACTAAGTCAAAGGAGCAATTGACAAATCAAACAAAATAAGATAACACTAAAAATAAACCAAAGCTTAACAAAAAAAATCAAAAATATCAAAAATTGCTTAGCAAAATAGCTAAAGCTTCCATAATTGCCATAAAGAGACTGACTATAAACCTTAGGATTATGGCATCCTTATCCTTTTATTTGTATCTTGCTTCATTCCAGTTGGGACTATAGGTTGGTTACTTAGAACCATGACACTACTATTGGAATTTGTATGGTCTTTTTGAGGATCCATTTTGTTTGTAGTTTGAATCTGCCCTTTTGTTTTGCACTTGGGTTGGTTTTCTACATTGTACTTTTTTTTTCTTTTATTGTTATTTCTCAACATCAAGGCAAGGTCTTTTAGTGATTTCTCATCATGCAATCCTTCATGTTCCCTCTCTTCATCAAAATGTGTTTCCATAATAATTGTTTCCATTTGACCATCCTCATCATCTGCTTGCTCATACGTGGAGAAAATTTCAAAGGTATTAGGTGAAATTACTATTTTCTCTTTTGTTGCTATTTTTTCTTAATGTGTTTTTTTGTTTAGGGATTTGAAACCCTGTCAAGTCTCCATCCTATTTTTCTTTGTTAAGGACCTTATGTGGACAATATTTGGCTAGATGATCGATATATTCTACATCTAAATGGAATGTTTTCATAATCTACTACTTGCTCCCATGTTTCTTCCCCATATTGTAAAGTAATCTTCTTTGGAAGAGGTTTGTCAAAATCAATCAAAACACAAATCCTTGCATAAATCATATGCTCTAAGTGTTCGGTGCTATCAGAAGTCATCATGAAAACTCCTAAAGAATTTTTAATTATTGTGAATATCTTTGGATGCCAGTATTCTATCGGAAGACCAAATAAATGGACCCAAACAGGGGCAGTTGATGACATTTCTTCCTTAGCTTTGAACTTGGTATGTCAGGGCTTCATGAAGAGCCCTGCCCTACCAAAAACCATGGCCCCCCTTAAAAAATGTTCTCTCTATCTTCTTCATTAACAAAAAAAATAAGAAAGTAGCCATTAGGGTAAGTATAAATTTGGAACTTACCTTTAGTGCTCCAGTTTTTGGCAGCCCATTGCTTGAAGGTAGCAAGAGTTGGTCAGAATCCCATGAATCGACAAATTAGGCCTTTCCTCTCCATCGCATCTATTCCTTCCTAGACATCCGTTATTTCCAACTTCACTAATGGGGATCCATTAGTTGCTTTCATGCAACCCATCTCTATTTTCCTTGAATCGACCTTTGGCATCCTCAATGGTTTCCTTGGCAATCATTGATTGTGTTCCCCTCCTGTTTGAGGTGGTCCTCCATGGATTGCTTCTTTAAAATTCATTTTTGGCTCAATACATGCATCTTTTTTGAAACCCTCCATCCCGAAATCAAATAAATCTTACTTGCATCCAAGAAAACAAACCCTAATTTTGTTCAGTTAGGACCCTCACACCAGTGGTCGTATGAAACCCCATCCCAAACAGGCTGACTCATAAAGTAAAACTCAGACGACGGATTTGGAAGAACAGTGGTCTGCATAGAATCTAGATGCAAAAAACCCTAGGTCCGTATTGCTTATTTTATTCGTGATAGGAGCTATCGAATTGGTTATTCTCAGCTATCCGAACGAAACTTCACATTATTAAAAATTACTTAGAAATCGATGAGCTTACCAGAACTGCAGCACGCGAGAAGACACCATATACCCATTTGCAGGTTTATTTAGGTACCTTCTAAAATTTACTTTAGATAATATGTTTTAAATATTTATTTATTATATTTTTTTATACACACAACACACTTCTTCATGGGATATTGCACTCACTGGTATGGCCTTGGGCTCTCTTTCAATAAATTCAAGTTCAAACCACAGCAGGGTGTGTGTGTTACAATTAAATATTTATTTTTAATTAATGTTTTATTTATAAAATTATAATATATATTTTAATTCAAATTTAGTTATTTATAGGGTAATTTTTTTTATTACTTATTAAATTATAAATATATTTTTAAATTAATCGAAAGATGAAGTAGAGGTGGATGAGAGTTGAAAAGTTGTTAATTATAGAAAGGAAGATTCAATTTTAAGTTGAGATGATAACTTTATTTTGTTCATAGTTTTACAATAAATACTAACAAAAAATATAGATAATTAATTCACTAAATAAGATGGAAGGAAGACACTGATTCTAATAGCTTGTTGATTGGAATGCAAGGGAAAAAAAAAACATGTGAAAATCAATAGTGATGTCATAACCGACTTAGGTTGTCAATAGGAAAACTAGCAAAAGAAAATGTATGATATTGAGTTGGCCATCTTTTCAATATAGATTTGCATTGAATTTTAAGAAGAGTAGTGTAAGAAGAGTATTTCAGTATGAACTTTACCTATTCTTATATATTATGAAGATGTAAAAATGCATTATATAAGATTTTCTATAAAAAGAAATTATGATGGATACTTCATATAAGGAAAATAAGCATCATTCATAACCTATTAACTATATGCTACTCTTCTTAGTCATCCAATCATGACTATCTATAAGATGGCTAAGACAAGCAGTTCAATCTACTTTTAGATGCTTTATATGTAAAGGCCAAAAATAAATGTCTTTTATAGGTGGTTGTAGCGATGAATATGGATAAAATAAGAACCTAGACATAATTGTAGACTTGATATATAAAGGGCAAAAATAAATCTTCCTTGTTGTAGCAATGATAGTGATCCCATCCAAATATAAATCTTTCTTTGAGGAATGCTAGTACTACATTGAGGTTGTCATTTGCAATGATACCAATTCTTTAAATTTGTGCATTATAGACTTATCTAAAAGAAAAAATAATAAAGTGATAATAACATGATTCTTTTGGTTGATTTGGCGATTAAGAAAATGAAATAGTAATGCATATTTTATGTGATGCTACACATGCACACATGGACCTGAAACCATGAGAAGGTGCAAAACTTGCTTAAGAGTCAACTAATTACTATTGTTTATTTTCTAAAATATCAAAAGAACTAAAGTATAAGCATGGAGAGAAAAATAATATTTATGACCATATTTTTATTAAAAATGTAACTTCATTATCTATGGTTATTGGTCTTTATGTTTTTTTTGTATGATATTCATTTCTAATTTCTACTTTGTTTGAATATTATTATTTTTATCCTCTTACAAATTTTATAACCTTATTTGTACTACTTTACCATTATTATTTGATAATTTTTTATTTTAACAATTTATATTATGAATATGATTAGAGATCAAATTCACAACCAATTTAAGCTATTTTCCTCTTTATAGAAGGGGTAAACAAAAAATTTACTTCATAAAATATCATTTTTTATTTTTTATCCTTCAACTTTGAAGTGGAAGGCTCAAAACAATTTTTTTATTTTGATCTTTTAAAAAAACTATTTATGTATCTAATACTAAATTTTAAAAATAATGAATAAAATAAAAAACAATTGAATGAAAGAAAAAGTTGTATAATTTGTAAGTAAAAAATGAAGAGTTAAGGAAAAACAATGAGTCAATAAATAAGCATAATATGGTGTAAGTAAAAATTTATAGCATTTATAAATTTATATACTTCTATTTACAATTAAGAAAACATATACAAATTTGTCGATTCTATTTTCTTGTTAATTTATTTCACTTAAGAGGCCTCTCTCTTTATATATATACATAATATTTGTCCACATGAAAAATCATAATACAATGGTTCATTGTAGATGAAAGTTTCAATAGACCAAAGAAACTAAAAAATTATATCAAATAGCTATAAATTTGTTTAGCTTCTTGGCTACATCTTTTTGACATAATTTAGTTTGAGTTTCTTGACTATATCCTTTTAAATATAATTCAATTAGAGATTTGATATTTTCTAAGATGAATATGTCATTTTCTAAGAACACATTGATGAACTATTTTATAAAAAAGTACTACAAACAATTCAAAATAGTAATATATCATTGTTTTACGTTAACTAATAATAATGAAAATGAATATCTTCATAACATGTCAAGAATATTTGCAGCATTGTTTTTTTGTGCTAATTTACATAATATTGATCAAGAGGAGGGGGTCCAGTTGGAACCCTAGTTTGACAAACCATTCATTGCAAGCTCTCTTAGGGATTTCGAGGGGTAAAGGAGGAACCTTATTGTGACCAATATTCTTCGTCTATCTATGATGGACCTGTGTTGGATTTCTGTTGGAAGATCCACAAAAAATGTGGGAGAAAAATGAGGGGAATCGAGCCAAACAAGTTAAGCCTCCCTTGTGGGCAAGATGGCTTGCAATATTTTGTGCATTTATGGTATCTAGATTGATGCATAAGCTCTTTTTTTTGTTGCATCATGCAAAGGTTACCCACTTGGAACTTTACAACCTTCTTTGCTCTCCATGGGGTATCTGTTGCCATTGAAGTTTGTTTGAGAAGGAGATTGTGATGTTACATAAAATTGCCTAGGGAAATTCTTCATATCAAGGTCTGTAAGGGAGCACCATTTTAGCTTCTCAATATTCAGGTGGTCTTATCTATTGAATTGCAGGGGATAAATCTTGTGTAAAAAGCAAAGGCTTGTTCCACGACCCACTTTGGGTCCTAGTCTTTATTTAGTAAAGGTAGACAACAAAGTGATGCAATTATAATTATTGTGACTAATGTACTTCGAGATTGAACTTTTGAAGGATGAATTCTAAAATTCATGTAAACCTTAGACACTAGGGAGAAGATATTTCGTAGTTAGTTATACAAAAACCTTATGTTGAAGTACTGTGAACCTTCAAGATAAGAAAAACAACTAATGAATGAAACTCAAGATATAGAAAAGAAGTAGCCATCAGTGTTGAAGTATGCTGGAGAAACCTAGATGCAAGATATAGAAAATAACTGGAGATCTCAGTAAACACATTGGCAGTAAATATCCATAGGCAGTTGGCTTAACAGTGGTGAAGAGACAAGGGGAGGATATGGTTGATCAGGTTGACTACTCTTCAGATCCAGTGGTAGGAATCTCTATTTTCCCTATGGAAGAATTTTTGAAAAACAAGTGGAAGTTGGAGAGGGAGTCCACTATTTTGGTTGAAGACCTCTCTAGTCAAAATGTAGAGAGGAAGACTGCAGAGGCACTTTTCTTTCCAGAGACCACTTCACAGAAGGATTTGTCTTCAATTGCTTACTCTATAAAAAACTATAATGTAGACCATCCATTTAGTCCATATGCACTAGTGGACAATCCTCAACTAGGGAGAGTACCTGTTCAGAGGACTTGCTCTTCAAATTTAAATTTATACTCTAACAACATGCCTACAGAGTTAATACCACACCCTATGGATATGTGCTTTGCTGATGGTGATTTAGGCTTTATGGAAGTGAGGTCCTGGGAGGTTTATACAAAGAGAAGTTCTCAAGGAGCATGTTGGAGGAGAGTCTGGATCTTTTGTTGGTACAGGATTCTGTGAAGGGAATATGGAAAGAGGGGAGTTGTTAGGTATTAGTAAGGAGATGAATATTTCAACTACTAATAACACAACCTCCACAAAGAAAAGGAAAAAAAGTGTGTTAAGATCAGAGAGGGACGAGTAAATTTGGTCTTAGGTGAAGATATTTTGTTGGACAGAGTTCTGGAAATGGAAGGTAAAACACTAACTGGGAGGTTCTATGGTAGATTATTCTCAAATAAATCACTTACTCAGTGGTTGGAGAGGGTGTGGAGCCCGGTATTGGGATATTCTCCTACTTTTCATGTTTTGGTCAGAGGATGGTTAGCCTTCTCCTTTAGATCGATGGAGGATGCAGATAAAATACTACAGAGTAGGTGGTACTGGGGTTCTTATGCTCTATCCTTGAAATGGTGGTCTCCATGTTTTGATCCGAGAAGGGAGTCTAAAGCGATACAACCCATTTGGATCAAGCTGTCGGGATTGCCTTTGGAGTTGTGGTCTTCTAGGATTCTGATGGAAATTGGTAATTATTTAGGGACATGGGTGGATTTGGATCAAGCGTGCTTGAGTGGTTCTTCTCGTTCTATTGCTAGAATACTGGTGGATATGGATCTAGGGGAGGGTCTTCCAGAGTCTATAGAGATAGAGATAGGAAAGTGGCATTATGTTCAAATTCTTGACTATGTGAAGATACCTTTTCGATGTTTACGATGTCATGTTTATGGTCATCTGATGGAAGACTATGGTATAAAATTCTTAGGAAGGGAGTGGAGAAGAAAGCGGGATGAAAATCACACTTCTAGGGTGAGAGTGGATGGATCAGTTAGTAATGTGGAGGGAGACAAAAGAAAATAGGATTGTGGGCCAGGAAACTCCTTGGAAGGCAATGTTGGTTTGGAGGAAGGTCATAACATTATTTTAGAAGATATACATCTATCAAAGGATTGGGACAAGGGTGTTGGTAAGGGTCCTAATTAGTGGATAAACTGAAGGTCTGTTTGAATCAGCACACATAAGGGAGGAGGGACCCACTCATGGGCCAAAGAATTTTCCTCTACCACATATCATATCTCTTGGTTCTTTGAACCACTCTTCTAACCCAAAGCAGACTCTTGGGGAGGTGACAATCACCACCTCTAAGCCCTCGACTCTAGAGGAAGGAAGTCAAAAGTACCTCTCGAAGGGAATAGGCACAAGGTAGGATGACTTATCAAAGTTACCTACAAGTTGCCCTCCAAACTTTTCTAAAATATCTCCACTTTCAAGGACTACTTCTTTTGTCATCCTCCCTTGCTAGTGGAGTGAGTTGTAAGGGACCTAATAGATACTTCCTTAGATCTCAAAAATCAGCAGTGTTTCTTGAGGAGTCTGAAATAGCAGGAGGGCTTAGCCCGGATGCTGGCTCCATTCCAATTTTGGGGAGGAAATCAAATATCCAACGGGCTAAGGACAAAGCTCTGAGGGAGGTTAAGAGTGGAAAACAAAAGTCTATTGTAGGGGCACTTAGAGCATGCCATACCCCAGATTTGGTAAATTAATGTTAATCCTTTCTCATAATATCCGGGGTTTGGGCAGTAACTCTAAAAAGACTGCCCTTCGTAGGTTAGTGCAGTTACATCAACCTGACATTTTGTTGCTTCAAGAGACTATGGGTGTAGGTTCAAAAATTGAAGGTCTACTTCATTCCTTTTTAAAAGAGTGGGATCTTCTCTCTTTGGATTCGGAGGGCAGATCTGGAGGATTAGTTTTGGGTTGGAAAAAGAGGGCTTTTTAGCTCATCAATTCTGTTATTTTTACCTCTGGATTAGGAGTTGATCTTTTCTCACTGGAGCTAGGGAAATCCTTAGTGGTAGCCAACATCTATGGGCCTTATGAGAACAAAAGGCAGTATTGGGATGCACTCTTAGCAAATGATTTTCTGTAGTAGGGGAATATTATAGTAGGGGGAGATTTAAATTTTACATTGAATAGAGCTGAGGTTTGGGGGACTGCAGCTAGATGTGACCCTCAAGTTGGTTTTTTTAAACATAAATTTGAAGAGGTGGAGCTGGTGGATGTAGAGCCTATCAAAATTGTCCCTACTTGGCGTAATAATAGGGTGGGAGAGGATTATGTGGCAAAAAGGTTGGACAGATTTTATGTCTCTAGTTCTCTTTTGATGGTCGGTGAGAGAATTAGATCTTGGGTGGATTCAGGAGGTATCTCAGACCATTGTCCTATCCTTCTTCAAGTTGGCAATCCAGATAGAAAACCTCCCAATCCTTTCAAGTTTAATTCAACTTGGTTGAAGGATAAGGAATTCCAGTCACTGGTTAAAGAAGAATGGAGCCCCTTTGATGCAAATCTGGGAAGTTCAACATGCTTTCAATTTGCAAGTAGTCTGAGAAAAGTAAAAATTGTTGCATCAAAGTGGGCTTACAATAAGTCTAGACAACAAAGGCAAGAACTTACTCTTTTAGAGAGGCAAATTGCTGATCTTTATGAGGCAGTGAATGAGGATGGTCTCTCAGAGGAATCCAAAGAAGTCATAAGAGCATTGGAAGAGAAAAAGTAATATTTTGTTAGATCAAGAGGCACAATGGAGGCTTAAGAGTAGAGCTATCTGGATGGATTTAGGGGATGAAAATACTAAATTCTTTCACAATTATGCCAATCATAGGAGGAATATAAACACCATTTGGGAAATGCCCAAAGGTGATGGGTCAAAAGCTAGGTCTTTCATAGACCTTGCAGCTCTCGGCATTAAGCACTTTAAAAATCTGTTTAAAGAACCTGAGAGGTTAAACTTGGCTGAGATTCTAAAATTCACCTCCTTCTTCCCTAGCTTTGCTGATGATGCTATAAATGAGATGCTTCTTGAGGGAGTTTCCATAGATGAATTAAAAAAAGTGCTTACCACTTTTCAAAAGAACAAAAGTCCTAGGCCAGATGGTTGGGGGGTTGAGTTCTTCTTGGGTTTCTTTGAGCTGATTGGGGAAGATCTACTAAGAGTGGTGGAAGAAACTAAAGCTACAGGGAAGATTCCAATAGATATCAATTCAACCTTTATTGTTTTGATTCCCAAGAAGGATACTCCTGAATCTTATGATGATTTCAGACCTATATCTTTGTGCAACTACCTATACAAAATTATCACCAAAGTCATTGCTTCAAGGATTAAAAGAGTTTTCTCAGACTCCATTTCTAGTGAGCAATTTGGGTTTCTTAATGGGAGGCAGATCCATGATGTTGTGGGAGTGGCTCAAGAAGGCATGCACATGATAAAGACAAGGAGACTTCCTGCTATCATTGTAAAATTGGACCTTTCCAAAGCTTATGACAAAGTTAGTTGGTTGTATTTGAGGATCATGCTTCTTCACATAGGGTTCAATCTCCAAGCAGTTAATTGGATTATGGGATGTGTGACCTCTGTGTCCTTTGTTGTACTTATAAATGGCTCTGCTTCTAGCTTCTTTTCCTCAGAGCATGGTCTCAGACAAGGTTGTCCTTTATCTCCTATTTTATTTCTTCTAGTGGTAGAAGGCTTGAGTAGGGCTATCAAGGAAGCTAGAAGATTGGGTTTGATTAAAGGGATCAAAATGGGTACATCACTCTTTTTAACTCATCTCTTATTTGTGGATGATGTGTTGTTGTTTTGTGATGGTACTCTCAGGGATGTAAATAAGTTCAAAGACATCTTAAGGAGCTATTGTATTGCCACTGGTATGGAAGTTAATTTGGAGAAGTCCACCATGTCTTGTTTTGGTCTCGTGGTTGAAGAGGAAAGTCTTTTTCAGAGGATACTTTCCTTTTCCAGGATAGAGCTTCAAGCAGGTATTAAGTATTTGGGGTTCTATTTGAAGCCAAATGACTATGGCATTAGGGACTGGGATTGGCTAGTGGATAAGATAGACAAAAGGATTTCTTTATGGTGCAATAGGTGGTTGTCAATTGGGGGTAGACTAACTCTTGTAAAATCAGTATTGGAGGCTATTCCTATCTACTGGCATGGGATGGCTTTCATACCAGTAGGGGTGCTGGAAAAAATTTAAAAAAAAGGTGTTTTAAATTCCTATGGACAGGGAAAAGAGATAAAGCAGGCATAGTCTTAGCAAAATGGAAGCTTATAGCAAAACCTAAGGAAGAGGGAGGTTGGGGTTTAAAGAATATCCACCATTTTGGTAAAGCATTGGCTGCTAGGAGTTTATGGAGACTGATAACACAAGAAAATATTTGGAGCAAAGTCATTAAGACTAAATATATTGAACCTCTTTCAATGGAGGAGTGGATAAGGAAACCAGACAAGTCTATCAACAAGGCGTCCATCTTTTGGAAAGTTGTAGTCTAGGCCTTTCCACTTATAGGTAAATGGCTTGCTTGGAAAGTTGGTAATGGTACTAAGGTGAGAATTGGAGCAGACCCATGGGTTGGATGTGGAAATGAGTATAGACTTCCAGAGGATCTTATACTATCTATGCAATATGTTGGTTTTTGTACTCTCTCTCAGGTAGTGGACCATGAGGCTACTTCTTTATGGCAGCAAGGTTGGAAGAGTGCCCACCAACTTGGTCTTGAAGGAAGGAATGGGGAGTTATGGAATGCCTTTGTGAGAGTACTCATAACCAGTCATGTTAGGATCAGAATGGATGAGGAGGATGAACTGGTATGGACTAAAAATCCTATGAAGGGTGTTTATTCAACAAAGATGGGTTATAAAGACATGTTTGCTCAAGACAGGCAAGGAGAACATAGTTGGTGGTGGAAACCTATCTGGAAGGTAAGGACACCTTTAAAAACCAAAACCTTTATGTGGTTGGCCCTTAATAATAGAGTCTTAACTTGGGATGTTTTAATGAAGAGGGGGTTTCAAGGACCTGGGAGGTGTACTCTCTGTCATGTGGAGCCTGAAACTATCAACCATTTATTGGTTGGTTGTGCATTTACTAAGACTATGTGGAAGGAACTAGAGGTAATTATTGGAAGTTCAGGTACTTGGCAAGGGGACACTTTGGAAGAGTGTTTGAAGGAGTGGTTTGACAAGAGTGATCTGAAGTCTTTTAGAGCTCTTCCTTTTGTGGTGGCATGGGGAGTGTGGTTAGCTAGGAATTCAAATATCTTCCAAGATACATTGTTGCCAGCCTTTCAAGTTGCTATCTAGATTCATTCCTTGATTGTTGGTCTTATGAAACCAATCTTGCCTAAATGCCCAAGAGTGATCAAAGATGCCAGTGTTAACAAAATAGTTCCTTGGGGATATTTTGATGGGGCTTGTCAAAGTATTCCCCCTTTGTGTGGGGTAGGGGAATCCTCTATTTTCATGATTCTCATTTCATAAAGTTCAAGGTATGCTTGGGTGTGGGCACCAATAACTATGCTGAAATAATTGCTTTGAAGTTGCTGTTGAAAACTGCACTAGATCATAATGTTCAGCAGCTCCAAGTTTTGGGAGATTCTATGGTGGTCATCAATTGGATGAAGGATCAGTTTAGAATGGAGAACATAACCTTGCGACCTATCTTAGAACAGGTGAATCTCATAGCAGGTGTTTTCAGCCTCATCACTTACCAACATGTATATAGAGAACACAATTCTCTTGTGGATGCTATGTCAAAGGAAGGATTGTTGTTGGCTCAGGGGAGTTGGGAGTGGAGTGAAATTAAGGATGGTGTGACTGTCCATGAGGTATCGATTTCAATTTATGATGTATAGTAAAAAAAAATATTTTGGTGCCTGTTCTTTATGCTGAGATTATGCCTTATAATAGCTGCTGTTTTTCTTTTGGCCCATAAATTGGGCACTTTTTACTGTAGGGTTCTCTTATGTTGATGGTGCTAGATTCTTAAAAAAATTATGATGGGGCAGTTAGGACTGTCTTTGATTCTCTTTGTAAGCCTTGGGCAACTATGCTTTGTAATCTTCTTTTCTCAATTGGAATAGAAATTATGATTTTTTTTGAGGAAAAAAAGAAAAAAGAAAAACATGTCAAGAATCTACAAGATCATGTCTAATAAGTGGTCGCATAGCAATATAATCCTTGCCTAAAAATGTGTATTATAAGTGCAAATTATTTGTTCTTTGTTGGTGTTTAATATTGCAATGGAGAAGTTGAACATAACACAATTGTTTTTTTCTTGTTATGTCAATTTTGAGGTAAAGTATATTGATTATGATCTAAACCATGGAGCATTCACGATCATCTCTAGATTAAAATTATAAGAACTATATTATCTATGGTATAGTCTTTATTTTTGTGAGATATTCATTTCTAATTCTTTCTTTATTTGGATAATTATTTGTTCTCCTCTTAGAAGCATTCTAATCTTTTAGTACTACTTTTCCATTTTTAATTGGTAATGTTAGACTTTAACAAAATTTTATTATGAATACAATTAAAGATCAAATTTGCAAGTTTACAATCAATTTAAGCTATTTTCCAATTTATGGAAAGGTGAAACAAAAGTTTTACTTCATAAATTTTTTTTTTTTTATCCTTCAATTTATTTATTTGTGGTTTGCTTATACTAGAGGAATCGATAACTCGTTACATTTTTCACATTTTCATCACCTCTTCATGGGTTCAAATTATGTCCCTTGCTGCCACTATAACCTCTAGTTGCCTCAAGTAAACTTTTTAATGTAGTCGACGATGCTAACGTGATATGCCCTTCGGTTCTATGAAGCTTGAGGGATTCGAACCATGGTCTCCACCCTCCCAAGGGAACGCTTTGACCAATGGGCTAGATTTATCCTTCAAATCTGAAGTGAAAGAGATAAGAAGATTATTTATTTAAATGATAATTCAAAATTTATTTATTTATTTAATTTGGTTAGTGTGAGAAACCCCTATGACCGATGCTTAGGGCTAAGCATTCTCATCCTAGCCATGACCCCTAATAAGACCAAGAGCTAAACTTATCAATAGAGGATTAACACACAACCACACACGTCGTAGTTTGAACCTTAGACCTCTCGAAGAAGAGCCAAACTTGAAGAGTTGTGTTGTCCCCTCGAACAACAATTCAAAATTTTACTCTTTAAAAACTATTGTATGTATATATACTAAATTTTAAAAAATAATGAATAGAAATAAAAAGAATTGAAGAATTAAATAAACTTTTTAAATGAAATGAAGAATTCTATATTAAAAAAAAAAATTATGGTGGAAGAAGGGGTTTTGAAAGGGGCCCAAACCTTTTACAAGAAAACACAAAATTTGGTTAGACAGAAACCCATCCGGGTATACCACGTGGTATCAATCACAAGAGATTGTTATTTGGGTATCCACAGGGTGGGTGTAGAAATCAATCTTGGTATACCACGTGGCATCAATCACAAGAGATTGTTATTTGGGTATCCACAGGGTGGGTGTAGAAATCCATCTTGGTATACCACGTGGCATCAATCACAAGAGATTGTTATTTGGGTATCCACAAGGTGGGTGTAGAAGGAATGGAGCCTGTGTCGGTCTCTACTAGTAGATAATATATTCAATGATTTTTAAGTAAAATGTGAGGAGTTAAGAAAAAATAAAGAATTAGTAAACAAGCATATGTCATTAGATAAACATTTATAACATTTATATATTTATATGTTTGTATTTATAACATTTTTAAATTTGTTAAGAAAACATATACAATTTTTTTAATTCTATTTTCTTTTTCCATCTAATTCATTTTAGATCATGTCTCCTTTTAAATGTAAATGATTTTTTACACACGTATACATATAGCTTTTATTTAAAACATTTTATCTATATGAACAATCATAATTAGTTCTATTTATTTGTTGTTGCCTTGTACATGAAAGTTTTACCAATTCAAAAAAACTTGAAAATTAGCTCAAATAGTTCTATAACCTATCTACCTTCTTTAAAATATTTTTTTCAATGTAGTTTACTTTAATATTGATATTTTCTAAGAAGAATATGTCATTTTATATATTTTTTAAATATTTATATGAGGCATTTTATAAAAAGAAGTACCACAAGTATTGAAAAATGGTAGCATATCGTGTTAACTAATAATAATGAAAATGAATATATGCATAACATCCTATCAAGAATCATACAATATTATTTTTTAACAAGTGATTGCATAGCAACACTATCCCTAATAAGAATATGTATTATAAATGTAAATGATTTGTTGTTTTTTAGCATTTAAGATTACGAAGGAGATGTCAAATGGAGTATAGTTGATTTTTATTGTTATAGTATTTGATGTAAAGTATGTTGATTAAGATATGAACTATGGAGTTGATCATGTGAGAATTGAAGTTAAGTTGTTGAATGTTCTTTCCCAACTACTAAACCTTCATTGCTTTCTCTACATAAGTGTCAACCTCTTGCTCATATTTTTCATAAAGTACAAACACCATGTACACAATCGTATACTATTGATAGTATTCAAATTAGGAATTGCTAGAAGTCTAATGAGATGCAATACTACTAAAAATATGTTGCTATATGCACATGCACATAAGTACACACATGATCCAATAGAATTATAAACAATTTAAATATTTTATAGAATATGTCACTTCAAGAAATATAAACCACATGAGACTAAAATAAAATCATCTTGAGTTTCAAGAACTCATCCAAATCACAAGATAAGGTACTATTAATATTTGAGAAGGATTGTTTTTACCAAAATGGAAGAGTGTGAGAAAATTGACCCAACTACCAACCAAGGAAAGTATTCATAAATAAACAATAAGATGTAACACAAAGAGTTAGAGAAATTTTAGTTAAAACGAAGCCTATTTTAAATATATTTGATCATGTTGAATCTTGTTTACAAGAACTAATTGATAAGTGCATATTTTGTAATGATATCTAACAATATGCATCATATTGGAAGGTAAGTGACAAGATAAATTCCCCTTATTTCAGAATAAGAGAAAAAATAATTATGTTGTCCATGGCTTGTTAAGAAAAATTATATATTTCAAATTTATATGCACTTAAATTGTGGGTTCTCTAATCTAAGACTTGCATTTTAAAATCCTAAGAAGATGAATGGTGCATTGAAGCTAAAATTCTTATAAACCATAAAATAAATACTATAATAACTTTGAACATAGTTAAAGCTACATTTTGAAATAATTCTTTAAAAACTATTATTTCAGGAAAGTGTGCTTGTTGCCTTCCAAATTAAAATATAAACAAAAAATCTATTGACAATTAATTAGATTTATAATCCAAAGTTTTTTCAAAATATATATTTTTTCAAACTATGAATATTGAGCATATTAGGTTGCAACTTTAAATTGAAAAATAACTAAACAACTTTAATTAAGGGCCTTGGAATGGTAATAACTTTTCAAGTTATTCAAAATTGAAACACAGATAAACAACGACAAGAAGGCTTGAAATCGATAAACAAACCAAAGATCATAACAACCTACTTGTAAATGAAAGTTTCTATCTTAAGCAAATAGGAACAAAATTAAAATAACAACGACTAAAACATAAAAAATCAATGTGAGTAACCGCTAACCCGGACACTCAACTAAAAATCAAATAATAGTAGCCCCAACTAGAACAATAGTAAAAACTTGTTTATTCTTCGATAGTATTACATCAACTATTATATATCCACTTAAAAGCTTTAGAGTCAGTTTAAACTAAAAAAAAATTGCTTTACATTACTCTCAAATTAAATATATAGATTTTAAAAAGCTTTTAAATTGCATATAAAACAATTTAACAAAGCTCTTCAACCAAATAAGTTGTGACGGATGGAGCAGCAAGGAGGAGGAGCGAGAGGTCTAGGGGCATCAAACCCTAGGTGTGGGACTTCAGAGGGCAGATTAGCAGACGTGGCAGGTGGGGGCTGCGGCGAGATAGCGAGCCCCCGGGCGGAGGATGTGGACAAGGAAGTTCTATTGGAACCGGTCCAAGGGCGTTGGGCGGATGCGGTTGAAGATTTCTACGAGGGGGGACCCGAGGACTCTATGCGTCGGGATCAAAGGAAGACCCAAGAAGGAGACAAAGAGAAACACAGCAGCCGGAGACCTTCATATCTTAATGCTCTTCGCGGTAAGCAAAAATTATCCGACTCTTGTTTTAATCTAAAATCAGTCAATGGTAGGTTGCACGTCCCGGATTCCTTAGCTCGGCATGTGGCTATGGAGGCGAGAACATATTTGGTGGCTAAATTTATGGGGGTGAGGCCGGACATGGAAGTCATAAGGAGATGGGCCATCCAAAAATGGCGGCCAAGGGCCGGTATGATGATTAAGGCTTTACCCAAGAGTTTTATTTTGGTGACATTTCAATGTGAACAGGACATGGAAAGGACTCTCCAATGAGGTCCTTGGTTTTTTTGGAAAAGGGGCTTGTATCCCGAGCGTTGGTCCCCCCGATTTCAACCCCAGGACTCGAGTCTTTGGATTTGGCTCCTATTTGGGTTAAGATGCCAGGATTACCTCTGCTTTTCTAGAACGAACAAATATTGGCTGGGATAGCTACAGAGATTGGAGAACTAATAGCTATTGATCCTGCAACCTTGAGCAAAACAAGACTCCTTTCTGCTCGCATGTGTGTGTTGGCGGACCTGAGTAAAGAGCTCCCTAAATCCATTATTTTGTCGTCTATGTTTGGCCTTCATACTCAGGTATTTGAATATGAAAATATGTCTTTTAAGTGTAGTGTTTGTGGGAAGGTAGGGCACCGGGGTATCCACTTGCATTTCCAAGAACCGACCCCCACTCCAAAATACCGATCCTCAAACCCGAGAATAATATCCCTCCCCCACGGATCTCCATTCCTACCCAACCCTGGGCCTCAAGGACGTGGAGCTCGAAATCCGAATATCGGAGACCCTGTTAGCCCTATTGTAAGCAAGTGGCAACATTTTAACCCTCCTCCCAAAAATTCCTATGCCCCAAAACCCTCTCACGGGGGAGCTGGTCCCTTTGATGGGAACCCTCAAGCTCAACTTTGCTCCTAAGATGATACGACAAGCCTCGGAGCCAAATCACAAAGGAAAGAACCCCATAGATCATCGCCCTAGGGCAAGTAAGTTTGATTGGGTGATACGGGAGGCCTATGGAGGCTCGGTGGAAGTGGTCCCATGTCTGCGAGAGGAATTTATGGGAAGAAATTCCAAGGAGATCAACATCCCGAGTGGAGAACGGTTTTGATGCATTAAATCATTTGAAGGGAGATCGGATGGACGACCAAGAAGTGGAATCCGAGGTAGAGGAGACTCAAGAGAAGGATTTAGAGGAGAAAAATCGGAGGAAGGAGCGAGGAAACTAATAATACGAGGCAAGGATACTCGGGAGGAAGAGGTGAACCACCAAGATCGGTGTAACCCCAAAGCGGGGGGAAAAAGAATCTACTAATCAAGAAGCTAAGAGCACGGAATCATCTCCATTGTCAAAAAGACCGGTTAACCTGGAAAGCCAGATTGTTACCCCAAATACCAAGACTGACCTACCCAAGATGGTTACTAGAAGCCAAGTGAATCCCAAGGAACTTCAACCTAGAGCGGATGTATGGGGATATGGTTCGGTAGGAAGAGGGAAACCTAGCAATGCTTCCTTAAGGTAGAAAGAAGCGGGAGCGAGGAGTGGCTGATGGCACTCAAGCAGTATTGCTCTTTGGGGCGAAGGCTCGAGGATCCAAAGCCCATAAATGAAGATTCTTTCATGGAATATTCGTGGGAGTAATCCTGCAAAAATAAGAGCTTTGTATGCTCTTAGACAAGAACACAAACCGGATATGATTTTCTTGCACGAAACTAAAATGGAGGAGAGTAGAGTTATTCCTTTTAAGAATAGGACTTGGCGAGAAGGTGAAGTAGTAGGCCAAGAGGCCACTTGGAACAGCGGGGAGGGTTCTTGGTTATGTGGAACAAAAATGTGATTGATAGTAGAGTGATTCGAATGTCTAGTTGGTTTATTTGTCTCTTATGTGTGGATAAAACCACGCGGGAAGAGTGGATCTTAACGAATGTATATGCTCCGGTTAGACGAGGACCGAGAAGGGTTCTTTGGAGTCAGCTAGCTGAATTGAGGGAGACGGTCCCCAACTACCCTTGGATTGTGGCGGGGATTTCAATTGCTACCTTAATCCTGTAGATAAATTGGGGGGCTCTCAAAGAATAACTGCTGATATCTACGAGTTTAGAGATTTTGTTGAGCAACATGAGTGATGGATGTGGACTGCGTAGATTCTCCTATACATGGTCTAACAAAATATTGAAGGAAAACCAAATTCGAGATAAGATTAGATAGGTTTCTTCTTTCTCAAGAATGCCTGGAGAGGTTTGGGGACTCTTCATTAACGGCACTCCCAAGAATCGGGTCCGATCACAACCCAGTTCACGTGGGAAACAGGGGAGGACTCTAAGAAAAGATACATCGGACCCTTTCGATTCGAACTTATGTGGTTCCAACATCGGGATCTCAAGGATCCGGTTGCCCAATGGTGGGACAAAAAGTATAATGGTTCGAAAGCGGCCCAAGTGGCATGTAAACTAAGGAATGTGAAGGCTAACATTAGAGAGTGGAACAAAACTTCCTTTGGCAATATTTTTTTCTTAAAAGGCGGAACTAAAAGACAAGATCAATGAACTACGGGAGAAGTCGAAGTCGGAGCGAGCTTACGAGAGGATCCGAGAAACCGGGGAGAGGGAGGCGTTAGCCGAATACCACACGATGCTAGGATTTGAAGAAACCTTTTGGAGGCGAGAAATCCAGATTGCGTTGGTTAAAGGAGGGTGACGAGAAATACAAAGTTCTTCCATGTCTCTACTCTTTGCCATGGGAGTACTAACAAAATTAAGGAGATCAAGATGGTCGATGGGTCTAACACCAAAGATATGGAAGACATAAGGAGGGAAGCGGTTGAGTACTTTAAATCGTTGCTAGAAGATGTAAATCCGACTATTGAAGAAGAGGACTCTCTGTTGGCGGCCATTCCACCCTCGTAGCCGATAATCTTAATGGATTCTTACTTAGTCCTTTCACAAAGGAGGAAATCAAGAAGGTCATTTTTGACATGGATGGTATCGACTCCCCAGGACCGGATGGCTTCCACTGACTTTCTTCCGGAAGTTTTGGGATATCCTAGGCAATGATGTAGTGGAAGCTATAATTGAGGCTCAAAAGGACATGGAAATCCCGGGAAGGAGTTAATGCTACTTTTTTAGTCCTCATCCCTAAACTAGTGGGAGCAATGGAATTGTCCGAGTTTTGCCCTATCGGTTTATGTAACACTCGATGAAGATTCTCACAAAAACAATCGCCAATAGGATGAAGGTTATCCTTCCTTTCATCATTGATATGAACCAAGGTGGCTTTGTGAAAGGGCGACAAATATTGGATGGTATCATCACAATTCATGAGGTTATTCATTCAATGGTGACTAGTAAGGAAGCAGGTATGTTACTAAAGCTTGATATGAATAAAGCCTACGACCAGGGTCTCATGGCGGTTCCTCACCAAGATTTTGGGTAAGTTTGGTTTCATCCCCAGTGGATTAAGTTGATTTTTAGTTGTATCTCTACTACAAGATTTTCTGTCATGGTGAATGGGTCACCCTCCGGTTACTTTAAGAGTGAAATGGGGTTGCGACAAGGAGATCCTTTGTCTCCATACTTGTTTATTATTTTAGCGGAAGCATTGGGTAGGAACATTTCGATGAGCGGTGGCGGATGGTCAATTGGAAGGTTTTAAACCGGCCTCAACGAGCGGGGCCGGTGTCTCACCAACGGTTTGTGGATGATACAATCATTGTGTCCAAAGCCTCGGTGCCTCAAGCTAGGAAGTTGAAGAGAATTCTAACCAAGTATGAGACAGAAGCGGGACAGTACATAAACTATAAGAAGAGTAGCATCTATTTCTTTAACACGCCTGGTGGGAGGGGAGGAAAGAATAGCTAACCTCTTCGGTTGTGGAAAGGAGCTTCTACCGGCAACTTATCTAGGCATGCCTATGTTCGAAGGAAGAATGAAGGCTACTTTGTGGAACTCGGTCATTGACGGGATCTCCAAAAAGTTAGCGGGGTGGAAGGGCGACCTTCTCGGCTCACGCGAGAAAAGCCTTATTGGTTCAAACTACTTTACAGAGCATTCCAATTTCCTGCATGTCTCTATTTAGAATGCTGCAAAGGTCCGAGCTACATTGGAGCTAATTCAACGCAACTTCTTGTGGTCGGGTTCAGAGGAGAGAAAGAGAATTTCGTTGGTAGCATGGAATCAGGTGTGTGCAAGCAAGGATCAGGGGGGCCTGGGGTTAAAGAGAATGAAAGAATTGAATCAAGCTCTGATTGGCAAACGGGTATGGAGATTTATCAATAATTATCAATTGGGATGGGTAAAACTTCTTAAGGCAAAATATATCAAAAATAATCAGGACTTCCTGAAATCTGATAATCTTCCTAGAGGATCCTATTTTTGGAATTGTTTGCTCGAATGTCGGGAGGTAGTCAGGAAAGGCATCAGATGGAGAATTGGTAATGGAAGACAAGTGGACTTTTGGAAAGACCAGTGGTTGGAAGAGGCCCCTATGAAAGATAACTTAGACCTTCAGGTCCTCCAACATAAACTTTCGAAGGAAATGGGAGGAAAAGTAGGGGATTTTATTGTCGTAGCACGAGAAACTTCTTCTTGGAAGAAAATCACGGTTCATAATCTGTCGAGCAAGAGAAGGTGGCCCTAAATAAACTCAATGATGCTTTAAGGGTGTTCCAGATCATTCCCGGGGGAGGAAGAGACAAGGCGATTTGGGGCAAAACTACAAGTGGGATCTATTCGATAAAAGCGCCTATAAGTTAATCCACTCGGGATTCAATGGTGGACTCAGACTTCGTTATTTGGTTAAATAATTTAACCCCAAAAATAGCTTTCTTCTTTTGGTTGGAAGTTCAAAATAAGATCCTGACAACAGATAATCTGCAAAGGAGAGGTTTCCAATTCATCAATCGATGTATCTTGTGTGAGAAAGCAATAGAATCTGTAAGTCATATATTTCTAACTTGTGATTTTTCTTGTACGAGTCTTCCAAATGATCTGTCCAAATTTCATATAGATTGGGTCTGTCCAAATAGCATGTCCGACTTACGCATACGGTGGGCTTCCCCCTTCAGAGCAAAGCTTTTGACTTGGCTCTGGAAGCTCAGCTTACCCCATTTTTTATGGGGGATATGGAATGAGAGAAATAAGAGAGTATTTAAAGGACGTAAGAAAGATCCCGGGTTATGTGGTAATAAAATAATCAGAGCTTTGAAAGAAAATTGGAAAACTTTCTTCTTCAAAAATGAGACCATGTCTCTAAGGGAAAGGAGGATTTTGCGGAACTGGGGAGAGGAACTTCCAGACCTAGACATTACAACCAACCCACGGGATGGTGTCAAGTGGATACCCCCCACACAAAAGTGGGTTAAGTTTAATTTTGACGGGCGACTAAAGGAAATCCGAGGGGCTGCGGGAGGCGAGGAGGAGTTTTGAGAAATGAGGAAGGAAAAGTGGTCCTTGCCTTTGCGGAGCCTTTGGGAACTCAAAAAAATCATTTTGCGAAGCTCGAGCACGCATGCGAGCAATGAGAATTGCCGGACTTGAGGGTTATAAGGAAGTTATCTTTGAAGGGGATTCGCTTAATATAATCAAGGCAATTAAGGAGGATAAAGACCCCAGTTGGACCATATTGGAGCTTATCCTAGAAGCAAAGATTCATAAATCTCATTTGGTTAATGCCCGAATCCAACACACCTTCAGAGAAGGGAACCGGGCGGCGGATCTAATGGCAAATATTGCGGTTTACGTTGGGGAGATGCAAATTTGGAAGGATAACTTCCCTCAAGAACTATTGGTGTTGGTTGCTAGAGAAGAGCTAAGATCAAACCCGTTAGAGCATCGGGGAGATCGGAGGGGCTGATGATGAGTAATCCGACGAGATGGAATTAGGCGAGAAAAGGCATCCCATTTCGTCGGGGCACTGGGAGGTGACAAGTGTACAGTACAACAACCTAGTGTTAGTAAGTGCTAGGTGTTGTTTGGTTTTTGTTTTATCCTGAATAGTCAAGCGACAAGTATAGGGTTGTGGACTCTAAGTATGGCTTAATGTGAGTCTTAGAAAGATCCATTTTGTATTTTGATTATACGGGCTTGATGCTAGAACCAGCCCATTTTGACTTTGTAAAAGGTTTGTGGACCTTATAACCACCTCTACCTTATACCAAAAAAAAAAGCTCTTCAACCAAATGAGATTTTACAAGTTAAAGGAAAAAATAAAAATAATATAACAAATCACAAGCTTAAAGAACATTTTAAACAAATTGCTCCAAGAAAATAAACGAACACTATTCAAGAAATATATTTAATATAGCATATAGAATTTCTAGCAAGATGAACAAAATATTTTCAATCCAACAAGGATTTAAAAAATATACTTATAGAAAAATAAAGAGTTAAAAAAACCCTTATGTTCCATACAAACTTGATTTTGAGGTTACTTCTGACCCTTCTTTGTATGCTTGACATGTTGGACGTGCTTGAAATAGATAAATATATAGTTCTATTAAGGATATCTCATTATGTTTTTAATGTCTCCAAATTTGGAAAAGGATTCCATGAGCATGGTTTATGTCATGTTTATGGGAATGCTTCCCTTCCATAATAATAATAATTATTATTTATTTTATCTTAGTTAGTGTGAGAAACCCTTATAACCCACGCTTAAGGTGGGGAATCTCATCCCTACCATAACCTCTCATAAAAACGAGAGTTGAACTTATCAATAGGGGCCAAACACACACTCACCCCTTATATACGTAGGGTTTGCTTCTCCTCTTCCTTCTTTATCCTTTGTAAGCCACTCATCATTGTCATATAGCTCCTCTCTCCTTTATCATTTGTAAACCACTCATCGTTATCATATAAAAACTACCATGATCCATAAACCCTTCGCCTATCAATAAAAACCTTATTTACCACATAAAAGAGTTCAATTTAAATGAACAAAAGCTCAAAAACACTAAAAAAATATTTAAAATAATATATATACTTTATACTATCCTTACCAAGTAAAGAAATCCAAAATGTGGAAGGATGACTTTGATATTAGATTCATGTGGCTCTATCTCCTATATTTTTAGGGCAATCCTCTGGGTCACCTAATTTGGATCTGATAAAAGAGCAAAAGATACCTTCAAATTGAACAAACCCCAACCCGTGATGACCCTTAGAAATATTAAAATGAATAAAGTTTAGTGGATGATTTTGTATGGTCAAACAACAATTAATGGCCAACACATGAAAATATATTATTAATTTAATTGACTTAATTAATTAAGCAAAAAAGTGGGATTGACTAATAAAGTGCATCAAATATATGCAAGCTATTTAATTAATGAATTCTTAAAAATAAAGAATAATAATTTTAAACTTTAAAAACATTGAAATAATCTAATTTTATATACTTAGTTTAACAACTTGATTGCTTAATCAATTAATCCTATGAAAAAAAAGGTTTACCAATCACCATAAAAGGTTTACAAGTAAGCATAAAAAGGTGCATTAAATATTTATAGATAATAAAACATTAAATTTATATGAAAAGATAATTTTTGATTTATTGTTAAATTTTTTTTAAATAAAAAATAAATGTTTTGTGGGTGAAAAAAACTTTATATTAAAATGGTTTAATTATACAAAAAAAGGTGGGTGAAATTAGCACACCCTGAGTTCTGTCAGACAAGGTTGTCCATTGACGCCTTCTTTGTTTATTCTTGTTGCTAAGGCCTTTGGTTATCTTGTAGCTCATAGATCTGCTCAAGGTTGTCCATTGGCGACTTCTTTGTTTATTCTTGTTGCTGAAGCCTTTGGTTATCTTCTAGCTCATAGATCTGCTCAAGGATTGATCAAGGGAATTTATCTCCCTTCCTCCCCCAAACAGTTGTAAAAATAAATGTTTTTAGCTTTAAAACATTGAATTAATTTAATTTTGTGAATTTAATTCAAAATTTTAATTGAATCAATTAACCAAAGAAGGATTTAGTTGTCATAGTTTTTGTCTTGACTCATAATAATTTAATCATCATTTTATTCAAAATTAAATTAATATTAGAAAAATACAATCAAATAAAGTATTAAAAGTAATGTTTGCGAGGGTTAGGTGGATCGGTAAGAAGTTGGGCACTTGCCAGGAGGAGACCTAGGTTCAAACCTCATGGGTATGTCTAATCTAAGGCAAAGGTAGTAGTCTGACCTAATTTCACTGAGTGTGTGCTAGCTTGATGATGGCGGTACCAACCCTGAGCTACCAAGAGTCTCCCTCACTCTAGATCGTGTTTACTGAGGCGAGGTAGGGTTATAGTGGTAGCACCATGATTTGATGCTACAATCAGAGGCAATGCGACTTGACCCTGTGACTAGCTATTCAAAAAGGAAAGGTAGTTGTCGATTCTTCTATGTATAAAAAAAATATGGTTATTTTTTATAAAATAAAAATAATAATTATTATTTATTTTATAATTAATGTTAAATACATTTTTTTTTTATTTGGTTAGTGTGAGAAACCCCTATGATCGACGTTGAGGGTTAGACATCCCCATCCTACCATGACCTCTCATAAGGGGGAGAGTTGAGCTTATCGATAGGGAATTTAACACAGCCACACACACATCACGGTTTGAACCTTCAACCTCTCGAAGAAGAGCCAAAGCCCGAACCGTTGCACTATACATTATTATTTTTTTGGATTTGGTTAGTGTGAGAAACCCTTATGACCAATGCTCAGGGTTAGGCATCCCCATCCCACCATGACCTCTTATAATGGGAGAGTTGAGCTTATCAATATGGGATTTAGCATAGCCACACACACATCACGGTTTGAACCTTCAACCTCTTGAAGAAGAGCCAAAGCCTGGACCGTTGCACTATACATTATTATTTTTTGGATTTGGTTAGTGTGAGAAACCCGTATGACCAATGCTCAGGGTTAGGCATCCCCATCCCACCATGACCTCTTATAATGGGAGATTTGAGCTTATCAATGGGGGATTTAACATATCCATGCACACACATGTCATGGTTTGAACCTTAAACCTCCCAAAGAAGAGCCAAATCCTGAACCGTTGTGTTGTCCCCCTTGATATTGAGATCTGGTTAGTGTAAGAAACCCCCACGATCAATACTCAGGGTTGGGCATCCCCATCCCAACATGACCTCTCACAAGGGAAAGAACTAAGCTTATCAATAGGGAATTTAACACACAAGCACACACATGCCACGGTTTGAACTTTGGACCTCTCCAAGAAGAGCCAAATTCTAAACCATTACGCTATACATTATTACTAAATAAAATATCTAGAAGAATTTTGTATAAAGACAAAAGCATTGCTTTTAAATGACCTTGTTTAAGAAGACTTTCTTCCCATATCCATTTGTATCAAGAAGTTTAGTCATGGACATGGCAAAACTTATAATAATTGACTTCCTCTTTTAACTTTATCCTATACAATCCATCTATTGAATATATTTAATTTCTTCATGCTTACACTTTAAGAAAGAATTGTTTTCATCACTCTTTGCCTGAAATTAAAGTTGGAGAGTTGTTTTTAACATCCATAAAACTAGAGACTATATTGTTTACCTAATATGTATTTATCCAACCATCGAACATGGAATACCCCTCATTGGAGCATAGTGGACAACCCTACACCTTTATATTTTTTTATTAGGTTAGTGTGAAAAACCCCTACGTTCGACGCTCAGGGTTGGGTATCCCCATCCCAACCATGATCTCTCATAAGGGTGAGAGTTAAACTTATCAATAGGGGCCAAACACACATCCACCCCCTCACACACTTGCCCACATCACGGTTTGAATCTTAGACCTCCTGAAGAAGAGCCAAGACCCGAACCATTGCTCTGTCTCCCCTAGGGCTACCCCTTTTAGATTATTATTATTATTATTATTTGGGAAACATATAGTAATAGGCAAAGCATACAAATGGTGGCACATAATATTAAAATGAATGATGGGTAGAAAAATTAACCATATGAAAATACAACTTTGCTAGGGTTTGCATGCAGTGCCACCACTAATGCATGCAGAAGCCTTAGTAAAGTGGAATGGTTGTGGATTACAGGTCTTAGGTTTTGCTTTCTTCATATCCAACACTAGTATTAAAAAAATTTAGGTAAATTTTATTTGTCATATCTTGTCACATAAATGTCAAAGATTTAAACTACTTTCTACCTAGCCATGGCTTCTGGTGAGGGCCCTTCGAGGGCCCTCCATCTGTCCCCTTCTCCTAAGCGGTCCTTTGCAGACATAGTGAGGGGTAAATAAGAAGGTGAGGATGAATATTTGAGGAGTGATGCCTTAAAATGCATATTCTTTGCTGCTACAACCAAGAGCCCAATGGATAAAGGCTTCTGATCCAGAGTTAATGACTATCTTCCCTAGGTTGCCCAATGTCCCAAACTTGTTATTAAACAAAGTTTGGTGGCTAAAAATATTTTTTATAGGAGTAACCATGATATAATATATGATTTTATTGGCATGAGATCATCTCTAGGGTTTATGACCTCTTGGATTCAAAAGAACTAGGAGCCATTAGAAAATATTTTAATATTTGTCATCGGTTATGGATATTATATAGTGAGTTTCTCTTCATGAGTAGACAAGGACAAAGCTTTTGAATTAGGGAGGAGAAGCTATGGAGAAACAAGTCTTTTTATGCACCCTTGGAAGCTAAGATTTGATCCACAAATGGAACCCATTGTAGTGGCTATTTGGGTTTGATTATATGCTCTACCAATGGAATATTGGTGCAAACCAATTTTTGAGAGATTGGGTAATTTCTTGGGATGTTATCTAGGAGTAGCTAGAGATACAATGATGGGAGTTTCAACCATTTATGCTTAGATATGTGTTGATATGGATATTAATCACCCATTGCTAGCTAAAATAGAAATAGATATGTGGTATTTAACCTGATTCCATCAAATAGACTATGAAGTGATCCCATTCCAATGTAGGATTTGTCATAAGAATGGGTATTTTGCTTAGTTATGCCTTGAGACTATCCAAAAGGAGCCCATCCCATCGAAGACTAATGATAATGATGATAAGATGCCTAAGAAGAAGACATAAACTTAGCCCACAACCTAGAGCCTAACTACACCAAAAGAGGGTTTTAAAGAAAAAGAAGAAGATGTGATCAAACTAGAGAGAAGAGATAAACCTAAACAAACATGAAATTCATAATACCCTAATGGATATGGAGAATGAGATAAGAGTAATGGGGGCACCACAAGAGGAAAATTTGTCCTCTAAAAATTTAGTAGTCTAACATAGGTTAGCTTAACTAGTGTTGGAGACCAATATCCAACCCATCCCAAACCATATTGCCATAACAACTTCAGATAACCTCAACCTTGCTATGGTATTGGTTGATAGGTATGTCTCAATGAAATATAGAGATAAAGACAGAGGGAAACATACTCTTAGAATTAAATAAGTAGAGAAACGATTAAAAAACTCCCAATCTAAGAGTGTGGGATGAAAATCAAACTAGAAGCAACTGGCAATGGAGGATGACCAACTAGTAAACCAAGGAAGAGTAAAACATATAGATACTTATAGGGTTCCAAGTTCCCAATAATTGTACAATCATGGAATATTATAGGCTTAAAAAACGGGTCTCATCAAATTGATGTTCATAGTTTAATTGAAAGTCTCCATTCATATTTTATTCTCCTTTAAGAGATGAAATCTTCAATACATGTTATGGATAGAATAGCCAAGAAATATGGAGATAGGTAGGGCATATGGTTGTAGTATCCCAAGGTGCTTCACGGTGTATAGTGACTTTGTGGAATCCTTTGAACTAGACAATAATTGATCATGTTGCAAGAAGGAGGGTTCTCACATCTCTCTTTAAGCGTAAGAGTTCAGAAGAACTTTTGTTGATTTGAAATATCTACGGTTTAATTTTTTTAGAAGAAACACCTCCAATAGGAAGTTTTACAAGTAGGATAGAAAAGGAAGAGGTTAATTGGATAGTGGTTGGCAACTTTAATGCTAATATTTCGGCTAGGTATCAAGAAGGGGGGATCCCATATTTGGATTAGGAAGACAAATTTATGATCTCTAAAGTAAATCAACTCAATTTGATTGATTTCTAGTGTGTGGGACCTTCTCATATTTGGACAAACAAACAAGTAGGGTTGGCAATCAAGAAGGTAAAGTTGGATAGATTCTTAGTGTCCAAAGAGGCTTTTTGTGATGGTCACTCAAGCTAAAAATTATTAATCATACAAAATCAAACCACTTTCCAATTCACTTAGAATGGGATATGGGCCATAAATATTTCTCTATACGATTTTGGTTTGTGAAATTTTGGTTGGAAAAGGAGGAGATTAGGAATAAAATCCTAGTTTGGTAGGAGGATGGGCATCTTGCCCATGGAACATCATTGTCTGGAGTTTTTAAACAACTCTAGCATGTCAAAGCTCAACTGTAAATTTGGAAAAGAAATAATAAATCAAACTTTCAACGTTAGAGAGATCCACTTCTAGACTAAAACAAACATAGAAGACTTGAAACAAGAAGATGAGCTAGTAAAAAAATATTTAGAGAGTATAGACAAATTGGAGGAGATATATTGGAAACAAAGAGCTAAATGTTTTGGTTGTTAAAGAGGGGGACCAAAATACTAAGTTCTTCCATCGCTCAGCCTTGGCAAGAAGATACTCCAACACACTGCCCAACCTATAATACCTTTATGGTAACATGATGGACACTATCCTAGGCATGTAGCAAGCTGCAAATTTCTACTTTGAGTTTTTTATTTGCTTCTTCTCATCCTACTATTGTAGTGCAACAAGAGATACATATTTTTATCCCACTTATTCTAACTAAACAAAACAAGGCTCTTTTCAGAAGTATGGATCTAGAGGAGGTGAGACACATAGTTTTCAAGATGAGAAATAAAAAGTCCCTAGGCCCTGATGGGTTCTCGATTGAAATTTTCCAATATTTTTGGGATAACATAAGGGAGGATGTAACCAGGTCAATGGAAGAATCTCGTGTAAATAAAATCATGTTACAAGCTATGAACCACACTTTCCTTGCTTTTATTCCTAAAGTGGGAGAGGCTTCCAACCTTGGAGACTTTCGCCTGATTGCACTTTGCAATGTAGTCTACAAGATGATTTCCAAACTAATGGTTGAAAGGCTCAATAAGATATTAGATAGTATTATCTCTCCAGTGCAAGGAGGATTTGTGGAGGGACGAAAAATTTTCGATAGAGTAATCTTGGCATATTAAGTAGTTCACACATTGCATCAAAAAAGTTGAATAGGCATGTTTATCAAATTGGGCATATCTAAGGCCTATGATAGAGTCCCTTAGTAGTTTTGGATCGAATGTTAGAGAAGTTTGGTTTCTATCAAGGCTACAAAAAGTGGATCATGAGTTGTGTCTCTTCGGTCTCCTTCTTAGTCCTTGTTAATGGTATTCCATTGGTTCTCTTTCAGGCCTTTAAAGGAATTTGTCAAGGAGATCATATATCCTTGTACCTATTTATTATTCTTGCTAAACGATCAAGAATATTTATTTAAAGGAACAAGTAACAAAGAGTTATCTTAGGAGTGAAAGTGTAAGCGGTGAATTTTACCCATTTATAATTTGTGGATGACATAGGGTTGCTTGGGACGACCAATGTTAAGGAGGCAAGAGCACTCAAAGCTACTTTTAATACCTATCTCGAAGCCATAGGGCAAGAAGTAAATGTAGTCAAGTCCAAGGTAGTGTTCTTTAATACCAAAAGGGAGATCCAAGATTAGATTCTAAACATTTTAGGTTTCTCTCAAGGTTCCCTCCTATTGGACTACCTAGGGATTCCACTCCATTATAATATGCTAAGGGTGGTGGAATGAAAGATATTGGTGGACATAATTGGTGGGAAGGTAAATAATTGAATATATTTTTGGTTTTTTTTTGAGAAAGAGCGACTCTTCTCTAATCAACGATTCAAGCAATTTCAATTTACAACCAAGCTCTAGCATATAAGATTTATTGGAGATGGATTCTTAATAAAAAAGAGTTGTTTGGCATAGTTATTACTAGTAAGTATTTGGGTAACATTCCCCATGAGGAAGAATGTCACAACCTTATGAGTGGCCAATATTTTGTTGTTTGAAAAGTGCTAAAAATAGGAGATGAAGTGGCAAAACCAAGACTATTTTGGAAAGTGGATAGAGAGGATAAAACAAATTTGTGGACCAATTCTTGGGACCAATACCCCCCTTATTTTTAGAATTTACGAAGTTGTATCCCCATTAATAGAGCTTGGAGGCTAGAGGTTGGATCAAGAAAACATGTTATCTACATACAAGGCATATTGGGACCTTCTATTTTATGCAACTAAAGCAGTGGGAAGAGTGGCTAGTCTCGATATCTCATAATGTGTTGTCACTTTTAGAGAGGATATTAAAGCAATACCACCTTATAGGAAAGGAGGAAGAGGATAAGATAGGTTGAGGTCATGGGAATTTGGGTTTGGGATGGTTATAACGAATTAATCCCTCCCCCTTTGGTGTGGTTGAATGTTCTATGGGATAAAGTATGGTTGACCCAGGGCTGGCCAAAAATCAATTTCTTTGCTTGGCAAGTTATCAATAAGAGCTTCCTTACCTATGATAACTTCCAAACGAGGAGTTTTCATGGCCCCTCTAAATGTATCATGTGCAATATCTAGGAGGAGATAACAAATCATTTGCTCTTCTAGTGTGACTTTTCCCTAAAGTTGTGGAGCCAATGGGTTGATCTCTTTAAGGTCCGTCTCAACCAAAAATTAACAAAGACTAATATATGGGAGGTCAAGAAATTAAGAAGGTTAAAAAATAAATTAGTTCAGTTGGGTTGGTCTTTGGGTCTGAGATTTATCTGGTGGTACATATGGCTAGAAATAAATGCCAAAAGTTTTAGATAGGAATACACTTCAATAGAGCTAGTTTGGAAAAAGATATTAAATAAAGTTATACAAATAGCAAAAGCTCATGTGGGGGAGCAGAAAAACCAATAGGAAGAGAACTTTGTCATGAGATAAACTCATGGGGTTTGACAATCTCCACCCCTAGGCTAGGAAAAAGTCAACACATATGTACCAACCAAGAATAACTCAAGGGCAATGTGCATTGGTTTCCTCATAAGAGATTACAAGGGAAAGGTTCTTTATTAGGAATTGGAAGGCCTAGGAGTAGCAGCATATAATGAAGCAGAGTATTTGAAAATCAGACAAGGCTCTCTCAATGATTGGGAGAATGGAGTTGAGAAGAACATAGTGGAGTCTAACTCTCAAATTTTGGTGGGGTTTTTAGATGAGATTAGGAATTTTAGACCAAGTGCATAGTGGATAAAGAACATAGTGAGTCAAATTAAAGTCATCTAGCAATAGTTTGAGGATGCCATTTTGGTTTATGTAGGTAGAGGGAAGAATGCAACAATTTACTTTTTGGCTAAAAAGGGAAGTGAGCATCTTGCTAGATACTGGTTGAAATTTGATCAGAACAGGGATATTATAGATTGGATGGAGGTGAACAAACAAGTTTTATTACTAGCCAACAATGATTTAGGCAATGAAGTGTGTGGGACCAATGTATGATGATTAGTCTTTGGTTTGACATCACATTGTTACTTGCAACACTCTTAGTCCCAGTTTGGGATGGCCCTCGAAGTCATGGCAAGAAAGAGAAGCAAATATGGGTTCTTTGGAATAGTATTAATGAAATTTGTAATCAAGATAGGAGTTTATGCTCTTCGGATCACATTAAGAAATTTGTGGTCTAAGAAGATGGTAGAGTTATTTTTATTAGGATCTTGGGATTGGCCAAAAGTGGCATGCCAATTATTGTAACTTTAAATATGTCTTCTTAATAAAATTTTTACCTTTAAAAAACAAAACAAATGATGGGTAGTTTTTATATTTAAATTTTACTTAAAAACATATAAACTTATTTTTAAACTTAACATTGAACAAAAATGAAAAAAATTCTATCCTTCAAATACAAAGTAAATAAATCTTTATTTTTTAAAGTTTAATATTGAAAAGAATCCACTTGTATTACAGTGTCATTATGTTTTTAAACATTATTTATACAACAATATAATGAAATCACAATAGACTATAGTATCACAATACTTATAAAAATTGAATTATAATATGTTAAAACTAAATATTGTTATTATCACGGTTCGACTTCAAACCTCGCAAACATCAATTTTATACAAGACATTATTTTTATTAACATACTATTCTTATTAAATTAATTGTTAAACACTCAATAATAAAAGCTTTATTCTACTTTAATCTTCCTAATTTTCACTAAAAGTTCTCATTTAATATAAGATTTTGAATTAAATATTAAAAATTAAATTATGCATTCATTAATAAAAGCTTTTATCCCACTCTTAAAGTAAACCTCCATGAGTTACTCCTTTAGAAATAAGTTTGATTAACTTGCATTGATATAAGATTTGAGGGAACTATTTTGGAGAGATCCTCTTACCTAGAGCAAATTTTGGCTGCGAAATGGGTTGTTAGAGTCATCACTAGAGATGAAAATTAGAAACACCTCTTTCGATACAAAATATCCCAAGTTACTCACAAAGGTAAATGGAAAGAAACCCCATGGGAGGATAAGGTCCTTAATGCACCATACTTTATGGTTAAAGGATCTATTCCTCTTACCGTAGCTAGAAAGCTTGACAATCAATTTCTCATTTATTGGCTTGGAAGTTTGACTCCTTAAGACATGGTCTAAGCATTAGTATAAATAGTATTTGGTGGAATAAACTTATCCTCCATAATGATAAACCTTTAGCTTTGTGTAGTGCTCTTTAAGGACTAACATTTCTAAAGAAAGGTATAAACAAAATAAGAGATATTTAGGATTCGAGCAGCTGCTCAATTCTCAACTGGAACCAAATTTGTAATTATTGCTCCCTTCCCTCTTCATTCAAAGAATCTTATGTCTTCATTGTGGCTTCCATTCCTCGTGAGGTCCTTATATAGATGGGAACAACTACCTATAATATATGGATTGACTTAAAATGACTTAATGACTAATGACTAATGACCATACAGTCTCTTCCATTAAATCTAGTTGGATCTACAAAAAAAATTTGTGTCCTTTATCATTAGACTCTAAGCTCATTGTTAAATGGCAAGTCAATTTTACCAATGCTTAGTGGCAGTCTCTTGTTGCTTAAATTTGAAAAGTTCTTGTTATATAAAAAACTCAACTTCTTAGATGGTGGGTTCTACATAAAAAAATTTCAACTTCTGAAAGTACGACTTTGATTTTACATATTTCCCCTCAATGCAAATATTGTAATGCTTAAAAAAATCTTATTCATTTGTTTTAGTTTTGTGATATGGCTAAATAGTTTTGGAATGTCTTCTACACTTTTATATTCTCCTCCTCTAGATCTTTGGAAGCTTTTTCTACTTAATTTTTCCTAGCAAGATCATTACCCCAAACTTTGGGATGTTTTGTAGACTCATTCTTCTCAAGCATATTTGGAAGTTCAAACATAGAAAGGTGTTTATCAGTTTCGCTCCTCCATGAAGTATAGTTTTAACATACTAGATCTTTGATATTTTGTTACATTTTAGGAGATGCTACCAATAGGCTTCAATAACTTTCCACATGATCCATGATCTTTAAAAGATCTCATGTGAAACATAAAAGAAGGTAATAAAGAATGATAAACTAGTTCAGGAACTCATTACTTCTAATTTTTCCTTGAAGACTTTAAAAGATATAATGGGGGACATGCCCAAAACTTTACTTCTAATTTTTTCCTTGAAGACTTCAAAATATATAATGGAGGAGATGCCCAAAACTTCACTACATGATAGACTCTCCCACATATAAGTGATGATATCTAGCGCATTACAATAAGATACAACTTTAATATATTTGTTCCTATTAGTTTCTATCCTTGCGTGTACTTAGTTATAGATGTTTTACTCCTTATCCACTTCATTTCATTTTTTTGCTGGTGGATAGTGTTAATATATTACAACATGATACAACTATAGTCTCTTTATTGCTATTAGCTTCTATCTTTGTGTACTCAATTGCGAGTGCTTTACTCCTTATCCACCTTATTTTGTTTTTTATGTTAGTACTATAAGATAACTATAGTCTCTTTGTTGCTATTAACTTCTATTCTTATATATACTCAATTATAAACAATTCACTCTTTATCCACTATTTTTTTATAATTATCCATCTCATTTTATTTTTTAATAAACCAAATTTAATCAATTTATTATTATTTTTAAATAATAAAATTAAATTATATCCTATCATCAACTAAATCTGTTGAATTTTTCCGTAACCAACGCTTAAAGACTCGAAGGAAATCTCCACAATCACAACATCTTACAAGACTTGCAAACGGTTCCTCTTACGTGGTCAAAGACCATAACCAACACTTCCAAGAATTTAACCCGTTTTAGATAGTTAGGTTTCCAAAATTTGAAATTGTTCAATTTTAAAAATATTTAAAGTCCAAGTTTGATGAGTAAACTTCACATTTATTTAATAAATTAAAATTTTAATCCTTCCACAAAAACCATTTAAAAAAAAAATAAAATAAATTTAAAAAGGCCTCTATAAATAAATAATATTAAAAAATAGTTTTTTTAAATATCTAAGGTACTTGACCTTACTTTTGTGCACACACACACGTGAAAGGAACAATTGACTTGACCACACTAAACACATTCTAAACCTTCCTTGTCACACCCCAGGATTCGCAAAATTTTCGTGGACCTGTCCCTCTCCACCCACCTTGATTCCACTAAAACCCAGCAAACAAAAACAACCCTTATCTTTTAACTTATACCCGGTCAATAAACCATTATATAATCACAATTATCTTCTTTTCCACGTCACCCCTCACATTCACCCAAAATTTATTCGTCCTACTCCTCGTACCAACTTGGAACCAACTTCGTCTTACATATTTGGCTCCACTAGGCGTCACTAAATTTGGCGCACGTTACATATATTCATTTTTTATTAAAGACCGTCCTCGTTATCGTTTCCCGTCAATAAACGTGGAAGTCGGGATCGACGAAACCGCCGTTCCTCACATGCGGTCGACCTCGGCGGAAGGTCATGTGGCTCGCAGCGAATTGTTGCAGTTCAAGAAAGCTGCCACCGAGACTTCCCGGGACTCGAACCCTCGCGAATCGTTAATGCATTGAGAGACGATAAAGCCGTCTACGTTATCTGACAGCAATTATTGGGCAGAGGCAAAACCTCGAAGACGGAGATTTTTTTAACTAATAATCATTGTAACGGAATATTAAATGGAAAAGATGGACAACGTGAAACTGATTACCCCTGTGAAACAGAAAATAGAAACGACCCGTTACGGGCGTGTTGTTGGAGGATTCTACTGTGAAAATTTACGTCGAGATAGGGACAGACAGAAATAAGAGAAGGGGGGATATTCCTTCCCCGGTCACGTACTATCCCTCAAATCGATAAAGTAAGGCCTAGGGGCCCCGCCTACAACAGGTCCCGAGTTCGAATCCTGTAAGTGCGAAATCCTGGAGGTCGAACGATTCTTGACGCAGTCAAATTGGTTTCAATATTTAGTAGGAATCTCTCACTTTCACTTATGTTTTAATTTTTTTTGCTTAGGGTGTCGACTGCCTAAATTGACTGTACACATTCTCTCTGCGTTTTCCTGAAGAACTAATTTGACGAGATCTCTTGTTGGGAGAACCCCGGGGCCGGCTTCTCGTCTAGATCTGCGTTTTTAGGGTTGTTTTCGGTTTTCCTTTGTGGTGAAATGCCTTTGGATCGCTTGATTTTACGTGTTTCCCTGATAGTTTTTATTATGAAGCCGCATTAGACGGCAACAGACGGAGGGATTCTTTTGGTTTTGGTTCATCTGGGGTTTTGAGGGTTTCAGGGATTACCGATGGCTTTTAGGAATATAATTAAGGAGGGGATGGGGAGCTTGTCTAGGCGGAGCTTTGAAATTAAGCTTCACCGGGGCCGATCTCAGAACAGCGTGAGGGACGAAATCCAGAACGCGACGGCGGAGGAGAAGAACGAGGAGGAACATGACAGTTGGTCGAATATGTTGCCGGAATTGCTGACGGAGATGATTCAGAGAGTGGAGGCCAGCGAGGGGACGTGGCCCAGCCGGAAAAATGTCGTCGCCTGCGCTGCGGTGTGCAAGAGCTGGAGGGAGATTACGAAGGAAATTGTGAAAGGACCTGATCAGTGTGGGAAGTTGACCTTTCCGGCATCTCTCAAACAGGTACTTTTCTTTGTATGATTTGCAGTTGCTGGGTTTCTGTGTCTGTTGACTCGTTTGGACTAAAAGCAAATCGTTTCTGAAGAGGAAATCTGAGGAAAAATAGAAAAGAATGTTGTTTTTCAATGTTTATTTTGTCCCACCGAGAGTTGCATTTTTGCAAACCCTGTTCTCATTTGACCTCTCAGTGAATCACGCAATTAGGGAAGAATATTTCCTGCGTTCCGTTTAGGCTATATGTGCGAAACGCCATTGTTCAATAAAAGACCTTTGGACATTCAATGTCATTCTTTATTATGCAACAGTAACTATGAAGTTTGGACCTACAATGACTTTTGCTTAGGCAGAATTTAAATTAAGCAGGGACTGATGCGTATTGAGCGATGCAAAAGTGCTATTACTGTATGATGAAATGGCTATATATATAAATATTTTAAGAGCAGTTTTCTATCACGAATTTATTTTTAGTATGAAAATCTTTGACCTTGTAAAAGTCACCCTCATTCCCTGTGGCCTGTCGTCCAGTGGCAAATCCTAGGGAGTTTATCATCATTGGCAGAGTGAGTGCCTGTGGGCTTGTGGTCCAATGGTATATCCTTGGGAGTTGATCATGACAGACACAGTTTCCAGGTGGTTGCCCCAAGGATGCTTATAGGCTATGACTTCCAAAGATTGCATTTCAAGTACCCACAATTTGTATGTACATTTCACTGGAGCCCTTCCTGAGAGCACGTAAACAAGACTAGGCTTGTTTCTATCTGCATATCTCAGGGCTCACCCTCACCCTTCTAAACATATTAACTATGCCAATGATTTTTTATCAGTTTAAATTGCCTTTTGTGGTTGAACAGATAGGAACTTTCATATTAAAATGCAGAAGCTTGACAGAGCAAATATTTGTTCTTCAAAACTACAAAAAGAAAGATGAAGAAGATAGATAATATTGATTAAATTTGGCAGTGTTTCTTTGGAAAGCATTTTGTGCCTACCTTAATGCTTGAATATGTAAGTGGGAAATGACATAGTTATTGCAGCCAGGGTTGAAGCAACCATTTGAAGATTTTCAAGTTTGAATCCATTAGAATATATGAATGTGGAACTTTGAGTTTGAACATTCTGAAGTTCTATAGATAGATAATTAGACAGCAGTTTAGTTTTTCCACTGTCTAATTTTGTTGGAAGAAACAAATTATTCTGACAAGGGGTTATTGCATCTTGATGTTTTTTATGCAGCCTGGTCCCCGTGACCCGCCAATGCAGTGCTTTATCAAAAGGGAGAAAGAGTCATCAACGTATTACTTATACCTTGGGTTTACACCAAGTATGCTTTCATTCTTATTGGAGTTTGAATTTTAGTTCCGTCATCATATAATTCAGTTTGAAAACTCAAACTATAGACCGTTTCTTATGAATTCTTTTTTTTGCTGGTGGATGGAAAAAAATGTTTAATTTTGAGGCAGATTGCTATTCATAGGGCATCTTGTAACTCAGCTTTGACACTCTTGTGTGCTTTAAGTAGTTCAAAATCATAGTGATGCCTGCAGGAGCATTGATGGAAATTCATATATATTGTTTGGTAGAAAGGTGAAATTCAGGATTTGTATCTGCTTGTCATGTCTGCCTTTCAGAATGTTTGAATGTATTTTATGTTTCACATTGTGATTTATTTATTTATTTCCCTTCCCCCTTTTATCCAGAAATCTACTTGAAAAGGTTTTTATGGTCCTAATCGAAGCTGCTGTAAAACTTAAGTGAACAAAATCTGAATTCTAAACTTCTAGAAAATCCGAAATTGAAATGCTCTCTGGTAGAACACAATTAGGTCTGAAATGAAAAACTAATGAGAACTTTTTTATGCACCAAATACTACTTTCTGATAGAACATGAAATAGAAGAAACTTTATTAAGAAAGTATGACTGGAAACTTAGGAGCTAATCCAAGAGTGGTATATGGTGCTTCAGTTGTTCTCAAGGATCCTGCAAAACATAGTCCAAAGATACTTTCACTTGAGTCTTAAAGGCCTCATATAACTCCTTTTCCTTACAGGTGCCTTTGACCACATTTGGGTCAGTTGCTTTATGGTAACTAGACTTTAGTTGTAATGGGTGACCGACTTATTCCTGCATAATTCAGATGATTTTACGGAAATACTAGTTTTGTCTAGATGTGTTTTATCCATCTAGGTGCATGTACTGCACCCTACTGATGCACCACTTGTGATAATGGTCACCACACGATTTTCCAAGCTGGATGCATCAAGGTTTGTACTATTAACACTAGAGCAACTTGGATATACAAAACAAAATGGTGTAGGTTGAGCCAAACCCTCTCTCCATCTATTCAAAAGCTGGTAAGCGAGTGCTCATCTAAAAACTCACATTTCACACGAGCCTCCCTGCGGCGTGGTGGCTGGAACGAGAAAATGACTTGAACCTCTATTGAGTATCTGAGTACACCATCGACTGGTTCCAGTTCGATTCTTCCCACATCACTGGCACACTGAGTGCATTTGGTAATGCATAGGTGCTTTTGGCATGCACCTCAAGCTTACATATGCTGGCACCCTTTCACTTTTGCACCCTGCGTATTTGTGTACCCCAACTTTGGAGGTCAGCATTGGCTACTCCGTACCTGCATTTGCATACCCTCACACCATGCAACCTTGAAAAATACTGAGGAGTACTCAAAGATTATGCATTCCAGTGGCTGTAGAAGTACTTAGGATTACAACTGATGCTAAAGTTATGACTATAGCTATGTTCTAAATATGGAGGATGATTATATTTTCTGTTTTCCACCATGATTCTAATTATTTATATCTTTCTCTTACTCCATTTAGTCTGTGTGTCCAAATGTTTTGCAGTTTTTGCAGTCTGTTACTGGTTTTTGTATTTCATGCTTTATTTGTCTTCATCTGTAAATGAGTTTCGAATTTCATTGCTATTATAAAGCTCATTGCAAGTTGTCTCTGCAGCTGTCATGGATAAAGGGAAGTTTCTTTTGGCTGCAAGGAGGGTTAGACATGCTACCAGCACTGAATACATAATATCTTTGAATGCTGATGATCTATCCCAAGGGAGTAATGCATATGTTGGAAAATTGAGGTATGTAACCAGCCTAGCCACTGATATCTGTATTAGGGTTCTGCTACATAGATTTGAAATCAAAATTTGATTTCTGATGATCTGTGCAACAAAATTTTATTTATGTACCTGCCATTGGAATGTTAATGGATTTATTTGTTACTTTTACTGAGATAGATTGTATTGTAGAGGGATTAACCTGTCTCTTGTATGTTTTATTATTAATGTATAATTATTTCTGAGTAAAGTGATTTTATTGAATGACCTGGCATTTTTATGTCTGTGGAAAGATGGTTAGTGTTTTGAATCCTTTCCCAACAAAGGGGGGTTGTGGTGAGTTCTGACTCAGAATGGATTGTGCTTCAGCTCTGACTCAGAAATGCATTTATTTTTGATGATTACTTGTTTTTTAGTTTTGTTGCATAAAATTTTCAATTGAGGTCTAAAGCTTTCTGTTTGTGTCTTTAGGGATGCTTGTTTTTAGTTATGAATTGAAATTGGCAGCTTTCTTTTTTATTATGGCTTTTAAGGTTATTGATGAGAACACAAGTTAATAAAATATCTATGTCTCATGGGGACTTGTCCTGGGATTTGGGACCCATCTTGGACTGGAAAATGGCAAGATTGGGCTGTATCAGGTAAAAGTGGCAAAGTAAAAGCGCTAATGTGCTGGATAGGTAGGAGAAATGAATGCTACCACCAGATTGTTGCTATATAAAAGTATTTTCTTGCAATAATATAATTTTGGCTTGCCTTCCACTTTAAATTTCCAAAAAAGATGGTGTTGATTCACCTCTCACTTGTGATTTCTTGCAAAAACAATGTTGATTTGCCTATTTCTTGTAATTTCCTGCAACACAGCTGGTTATTTTAAAAATGCAACGGTCATATCAACAAATAAAATAAAATTTGGCCGTAGAAGAAATTAAAGCTAGATTAAGTCAAGCATGGGTAAAATATAAGTGGAGATGCAAAATAACAAGGCCAAAATCTTGATTTAGTTGAGTGCAGGTCAAAACCAGGAAGATAATAATATATAGAAAACTGATGAACTGTGGAACTTGCAAAAGAGGTGAGCAAAGAACTCCCAACACATCCAAATGTTGGATATTACAACAGGCTGTACTTTGCAGTCATATGACCGACTTTGGTTATTCATGAGTATTAAATAAGCTTTTGCTCCCCCCCCAACAAAAAAAATTCTGCAAAGCTTGTTACCATGCATTCTTGTATTATTTTTCCTCTGTATAAGTAGTTAGAAATGACTCTTGAATTATGTGTTGTATAAAATCTCTTAGTTTCATCTAATGTTTCAATAGCATTTTTATTTCCATATAAAAATCTGTTAAGTTGACACTGTTTTCCTCTTATGAGTAGTTAGATGTGACACTGAGTTTATGTTATATATTGTATCGCTCCAAATTTTTCGCACCCTTACCTTCAGGCTATAGGATCCGTGCTCGGAAGGGGGATGTGAAAAGGATGGGACAATACCTCGGACTGAGAGGCCCTTTGAAGGTCCCGCCTCTCGGAGGTGTATAAGGGTGAATTTTCGACGGATGGTGGGTTCACCAGAAACTTTTGAATGGCAGTTTCCACGCCTAGGTTGATAGTGTGTTTGATGTGTTCATTTTTATGCTTGATCATTCAACTCCTAGGTTTGGCCAATATGAATCTAAACTATTCTATATGTAAATGCGGATTTCAATGAATACAGAAAACAGAAATAAATACAAATTACAGAGAATATGCTAACCAGAAGGATTCATACCTGATTTCGGATGTCTGATGGAGATTCTGAGTCTTGTAGCAGTTCAGATTGTCTCAGTTTGCACATTATCGTCTGATATTTCTTAGGATCGTCTCAAATCATAGAAGGTCGTCTGAAATAGAACAGAATCGCCTGAAATCCGACGAATTCGTCGGACGAATCCGTCGAAACCTGCAATCACAGAAACAGACACAAAATACCAAATATACAAATGCAGAAGCAAGGGATAATGATAGAAATAGCAGCAAACTTGCCTAAATAATAGTGTCTAATAACAAATGAGGAAATGCAGTAAATTTAATGATTGATTTTACCTTTATCATGCAATTATGCTAAATGAGGTGAACTCCAAGATGCATAAAACATAATAACCTAAAATAGTGCAGAGATATATTATGAAAAATGCAGAAAGCCTTAAGAGAATGCAAACTCTAAACTCGGACAGCCCTCAATCTGGACTACAGTCAGGATCGCCTCCAATCGTACGAAATCGTCCGCAATCGTCCGAGATCGTCTGCGATGATCCAAGCTAGCTTCGACTGAAAAACAGTAGAGTTCCTGCAAATAAAAAATGCAAAAATACCAAATGCAAGTAATAATACGAAGGAATAAAAGAGCTAACTCTGCAATGAAATCCTGTCAACAAAGGGGTTGGGAGTTCAGGGAGAATCAACAAGAATTAGGCAAGGAGGCAGGGGGATAAACTAGAAAAATCCTAGTTTATATAGGATTAAAAAGAGGTTTGGGAGGTTGGGGATCATCCCAATCTGGGAGATCTCCAACAGAGAAATCTCCAACCGCGCAGACACGCTTCTGCTCGAGTTGGAGAGGCTGTTGAAACAGAAGCTAATTATGAAAATTCGGTTTTGGGACGAAATCGTCTGGACGTTCTATTCCAGACGAATTTGTCAGATCGGGGACGATTTCGTCTAATTGGTGACGATATCGTCCAACGGTCAAAACAAATCCTAAAAATGGCGCGGAAAACGAGGAAAGCGGGTAAAAGGCGGTTTAACGGGTGGTTTGGGGTTGAAATTCAAATTTTAACATTTTATCTTTTTACTAAGGTTTTAACCGTGCCAATTTTAGGGTGCTACATATATATACACTAAGACTTTGGAACTTCAAATAGGAGGTCCAAGGTTCAAATCCAATAAGGGGGGTAGAGTTGTACACCATAATATGGTAACTGGAGTTTGGTTGGATAAATATATATTGGATAAATAATATCCTCTATAAGGATGTTTCATATGACGTATGGTCTCATGGACGTTAAAAACTACTATATCCTTACTTTTATATATATATTTTAAAACTTTTGCCTAATGTTGCAAGAATGTTCTTCCCTGTTCTTTTTGAAACTTTTAATATTACTTTTTGGGTAGATCCCTGTAATCTGTTCGTGGATTCCATATCCACCAAAAGTGTCCTAATTTAATTGAAAAAATTCACCTCTGGTTTATATCTTTATCTTCTGGCATACTTTTTTGAATCATGATGTCTTTTGCACTTTGCTAAACCTTTTATCTTATTTTAGGGTTTTTTTAATCTGCATTTTATTACTTAAATGATTGAAAAGCTAAGGAGATTCTTTTCCACTTATTTACAACTCTGCACATCCAGAGAAATTTTCTGGACTATGGCCATTGTCTCAACATTGTCTTTCTATCCTTGCCAGTGTAGACATTATTTGATTACAAAAAATAATGTATTTCCATGGAGGTTTACTCAAGTAGGGAATAGAGAATGCCTAGTTCACCTTGATGGTCTTCTTATCGATTTTTTGCATGTGACTTGTTGCTTCATTAATCATGCGGATTGTTTCTCTCAATTGAGTGATATGTCCTATTTGGTATGTCTTGATCTCAAATATGTATATATAATATATCTCACATGCATATTTGGAAAAGATATGTTGAAACAAATCTTCATATTGGCTCATAGTGCTTCTTAGTCTTTACGCTAGTTCTGGTTCAAAGTCGCATAGCTTTAAGATGTGTATTGTTTGGATCATTGTTAAAAATCTTGGACTTGGCAATTACTTGGCAGGCCAAGATTTTGACCTGCACTCAGAACTTGACAACAATTAAAAAGGTTAAAAAGAAACCTTGAAAAGAAAGATGAATTCATGAACAACAATTAAAAACTATTCCTGTGAGAAACTATTGAAACTCAGCAAGATTTGACAAAACTTGGAAAAACTCAGCCAGGCCAGATTTGGCTCAAATGTAGCCGATGTTTGGCAAGTATGGCATGAATGATTAGTCGTGCGTTTTTCCACAACCACTCACCAAACCTAAACTTGTTGTATTTGCCAAAATGAAACTTGGCACCAAGTAATATGGCACTTAACTCGGTTCAGCTGGGCAAAAAACTTGCAATTTTTTTGAGTTTTGCAAGAACCTGTTGAGTTTTCCAACCATCTTCTGGACTGATGCAACTAATTGCCTTTCTCTGTTATAACTTATTTAACAGGTTTTTGTAATTGGTATACTCAGGCTTATAGCCTATGCTTTATGAAAAGTCTTGTGTGTGTCACCTTCTCTCATACGAAAAAGTTGAAAAGTTGGATCTCAACTATAGGTTGTATTCTTAAATGAGAACCCATTTTCTTTAATATTTTTTGTCTGACAATTACATGAATTACATTAGGTTTTTTTTATTGCACTTATTTTTGAGCTGTATACTCTTGAGATCGGATATTTGTTGTTTTCTCTACCTGTTGCCCTTGTGCAAAACATTAATCCATTTGTGGTCCTCATACATTGGATGTATCTTACATGCAAAGATAATAGCAACTCATGATTTACCTTATTTACCTTTCCCTGTATTTAAGAGGGCTTTTAGTGTTAGGGAAGAAACGTGGATGCATTGCATTCAAAAGTAATTGAAACCCATCCACCTTGATTACCTTCTCCAACTCTTGAAAGGCTTTCAATTTTTCTAAGAGGATTTTTTTTGAACATCTTCATGTATTTCATCCTTCAAAATTATCTCATAAATTCTGAAGAATTAGAGGCATGACACAAAAAGGAGGAAGGGGCACAATGTAACACCTCAGGCCTCTTGTTTCTGTCATCACTTAAATTTTCATGCTATTTGCATCCATAATTCATGTGTGAATAGTATAGGATAGAGTAGCTGTATGGTTGGGTATGGGAAGCTTGCACAAGAAGATTTCAGGGAATTTGCATAGAATTGTGGTGTCAATACTGCCATAAAACGAACATTGCAGGGCAGCCATAGGATAATTATCATAAAAGAATGTTGTAACTATAAAAGGTACATGTGGTAACTGTTAAGGTATATTTGGTAACAGTAAAAACACAAGGGAATGTAGTGAAATTGATGGGTCATAGTAAAAAGTAAATGCGTCATAAAAGTTTGAAGTACATATTGCAACTATAAAAGTACATGTGGTAATTTTAAAGGTACAATTGGTAATGGTAAAAGTACAAGGGCATGCAGTGAAAACGATGGGTTGTAGTAAAAAGTAGATGTGTCATAAAAGTTTAAAGTAAAAGACAAGGTTTAGGTAAAAATGACTCAGTGATTATGTCCCAATCATATTAAATGTGTCATGTAATAATGGGTTTATGTGCAAGGTAAAGATATGTGGTGATAGTTAAATATAAATGTCATGGTCAAGAGTGACAGAAGCAAGTAACTATGAAGTGTTAGGAAGTGACATGGTGGTCTTTGGAAGTGATATGGCACTCAATTTGACTGATCTTCATTGATAAAAGAATGCCTTAAGTAGGCTTGCAGAGGCAAAACAAACTCTTCGAAGCATGGATTGTGTGGTTTGGGTAGTTACAGCAAACCAGCGGAAACAAACAAACAAAACTGTGGCAGCACACTAAACTGCCCAGGTGGACATAACAACTTGCCCAAGTGGGCACAACAGAAATAACAGGTTGCCCAAACGGGCACAACAGACTAAATAACGTTATTCCTCATCAGAAAGTTAAATGGCAAGTATCCACAAGTCAAATATAAGTAGTTGACGAGTCACATGTAATTGTCTACAAGTCAAATATAAAAGTAGTTGAAGGGTCAAATGGTATATATCTGCTAGTCAAAAATGATTGGAAGAAAAGCACATGGGTTACATGGAAAGTCTCTACAAGTCAAAGGGTACATGGTAGATAGTCACATGTAAGCCTTGTAAATTTTATAAATAGGGGAAGCTTTTCCCAACTGGGGGCATTGTATGATTGTAGCATGATAGCATTATAACATTGTATCAAGAATAATTCTAGCATCATTAGTTCAGCAAGCATTGTGTTGTATGCCGAGAAGAGGTGCTGTAAGAGAGTTTTATTATGAGGAAGCAAGGAGTGCTTGCTTGTAACTGTGTTGCAGGTTGGCCTAGTAGAGCATGGTAATAGCAACTGGGTAAATCTGCAAGTTGGTGGTGAGTCCCAACAAATGCGATAGCTACTCATTAGGGAAAAACAATGTAATATTTCCCCTTTGTCTTAATCAAAATCTTATAGTTTTTCTATTTTGCTAATGAGCATTTGGGATTCTTGTGGATATTTATTGTTACCAGCATTAGACCACCGTTGAAGGCTGTGCATCACAACTGATCTATTGTGATGCACAGCCTCGTGATCACAATCTTTTGTAATGCACAGCCTCGTGATCACAATCTTTTGTAATGCACAGCCTTCTATGGTGGTCTGATGCTGGTAACAATAAATATGCGCACAAGAATCCCAAATGTAGAATAGCAAAATAGAAGAGAAGTTGTAGGAGTTTTAATAAAACAAAGGGGAAATATTGCAAGTCATTCATGATAGCATAGTCCAGGAGGATTAGATAAAAACATTTAAAAAGACTGAAGTAATAAGGGATGAAGAAGCCAAAAATGTGAAGCGAATCGAGCATCATGGATTGCAAGTTTCAAGCCTTGGAAAGGGTTTGTCTTCTCCATTCTGGGTCCATATCTGAGGTTGAGGTTAAGCTGAATAGCATAGGGTGTGTTTGAAATCTCAGATGAGTTCTTTCACCACCTCATATCTCTTTGTCCTTCTTTGCCAAGAGGGATAGGTATGCCTATCATTCATTGGGAGTTGTGGGAACTTGTGACCATGGTGTTACTTTCCATTGCAATTAGTTGCTTATTTGGGCATGTGAAGTAGAATTACTATCAAATGCTATCAAATGCTCTGATACCACTCGACAACCTTAGTACGCATTTGATAGTAATTGATATGTTTGAGTTGGTAGTGGCTATGCTCGCCTCGGTGTGGAGGAGAAATCAAGAGCAACCTTGTGTGGAGCTGCCCAGGTGATGGTAGAGGAGACCGCCAGATATTCTGTACAATTGTGTTTTTTTTTCCAATCATCAAAGGCATAGTGGGAATGTTGGTTAGTAGAAGAAAGCAAAAGTCTTTTTAAACAACAAGTCTAGAGAGCAAAAGTAAAAAGAAACACCCCTTGTATATAGTTTTTTATTTGTGGAATTTCCTATGGTTCTTCCCTACTTTTTTAGACTAATAGTGAATATTTCAAACATTGTAATTTTGCATTTATCTATAATTTATTTTGGATAATTATCAAATTATTACAGTATAGTTAATATTTTGCAAAATTAATGAGGATTGTTATTTTTTTTGTAAAGGTGAATTTTCGGCAATGATTGACCCCTTAAATTTGTTTCGAACATATGCTTTCAAAATTGCATGCTTTGTATATCTCTTCAAACATGTGCATTAGCACATAAGCAACGTTTGGTATGAACAACACCCTTGCCTCACATTTATAGGTAAAGCTGTCACGTTGAGCTATTATGTCTAATGCCTAAAATAGTTGCTGTAACGACGTTTGGGCATTGACCCTATAAATCGTCGGGGAGAAATGGTCTTTTGAAAATTTCACTCCATCAATAAACTTTATTCGTCACTGTTGCTAGACATAAACTCTATAAGTGAGGAATTCCAAGTATATAGGGAAGCTAAACCCGCGTACAAGGATTTCTCTTTAAGCAATTGTCATTGATAGGACGAAACTCATTGTGTATTGCTTTGGTACCATGCATTGTTCTCTTTCACGAACCTTACGGTCTCACCCACGTATAACCGTGTATATAGAGAGGACTAGATTCCTCCACGTATCGATAGGTATATAGGAAGGTTTGGTATATTTGATTGACGGTATATTGAAGGGGGACCATTTAGGAGATAGAATGAACCCTCACCATGGTCTCACCAAAAGTCTTTCTTATAGATTCATAGCTCATGAGAGGTTCAAACTTTAGACCTTGGAAGACTAAGATGAGAACCATCTTGGTTGTTGAAATTATTTGGGACATTGTCATAGGTAGAGTTATGTGACCTCAAGATTATGATGATGCCGAAAATTTTGATGATGCAGATGCAAGAGCACTGATGCTATCACTTTTGCTACAAACAATGTTATCCAACCACATATTTGTGAAGCACAGATATCAAAGGAAGCATGGGACATATTACCGTCTACAAAGTGAAGAATGAACCCACATTTCTTCACCTTCAGTCACAACTCCACACATCAGGAGTGCAAGATGGAGAAAGTATAGAGGCATTTCTTCGTAGAGTTGCAGAGCTAAAGCACGATTGAATGCCATGGGTGAAAATGTGGAAGACAAGCTCTTAGTACCCATCATACTTTGAGCTCTACCAAATTCATTTAGAGTGTTGATAACCTCCTTACAAGTCTCCAATAGGAAGGTTTCCTTTGATGAGTTGGTCAATATGTTGCAACAAGAAGAAGCAACCAACAAATTAAGGGAATTATCGAATAATGCACTTATCTCTAAGAATCTGGGAACAAGAAACCACAAAAGGGTCCTACTCCTTCATCATCATCATCATTATCATAGAAGCCACCTCAAAAACAAAAGAGGTATTGGCACATTTAGGATAAAGGACATGTTATCGAGCTTTGTTGGTATAACTCAGTGACTCAAGGAGATTGAGTTTGTCAACCTCATAAAAAGAAGTCACAAAACAAGCCACGTCCCAAACAAAAGCAACCACAAGGGCATGATGTGCTTGAAGAATTAGATTCAGATTCATAACATGCACATAAGGTGCTAATGTTGAAGGCTATGGCCAGACCAAAGGATGATGTTTGGTACATTGATTTAGGTGCTAGCAAGCACATGACAGGGGACAAAGCGTGGTTTGACTTGTTACAAGCCAAAGAAGGGAAACTAGTGACTATCGCCGATGATAAAATCTATCATGTCAAAGGAGTGGGAGATGTTCCTCTCAATGTTCCCGACAGCGGATGCACAATTGAACAAGTACTATATGTACCAAGATTGGCAAACAACTTCTTGTCTGTCCTACAAGTGCTAGATCGCAACATGGTGGTTGAATTCAGAATTGTTGATGTTCACAAGAAGTGTTTTATCACAAAAAATGACAAGAATGTGGCAACTGGTTTCTACAAACATGGCTTATTTGCTCTAGATATCCTATCTTCTCCTAATGTCACATTGTCAACAACCACGACAGATGCAACCTCCCTTTGGCATAGGAGATATGGTCATCTCGGTTCAGGATACTTACTCCAAATGAGTAAGAGCATCAAATGGTGATAGGTCTGTCTAACCTTTCACCCACATTGCTAGTTTGCTTGGGTTGTTCAGTAGGGAAGCAACATTGAGTGCCCTTTGAATTGAGTACTTACAGAGCCAAAGGAGTGTTGGATGTGATTTCATTATGGAAATGGTTCGTTGCATGCTCACAAGAGCCAATTTGGAGCAATAGTATTGGGCTGAAGCTGTCTCCATTGTAGTGTATCTTCTAAATGGAGTGTCCAAAGGCACTACAAGGAGTTACACCTGAAGAAGCTTGGTCTAGGAGGAAGCCTTTAATTACACATCTCATAGTCTTCGGCAACAAAGCATACATGCATGTGCCAAAGCAAAAGAGGACCAAGCTGGATGTGAAACCCTATTGTACATGTCTCTTGGGTACAATGACGAGACAAAAGGCTATCAACTAATAGATCCAATCACCAAGAAATTGCATATAAGTCTAGATGTGGTATTTGATGAAAAATTTGAATCTAAGTCAAATGTTGAAGATTCTGAGGAGTCTAAAGCAACCACATCTCCCATGGTGAGCATAGACTTCGATGAGGAAGTTCATGAAAAAGTTCCAACAGTTGTTGATGAAACTGAAGCAGTTGCTCCTTCACAACGACGAAAGACTCCAAAATGGCTCACAAGTACCATCAGAGATGCCAAACTTGATACGCCTCCTAATCTCACTTCCACATGATCACATACTTGTAGTATGACACATTAGGAAGTAAATCTTGGATTGATGTCTTTAGTAATGGAGAATTAAGAACTCGCATCAGTGAAGGATGACTTAGCTTGTCACAGTGGAAGGCAACTATGGATACAAAGTATAATTCTCTGATGAAAAACAAAACATGGGATCTCGTTGACTTGCCAATAGGAAAGAAACCATAGGCTGCAAGTGGATCTTGAAAATAAAGTACAATGCAGATGGATCCATTGACAAATATAAGGCACGACTTGTTGCAAAGGGCTATGCACAAAAGAAAGGAATTGACTATGAAGAGACATTTGCAACCCCAACAAAGATGACAACCATCCATGTTCTCTGTGCATTGGCAACGTAGTTCGGTTGGAAGCCACAATAAATGGATGTCAAGAGTGCCTTCCTTAATGGTGATCTCTAGGAAGAAGTGTATATGACTCAACCCGAAGGATTCGTTGTCAATGGGTAATAACAAAGGGTTTGCAAAAGGTCTGCAAATTGATCAAGTCCTTGTATGGATTGAAGCAGGCTCCTAGAGCCTGGTACATCAAAATTGATGATCACCTATTGCAGCACGGTTTCAGTAGAAGTCCTGATGCAAATCTCTATCTCAAGAAAGTTGGATCTGAGATAGTGAAACTTTATTGTATGTTTATGATTTGATCATCATTGGCAATTCAGATTAATTGGTGATTGGTGTGAAGAATGACTTGAAAAAGGCATTTGAGGTGAAAGATCTGGGAATTTTGCACTATTGTCTTGGCTTGGAAATTTGGCAAAAAAAGAATCACATTGTGATCTCACAAAGTATGCCAAGACACTGCTGGAAAAATATCGGATGACAAACTGTTAAACACCAATGGAGCAAGGGTTGTAACCGTCTCGATATGACAAGTCACCTCAGGTAGCTGGTACCCTTTATGTTAGCTGATTGGGAGTCTTATATACCTGACAAATACTAGGCCTGATATCAGATTTGTTGTAAGTTATCTTTTGAATTTCATGCAGGAACCTAAGGTGAGTCATTGAAAGGCAAGAAAGAGGGTACTGCATCATGTCCGCGGTACATGGAATATGGCCTGGAATATAAGAAGAATGATAAATTCTTCCTGTAAGGATACACAAATTCAGACTATGCCGTATCTATAGATGATAGGAAATCAACTTTTGGATATGTGTTTCATCTAAGATCTGGACCTATCTCGTGGCACAACAAGAAACAATAGGCAATGACATTATCATCCACGGAGGCAGAATATTGCGTTGCATGAGGATCTGTGTGAATTGATATGGTTATGTCGCATACTATCAGATACGGGTGTACAAAACAAATCACCGACACTATTGAATTGCGACAATCAAGATGTTTTGAAATTGGTCAAGAATCTAGTGTTTCATGAAAGAACAAAGCACATTGAAGTTCAATATCATTTCATTCGAGAACAAGTTCAAAATCACTAGGTTAAGCTCCAAATAGGTTGTGGATATTTTCACAAAGGCACTTGCACGTGCCAAGTTTGAATTGTTTCGCGGCTCTCTTTGTATACAAAATAATGTAATAAGGGGGGGATATTAGTAGTAAATTATTGTTACATTATTTTTAGTGAGCTATAGTTAGCTCATCTAGATAATTTTTAGAAGCTGGAATATTGTTTTTTTAGGCAGGTTTGATTTGTTGTGACTGCATTCCTATTCCAGGTTAGTTGTTACAACCACTGTCTAATCTTAACTAGTGAAATGTATTTATCAATACATACTATGAATGAAAGTCATGATCCTTTACGGTTGATATGAAAGAGGAACTTATTACTGCTCTTGGAAATCTGGAAAGAGTTAGAGAGAAGAATTCAAGTTTGAAGGCTCAAATTCAAGAGAATGAGGAAACAAAGACAAAGCTTCTACAAAATCTCACAAACATAAAGGTGAAGGTTGAAGAGGCAAAGAAATTTGAAAAATATATGGCTGAACACTTAAAGGTAAAAGAGTTAGAATGTGAAATATTGGAACTTGAAATTGTCTCTCTAAGAAAGGGAGTTGAAAATTCTAAGGATAAGTTATAGCAAAATACAAGGTTAGGGAAATAGAAAGAGGAGTCAAGCTCCAAAGGAACAAATATATCATAGAAAGAAGAGCCTTCCTAATCTTAACTAGTGAAATGTATTTATCAATACATGCTATGAATGACATAGTATGTAAGTCATGATCCTTAACGGTCTAACATAGACAAGTTTTTTGCCCTTTTTAATTTTCAAATAAGACATTGTTCATTGTGAGTTTTTTCTGAACCTTATTTCTGTGTTTCGCTCTAAATCGCTAATGATCTATGTAGCATCCAATTATGTCACAATATTGGGCAATTTTTGGTGGAAGGAATGCAAAACACAAGTTTGAATTGTTTCGCGGCTCTCTTTGTATACAAAATAATGTAATAAGGGGGGGATATTAGTAATAAATTATTGTTACATTATTTTTAGTGAGCTATAGTTAGCTCATCTAGATAATTTTTAGAAGCTGGAATATTGTATTTTTAGGCAGGTTTGATTTGTTTTAGGCAGGTTTGATTTGTTGTGACTGCATTCCTATTCCAGGTTAGTTGTTACAACCACTGTCTAATCTTAACTAGTGAAATGTATTTATCAATACATACTATGAATGAAAGTCATGATCCTTTACGGTCTAATATAGACTAAGTTTTTTGCCCTTTTTAATTTTCAAATAAGACATTGTTCATTGTGAGTTTTTTTTGAACCTTTTTACTGTGTTTCGCTCTAAATCGCTAATGATCTATGTAGCATCCAATTATGTCACAATATTGGGCAATTTTTGGCGGAAGGAATGCAAAATTCCTAGATTTTCTAAGATTGAGAATAGGCATGCCTTTTGGGAATTTATTCATCAATTTCAAATTCTGCAGGGCATTTTTAATAGAATGGATGACTTGCAAATGAAATGTTTTGTAATATGACTTAAAAAAAACCATAAAAAATAAAGTCAAAGATATTTTATTAAATCATTTATCTTCTAATGTCATCGTTTTCGCATCCTCATGCTTGAGCTCTTGTTTTTGTGTCTTGGTTTTGAAATCTCTTAGGGTCAATTCTATTATTACCTTCTTTTATTTTGTGCCCTAAGTTATTTCAATGGAGGATATCCACCCAGAAGTTGCATATGCAAATTGTTCTGATGGCAGCTGTCTAGAATGCGTGTGGGTCTGCTGTGGCTCTCCAATGGTTTTGGCTGCATCTCTCCACAGTGGCTATTGGAAAACTCAGTGGCTCTCATCCTTCTATGTCTTGAATGTAAAATTATGTAATTTGAACTTCAAGATTTGATTGTATAATTAAGTTATAGATTGTTTCTGATCAGTTAAATCATCATTTATAAAAGTATCATGACATAAATAACATTTATTTAGTTTTATATTCAGGATAGCCTTTGTATATTAAGTCTTTTATGTATTATGTTTTTAACATAGTTGTCAGACTCGGCCCAAGTCCCAAGCACTCAGTCGAGGCCGAGTCTGAGTGGACTCAGCCGCACCGAGTCCGCTTGGACTTGGTTTTTTTTGGACTCGGGTGAGTCCATCCAAGTCTAGGGCCGACTTTGAGTCCGACCAAGACTCGCTAGTCCCCGCGTTGGGATCGGGCGTCCCAGGAAGAATTTTCAATTGGGGCGTCCCTCAAATTCCAGTGTTTGAAACCATTGATTGACTACACTCTGTTCTCTCCCATCTTGCTGCCTAAGCAATGTTAATCTATATTCAAATTCTGCAGACTCCGCAAGAGGCACGATTCTTTCAAGCTGGAAGCCCAAAGCCCTAAGTTCGCAGCGACAGTAAAAGGTGACCTTTATGGCCCTGAACGTTTCTTAAAACAAAATGCTGATGACGGCTTTGATGAAGCCTGGAAGAAAACCTGGATCTAGCATCTCTGCTCACTTATAAGTCATTGACAGGCTTTGCAGGCTTATTAGCTACTTCACACAACTCCAATCATGGCTTCTTAGTCTTGGAATTTTGGTGACTGATTGACACGCTTTCTCTCTCTTGACCAAGTCTGTTCGTGACGTGGAGGAGAAACGTGGAATCTGAGCAGCACCTTCCATGATATTTCTCGGCGTAAGACAAGGCTAGAATAAAGATAGGCTTTGTCATATACAATCCCTAAATTATTATCGTTCCTTTATCGGCAAGAAAATTAAAAAAGACCTTGAGTGTAAGATACAAGTTATACGAGATTGATATTATTTAATATATAATTAATTTTAATCATTATTATTATATAATTTTAATATTCAAAGTAGGGCTCATTTAGCTTCATTTAACGCACTAAGTCATTAAAAGTTGTCTGTTAGGTCCATTTTAAACATATATTTTTTATGAACTTAATTTTAATTTTTTATTCGTAATTGTTTTCAAAAGCCATAGATTTAAGAATAAGAATCTAATTCAGGATACACTCCCTCTCTCTATATGTTTGTTTGTTTATAGAGTAAAAGAAGGGGAAAGAAGTTTTAAATGATAGATTAAAAATACATGTTATTAACTTTTTCTTCTTATGTATATAAAAGTGAATAAAGAAAAGTAATCTACAGTTCAATATTTTATCTTCTACATGATTATATATAGGGAAGGAAGTAATTACCCAATTATTTTTTTTTTTTGTATTTACATGGTGGAATCGGTAGCCACCACAAATCCGGGCAGGCTGTCCAACTTTTTATGGCCGCCACAGTATTCTGCGTTGTCCGCCCCGGAAGCCGCCACACAGATCTTCGCGCAGTCCGCCCCTATAACCACCATGCCACAATCATTTTAAACCTTTTACGCCACTAAAAGCACTAGGAAAGGGACAAGCGTTCAGTCCGGCGAGGCCCGAGATTTGAACCTTGGACCTTCGCCCCCTTATGGGGTTTGGATGAACCAAATAATTACCCAATTATTAGATTGATGTTATAAATTTTAAGGGGTTTGGATGAACCAAATAATTACCCAATTATTAGATTGATGTTATAATTATAAAATTTATGGCACAATATTTGTATTTATAAAATATAAAAGTATAATTTTAAATTTCATTTTTACCTCACGGTCCTGTATTATTAATATCTTTTGTTAATATAATCTTCCTTTTTTAATATTTTAGATTTATTTTTAAAGGTATTTTTATACTTTTTATTTTTATCTTTTCAACCACAAGGATAGTATGCAGTAGCGTTATACTCATATTATATCCATGAGCATATATATATATATGTATATAATTTGTGGTATTTGAAATATTTTTTAAACACGTGATTAAATCTGCCTTTTGTCCAAGGTTTGGTGTATATGAATAACAACAAAAAGAATCGAAACTAGTTTGACTCTTGAGAGATTGTATTTGCTTAGTGCTGCTATTTGATTTTGTATTTTGTCATGGCTCATGAGCACATTTTGTACTGTAAGCATTTTGATGAATACAAGAAAGAATATGCCCCTTCCTCTTGTTAATTTCTTATTTGTATAATGTTGAATGTTGAGTAAGTGTGTTAGAAGATACTAATAAGTAATATGCATGAAAAAACTTATTTTTTCAATGAAAAATTGTATTTTTTTAAAATTTTTAATTTTTGCCAAGTTTTGCTGAGTTTTTTTTTTTCCAAGTCCCGAGTCCTAAGGGGACCTCGCTGAGTCCGAGCCGAGGCCGAGTTTGACAACTATGGTTTTTAGACAGATTTATTTTTTAATAAATAATTTTAAGTTCGATTCAAAGATATAATTTAAGTTTTAAGTTATGAGGTTATATTTGACTCTAGATTTGAAATAATTTGGATTAGATTTATCCAAAACTCTGTATTTAATTTTTTTTTTCTCTTTTCCTATATTAATTAATTGATATTATTTTATATTCTTATGCTTATAATTTTCTTTAATTATTTTTACTAATTTTATTTCTGGATATTTATGTCTAAATATTTACATGTTTTGAGTCAAAAGTTGAATTTGGATTTTATTTGACTTTTTTAATAGATGGATTTCTTTCACAAATTCAATGGGTGATTTGAACTCAAATATAAAACATGTAACACAGGCATACAAAATGACTCAAATATAAAACATGTAACACAGGCATACAAAATGATGTAGTGTAAGCATGTGCCACTAATACTGGATTCTACTGCTTGAATATGCAACAAATGGTCCACTTGGTCCTATTTAACTTTTGAATCGCTTCTTTCAATTATCCTATGGAGTGCTTTAATTTTTTTTTTTTAAAAAGAAAAAGTTTTAATATTCTTTAATATAATACAGAGATTACAAGGGTGGAAGGTGGAAAACGTGTAGAGAGCAAACAAAGTAGCGTGTAGTTCTGCTACAGGCTGGCTTGGTGCTACAAGCACCACAGGCAAAACCAGGGATGCTTATTTAGCGCATGTAGCGCTTGTAGTGCTACATGTTAGCTGGGTGCCGCATGCACCACAGTTGCAATATTCCACTTTGAAGTGTGGCCAGTGTTGGAATTCCACAAGGGCAAGAATGCCGATCAAAACTAAAGCTCTTCCCCAACAAATCCGGAAGAACCAGAACAAAGAAATCCTTGGTCCGCAGCAGTCTGTAGAACAAACAGAGCCAACATGTTTAGTCTGCGTGATCACCCCTAAAGTTTTCAGAATTCCTGGTTTTAAACTTTCTTATGTGAGTTGAAGAAGGATGCAAAAGAATGCCTTCATTGGCCTTTCTATCCGCTAGATGGTTCTGCTTCTTAGGAATGTGATGCCAATTATTCTGATCAAATTTTTCCAGAATCTTATAGACTTGATTCAGCAATAGCCGGAGCAGAATAGACTTGACCTCTTGTTTGCCAGAAAGAAACTGTTTGATAAGGAAATAGAGGGCAGCCTTGGTGCAAACCTCTAGAAGCTCTAAAGAATCTTGTTGGAGAACCATTGACGATAGGAGCAACCCAAGGGTCTTTGATGCAACGAAAAATCCACTTGGAAAGAGACAAAGGTAAACCAAAAGAACTAAGCACCTGAGCCAAAAAGCCCAGATCCACTCTATCAAAGGCATTGACCATGTCAAGTTTAACCACGGTTCTTTTTTTGATTCTTTACTATTGGTATGTCAAGCCTCATGGACAATCACAATGTTGTTATATAGTTGTGTTGTCATATAGTTGCTTGCCAGGGGTGAAACCTCCTTGCTTGTCAGAGATGAGTTTTTTCACATGCTTTTTGATTTTGGTGGCTATTATTTTGGTTATAAATTTATATGAAGACTTACACAAAGAAATAGGCTTCAATTGGGTGAAGGTTGAGGCATTCTTCTCCTTTGGGATCAGAGCTAAAAAGGTAGACTTAATAGCACCAATCAGCTTGCCTTTTTTATGAGCGTCCTCGATCATCTAAGGAAGATCTGCAACTACCAGATTAAAGAATCGGTGGTAGAAGGTATTACTGAATCCATTCGGACCAGGAGCTTTATCCTTCACAATGTTGAAGACAATATCTTTAAGTTCTTCCAAAGTGACTGCCTAGCAAAGAAAATTTCTGATTTCCTTAGTTATTACCTTAGGAATGTTTTGTAGTAGCATAGCCCGAGCAACATGATTTCCATATGATTTTTGATAAAGGGATTCAAAGTAGCTAAACACAGCTTCTTTGATATCTGAAAAATTGCAGACCTTGTCACCATTTTCAAGCTGAATTTCACGAATCATATTCCTTTGATATCTCTGACAAGCCTTAAGATGAAAGAACCTGGTGTTGGAGTCTCCTTCCTGTAGCCAAGTCATGTGGGATTTGAGTCTCCAAAATTGTTCTTCTTGCCTAGCTTTCACATGAAGCTGGGAGAGAATGGAATCTCTCTCAGATTTTAATGCTTCATTGGGAGGTGCTAGCTCTGAAAGCTCTTCTAATTCTCCCAGCTTAAGAAAGAGGAGTTGCTTAGATTTGTCGGTATTATGATGCAATTTGATCCAGCTTCTAAGATCAGCTTTTAGTCTAGAAATTTTGATCTTCCATCTGTCTTGAGCGTTGTGGGAGGGGCACCAAGCTTTCCAACTATGCTTAACTTCCTATGAAAATATATTCAAGTTAACCTAGTTTGGGTTATATTTGAAGGGAATGGGACCCAAAATTTTGTTTTTGCCACTATCCAAAAGGATAAGCTTATGAGCGAAGACCATGCTTTGGATGGTTTTGCTGGTTATTGAAGGAAAGCATGTGAAAATATCTTCCTGGACCAAGAATCTGTCAATTATTTCGGCAATGAAATGATTTCTTGCTCTTCAATTAGTCCAAGTATAGAGACCTTTAGAAGGCTTGATGTCTTGAAGACCAGCAAGAGAAATGATATCTTCCACATACTCCCTGCAAGGATCTCTAATATTGGAGCCACCTCTTCTTTTGGAGGGGGAAGAGCACCAATTTAAAATCTCCAGCTATGATCAAATTGTTTGGCTTACTTTCGTCAATGTAGGAAAGAATTGAAAGCTAACATTTCTTTTTGGCAAATTGGGAGTAAGGGGTTTGGAATTAGCAGGTCTAGGCATTCGGCTTCTAGACCTTACTCTTCTTGGTTTGGGCTTGCTGAAAGCCTTTATTGTCAATCTGATCCTTTGTATTCTATGGTTTCTAATTAAGTGGACAATCTCTCAAAAAATGGTCATACTCATGGCAAGATAGGCATTTGAGAGGTAAAATGCTCATAATCTAAAACTTGTGTGTGGATCCAATCCAGAATCTTAATCCCAATAGCTTCAGGTAAGCCATTTTTCAGATTAACTTGAACACAAATATGAGCATAGGAAGCATTTAGATTTTTGGGAGGAATCTAGTCGATAAACTTGCCAATCTTATTTCCAATGAGCTTTAGAGATGGTTTATTCCAATGATGGAGAGGGAGAAAGGGCAATCTTACCCAAACAGGTACTTCCTCAGGCACATCTACCTGAGGGTCAAAAGATAGCATCACGTTCTTGTTTGGATTCTAGGATGACCGTGAAGTATCCTCTTCCACATAGCAGGAGTTCATTTGTGGAGACCCCTCAGGCTGTAGATATCTGCTTTTCCATAGCAGTTGGGCTTGGCCAGATTTCGATGAACCTTCCAACCAAGGTGCGGTCAGACAAGGTAGCAACAAAATGTGGAACATTTTCTAGGGGCACTTCAATTTTGGTGTAGAGCTCAGCCTAGGAACAAAGGCATTAGAGTTTGAAGAAGAAGCAGGTCGTAAGAGATCAGAGCCAGCAGAACCAGAGTTTACTTTTGGAGGCAGGTTACTCTTGAGAAGGTCGACACCAACCTGATCCAGCACCGAAGGCGAAGAGGAGCCCCAAAAGGAATGCGTAGGAGGAAGGAAAGAAGAATTAGCAGCCCTTCCTTGCATGGCAGAAGCCTGTCAACAGAAAGAATTAGGACCCACATGGAGCAGCAAAGGTGCCCTTGCAATCATTGCAGTGATTTAATTACTCTTACAAGCTTGTTATATTCTGCATTGGAGGGAATGTCACAAGAGTTGTAATAAACATGAGTACTAATAAGGTCACAAGAGGTGCTCAATAAGTAATTTCCTTCCTCTTTTGAATTTTGAAGAGGGTACATAACTTCATTTGATATTTCAATATATTTCAAGTGATATCGAACCATGGTTTTTGCATAGTAGGGGCAAAGCTCACAACCAGTGGAATTTCCACTTTGGGACAATTTATAAGAAATTATAATGTAAGAACCCTAGAATTTGTGAGCTTGCTAGTTTCAACCGTTACTACCTTGATTTACACAAGGAGTAAAATCAATTTAGAGGCCCAAAATTGGGTAAAATATAAAAAATTCGGAATTTGTTACAAAATTAGAAAATGTCTAAAATCGCTTTAAGTTAAGATGAAAATATAAAATTGGCAAAAATACCAAAATCTTTGAGGCAATAATAAAATATCCTATTTTATTTTTGTTTTGTCAAAGATTCATTCTCTATGCATTTTTTTTAAATTACAAAAATTTCTTTGCAGGCCTTTTTGTTTATTGTATAAAAGGAGATACCAAAATTGAGATTTAGCTGGAAAAATCATGATTCATTGGAAAAAGTTAAAATTAATTGGCAATTTTGGTAAATCCCAAATCATTTGTTGTCATACCAATGCTGATGTTGCTGTTACTGTGGTCATATCCATGAAATAAATCAGTGTATTTGATTGATTGGACACTTCCTCTGGAGCTCAAAGCGTAGAAAGGATCGTTTTACTTGAAATAGTAACCAGAAATCATCAGAAGCCGCAAAAGCTAAAAAGAGGAAAAACTGGCCTTTCCTTCTAAGAAATTAGTGTTTCTGTGTGATTATAATTCAGGGAAAAACAAACATTACCAGGAGTGCTTGTAAGTACTAGTTGTGAGTACTTTTCAAACATGGGAATCAGAATCAATTTAAGAGAAGTTTCTACGGCAAAAGCAGAAATAACATGTTAGTAATAATGACAACTGATTTTTTTTTCTCAAACTCATTGAGGATCATTTCTTTTAATTTAGTTTTTGGGCTTGCTTTTAGTCACAGCAAAATTTCAGCTTAGAATTGATAGCTGACTTCTTGACATTCTAAATGACTAGTTACCTATATAATAGAATGTTGGACCAAACTCTTGTACTCCTTGACTGCTGTGCAGCTTCATTTGATTCAATAATGTGTTTCTTTTTCTGAAATATGTTACCTGCTGCTGAATGTTTAACTTAATAAAGAATATGGATGAGAATCAGCAAGTGACTTGTGATGCGATCTCAATTAGTAGAGAGTTGTAAGAAATTAGATAGTGTGTCTGTTCTAGTTTTGATAGTTCCAGGATATTTCTTGATTCATGCATGCATCTTGAAAATTTTTGAGTTATGATTGCAGTTCTGATTTTCTGGGGACTAAGTTTACCATCTATGATAGTCAACCCCCACATAATGGTGCAAGACTTTCAAGTAGTCGAGCTGGTCGTCGAGTGGCATCAAAGCAAGTATCACCTCGGCTTCCTGCAGGAAGTTATAATGCTGGGCAGGTAGTTTACAAGTTTAACCTTCTAGGCTCAAGGGGTCCCCGACGAATGCAATGCACACTCAATTCAGTACCATTCTCAACTACAGAGCATGGAGAGAAGGTCTCTACCTTGAAAGATTCCACAAACTCCATAACTGATAAACTATCACCTGCATTGAATGCAGAAGGATCTAGTAATACTTCAGAGTCTTGCAAAACTGGTTTTCGTAAAAGTGGGTCAATGATTTTGAAGAACAAGGCTCCAAGATGGCATGAACAACTTCAGTGCTGGTGTTTGAATTTTCATGGACGTGTAACTGTGGCTTCTGTAAAGAATTTTCAGTTAGTTGCAGCTGTGGACCCTAGCCGACCTGGCTCACAAGCTGATCAGGATGTGGTTCTCCTTCAGTTTGGCAAGGTTGGGAAGGACATGTTTACAATGGACTACAGACAGCCTCTCTCAGCATTTCAGGCATTTGCAATATGCTTGACCAGCTTTGGTACTAAACTTGCCTGTGAATGAGCTGTCTTTGAAAATATGGCTTTTAAAGGTTAAGAAATATGCACCTACTGATGGCAACATTGGGGTTGCTTATGAAGACATCTGTCATATGCATTTTTAGTGAGAGGTGTGAGCTTATCCTTTAGAAGCTTTGCTAGAGGAATGCAATTCTTCATGTTTTTCCTTGGCAAATCTCAGTCACTGAAAAGGATGTTCTATATGTATTTGCCTCATAGACTGTAATATTATCAAGTTGTGCATCAATGGTTGTGTGTCATGTAAGTTTCTGGAGATAATAGAGTTCTGACTCTGCGAAGCCTTTCAGTGATCTGCATCGAGGTCTATCCTTTAGGCTTAGACATATAACCAAAAGGGCCAATTCTTCATTCATTTGTTAGCTGCAGGAGGCAAAACTCATAAGAGAAGCACTATCCTTTTATATAGAGGAGTATCATGTAGCTTATGGGTTATACGAATTGCAGACTAATAATTTTCAACATTTACCATTCCCAAGTTATGGGCTTATAGCACTTGGTAATGCTTGTCTCTAACTTAGTCAATGAAGAATGGGAAACAATTTTAGAAGTTATATGTGTGATTACTGAATTGCTATATGGGTCTGAAGGATCTGTGTTAACTAATTATGTATCTTCTGGTGTTCTACTTTCAAGATTTATTAATTTTGCTTGTTTATTTCTTTTGATTTTTATAATTTTTTTGATCTAGTTCTAACTGCCCTTTCGGTGGCTGTGTGCCAGGCTGCAAATAAAAGGCCTTATAGAGATGAAAATAATGTTTGAACTTGAAGTAATGCTTGTTTTGAAGGGCAAATGGCATGCACTTTTGGATGTGTTCTTTACATATATACGCTTAGGAATCTCTTTTATTAGTTTCTTTGTTGGGAAGATCGCACTGCCGAAATGTAGAATGCTTTAGACAAGGAATCCTTCTGTGTAGTTGCAGAAGTGATGATAATACGTATTTTTTATAATCTATGTTTTATTTACCTGTTGTTCAAGCCTATAAATACAGATCAAATATGATACAACCTCTTTCTACTTAGAAATAGGGCAGTATTTACTGTCTTCCCTTATATTTAATTTCAGTGTAATAGCTGCTGTGTTGAGACTTTGCTATGTGGTGCTATACTAGGTCAGAGAAGGCTTAAATTTATGGTTCAGGTATAATAGAAGGTTCTTTTGAATTAGCTCAACAATCAAGGGAAGGCTCTGAGATAAGGCCACAGCCTGTGGAATCTCTATATGGTTTTAAGAATAAATGAACTCCATTTTCATTATCAGGAAAACAGTTGTATGCTGGTTTTAAATGGAAATCTAACTCAATGGTAAATCTGAATTCATGGTTGACTGTGATCTTATCCTAATATGCATCACTAAAGGAAAAGCCTCAAGTAATTGCTTTCTTAGGATCCTTATCTAAGTGGGTTCATGTCTTTCTTTTGGGGCCTTGCCATAGGCACCTCAATCACAAATGTTATATTATTTAGAAATGAAAGCACCAAAATATCTTATTGTCCTGCTGTACCAGTATTAATAAAATAGGGGGAACTGTATATACTGATGTATATTCTTTATCTTTTTGAGGATTAGGGTAGCTTCTTTGTATTTTACCAATTATTGTACCCTTCATCCTGAGGAAAACTAGAGCTTTCTCTCAACATTTATGCATCTTAATCTTTGGAAAGATTAGAGCGTTTTCAAATTACTTCGTCAATCTATTTACGTCAGGATGTTCCAGTCTTTTTCTCTAACCTTATGTTTTATGAGTTCTTTTGACCAACTGGTGCTTTTGTTCATTACAAATCAATATCTCTCATCTTGTAGGCAACTTTGCAATTGCTGCTAATTTCTTCTTACTATCTCTGCCATTTTGAAGTTTTTGAATGAAATATGTCTCTGAACTCTCCTATATGAGCTTGTAGGGTAAGATCATTCTATTCTTGGGATGTATCTACATATAGTGTAGCCATTGCTGTTTTTAGTTTTTTAAATTTGTGTTTGTAGTTAACGTTGAAGACAGTCCATGTTACATGTTACCGTACTTCAAGCTCTGCAGTACCATTTTAATCCTATCACTTTTTCATTCTAAAGCAATCGTTGCCATAGGAAAGAGTCAAATTGCAGGGATTTCTGGGGCAAAAAACATTTTTGATGGTTTTATCTGCATTACAATATGAAATTCCCAATTTAAATTAGAATTTTGAAACGTATATTGTTTATGTGCATACGATGAGCAGTTTGGCTTAATTTTTGTAGGTTGACAGAAATTAGAATCCTTTTGAAAATATATCTGGAGTGTTTGAACATTTATTGGTTCATATTTATTTATCTTTGTGTCATCATGTCTCTGGAGTGTCTGTAATTGGAGTGGAGGATGTAATCCAACAATTACTAAACACGTATGTCCTATTCATGAATGGAGCAGTGTCATGTCACACTGAGTAGTGGAAATGCTTTTATAGTTCCTAGAACATTGCTTTTCAATTTCAGATTGCTTTTCAATTTCAGACACTCAATTTTCAGATCCTGTCAACGCTTATGGAGTTGGCTGTATTTGAGTTTTAACCTCCAGGTTTGGAACCAGCTACAATTTGGTATGCAGGGATAAAAATTGAAGGATTTCTTTTTATTGGACCTTAAGTTTTTTATATACACTTTTCACTAATGAGGGGTGGGAATTTTTTCTCCTTTTTTATAACAGATAACTATATTTTTAAAATTTTCATTTAATATTACAATAGTGGGCTTCTTGTCATGGAGTCTCCATCAAATATAATTTTTTTTTAATATTACAATAGTGGGTTTCTTGTCATGGAGTCTCCATCACGGGTAATGCAAGATGGGAGCTTTGGGTCATTGCCCATATAATTGCAAGTGATTACAATTACTCCACTGAACACACTAAAAAAATATTATTATTTTTAATTATATTATCACTTGTGTTATTTTAATTTATAATTGATGTATCGAATTTATTTGTAAGCAATTGGTGTTTAAAATTTAAAATAAATTTGGCAATGAAATATAAAATAGTACAAAATTAAAATATATATATGTAAATTCAAATTCAAAGTTTTTAATTTACTAATTTAAAAATTTCAATTTACTAATTTTAGTTAAGTTGTAGTTGATTGCATTGGTAAGGGTTTTGGTTTCTCTTTTGAGAGGTCTAAGGTTTAAACCTCACTCAATATGAGAGGATCACCTTCATAAAAACTTGTGTAGGTTAAAAATATATATATATATATATATATATATATTTTAATTTCATTTCAAATTCAAAGTTTTTAATTTACTAATTTAAAAATATCAATTTACTAATTTCAAACTAATTATGATATATAATTTGAAAAAAAACTACAGCTTTTAGTTTAAGTCAACAATTTTTTTTATCTTATTCCTTACATTTGTTAAATCATATGATATAATTTGGAACTCATTATTTGGATTTAAATAAAAATGGATTTAACATCTGTGATAAACAATTACAATGATTCATGTTCTGAGTCATCCACTTAGTTTGATCAAGATGTCTTCATGTGAAGGTTAGAAAATGGGCTCCTTACACAACCCAAGAAATTATCTATGTGAAGGATGATCAAATGCAAGTAGGATGGAGGCTACTATAGTCATTGCAAAATAGGGGAAAAAAAATAGAATTATGGGATTGAAAAACCATTAGGGTCTTTTTTAGGTTATTGATTTCTGCAACATGGGTGTGAGGTGTGGATACATTAAGTTTCAAATAGAAACAAATCAAAAGAATTCAAAAGCGAACACATCAAATTTCAATTAGAAACAAATCAAAAGAATTCAAAAGCGAACACATCAAATTTCAACTAGAAACAAATCAAAAGAATTCAAAAGCTATTGCATACAAATAATTTCAAAATTAAAAGTATCAATTCCATAAGAGATTTAACTTGCTTAGATGAGGACTTTTCCACTAAAAGTTAAAGCCATAGTAAGACTACTGGGGTACCTAAGGAAAATAAAAAGAATAGAAGATAACAAGTTACCAAAACAAGTAATCAAAGAAACATTGAGTATAAGAAAAGACATGGATGAAACAAAACAACAAATGGATGGAAAAATAGAACATTAAATTTCACAACGTCCCACTCTGTTTCCCATAAGTCCCACTCTTGGGCTTTCTTGAAGCTTGTTTCTTTTCATTTTGCTGTTGACTTTTCCCCTTGAACACCTTGGGATTGCGAGTATCCTTCTTCCTGACAAACTCCTCTCTAAAGATGAAGAAGCTGTCAGCTATGGCAATTGCATCGCTGACATCAAGCTTGTTTCTTTTCATTTTGCTGTTGACTTTTCCCCTTGAACACCTTGGGATTGCGAGTATCCTTCTTCCTGACAAACTCCTCTCTAAAGATGAAGAAGCTGTCAGCTATGGCAATTGCATCGCTGACATCCTTGCGTTTATGATGCCTTAGTTCCACTTTAAGCCCAAGGCTGTAGGCCTATCTGAAATATAAACAGTCTATCTTCATCCATCATTGTCTTGATTTCCCCCATCAAATCTTGGAACTCTTTGATGTATTCACAGATCTTGCCTGTATGTTTTAACAACTTTAACTTGGCTTGCCACTTGACGTTGTCTGGCCTAAACTCCGCTCTCAAAGTCACTTTCAGGTCATCCCAGGAATCCACCTTCTTCGCGGTCCTCCTTGCCTCAATATTTGCAAAAAGGTTTCTCCACCATGTCTTAGTTGTTCCTTTAGGATACCTTGCTGCCGTTTTGACCTCCTATTCACTTGACAAATTCCCCAAAGCCATCAGGTACCCCCCCACATCCCAGAAGTCTAACACAATCTTCTTGAGTCATGTCGTAACACTAGTTCTTTCAACTTGGGGGTTTTTCGATAGAAGATGTTCTTGCTCCCTAACTCGTTGCTGTTACGGTTGTAGTGCAACTTAAGGTTAGCTCCTCTTGCAACTTAGCTTGGGATATAAGACTCTCTTCCAACCTCCTCTACAACACAAAAAACCTCATCCATAGTGGCTTGCCATCCATTGAATCCCTCCAAGACCTCGAACACACTTCCATCTACTGAAGCCTTCTTCCATAATGAGGATCTGATCAAAGTTCTTGGTGAACTGGAAAAATGATGCTTTAGACAGTTGGGAAAGAGAGGAAACCTTGTGGAAGTGAAAGAACAAGGTGTAGTCCGTCCTTGCCAAGAGGGCTACCAATCCTTCTTGGGTATTTTGACAGTTTTGGGTAGTGTACCTCCTCTTGAGCGGATGTGGCGGGGTCTTCAATGACATCAAGGGTGTCGCCAACTTAAGTGGGGAGGATATGGGCGATAGTAGACTCTGACTATCACCACCCCGTCCATAAGCTTTTCTTGCGCTCTGTTGCCTCCGTGTTGTGTTGTGCCGTGTTGCGACACATTGTGTTAAGTGTGTTGGATAATTTACCACGAAAGAAAGTTGATAGCCTAAGGTTACTCTAATAAAAAAATCAAACAATATGTGGGAAAAATTCAGATTTGTCATGTGAACTGAAAAATTTAAAAAAGAAAATACTTATATCCTAAGTAATACCCAATTCACACCAACTCAAATATGAAATTGGGAGATGAACAATATCTCAAGAGGCATGGTCAACATTGATGTCTTTTGCACAATAGGGGCATTGTAGATCAAATATTATTTTGATATGGAATGAGGAGTCTACAAGGACATCAAGAATGCTTATGAAGGCACTGTAAAAGTAACGAAAATTTTCTAAGAATTGAGAATAGAGAATGGGGGAATGCCTTGTCAAAATTAATAGTAGAAATACACTTCAAAGGATGATAAGAGGATTGTTGAGCTTTTAGACTTTGATGAATAGTTTCTTAAATAAAATTTGTGAACAATTATATTGTGATTTTGTTTTCTTGGACATTGTTAAGACTTGTGCTCCCATTAGAATGTTTTGATCTCATAGACGTAATTAAAATAATTTCATTTAATTTCTAATTAGGATTTTTAGTATTTAAATTATAAAATTCAAATCACCTACATCTTTTAGTTAATGCTTTGACAATATAAACCTTTATTAGTTTTATTAATTTACACCTTGGAAATATAAGCACTTGATATGTTTTCATACAATGTAATAAAAATAACCAAATTAGTTGTTTTTGTTCCTACCATCAACATTAGCTCAACTAGTTAAAATTCTTCAACTTTCAAGGATGAGACCTATGTTCGAATCTTGCCAGGAGATATATGCATGACTGCCAAATATAGCTGTTATAATACCGCTATATGGTCATGATGTAATATGGGTAGGGCCCATTTCAATCCTAAATAACGAATTTATTAAAAAATAATGTTCTTGTTTCTATCAATAATTAAAGGTTGCCACTTCCAATTATGACATCCCAATTCCACCATTCCTTCCAAGATGGTTAGGGTGTTTGACAATAGTGATTTTTTTTGTAAGTTTCCTTGCTATATTGTGATCTCTAGCTTAGATTCTAAATTCCTTCATCTTAATATGGTGTCTTGTTGTACAATAGTTATTCACAAAAGTTAATTTGATAATTTCTCTCAACCTCAAATATTGTCAGTGCTCCTTTATAGATGCCTTGGTTTTATGTTTCACCAATATACTCTTCAATACACAACATACTATTTGGCACACACCACTTCTCTCCTAGGGTCCACATTATCCTTTATTAAGTTTAGATAGCTTCTAAATTTCTTATATGATAAGAAAACAATATCCACCTTATGACTCAAAATCCATGTTATTATGTTACATACTCCTAAACATCATATAGAGGATCAAGGGAGAACATTTATGTCATCCTTTGGTTACTGACCTTTTCTCTCAAATTAGTGAAAACTTTAGATATTTGTTCATTTTCATAAATGTTATGCTTGAATACTTCCATGAGATTCTTCAATTTTCTTTGATATGCTCCTCATCTGTTATGCTCATAGCTATAGTACCTAAAATAACCATGACCCTTTGGTTGTGTGACATATAATGATGTAAATTGAAATGTATGCATCTTTCCTTATATCTGTTTTTGTGGATTATTTTTTACTCCTACAAAAATGAGTAAACACGCGATAGTGATTGTGATCAGTTCAATTAGATTATCAATATTATAATAAATTAAATGATTAACAATGGGAATATCAAATGACATGAGTTTAACTAGTTAAATTTCTCAACTTTAAAGGAGACCAAGGTTTGAATCTTGCCAAAGGATGCATACATAACTATCTAGATGTAATAGCACTATGTGGTCACAATAAAATAAAGGTGGGGCCTGTTTCAATTCCATTGTTGAGGAGCAACATACCCCCATATGAAATAAAATTTAATATTTTGGATTTCGGTTTATTCTGCATGGGTTCCCTTTGGAATTTTGGATAAAATCATGCCTTTGGCCTAGTTTAGGAATTTATCCCTATCCTTTGATTTCGAATAAAATTTTGAGTTAACAATTATTTGAATTATTTGATGTGGATCATAAATCTGGGCATATTTTGTTTTAAAATTTGTCATCTCTGAAATAAAAATAAAAATAATAAAAATTGCATCAAAATTCAAGATATTGTTTATCAAATGTTTTAGTTACAATCAATTTTTGATTTAAGTAAAATTGTTTTACCGTTCCGTTCTTTTGTTAAAATAAATTGATCTTCTAAGCTATTAATATTTTTAGTATAATATTTTTATTGCGTTTTGCAAGAAGGCGCCTACACCCAAGAAGGCACCTACACCGAGGTAGGAACATACTCCATGGAAGGCATCTACTCCTAGGATGGCGCCTACACCCATGATGACACCTACACCTAGAGTGACGCCTACACCTAGAGTTTCAAGGAGATATCTGGATATTCATGAATTCACTTAGAGATAAGGCAACTCGTGTTGAACAAGAGGGGAATCAAGCAGTTGTGCACTTCATGGTACACATTAAAAGCTTCATATTTGAAGGAGAGGTCTTTTCTATCGTACTCTATCTTTTTTACAATTATCAACAAATGGATGGGGAAATAAAAATATCTGTGAACAATCACTGTGATGGAGATAAGATCAACTTGTAATTTGTAGCAAGATACTCAGAAATATATTTAGGAGTGGTTTAAATTAATTAGAACTCTATTCAAAAATATTTTTAGATTTTGTTGTGCGGGTCTCGATAATGGGATTTTATTATTATTATTTTTATTTAATTCTTTGGGAGCTTTATATTTTAAAAATATCAGGGCATGCCTTGAATCTATATATACTCCTATTGAATGTAAAATGAAGGATGCAAAAACTTGGAATGAGACAAAAATTAACAAGTTTGTTTAGATTATCTATTATGTACCTGAAGCTAGTGTGAGATCGTATTTCATAACAACGTGGCCAGGAGCCTAATCTTTTCTAGGTTATGATAAATGCACTATCTTTTATTTTTGTCTCACTTATGATTTATTTAATTTGATTGTAAATATGGGATTATTGAAATTGTGCTATGTTGCTGAAATTCGTTCTGTTTAGTGTGCTTAAACGCAATTAGAAACATAAGATTCAAGCTCGTGTTTTGGCTTGCTCTGTTCTTACTATGTGAGCTTGACTGCTGCTAAGAAATACCAAGTGAGGCTGGAACCCTTGTGTTTGTAGTTATCTTTCAATTTTAATTTGTCTCCGTCCCATGCTCAAAGTGGAAGGTGATCTTAGAAAGCTGGACACCTTTCTCATTTGATGTAACCTATTATGAAATTGAAATCAATAGTTACAATTTACAACTAGATTAGATATCTTACTATTTTTTCGCTCTACCTTACTTTCTCTGTTTTCATTTTGAGATGATTCACTTTTATATTTCTTTGAATTCTTTATTCTTTCAATTTGATCAATCGACAACCAGATCAAACAATTAGCATAAATATGATAATGAGCATGACAAACCACCACTAGACAACTCCGATTAGGGGTTAAACTCGTTTTAGGTAAAAAAGACGATCATATAGGCTTTCCAGAAGTGGAAAAGAATGAAGACGTTCGACCTGACTTTGTAACTCACACCTTGGATATCAAGTAAGATCCTAAAGTGAGGGAATTTATTTCCATTGAGGTGTTATACCAGTTTTATCCATACTTTTAGAGTGTGCATGAAACTCTCATCAACATCTAAATTGGTGCTAGGAGGGCACAAAGTTCTATCTGGTGTTTTTCATGGTGTGTTTTTATGTTCTCATAACTCAGGTGGTGCTATTCAGACAATTAGTTAGGTTGGAGCCTGTCATGAAAGTCACCAAATTGAATTCCAGGCTTGTTGAGTACTTAGTTCCAGAACTAGAAACACCCAAAAGGATTAACTCAGAAGAGAAAAATCCCTATCAACAATTTTCCTTTCACCCTTGGTAATTCATCTTGTTATTATCCTGAATCCACATATCAATCTTGTAATCATGGCCAATTGTTTAGGTGCCACTGCTTTAAATTTTCCTGGTGTTGCACATGACTTGCCCAGAAATCCTGAGAAGCACCTCCTTACATATAAATGTGATGGTGCTAGAATAGCTAAAGAGCACATGGTTACCTTCAAGAATGCTCTTAAATTGTTAAATATCCTTCATGAAGATGTTGCTTGTAGAATTTTTCCTTTTACCCTGCAAGAAGCTACATATGATTGGTTCTTGAACTTGACCAATGACTTTATCACCACCTGGGATGAATTAAAAACTGCTTTCATTTCTCAATTTGGGAGAGTTATAAATCCTAGTGTTCTATATCAATATTTTTTTAGTATTAAAAGAGGATCTAATAAACCTATTCATACTTTTAATATTATATTCCAAAAGGTGTACGACAAAATGACTGATCCTTACATTCCCAATGCAGATCTATCTTTGGAAATGTATAAAAATGCTCTTAGATCATATTATTTTTGTATTCCTTAGAAGAGATCCTAATGTTACATCCCTAGTGTTAGCCTTCAAAGAAGCCTTGGTGTTAGAGAGGCAATTGAAACCACAACCTATGAATGTCCCTTTAATTCCATCTGTTTCTCAAAATACACCAGTGCTTAATCCTATACCACATCAAATTTTGATGCCAACATGTCAAGCTCCTCCAAAGGAACTCCCGTTAATCCTCACACAATCAGATAATGTTCAAAATGCTAAAAAATATTCTTACAAGGCCAGGGTGGAAGACGTATCCAGAATGGTACAAAAGTTAGTTAATGACTTTATGAGTTTCAAAAGACAAGTATCTGCAGGTGAAAACTCAAACAAATTTCCATAACAAAATAGTAGGTTTAATAGACCATCTTATGAGTCTAATAGGGAATTTAACAAGAATAAGGTAATTGAAGTAAATATATGTGACTTAGCTTTACCCAACTGGTGTAGGATTCTTGAAACAACCCAGAACAGGGAATTAGATAATATAGAATTTTGCAATGCTTTTGAAGCTTTGTTTGGTGAGTTGATTTTTTTTAAGAATCAGAGAAACTTTGATGGTTCTAGTTCATCCAAACCTAGTGCTGCTATGATTTTGGATTCATTCACTTTCCTAGATGAGTCAAAAACTTTGTGGAAGTGCCTATGGATGAAGCGTAAGCTTTTCAATAGTTTAGAAGAGATAGTTACAATCTTAGAAATAGGAATCCAGATCCCAATACTACATCTACACCTCCCAACAATGCTTATAGTATTCCACCTAATCCTTCCTCAAGTAATAATCCACATCCACCCAAAGGGGGAGATCCAAAAATACAGGATGGATTTGCTGCTCCACTCAATAGAGGATATAATATAGTGGAGGATATAAAGAAAATTAAGGCTAACATCATCCTCCATGAGCTTGCTCAAATTACTGAATAGAGGGACAAATTAATTAAAACTTACTCTTAACCCTCTGCTAAACCTCAAGAAAAGAGGAAGAAAATGACATGCAAATATGGCCATATACAAAGAAAATACAGAAGTACCTCATTTTCTACTAACAGTTCACATATTTGGAAAAAATCTACACAATTATTTAGTAGATTTAGGTGCCTTGGCAAATGTTATCCCCTTAGCCATTTGCAAACAATTAGGTTTGACACCAGTAAAATCTAATAGAAGAGTCATTCAATTGGATAAAATTGAGGTCAAAGTGATAGGTGAACTTCAAGGTATACACATTTAGCTAGCATTTGAACCTAGAGCCTAACATAGGATTGATATACAAGTTGTAGATATTCTGGTAGGTTATGGGATGTTATTGAGTAGGGATGATCCAAATCTCTAAATGGATATTTAGCCATAGAATTCTCGCATATGTGGTTACCTTGGAAAGGTTTAGCAAATTAGTTAAGGATAGAAAGAGAACCTCGGTATAAACACATGATAATTGAATATAATGTTAAAAATGAGGTTTTTAACTTTGTTGATGCAGATATTGGGGTTTATAATTTGATCACAACTAAGAAGGTGGGATCTATTAAAGGATTATCAAAACACAATAATGACATCTGGATGCTTCATGTTGATGGAGCTAAATCCAAACAAGGTTCTGGTATAGGGGTAATTCTCAAAGGACCTTACAATCAAATATATTTCATGTCTTATCGTCTGGAATTTCCCTGTACAAATAATTTGACTGAGTATGAAGCATTAGTACTAGGATTGAAATTTTCTTTAGATAAAATATGAAAAATATCCAAGTTTTTATAGACTCGAAGTTGGTCGCTAACCAGGTTAAAGGTATGTTTCAATGCAAGGTCTCTTACCTGAAGAGGTACAAACATTGAGCCTAGAATCTCATGGATGACTTTAATGCTTTCAATTTAATGCATATTCCTAGGGAGGAAAATTCACCCGTTAATATTTTAGCTTTATCAACTGCAAATTTGAAACCCTTAGAGGAATTTAAATGGAAGAAATTTCTAGTAGAATTAGTTTTTTTTCCTTCTATTCCTGATACCGTAGATACATTTAAGGTATTTTCTGACCAATAAATTATAGATTTCTTACAAAGTACAAATGCATTTGAAAAAGTTATAATTGATGATGTTCAAAGAGAAACTATGCTTGAGGAATCTAATGAAGAGGAAGAAGGAATCACGAGACTAAAAAACAATAGAATTCCTAGAAGAATGGTAGAACTTGAGAGGCTATTTGACAATGATCAAATTAAACAAAGAACAAGTCCTCGGAATTCCACTAGTGGAATAGAAACTGAAACCTTGAATATTGGAACATTAGAACAACCACAAAATATTCAAATTATTAAAAATCGTGACCCACAAATAAAACATGATCTTACTGAGTTGTTACACAGGTTTAAAGATGTGATGGCTTGGTCCTATAAGGACTTTAAGATATTTGATCCTAGGGTGTTTACACATACAATTCCTTTGAAAGAATTTTGTAAACCCTTTAGGTAGAAACAAAGACTTGTCAACCCAATTTTAGAATCTATCATTAGAAAGGAGATTGAAAAAATTCTAAGTGCAAACATTATATTTCCAATTCGACATTCAACATGGGTTGCCATTCTGGTTCTTGTTAGAAAGAAAAACAAAGAAATTAGGCTTTGCATGGATTTTAGAAACTTGAGTGGTTCTAAAATGATGTTCTTCTTGGATGGCTTCTTAGGCTACAAACAAATTTTTGTAGATAAGAAAGACATAATTAAAACTACTTTTACTACAAAATGTGGAACCTATGCTTACAAGAGAATGCCATTTGGCTTGATCAATGCTGGGGCCACCTTCCAGAGTGCTATGTACCATGCTTTATCGGGCTTGATGGGTAAATTTATAGTAGTATATATGGATTATTTAACCTTATTTTCTAAATCAAAGTTTGATCATGCAGAGGATTTAGAATCAGTTTTTAACAAGTGTAGAGAGTTTGGCATTTACTTGAACCCAAATAAATGTCTTTGGTGTGATTGAAGGAAAACTTCTTGGTCACCTGATAACCAAATATGGTATTTCAGGAGACCTAGAGAGAGCCCAAGCTATTTCTACAATTCCATTTCCCAACTCAAAGAAGGAATTGAAATCATTTTTTGGAAAAATAAATTTTGTAAGAAAATTCATTTATGGATTTGCAAAAATAGTAAAGCCATTGAATGATATGCTTAAGGAGAATGCAAAAATAATTTGTTCAACAGAAGCTAAGATAGCCTTTTTTGAAATCAAATCGGCCATAATGCAGGCCCCTGTTCTTATTAATCCAGACTTTGACCTCGAATTTTACCTATAGAAATAAGACACCATGCAAATAATACGAACAACAAAGCAATTTCATTGATATCACGTGTTGGTTATATACATAATGAAAGGTGGTTCGGTTGGTTGAACCACCCGAATTGGTTGGCTAACCAACCCATGAATTGGAGAGCGCTAGGAAGTGCTATTTTACTATATGCCTATAATGAAATATAACCTATGCAATATAATATGCTAACATACCCCCTTATTACATTATTGGCAAAAACTAAGGGTATTGCGAAACAATTCAAATTTGACACGTGCAAGTGCCTTGGTGAAGATATCTGCAACTTGTGCATCAGTGGGAATGTATTGGAACTGTATATTGTGTTTTAGAACTTCATCACGAATAAAATGATAGCGAGTGTCAATGTGTTTGGTGTGATCATGAAAAATTGGATTCTTGACAAGATTCAAAAAACCTTGATTGTCGCAAAACAAATGAAGTGGAAGATTCTCTAGAAGTACCATGTTTGTAAGAATGCGACGTAACCATATTATCTCGTACACTGCTCCACTAGCTGCGTGATATTATGCCTCTGTAGAAGAGATAACAACCACCTGCTGCTTCTTGCTATGCCAAGAGATAGGACCAGACCCAAGATGAAATATGTATCCAAAAGTTGACTTTCGATCATCAATGGATCCAGCATAGTCAGAGTTTGTGTATCCTTGTAGATAGAAATTGTTATTATTTTTGTATTCCAAGCCAAAATCTGTTGTACCACGAACATAATGTAGAACTATTTTTGCCGCTTTCCAATGACTTACCTTGGGTTCCTGCATGAACCATGAAAGATAACCCACAACAAAACTGAGATCAAGCCTAGTATTGGTTAGATATATGAGACTCCCAATCAGTTGGCGATAGAGAGTACCATCTACCTGAGGTGATTCATCATATCATGATAACTTAAGTCCTTGCTCCATTGGAGTTGCTTTAGACTTACAGTTAGTCATCCAATATTTTTTGACTAATGTCTTGGCATACTTATTTTGTGTTACTCTAATATGGTGCTTTTTCTGAGTCACTTCCAAACCAAGACAATAGTGAAGAAGTCCTATATCTATCATTTCAAAAGATTATTTCAAATCATATTTTACTACATCAATCATTTTCTTTGAACTTCCTGTTATGATCAGATCATCTACATATAACACCAAAATCACTATATCAGAACCATTGTTCTTAATATAGAGATTTACATATAAAGGACTTATTTTAAATCCATGCTGCACTAGGTGACTGTCTATCTTGATGTACCAAGCTCGAGGAGCTTGTTTGAGCCCATACAAGGATTTGATCAATTTGTAAACTTTTTGTTCTTGCCCTTCAACCATGAATCATTCTGGTTGGGTCATGTACACTTCTTCTTGTAAGTCACCATTCAAGAAGGCACTTTTAACATCCATCTGATGCAACTTCTACCCAAACTGAGCTGCCATGGCACAAAGTACTCGAATGGTAGTCATCTTTGTAGTACGGGAAAAAGTTTCTTCATAGTCTATGCTTTCATTCTGAGCATAGCCCTTTGCAACAAGATGGAAATTATGCTTATCAATAGTACCATCTACCTTATACTTTACTTTAAACACCCATTTGCAGCCAATGGGCTTCTTTCCTATCTGCAGATTGACTAGCTTCCATATATTATTCTTCATGGTAGTCATCTTTGTAGTACGGGAAAAAGTTTCTTCATAGTCTATGCTTTCATTCTGAGCATAGCCCTTTGCAACAAGATGGAAATTATGCTTATCAATAGTACCATCTACCTTATACTTTACTTTAAACACCCATTTGCAGCCAATGGGCTTCTTTCCTATCTGCAGATTGACTAGCTTCCATATATTATTCTTCATGAGAGATGTGTGTTCTGCTTCCATAATAGCCTTCCACTGAGGCTCACTAAGTGCATCTTGAACTGTTTGATGCAGGAGAATCCAGTGGCAGCAGAGCAATCTTGCATCAACATTTTTTTTTTTTCAAGTGTTAGCTTTGATGTCGCGATATCGCGACATAGCAAAAGTGTCGCGATATCGTGACATGTCACGTTTTCACGACTCAAGAAGGAGAGAGAAGGCTCGGTGCTAAAATGTCACGATCGAAACCGTAGAGCGGAGGCATAAGAAGAGAATGTCACGAAATCGCGACCGAAGCAAGGGAAGGGGAGGTGCCCGAAAGTAATGTCGCAATTTTGTGACATGTCGTGAAATCGCGACCGAAGGAAGACAGGAGGGGCCAATGGAGAAGATGTCGTGATTTCGCGAAATCGTGACCGAAAGAACAAGGGAAGGCCAGATGAGAAAATGTCACGATTTCGTGACATGTCACGAAATCACGACCGAAGGAAGACAGGAGGGGCCAGTGGAGAAGATGTCGCGATTTCGTGACATGTCACGAAATCATGACCGAAAGAACAAGGGAAAGGCCAGACGAGAAAATGTCACGATTTCATGACATGTCACGAAATCACGACCGAAGGAAGACAGGAGGGGCCAGCGGAGAAGATGTCACGATTTCGTGACATGTCACGAAATCGCGACCGAAGGGGCAGAAAGAAAGCCAAGTAGGAAACTGTCACGATATCGTGACATGTCACGATTTCATGACCCAAAAGGCGAAGAGAAAGCAGCGAGCGAAGAAGTCACGATATCATGACACATCACGATTTCGTGACCCATAGAGGCAAGAAGGAAGCACAAAGCAAGATGTCATGATTTCATGACCAAAAGAAAGAAAGAAGAGCGGAAAGAAAAATGTCACGATATCGTGACCCGAAGGAGAGGAAGACAACAAGAAAGAAAAATGTCACGATATCGCGACATGTCGCGACATCGCGACCTGAAGGAGGGGGAGGCAGCGAGAAAGGAAAATGTCACGATATCGTGACCCAAAGAAAAGAAATGTTGCAAGGAAGGAAAATGTCGCGATATCGCGACCCGAAGAAAAGAAATGTTGCAAGGAAGGAAAATGTCGCGATATCGCGACCCGAAGGAGAGAAAGGCAGCAAGGAAGAAAAATTTCATGATATCATGACATGTCATGATATCATGACATACTGTTAGTTCTCTATTCGAAAAAGCTCGCATTCCTAGACGGTGTTTTTCGAGGCGGTCAAGGCCTCATTAATGCATGATTTCTTGCCCGATAAGCTTGTTGAGCATGGTGGCCATTCGAAGACTACGCCCAGAGGTCAGACGGCTCATCAATGCATGTTTTCATGGCTAACCCGATGGTAGTTGCCAGATAGGGAAAGATGTAAAGGCTCAGTGAGGCAGGATGCATTCTGGCAGGTGGGTCATTAATGGCCTAGAGGGTCGAGACCTCGAAAGAGGCCCAGACATGGTTATAGAAATAGGTGGTGCATCAAGGAAGAGGGGGCTCGAAACTAGAAACTACGCCTGTTGGCTAGTATTGTAAATTTTCTTTTGAAAGTTTAATGAAATGAAAGCTTGAGTGATTCTCTGTGATTCTGTGTCCCCATCAAGTGGTATCAGAGCGGGAGTTCCTGAGTGTGTGAGCAGATCGTCGAAAGTGAGGCAGCTTGCACCAGGATCTGTGGAAGGGTTGTGAGAAGAGAGTGAAGCAAAATGCCTCCATGAAGAAACCATGGTGGTGGAAGAAATATGGTGCCAAAGAAGATTTCAGAGCTTTGTAGAGGCAAGTTCAAGCCCTGCAAGAGGAGCTACGCAGAGGACTTGAACCCCGAGGGGAAGAAGGAAGTGAAGATGAAGTTGATGAAGAAGAGGACCAGTTTGAGGAAGAAGAAGAGGTTGTAGATCCTGCACAAGCCAGGTTATACAGAGCCATCTCTCAGATTGGGAAGAGACCGAAGATGGAGGTTTCTACGTATTCTAGAAATCTTGATCCAGAGGAGTTGATTGACTAGATCAATGATTTGGAAGAATACTTTGAGTATGAAGAGGTTGAAGATCCTAATAGGGTCAAGTTTGCTAAGACCAAGCTGAAGGGTCATGCCAACATATGGTGGAAGGGAGTACAACTGGAAAGAAACAGAAGAGGAAAGGAGAGAATAACCAGATGGGATAGAATGGTAGAGAAGTTGAAGAGGTAGTTCATCCCAGGTGACTATGAGATGGATCTGCTAAAGAAAATGCAAGGTTTGAAGCAAGCAAGCAAGTCTGTTAAAGAATACACAGAGGAGTTTTATAAGATTGTAATCAGAACAGGCCATTCAGAGGCCAACAAGGAGAAGGTAGCCCATTATATTAATGGGTTACGAGCAAGTATTCAAGAAGAGTTAAGCCTGGTCAGGATGACCACCATAGAGGATGCTTACCAGTTTGCTCTGAAGGTTGAAGAGAAGCTGAATAGAAGGTTTGAGAGCAAGCAAAGAGGAAGAGGTCATGGTGGAAGAACTGGTGGAAGGACCAGTGGAGAAAATTATAAAGATCAGAAGAAGGCTGGTGAGACCAGTAATACCCAAGAGCAGAAGGAAGGAAGCACCTACCAACCCCGTAATCAGAACAATGGTTATCCAAGAGGGAGAGGTAGATTTGGACATGGATTTGGAAGAGGAGGATTTCATGGAACCTGTTTCCACTGTGGTGAAGAAGGACATCGAGCATTTGAGTGTCCACAACACCAAGAAAGGATGAATAAGAGACCTGAGGGTCCTGCTAGAGCTATTGTAGCAGATGAAGGTGCTGAATCAGAACATTCTGAGGAGGCAGAGAGAGGAGAAGTTATGGTCACTAGGAGGACCCTGTTAAATGAGGAGAAAGGATCAGACCAGAGGAGGAGCCTGTTCCGCACTAGGTGCAGAAGTTCGGGTAAGGTCTGCAATATTATCATAGATAATGGTAGTACTGATAACTTGGTTTCAGAAGAAATGGTTGCCAAGTTACAGTTAAAAAGGAGAAGACACCCGCATCCATACCGGATTGCGTGGTTACAGAAGGACCATAGAGTTTTGGTCAGTGAGCAATGTTCAGTGAAGTTCAATATTGGGAATTACTATGATGAGGTCCTATGTGACATCCTGCCTATGGATGCTTGCCATTTGTTATTGGGAAGGCCATGGCAGTTTGATCGATGTGCAGTGCATGATGGTCATGCCAACACCTACTCAGTGACGAAGAATGGAGTGCACCATAAGCTGAAGCCCTTGAAGGAGGCGGAAGAAAAGGTATGCAGTAGCGCTAGAATCTGTTTAGTTGAAGGAGGAAAATTTTTGAATAGTTTAAAGCATGAGCATATGTGCTATGCATTAGTTCCTAGAGTTAGGAAGGAAGAATGCAAGGATACCCCTATAGAAGTCTTAGGACTATTAGAAGAATTTCCAGACATTATATTTGATAATGTGCCTGAGGGTTTACCACCAGTGAGGAAGATCAGTCACCACATAGATTTGGTACCAGGATCTAGCTTACCCAATAAGGCAACACATAGAATGACCCCTACAAAAACTGAAGAGTTGAACAGGCAAGTCCAAGAGTTGCTGGAGAAGGGACTGATTCGGGAGAGTTTGAGTCCATGTGCAGTACCTACAGTACTAGCACCAAAGAAGGATGGAGAGTGGAGAATGTGTACAGACTCTCGAGCCATTAACAAGATCACCATAAAGTACAGATTTCCATTGCCAAGGATGGATGACATTATGGACTGTTTGAGTGGAGCCAAGTACTTCACCAAGATTGATCTGAAGAGTGGTTATCACCAGATTCGTGTCGGAGAAGGAGATGAGTGGAAGACAACCTTCAAGACCGAGAGAAGGTTTGTATGAATGGTTGGTCATGCCATTTGGGCTGACCAATGCACCAAGCACATTCATGCGGTTGATGAATGAGGTATTGAAAGAGTTCTTAGGAAAATTTGTTATTGTCTATTTGGATGATATTCTAATATTTAGCAGAACCCTGGAAGAGCATCTGATGCATATCAGAAGGGTTTTTGAGAAGCTGCGGGAGGAGCAGTTGTTGATTAATCTGAAGAAATGTAATTTCGTGAAGGAGTTAGTGTACCTAGGATTTGTCATCTCAGTCGAAGGTCTAAAAATGGACCCAAAAAAAGTAAGAGCTATCATTGAATGGCCTACTTCGAGAAGCATGACTGAGGTAAGATCATTTCATGGTCTAGCAAGTTTTTACAAGAAATTCATTAGGAATTTCAGCAGTATTTGTGCACCCCTTACAGAAACAATGAGAGGGAATAAGAAAGAATTTAAGTGGACCTTAGGAGTAGATAAGAGCTTTGATATGTTGAAGAGGAAGGTTATAGAACAACCTATTTTGGCACTTCCAGATTTTAATAAGGTATTTCAGGTAGACTGTGATGCTAGTGGTAGTGCCATAGGAGTTGTTTTGAGTCAAGAAGGTAAACCTGTTGCTTACTTTAGTGAGAAACTCAATGATGCTAGAAAGAAGTATTCAGTTTATGATCAAGAGTTTTATGCTATAGTTCAGGCTCTAAAGAAGTGGCGACATTACTTGTTGCCAAAAGAGTTTGTTCTATTTACTGATCATCAGGCCTTACAATATATTAATAGCCAAGGGAAGCTAAATCAGAGGCACCTGAAGTGGGTTGAGTTTCTACAGAGTTATACCTTTGTGTTGAAGCACAGGAGCGGAAGGTCCAACAGAGTTGCAGATGCCTTAAGTAGAAGGCAGTGTTTGTTGATAGAAATGAAGGTGGAAGTGGTAGGATTTGATGAACTGAAGGGTTTGTACCCTGAAGATCCTGATTTTGTAGAAGCCTGGAAGGCTTGCTTGGCACCTGTTACTTTGGACAGGACCAAGTGGTTGGATTTTCTGATCCAAGATGGGATGTTGTTCAAAGGAGGTCAATTATGCATTCCACGGAGTTCAATGAGGGAGAATATGATAAAGGAGAAGCATAGTGGGGGACTAGCTGGACATTTTGGTCGAGATAAGACCATTGCCCTTGTTAGTGAAAACTACCATTGGCCACAGTTGCAGCAAGATGTGACTAAATTTGTGCGGGGTTGTAGAGTATGTCAGATGGCTAAGGGAGTGAGACAGAATACAAGATTGTATCAGCCATTACCTGTACCAGAGAGACCATGGGAGGACATCAGTATGGATTTTGTTCTTGGCCTACCAAGGACACAACGAGGGAGTGACTCCATTTTTGTTGTGGTTGACAGGTTTTCGAAGATGGCTCATTTTATTCCATGTCAAAAAATGAGTGATGCAGTTCATGTTGCAGGCTTGTTTTTCAAGGAGGTGGTACGCCTTCATGGTCTACCCAAGAGTATAGTATCTGACAGAGATACCAAATTTGTGGGTTATTTTTGGAAGACTTTGTGGAAGCAGCTGAAAATAGATTTGAAGTTCAGTTCTACGTACCATCCGTAGACTGATGGGAAAACAGAGGTGGTGAACAGAAGTTTGGGTAATCTTCTAAGATGCCTGGTGGGAGATAAGCCCAAAGGATGGGATTTGATTTTGCCACAGGCAGAATTTGCTTACAACAATTCCATCAACAGAAGTACTGGTAAATCCCCATTCTAGATTGTGTATGGGAACAACCCAAGGCATGCTTCTGAGTTGAGAACGATGGGTAAAGGAGAAAAGAGTAGTGCTGAGGCTGAAGATTTTGCAGAGCACATGAAGAGTTTACATGAAGAGGTAAAACAACATATCAGTAAGATGAATACTCAGTACAAAGCCAAAGCCGATCAGAAGCGGCATTTCAAGGAGTTCCAAGTGGGAGATGAGGTCATGGTTCACTTGAGAAAGGAAAGGTTTCCTAGAAAAACCTACAACAAGCTGAAGATGAAGAGGTTTGGACCATGCAGGATCATAGGTAAAAGAGATTCGGGAAATGCCTATGAAGTGGAACTGCCAAGCGAGTTGAATATCTCACCTATTTTTAATATTTTAGACTTGGTAGAATACCATGAAGGAGGTAATAGTGAGACACCAAGAACAGATTTGTGGGATATTCCAACATCTACTACAGCAACAGACGAGATCGAGGAAATACTAGACACTCGAGCTGGCAGAAGTACCAGGAACAGGCAGTATTCTGAATATCTAGTCAAGTGGAAGGGCAGGCCTATCGAAGATGCAACTTGGTTGTCAAAAATAGAGGTTGACCACCTGGGTCTTCCTCCAACAGAACAGAAGTGAAGGACACTTCTCAATCCACCCCGGGTGTCTGATGCAGGAGCATCCGGTGGCAGCAGAGCAATCTTGCATCAACAAAAAATTTTCAAGTGTTAGCTTTGATGTCGCGATATCGCGACATAGCAAAAGTGTCGCGACATGTCACGTTTTCATGACTCAGGAAGGAGAGAGAAGGCTCGGTGCTAAAATGTCATGAATTCACAAAATAAGAAGAGAATGTCATACATGTCAACATCGACCAAAGCAAGGGAAGGGAGGTCCGAAAGTAAATGTCACGATTTCATGACATGTCACTCAAAATCAAGACCGAAGGAAGACGGAGGGCACGGAGAAGATGTCATGATTTCATGACATGTCGTGAAATCACGACAGAAAAAAGAAAGCCAAGTAGGAACGTTCTGATATCGTGATGTGTCAACTTGTGTATGACCCAAAAGTGAAAGAAAAAGAGGGAAGAAGTACGATATCATCCGACATCATCGCGTTATTTGTGACCCGTAGAGGCGAGAAGGAAGCACAAAGCAAGATGTCACGATATCATGACATGTCACGATTTCATGACCAAAAGAAAGAAAGAAGAGCCAGAAAGAAAAATGTCATGATATCATGACATGTCGTGATATCACGACCCGAAGGAGAGGAAGACAACAAGAAAGAAAAATGTCACGATATCACGACATGTCGTGACATCACGACCTGAAGGAGGGGGAGGCAACGAGAAAGGAAAATGTCGGCGATATCACGACATGTCGTGATATCGTGACGAAGAAAAGAAATGTTGCAAGGAAGGAAAATGTCACGATATCGCGACATGTCGTGATATCGTGACCCGAAGAAAAGAAATGTTGCAAGGAAGGAAAATGTCACGATATCGCGACATGTCGCGATATCGCGACCCGAAGGAGAGAAAGGCAGCAAGGAAGAAAAATGTCGCGATATCGCGATATCGCGACATACTGTTGGTTCTCTGTTCAAAAAAGCCCGCATTCCCAGATGGTGTTTTTCGAGGTGGTCAGGGCCTCATTAATGCATGATTTCTTGCCCGGTAAGCTTGCTGAGCATGGCGGCCATTCGAAGACTGTGCCCAGAGGTCAGACGGCTCATCAATGCATGTTTCCATGGCTAACCCGATGGCAGTTGCTAGATAGGGAAATATGTAAAGGCTCAGTGAGGCAGGATGCATTCTGGCAGGTGGGTCATTAATGGCCTAGAGGGTCGGGACCTCGAAAGAGGCCCAGACATGGTTATAGAAATAGGGGGTGCATCAAGGAAGAGGGGGCTCGAAACGAGAAACTACGCCTGTTGGCTAGTATTGTAAAATTTCTTTTGAAAGTTTAATGAAAGGAAAGCTTGAGTGATTCTCTGTGTTACTGTGTTTTTGTGTTATTCATTCCCTGTGTATCTGTGTCTCCATCACTGTTGTAGGTTCATTTTCATCCAATACTATCATATAAACCTGTTCATTATCCATATATGTGTCTTTGTATTCCTCTGCATCTACAGATAGATCATCAAACTATTGGCAAAGTTCATCAACCTCTAAATATGATGCCTCTGCTATTCTCTTCTCTGTCATACTCTGAGTGCAAGGTCGATCTTGGGTTAGATCTAGAAGTGTATTCAGTTTAGAGTCTCTTAATGTACTAGTATACCATTTTGGAACCTTCTTCTTTAGGGGTGAAATTTATTTCTTAGGTTCCTCTTCTTATTCAATGTATACATCTGTAGATGTGATATCTGATGTGGAAGCTTCATCAAATACTACATCTCTACTTATATGTGTTTTCTTGGTTATAGAATCTATCAAGCGATATCCCTTTGAATGCTCATCATAACCAAGGAAGATACATTGCAGGGTCTTCTCATATAACTTCTTCCTTCTCTATTTTAGGATGTGCATGAATGCCTTACATCCAAAAAATCTTAGATGAGAAATGGAGGGTTTCTTACCACTCCATGCTTCTTAGGGAGTTTTAACCTGTAAGGCTCTTGTGGGTGCTCTATTCAGAAGGTATGATGCTGTATTTATTGCTTCTACCCATTACTGATCCTCAAGATGTGCTCCTTTTAGCATACATCAAATCATTTCCATAATAGAACAATTTATCCTCTCTGCAACTCCATTTTGTTGAGGTGTATAGGCTGTTTTCAGTTGTCGCTTAATCCCATGTTCTTTCAAAAATGATGAAAAGTATTTGTAAGTATATTCCCCCCTCGATCTGAGCAGAGGGATTTGATGAAACATCCAGACTTTTTTTCAACAAGTTTCTTGAAGTGTTGAAAGTATGAAAATGCCTTTGATTTCAATTAAAGAAAAAAACCCACATATTTTAGGAGTAATCATCAACGAACAATTGAAAGTACTTCTTTCCATCATAATTGGTTGGCATAGGACTGCATATATCGGTGTGTACCAACTCCAAAGGTTTCTTAGATCTAGAAGAGCTAGATTCAAAAGGTACCCGATGTTGCTTCCCTGCTAAGAAATCTGAGAAAACTGGTAAGATGGATGAAAGGTGGGGAATTCCTATCACCATCTCATATTTGTGCAATTCAAGAAAATATCCTGAACTTAGATGCCCATATCTTCTATGCCATAGAGAAGTATCGTCCTTTGTAGTTGCATCCAGAGCAACATGAGGCATTGAAAGAGCATCTAGAATGAAAAAGCCATGCTTGTAGGAGCCGATTGCAACATGTTTACCTTTTTGGGTTATAAAACATCTCTTCTTGCCTTTCAAAACTTGGAACACAACATCCATATTCTATCCAACATCTGAAGAACATACAACATATTATTGGCTAATATAGGGACATAGAGAACCTTCTCTATCTGACATTTACCATCTGGAAGAGTGACAGAAACATCCCCGTGACCCTTCACTTGGCAGACTTTATTATCAGCAATTGTGACTGGCTTACCTTCTTTCTCCTCAAATGTTTCAAACCATGATTTGTCCCCAATCATGTGCTTACTAGCTCCTGAATCAATATACCATACAACATCTATTAGGAAAGATGAAGTATGGGTTATGAGCACCTTGTGTGCTCTTTCAAAGTTAAAATTTGAATCGGACCCAGGGGAATTTGAGTCTGAGTTAGAGTCAGCATAAGCAACATGGCATTTAGGTTGCTTATGTTTCTTTTTATATTTCTGTTTCTCTTTGCATTTATTCCTATGAGGTTGGTCATTTTGTTGCTTGTTTTTGAACCAACACCTGTTGGTGTCTTGGTTATTCATATCACATATCTTGCAATATTGCTTATCTTTCTGTTGATTTTGTTTCCCTTTTACCTTGGAGGAAGAACCCCCTTTTTGAAACTAACCTTGTTTCTTACCCCTTTGTTGGGTGTAGAGGGCATTATCTAGCACTTCATCCTTCTGAACCTAATTTGCCTCCTCAGTCCGAAGCAAATTTACCAACTCCATAAAAGATACTTGTCTACCAGAAACATTGAGGTAAGTGATCAACATCTTGTAGGATTCTGGTAATGCTCTCAAGATGATAGAGGTCAAGATATCATCATCCGTTGGTTTTTTCATAGCATTTAATTTGAATTTCAATTCCGCCACTTTGCAAAGGAATATATCAACTGTCTCCCTAGAATTCATACTGAGAGTATGTAGTTGAGTTTGAAGGTGTAGAATAGTGGACTGATTCTTTCCTTCATACATAGTAATCAAAGCATCCCAAGCTTCCTTACTGGTTTTGGTATCACAAATATGAGGCTAGAACTCATTTGTAGTAGCAAGCAGGATAAACATGAGATCTATTTTGTCCTTCTCATCAAATGCTTCTTGATCTACTCCTGCTGTTTGAGGGTGTTTTGTAGTGCCAGTCACTACATCCCATAAATATTCCACTTGAAGAATGGATCTCATCTTTGTCTTCCATGGAACAAAGTTAGGACCTTTCAACAATTGTGAATCTGAGAGATACTTGTGAACACTGGCCATTGTGAAGGTTCCCTATATCACCAATTGGTCTCCCTTTATTTATACCTGCCAGACCTATATACCGAAACTACTCTATATATACATGCCCTTACGTGAGGGAGACTATAAGTATATACAAGCAACACGATACATGGAACTTAGGTGATAATGAAAGGGCATCGTGTTGTTTATAACACATACCATAGAAATTTTATTCTTCATACGTGGGGTGTAACTTCCCCTAAACACTTTGGAAAAACCTTCGTCAGGATTTACGCTTAACAACAATCACGATGTGGGTATGAAATGAAGTGAACAATAGAACTGGTTTGCCTTATTTATCCTCGATGATTGATAGAGAACAAGCTCAGACGTCATTTTCGTAGCTATATTAGGTGGTGGATATAGTAGCCCAAAGCACGACAATATTACCTGTAAGTGTGGGCCAGAGGTATCACAAATACCGAACGCTGCTGTGTAATAAATTGCACAAATAGGTGTATAAATTTGGGGTCTTTTGCTTTGTTTATGTGATTATTATTTGCAAGAAAACAAGAAAGTTAAGTGCAAAAAATCACAAATACCCACAAATTTTTGAAACTATTTGAGGTGTCGGTTTCCACCAAAAATACACCTATTACAATACCAGTTTTCTTTTTTTTTTCACAATTTTATTCCCCCCTTTGTCTTATATTTTTGCAAAAGGAAAGTGCTTTAAGAATCCCCCTTTTTGTTGCAAAAAAATTGAGTAGGAAAATAAAATGGGAATGCTTCCAAAACTAGAAGACACAACTTATCGCTCCAAAAAAATGAGGGAAAAATCGAAGCATATAAAAAATACCTCAAAAAATAGCCCCTCCTTGTGGCGTGGTAGCGAAAAATTGTTCAAAGAGCCCTTCGAAAGAATTTGTAGCAACTTTAGCACCTCGAGCAACTTTGGAGCAAGAATGGAGCAACTTTTAGCAAAAAATTAGCATTTTTCGTCAACAAATGAGCAATATTCGAGCAATATTTTGCAATTTTTGTTGGGCAGCGTGGGTACTTGTGTTTGGGCGTGGGCAACATGGGTCATCGAAGAGTAAAATGTGAAGGTTCGTAATGAGATTCAACCTATGGACCTTGTCCACGCAAAGAGATGCCCAACACCAACTGCACTACACAACGCGTTGGGAATGGAAAGCACCAAGTGTGCTTTAAAGACGATGGGTGACGAGCAAAGGGAGAGAAAAAAAATTGGATCTTTTTTTTATCCCACATGCATCACAAAATGCATGCACGGGTATTAAAATACCCGAGGTCTCACCTTAATGGTTGATTACCTTCAGGCAGTCACCGTCCCTCTTTACCCTTTTGTCGACTCGAACCGCGTGCAAACTATCAAATATGTGTTAAACAAGTAAATAGAGCCTTACCATTGCAATCAGTTATAATTGATAAACCATTTGTGCAATGGGGTTATGATTTTGTAGGTGTGGTAAATCCCAACTCATCAATAGGTGACAAATATGTGTTAACTACCATTGACTACTGTACCAGATGAGTTGAGGCAACAACAACAATGAGAAGTACCACTCAAGAAGTTATAAATTTCTTGGAGTCAAATATCAGTACTAGGTTTGGTACTCCTATCAATTTAGTCAGTGACAATGGACCAGCTTTCCAATCATTGGAATTTGCAAAGTGGGTATACTCAAAGGGGGTAATACTTAAGTTTTCATCCAACTACTACCTCTAGGAAAATAGGTAAGCAAAATTCACAAATAAAAATCTGATAAATGCCATTAAAAAATCAACTCTAGATAAACCAATATAATGACATTCATTGCTTAAATATGCTTTATTGACAAAATTAGGTATAAGTAGAAATTGAAAACTTCACCATTCATGTTACTATATGGTATTTCAACCTGTTGTCCCTATTTCTTTAAAATCACCAAATTATCAGTTTGCTTTAGATTATTTTTATGATAATACAAATGTAGGAGCTTGGGTGTTATATCTCATACAATTACAAGATGATAGAGTGCAGGCTTTTGAATGTTACAGTCAACACTAGGAGATAGTCAAGAGATGGTTTGACAAAATATCCAAAGTTAAAGCCTTTGGATTGATAGATTTAGTTTTGCACTAGGATAAAGCTTATGAGAGGAAGTGTAAACATACTAAGTTACAACCATTGTGGATCGACCCTTATCAGGTAGCTGAGATCCTAGGTAATAATGTTTTTTTTTTTTGTAAGATTTGGATGATAATTTTCTAGACCTACCTATAAATGGGCAACATTTGAAGCATTATTATTATTTTTTAGTTCCATATTTTATTTCTTTTGATTAGAATTCCTAAAAAAAAGAAGTAAATAAATGAATAAAATAGGGAAGATTTATTTTAAAGATTTTCTTTCTTCTGCTTGTACAATGTCTTTGTACTATGTACATAGTTTTATTTTCCTTGGGAATTTATTGCTTTGGTTTTAGCTTAGATTTTCTTTATCCCAATTAAACATGGTTAAATCCAAAGTTTTGAGAAGGATGAATTTCTACGCAAATGATAGATTTCATAACAAGGACTCAATAAAGATGTGTAGACTTTAGAAAAATAGAGTTGAATTTAGTCTAAAATTTGTATCATGCTGAGCCCTAGGGACTAGTATACAGATCAAACTGGAGGAATCCATAAGAATTAAAGAATAGTCGAAAACATGACAAAAAATACTTGAAACACAAATTACATCTTAAAACTTTACAATAGTGCTATTGGTGCCCAATTTATAATGGTTGGTTGATCTGATGTTTGGTTAGAAAAATTATCAGGGATATATAGTTTATAAACCTTGAGTAAGAGTTGTTCATCTGTGTTCCAAGTTAAAAAAAAGAAAAAAATGCTTGTATAAAGAATTTTTGAAATAAAACAAACTAAAAATTTTGAAAGAGGTAATTTAGGCATGTTCACCAGAGCTATGAATGATACACAACAGTGAACTAAGGTCTTTGAAAAAAACTAAGAGTAACTTTGTCGGGGCTATGGATTCCTGGCTGACAGCAAAGCTCTACTTGAAGGCTCCTAAACAGTCCCAAACTCAAAATCACCTCCATAAGAATCCTAATACACAGACTATTTTTCAAAGGAAGAATTTATACACTCTAATCACATACCAAGGTTTTATTAAGTGATTAGACCTCGTAAATCACTAGAGAATTCGAACAGTTTTGATTTGCTACTAGTTAAAACATCATGAAAATCCTGGTGACTTGGTGTGATATAAACTTATATTGAAAAACCAGAGTTTTAGATTCTAAAAATTTCCAATGTTTCCTCGCATATATCGCCATTTTTTGAGGAGCAACACACCCCCATATGAAATAAAATTTAATATTTTGTATTTCAGTTTATTCTGCATGGGGTCCCTTTGGAATTCTGGATGAAATCATGCCTTTGGCCTAGTTTAGGATTTTATCCTTGTCCTTTGATTTTGAATAAAATTTTGAATTAACAATTATTTTAATTATTTGATGTGGATCATAAATATAGGCATATTTTGTTTTAAAGTTTGACATCGTTGAAATTAAAATGAAAATCATAAAAATTGCATCAAAATTCAAGATATTGTTTATCAGATGTTTTAGTTACAATCGCTTTTTGATTTAAGTAAAATTGTTTTATTATTCTATTATTTTGTTAAAATAAATTGATCTTTTGAGTTGTTAATATTTTTAGTATAATTTTTTGTTGCATTTTGCAGGAAGGTGCCTACTCCTAGGAAGGCGCCTACACCCAGGAAGGCGCCTATATCCAGGGTGGTGCCTACACCTAGAGTTTCAAGAAGATGTTTGGATATTCATGAATTCACTCAGAGATAAGGCAACTCGTGTTGAAAAAAAGAGGAATCAAGCAGTTGTGCACTTCACGATACACATTAAAAGTTTCATGTCTGAAGCAGAGGTCTTTTCTATTGTTCTTCATATTTTTTGACAATTATCAACAACTGGCTAGGAAAATAAAAATATTTGTGAATAGTCACCATGATGGAGATAAAGTGAAATAAAAATATCCGCAAACAATCACCGTGATGGAGAAAAAGTGAAATAAAAATATCTACGAACAATCACCATGATGGAGATAAGGTTTAAAAAAATCTATGAACAGTCACCGTGATGGAGATAAAGTGAAATAAAAATATCTGTGACAACCACTGTGATGGAGATAAGATCAAATTGTATCTTTGCAATTTGCAACAAGATACTCAAAAAGATATTTAGGAGTGGTTTAAAATAATTAGAACTCTATTTAAAAATATTTTTAGATTTTATTGTGCAGGTCTTGATAATGGGATTATTATTATTATTTTTGTTTCATTCTTTGGGAGCTTGATACTTTAAAAATATTAGGGCATGTCCTGAATCTGTATATACTTCCATTGAATATAAAATTAAGGATGCGAAAACTTGGAATGAGAGTCTTCTTACAAAAATTAGCAAGTTTGTTTGAATTATTTATATAGTACATGAAGCTGGTGTGAGATCATCTTTCAGAACATCATAGCCAAGAGCCTAATATTTTCTAGGTTATGATAAGTGCACTATATTCGATTGTAAATTGAGGATTATTGAAATCGTGCTATGTTGTTGAGCTTTGTTCTGTTTAGTGTGCTTAAAAATAATTAAAAACATAATATTCAAGTCTGTGTTTCATTCGAAATCGAGCTTGATTGTTGGTAAGAAACACCAATTGAGGCTGGAACCCTTGTGTTTGTAGTTATATTTCAATTTTAATTTGTCTCCTTCCCATTCTCAAAGTGGAAGGTGATCTTAGAAAGCTGGACACCTTTATCATTTAATTTAACCTATTATGAAGCTGAGCAATATAACTAAAATCAATAGTTACAATTTACAACTAGAATAGATATCCTACTCTTTTTATGCTCTACCTTACTTTCTCTGTTTTCATTTTGAGATGATTATTTTTTATATCTCTTTGAATTCTTTATTCTTTCAATTTTCTCAATCGGGATCCAGATCAAATAATTAGCATAAATATGATCATGAGCATGACAAATCACCACGACACAACAACGATCAGAGGTTGAACATGTAGGTAAAACAGGTGATCATATAGGCTTTTCAGAAGTGGAAAAGAGCGAAGACATTTGACCCGATTTTATAACTCACACCTTGGATATTCAACAAGATCCTAAAGTGAGAGGGAATTTATTATACTAGTTTTATCCATACTTTCAGAGAGTGTGCATGAAACTCTCATCAAAATCCATACAACTAATTTAAAAAATAAATGAGGGGAATATAGTTTTATTTTTATTTTTGAAGAAGTTGAAAAGCGGGGGCATATTAGGAGCCACTCTTCCCGTGAATTGAACTTGGGTCTTTGTTAGGAAATCCCAATAAATTTTACCATTGTAGTGTCCCTATCGGGACAATGAGAGGAATATAGTTAGTGGTCATTGTTTTTGTGACATATTAAATCTTTAATAAGTAATCAATGCATAAATAATAAGAATTGTTCATTTTAATTTGCATATATGTAAATTTTTTAAAGATAATTATTAAACAAGAAAATATACATTAAATTAGCACCTTCCAAAAGAAGTCATCTACTTAAATTTATATTTTCTTTCCATTTTTTCCATCCAAATTTAATGGAATATAGGATTAAAAAGTTCACTTGAATAATGTCATGCTTCTTAGTTGAACTAGATCTTATTCTATATTTGCATATTTATAATTATTTCCTTTAAATATGAATTTTTTAGTTGGATATATGAGGTTTGGAATGACCAAACCTATATTCAGGTATGATCATATTATCATGATATTTCAACAAGCCATAACAAAAAAATCATTTTTCTCACCATGCATATATTGCTTGACAACATTTGAACACATGTCTTCACTTTAGAAGCCCATGTTTTTAACCGCTTGACCTCATGTTATTAGATAAGTATGTAGTTTACTTCAAATATATTTTTCATAATTTTATATAATTAAATATATATATATATATATATATATATTTTGATATATAGAGGAATTGGTAACTACCTTTTCTTTTTAACAACCGGTCACAGGGTCAAATTGCATTGCCTCCGATTGTAACGTCAAATCATGGTGTTACAAACTAGAGTGAGGGAGACCCCTGGTGGTTTGGGGTTGGTACGAGGTTGATACTACCGTCATCAAGATGGTGCACACTCAATAAACTCAGGTCAGACTACTACCTTTGCCTCAATTGGGTATGCCCCCGACGTTTGAACCTATATCTCCTCTTGGTAAGTACCCAACTTCTTACCAATCCACTAGCCCTTGGAGACATAATAATATTTATTTATTAACTATTATTTATAAAGTTTAAATTACTCTTTAAAAGGAAAAATAAAATAGTTTCTTATTTCACGGTTGAAGGGTGAAAATAAAATTTTATTTTAAAAAAAATATAATTTAAAGGATAATCTTAAATTTAACCCTTAAAAAAAGGTAAAATAACATTTTAAAGACTTACCCTTCTTTGAAGTATAAACTAATAATTAAAATGTTATAATTTCTATATTTGATGCTACACACATCTATGAGTGTTCAGGTGATGCTTCCACTCATGTTTTAGCTTGTGATGTTGATCACTCCTTAAAATCACCTTAAGAGGAAGTGTTGGAGGCTAAGGTTTCATATAGTGGTATTGTGTTACATAAAACTATCTTCAACTATTATAACCTTTACCAATTTTCATAGGTTGGTTACATTATATTGGGATCACTATAATTTAATATTATATTTTGTTAATTATAATATAACTTACATTTATTGGTGGATTATATTGTATTGGGATTAATATAATTTAATATAATATTTTATTAGTCTTGCTGTAATTTAATATGAAATGAGTTAATGTTGTTAGAAATAGAGTATATTACATCATTTGGATCATGTAAATGTACCTTTCTTGGTACATACTTAGGACATTAGATTACTTTAGGGGGAAGTTATCTAGTTACTTCATGCAATGTAATAAATGCACAAGTGTCAAAGTGCAAGTTGTATATGTGCAAGCTGTCCCTTGCACATCTAGGTAGAGTGTTGGCCAAGGAACCTATTTCCTATATAAAGGGCCATAGGTATAGAGCAAGATATAGTAGTAGGAAGTAGTGTAGACCAGAGTGGTGTGATGTAGCAGTGTGATGTAATATGATGGAGTGTGATATGCTCAATGCCCATTCTTGAGTAGTAGCTCTATTCATGGAGTGTTCATTTCCTCTAGAGCTATTTTGTAAACATCTCCATCATTTCTATTTATAGTATTTTTAGTCATCTCGTAGATTTACTTTATTTCATATTATTCTGCATCTTGTGATTGCTATCTCCCATTACATGTTGCATCAAAAGCTAACAGTGGTATCAGAGCCACGGTAGGTCAATAGGAAAACCACCATTATCATTGACCCTGAGTTTTTGTCAACCTGACGCGCCATTGGACCAGTCACTATCAAAAATTCTCAGAAGAGTCTAGGTGGTAGAATTAAGGAGAGCCACAAGTTAGGACTGAAAGAAATCTCTAGTTTTGGAATACTGAGATTGCATATGGCTAGAGTCTTTCCACAGAGTTTCAAGGGAAAACTTGTGAAGACTAGGACTCAACATTTGATCCACTAGTTTGATGAATCAACTAGTGAAGCTCATCTAAGAGATCTGGAGAAATTGACCTGAAGTTTCTTTTATTGTAGGGAATTAATTCTCAGATGATTGGGACACCTCCTACAATAGAAAGCTAGGAGATTTCAACTTCGTTGCCCAAAGGTCGGAGTGCCTTCATAGTGCAGATATTAGTTACTGCAAGAGAAGAATACTACAGAAGAGACTTCTGGAGAAGAATTGTGGTGAAGTTGGGAGACAGGAGATCTCCATTGCTAGATTGGAAACTTCACAAGAAGAAAAGGCCATAGAAGCCTTAAAAGGCCATAGAAGCCTTGATCTAGAAGAAAAGGCCATAGAAGCCTTGATCCAGAAGAAAAGGCCATAGAAGCCTTGAAGAAAAGGCCATAGAACCTTGAAGAAAAGGCCACAGAAGCCTTTATAAAAGGCCACATAAGCCTTGATACTAAAAAGGCCACAGAAGCCTTGATCCTGAAGAAGACTTCAAAAGAGAGTATCTAATTCAGAAGCAGATTTTAGTACTAATATTTTGTTGTAGGAACAGGAAGATTCAGTGAGTTGGGAAAGCTTCCTACAAAAATGTTAGGAGGAGTATCTTCTTCAGAATCAATCCAACACCTAAAGCAAAAGAGATCAAGAGAAGATCTCATTGATGAAGAAGGACTAGGAGAGTCCTGCTCGAATACAGAGGTAGCAGAATCAGAGATCCAAGAGAAGATCTCACCACCAACACTTCCAGAAGTAGAAGGTTGAAGATAAGGTCTCAAGGAAGACCAAAAGAAGCTACAAGATCAAAGGCCTTGGAGAGGTCTCTATGAGCATCCAGTAAAAGGCTTGGAGAGCCTTACTAAAGAATTCATCAAAGGAGTTCCAAGGAGAACTCATTGGAGAAATTCACTATTGGAGATAGTGAAATATTTGGGACAATTATCACCATCCGACAACAAGCCCAAGAAGAAGAATTTGGCAAGGAGTGCCAAATATCAGAAGACCTCAAGACATACAAAATCTTGAGAAGAAGATCATATTTGAAGTCAGAATTCGACAAGAAGCTTGAAGGAAGATTCAGATAGAAGAAGCCTACCAAATCTAGGAGACTTGGATATTACCTCTCACAACAAGAAGGCACCACTTCAGAATCAAATATCTCTTCAAATATACAACAAAAGGAGGAGACTACAAGAGGAGAACAAGCCACCAAAAATTCTAGGCTCATGAAAGGGAGACCATATTTTGGTGAAGACAAAGTTGTTCAAGGCAGCCTACAGAGAGCTGCAAGATCTTACTCAAGATAACAACTTGGTGATCATAGACACCAAGATCTACATCCTCTATAGAAGTGGTAAAAAGGTTTTAAAAAAATAAGAAACTATTGGTGCAAGTAGATTCATTAAGTGGATTACTTATCAGATTTGTTTAAGCACCTTAATTGGATTGAAGTTGCAAAAAGGAGAGTTGAATTAGAGTCTTCAAAAGGTGCAAAAATAAAGGATTCTTTAAGGTTCATTTGCACTTTAGGAGTTGATTAGATTTCAGAATCTCAAACTATCTATCAACTACCTATTATCTACTTTGGAAAAGAAAATGAAGACTAGCTCCTATTACCTTGCTTTTAAAGAAATTGCAGAATAATTCTTGAAGATTCATTTCAGATTATTCTTGATTAGTTGTAGTAGATTGATTAAGTGCATTAGTTTTTGAGAGTTGATTGGAGTGATAAGGTGATATTATTAGTGCATTAAAAGTAAAATATTATTATATTTGCACTATTATATTGCTCTCAAAATATTATTGTTTGTGTTCGTGAGAAGGGCACAAAAATAGAATTTGTCAAAGTGTCTAAAGACACTATTAGTGCACAGAGATCTGCAACTTTGGGTGGCCTGAGGAAGCCACAAAATAAGCTCAATCCTCCAAGTATTGGAGAAGAAAGTAACCACCAAAAAGAGCATCAAAGGAAGCATCGAACGAGACTTGGTGAGTCTCAAGTTCAAAGCACAAGAAATAGTGCAAAAAAATACAGCAAAATAAAGCTTCCATCATGTGGTTACAAGCTTGGATCCATTCATAAAACATCCAAGAAAAAAGGGGAAGGTGTCTAATCAAAGAGACAACCTCAAAACCCCTATATTGCACTCAAATATTCTACCTCAAAACCAGAAATTTAGATGTAAAAAGAGGAGTGCAAAAGAAGGTGCAATAAGGATATTTTATGTAAAAACTATTTTACATTATATTGCACTATCCTAATCTGGTTATACAGGGAGAAAAGGTAGATTTAAAGGTGCCCCAAAGGCACTACACTTGCTAGAAAAACCAGTCGAAAGTGGTCGTATGCTAGCAGCAATCCAAGCTTAGCTCAAGGAGCCAATCAAAGGGCTCATACTCCTCGCATCCTAGATGGTCGAACCTGCAAGATACAACATGCAAAACAAAGGGAGAAACAACGTCAATCAAGAGCAATAGCATCTATGAAAGGAGGACGTAAGCAAGTAAGGAAGAAAGGGAAAATGAAGCACCATTGGAGTGTCACTTACTCCACATCCATTGGCAGAAATCGGTGCTCAAAGCCTCCATATTGTTGCTCCATATCCCAGCTAAAAATAGTGTAGGTGAATGAAAGAGGAGTTGGGGATTTTTGAAGCTAAAAGGATCTCCAAAAAGGTCCATTTGAACCAATGAAAGGGAGGATGTCCATGTAGAGAAGAAAGTGACACTTGTCACCAAAGGAAAACCCTAACGCTCAAGTCAAGAGAGTGCTCATATTCAAGAAAGGAGTTACACGAATAGGCTAGTGCATTGAGTGTATGGGATACACTTGTCCATTGGAAGATCAAACATTTTGCTAAAGAATGTAATGCTCATACATTACAAGAAGGAAGACAAACATTTCTTTTGCACCAAACTCTCCTCAAGCACTCGAAGGGAAATGGACGTGCCACTTGGCACTTTAGACAAGAAGCTTCTCCATATTAAGGACATCAATGATCGAGGTCAACAAGCAAGTAAATTCTCATCTCGACATTTATCACTTCACCGTCTACGTGCACAGTGCAGAATTGCAGCATGGAAAGAAGGTGTTAGAGCCTTCAATGCTCAATCCAAGTGAGGTCAAAGGAAGAGTCCAAGCAACACTAGTTTTGGAATGCTTAAAGCTCCAAGTGATTCCATTGGAGGGTACAATCACAACATTCAAGACGTCTACATAAATACTGCAGCCCTAGCTTCTCAAAAAACAACATCGTATATTGCTTGGTGAAAGGTAAAGTTTCATTCCCATTATTATGTGCTTTCTTTCCTTGGGAGTTATAAGGTTATAATTGAAGGAATTTAAATAATTGAAAGCCATTCATCAAAGGGAATACTTTATCAAATAAATATAATATTTGCAATATAAAACCTAGGAGTAATAAGGGTTTCTACTGGAATAAATAATAATTATTTGCAAATATTATTGTGATCTAATTTATCCAAATATTAGGGAGTCATAAGGGCTACTACATCAAATTAATTAATTGGAAAATTAGATACACTAAACCTAATTCCCAAAGGGTTATTTATAAAGAGAGGTTTATCATAGCTTTTTCAAAGGTTGGATATTCATAATATTATTGTCTCAAACTTCTCAAAAGGAGACAAAAGATCCAACATTATTACCTCTTTAAAATTTTGGAACAATGCTTAGTTCAATAGGAGCAATAAGGGATAATAGGAATTGATTTTGGTATTTACAAAACCTTTACAAAATCAATCAAATATTGAACTATAATTTACAAAAGCACTATATCTTATCCATAGCATACTAGGGAGTCATAAGGCATTCTACAAAACTTGGTAATATCAACATCTATCAAAGATTATCAAGTTACAAAATATAAGCTTTCCTCAAAACCTAAAAATCCTTAGGAGTATATACTCACATTACTTGGGAGACATAAGGTAGTCTACAAAACAAGGATTAATAAAGGTTTTATCAAATCAAGCTTATATTATTCATAATCATATATCCTAATTAGGGAGTCATAAGAATGTCTACTTTCAATGCAAACTCCAACAAGGATAATTGTTTCAACAAAGAAAAAGTCAGTGCTATAAAACTTGGGATCATGAATCTGCTCATGAAATCTGAAATAATGATAGATCTAACTTCAAAAGTAATCCATAGTGAAGCTTTAGAAGATAATTTTGATACTATGGAATACTATCTTCAAGCTCGTCTCAATGAAGCTATTGACAATGGAAAAAGTGACATTACACTTTCCTTAGATCTTGTGAGCATTTTATACATGGCATTGCTCACATATAAATTCTACAAGAATGAAAATGTAGAACAAAGAGGATTGATAGAACTACTCAAAAAGAAGATCAAACTTAATGAGTCATATCTAGAAAAGTTTTTCCAATCCTCATGCAACATTGACATTTCAGGATCTACTAATTCAAGATCTTATCATGATACTCTGAGTGGTTGTTCAAAAACTTCTATATAGATTGAAGACAAGAAAGAGGGACCCACTCTACAAGAATCGAGTAGCAGCACGACCACCTATGAAAGCACAGAGACTAGATCCAAAGGCAAAGCTAAAGAAGAAGAAGAAGATAAATCCAAAGAAGGAGGAATTCAGTGCAAGGTCAATTGAAAGGAGAACCTACAACTTCAACCTATTTTTGCATCATCCAAATACTGAAGCATCTACAGAAGAATCAAAGATCATCAGATGGAAGAAGATCCACATTGAAGACTAAAGTCTTCAATATCCAAATAATGTAATACAGGGGGTGTTAGAAATAGAGTATATTACATCATTTGGATCATGTAAATGTACCTTTCTTGGTACATACTTAGGACATTAGATTACTTTAGGGGGAAGTTATCTAGTTACTTCATGCAATGTAATAAATGCACAAGTGTCAAAGTGCAAGTTGTATATGTGCAAGTTGTCCCTTGCACATCTAGGTAGAGTGTTGGCCAAGGAACCTATTTCCTATATAAAGGGCCATAGGTATAGAGCAAGATACAAGAATAGGAAGTAGTATAGACCAGAGTGGTGTGATGTAGCAGTGTGATGTAATATGATGGAGTGTGATATGCTCAATGCCCATTCTTGAGTAGTAGCTCTATTCATGGAGTGTTCATTTCCTCTAGAGCTATTTTGTAAACATCTCCATCATTTCTATTTATAGTATTTTTAGTCATCTCGTAGATTTACTTTATTTCATATTATTTTGCATCTTGTGATTTCTATCTCCCATTACATGTTGCATCAAAAGCTAACAAATGTGACTATAATTAACAATTATTTGTCTCTTCCATGTGATGTACTTACCTGGTGGTCTACGAACCTTTTCAAATTCTAGTGTTCCTTTTGCTCTTTTGGATGATTTATATAGATGATTGGTACATTTGTTCTTGGTATTGTTCCTTAGACCTATTGGTTAACTTTTTTATATTATTAGAGTATATCTAACTTTGATCCAATATTTGCATCTCTTCTTAAAGAGACCAATCTCTCTTTTATATTTTTAGCTATTTTCTCTTAGATCCACTCGACAAGTATCTTTTATAGGTATTTACAGAGCTTCAAGCAAAGTTTTAACTTATTTGACTAACTAGAAAATTAAATAGAGGTTACCTAGCTTAAAGAAAATATTTTGAAAATTTGATGCAAGGAGGAAGAATATTTTGTTTTTTTTAATTATTTAAAATTTGTTTAGAGTGGAATATTTGGTTGACACCAGTACACAGTACATTGAAGACATGCTAATGCGACAAGGTCATGTTTATTAGTTAGGTTCTAAATTAATTGTTACAAGGCTTTAATAAGACCTTATTAGAATAGGTTATTTTAATGTGTAATGTCATTTCATGTAATATGGATTTGGGAACCCTAACCCTAGATTCATTTTTCTCAATATATAATTCCATAACACAAAGGGAGAGGCGATTTTTCATTCTCTCTATTTTCAAAAATATTCTCCTGCTTTTTTCTTGTTTCATGTGGTTGAGCTTGGGCACATAACATTGATCATTTCTACAAGTGGTGTCAGAGATTGGATGCTTACCCATCCCACAACTAAGCTTGGATAAGCATTGCATTCCCCTCCTCTCCTCCAAAAAATTATGTGTTGAGTTGGAGAGCATGAGGATTTTTCATGAGGTTGCATAAAACCTCCATAGGTTTTATTTTTATTGTAGATATTAGCTTGTATCTTCATTTACAGGTAACCAAAATCTGGATCTGACCAAGTTTGACGACCTCTATGTAAACTGACCGTGTTCATTTTTTACATATCCATATAGTATCCAAAATCTATATTTGACAGAGTTCGACGACCTATATGTACACTAACCGTGTTTGTTTTTACACAACCATATAGTCATATCAACCTCTATGTAAACTGATCATGTTTTTTTGACAATACAATAGGCTTTTAGCCTCTCCATTACACTTGTATAAGTTTCTTATAGAAATTTTCACATTACATTTGGCTAACTTATAGCCTTCATTTGTAAAAGTGATTCCACTTGGATGGTGATCAAGGTCTAGTGGATCACACCTAACATACATACTACCACAATAGCACTGTAATAGCACTCATATACACTCTAAGTCTATTTTTAGTTTTTATTTGCTTTCTTTCATTACAAATTGATTCACATATTTGCATCATCCCTAAAAGGAATGCATTCTATAACTCATTCTGCAGCCTATCCTCGTGATAGGGCACCAATTCCTTGGTGGTGGGAAATCTATATTAAAGACCCCGTGAGTCAAAGATGGACTAGAATTAATAAGAATACATAGTGAAGGGGGTTAGCCATACCCAAAAATATTTGGAAAGGGATCATCCTTTTGTCTATGCTCAAAAAACTAAAAACTCTTAATCAATATTAAAATTAATCTGGTCCAATATCCATCATAGCTGTGGAACAGAGGATGTAATTCTCTTCAAAGAGTATATCGCTGACCATAGTAAACTGGGTAAGGAATGGTAGGAATTGGGCTCCATCACAACTTAGATTTTATTACCAAGCATATGTATGTAGGCATCTAGGTGAAGGCCTTAATTTGAGACAAGCTCATAATACCTCTCCAACTTTCAGCATCTCACCTACTTGCAATCATAAAATTGATGTTACTAGTTTTGCACATCCCACACTTTGGTATTCAATTTTATAATATAATATTGGAGATATTGACCTACATATTCATTTGTTGGAGATATTAGCTTTTACATTCATTTGCAGTATTTTAGTTTGGGCTACACATCCTTTTTTTAGTACTTTAGATTTAGCCATATCATCATTCTATTGCATCAGGACTCATAGCCACTTGTACAATTTATCATTTGTAAAAGATATTTAACTTGGACGATGAGCAAGATCTAGTGGGTCACATTCATTCATTGCCATCACTTGGCTCATTATTTACTAGCATATTTTGCCTTACTTAGTCATTTGTTCCTTGTTCACACCTTGACACACCTCTTTTAGGTCTTTGTAGTATCACAGGTCACAATGAATTCTAAATTCAAACAAAATATTGGATGTACCATCAAAGGTAAGGATAATTGGGATCAATGGTTTACAAGCCATAGGACAAATGCAAAATTTGAGAACCTATGGTGCAACCATATGGATGCAAATCCCACACCATCCACAGATGCTGCTGCCCCAAAAAAATGGTAGATAGATGATGACTAAATTTGTGTCGACATCCTACTTGTCATAGAATATCACCTCTATAATTTGATTGATGAAGCCAAGCATGACACAACATGGTCAGTTCTTGAAGTCTTCAAGAAAAAATTTGACACCAAATTTGACCTAGAATTTGTTCGTCTTACCCTCAAGATGAATTACATAAAGATGCAAAAAGGAAACTCCAATTCCACCATCAACCTCCTTTGCTCTATTAAATAGATCATTGATAAATACTTCAAAAATCAATATTTCAAATGAGCTTTCATCATTCAGTCATGTCTTCACATTCTAGACTACAAGAACTTGCTTGCCATTTTATCAGCTAGTGGAACCTTAAAAAATCTCATTTTTTTTTATTTGTGGAAAACATCCCAAAAGGGATGCCACTTTCGGGTAAGACCCAAGGAGGCAGGGGTATCCATTCCGCCAAAAATGCCCAGGACTCGGACCTGGCCTACCACCTTTGACATACTCAAGGAGCAAACAAACACACAAAACCAATTTAAAAATAAGTAAATAAATAAGTAAATAACAACAAAAATAATAAAATAAAATAAAAAACATGCTCCTTGAGTGTGTCAAAAACAAAAGCACAACCAAACACGCACAATAAGATAAAAGAAACCACAACACGAACCACATAGAAAAACACAAGAACCACATAACAAAACACAAACAAGACAAAAACAACAGAACACTACAAAGACATAACCCAAAAAAAACATGAAAAATAAACACAACCAAAACCTAAAAAATTAAAAAAATAAAATAAAAATAAAAATAAAAAACAACCAACAACAGACAATAAACAAAAACAAAAAACATAGAAAACACTCACACATAAAAACATGAATTAACACAAACAAAGAGAAACCCAAGAACAAGAACGAAAAAAACACAAGAACAATAACAAAAAACATAAAAAAAAAACACAAAACAACAAAAACACAAGAACAACAAAAAACAACACAAAGAACACAAAAACAAAACAAAACAAAAGAACCCACCCACCTTAAAAAACTAAACAAAAAAAACAAAAAAGAAAAAAAGAAAAAAAAATTGAACATAACAATGACCTATCTAGACCAGAAGACTATTAAGGCAAGAATCAACAGAGGAAACAAAATAAAGAATAGAATGAGCTAGGGAACTAAAAAAAACTGAATGAACCAAAGAGAAGCAAAAAAAAAAAAAACAAGAAGAAACTAGGTACCTTCAGAACTGGAGCCATCCAAAGAAATGATAGAAAGAAGAGCTTCCCTAATTTGAGAAGCCCACCATCTAGGAGGGTGGCCATAACAAGTAAGATCACCTTTGTCCAAAGCCCAATTAGCTAAAGCATCAACACTCTTGTTTTGATCTCTGACCACATGATTGTAATCAACTTTCAAAAATCCCATCTGGATTAATTGAATCTTCTCAATAATTCTTTTTATTCTCCAATCCACCTTATGATTCTTAGAAGGAGTCTTCAAGAGATTAATCATAAGTTGAGAGTCGGACTCAACTAACACCTTTTCCCATCCAACCTTAGTAGCCTCCTGAAGGCCTCTGAGGATACCATACCCCTCAGCAAGGTTATTGGAAAGAATACCCAAATTCTCAGCAAAAGTAAAAACCAGGGAGCCATCTGAAAGTCTACCAATTCCTCCCACACTGGCTTTTCCAGGGTTCCCTCTAGAGGCTCCATCAGTATTGACTTTTCCAAAATCCTTAGGAGGAGGTTGCCAATTTCTTGTCCTATCCATCTTACTAATACTCACATTCCCTTTAAGTTGGTTGCCCTTAGAAGATTTAATCTTCAATCTTTGCATCACTTGATCCCATCTTTGGTGGGAGTTTTGGGGGTGATTAAGGAGTTGATGGACTGATTCAACTAAGTTGGCTATGGTCTTTTGCCAAATATAGTGAATATCCTTCCTATCTTGATTAAAAATTTGGTTGTTCCTTTCATTCCAAATATTCCAAAGAAGAATGGTAGAACCCATCCAAACTAACCGCCTAATAAAATGATCAACACCCTCTTGATTAGGCCAATCCCTCCAAAGCTGTTCAAAAGTAAAAAAATTGGACCATTGTAAGCCAAGTAAAGTGGCCATTCTCCTCCATAGCTCGGAGGCTAAAGTACACTCAATAAAAATATGGTTGAGAGTTTCTACATTCTCTTCACACATTTCACATCTAAAAGGGCCATGAAAACCATGCTTCATAAGTTGCTCACCAGTAAGCACCCTACGATGCAATAAAAGCCAATTAAAGAACCTCACCTTAGGCCAGAGATTTTGAGCCCACAATCGAGAAAATATGTCAGAAGAATGGTTGGGATTATTATGGCATAAGGTCAAATAACCTTGAGCAACTGAATACTCACCCTTAGTAGTGTTGTTCCATCCAAAACAATATTTTTCATGGGACCAAGAGAGGGATCTCATATGAAGGATGCCTTGGATATCTTGTCTTTGCCTTTCTGGGATTTGAATAGGCCAGTCCTCAATAGGGATCCAATATCTACCAACCTTTGAATTACCAGTATGGTACCGATAGTAATTAGCCACCTTTATCCAATTAGCTCGGTGAAGCTCCTCCATCCAAGGCCTCCAATCGGGAAACCGAGTTATCAAAGGCTTGTGACCATCCCAAGAATCTGTCCAAAAATTTGCCTGTTGACCATTATGAATGATCCAAAATAATTTTTTCTTTATCAAATCCTCACCAGTCTTAAGAACTGCTAAAATGGGAGAACCTTTGGTAGGAAGTTGATAGCGAACAAGGTCTTCGGGACTTTTGTTCTCAGCATATTTAGCACGGAGATTATTGGCCCAAAGAGCATTGGGGTTATGCAACATCCTCCAATATAATTTAGCAGCTAAAGCTTTGTTGTTATTAATAGAAGACCGGAATCCTAACCCCCCTTCACTCTTAGGAAGACATAAAGTATCCCATTTCACCAAGGCCCATTTTCTTTTCTCCTTAGTACCACTCCAAAGGAAACGATGACTGATTTGATCCAATTCTCGAAGAACAACCTTTGGGATATTCAAAATGGAAGAAACATAAATAGGAATAGCTTGAAGGACTGATTTTACCAAGGTGATTCTACCCCTAGAAGAAAGCCACCTGTTGGTCCACTTTCCAATTTTCTTCTTGACTTTGTCCAACAACCAATTCCAATATTTATTTTTTTGCCTTTGAATATTTATGGGAATACCTAAATAAGTGATTGGAAGGGAGGTCTTCTTATATCTTAATTTATCCAAGACCATGGATTCCTGTCTAGTAGAGCAATGAAAGAAAATAACTTTAGATTTGTCTTCATTGATCAACTGCCTAGTAGCCTTAGAAAAACAGCTAATGATTTGCTTAATATTAGAAGCTTCCTTAACTGTAGCTTTACCTAAAAGAGTAGAGTCATCCACAAATTGAAGATGAGAGATAGGTCTAGCTCCATGAGCAATGGTAACTCCCTCAAGGGTTTTGTTTTCCCTCTTTTTGGTTATAGTCCTACCCAAGCATTCAACAAGAATGATGAATAAATAAGGGGATAGCGGGTCACCTTGCCTAATACCTCTGGAGGCTGGGAATGACTGAGAAGGCCTGCCATTGATAAGAACTAAGTAGGAAACTGAAGAGATACATCCCATAATCCAATCCATCCAATCCTTAGAGAAACCAAATTGCCTCAAAACTTTGATAAGGAAGTGCCAATCCACTCTGTCATAAGCTTTGGATAAGTCTAACCGAATGAACATGGAAGGAGATTTTTGCATATCCATGGAATGGATGGCTTCCTGAGCAAGAACTATCTCATCTACTATTTGACGTCCTTCCACATAACCCCCTTGCTCTGGGGAAATAATCTTATGCAAAAGAGGCTTCAACCTTTTTGCCATGATTTTAGTAATGATTTTGAGAAGAACATTACATAAAGCAATAGGTCTAAAAGCTGAGATATGATCAACCTCTTGAGCTTTTGGAACAAGAGTAATATAAGTTTTATTGATAACCTTCAAAATTTCTTTGGCTTTCCTGGCTTCTTCCACCACCTCTAATAAATCAACATGAAGGATATCCCAGAACTCTTGGTAGAACTCAATGGGAAAACCATCGGGACCTGGGGTTTTCCTTTTTGCATTTTAAAAACTACTTGTTGAAGCTCATTGATAGTAACAAGAGCAGTCAAAATAGAGTTCTCCTCAGAAGTGATAAGAGAAGGGATTGCTTGAAGAACATTTTGTTGTGAAGCTGAGTCAAGAGGAGTAGCAGACAAAAATATTGGAAAAGTAATCAACAACAATAGAGTTCATGCCATCCCAAGTATAAACAACATCTCCAGAATCTGATTTTAAGGAAGAAATAAAGTTGTGAGATCTTCGAGCTAGAAGAGATTTGTGGAAGAAATTTGTGTTTCGATCTCCTTCTTTGAGCCATTGAATTCTAGATTTTTGCTTCCATAAGATTTCTTCTCTTTTTTCCCATTCCTCTAACCGAGTTGTGAGTTTAATTTCATCTGCACTTCTCTTCTCTGTGAGGCCATCTAAATGGATTTTCTTATTCAAATTTTCAATATGAGCAATAACTTCATGTTTTTTTATGAACATCCCCAAACTCTTTCCAGTTCCAAGTCTTGATTTTGGATTTAATGTATTGCAGTATTTTGGCAAAATAGAACATCTTAGTCCCATGCCTAGGTTTACCTTCCTTCCACCATTGTTGCACATGAGGTCCGAAGGAAATGTCTCTAAGCCACATTAATTGAAAACAAAAAGGAGAGAAACTCACATTGGTTTTCCACATTTCCACCATGACTGGCCAATGATCCGAACCAACATTATTAAGAGTCTTCACTTTAGGAATGTGACCATGGATTAAGAAATTTTTAGAGAGCAAAAACCTATCCAATCTCTCCATTATACAAGCTAAGCCTTGCCTTCTGTTAGACCAAGTCATAAGGCCATTATCTGGTTGGATATCCACAAGATGGAGGTTTGCAATATATTCGCTCATGAGGTCAGTGCTTTTGTCCAAATTTCTATTTCCCCCCTTTTCTCATCTAGAGAGGATGGTATTGAAATCTCCTCCGATCAAGATCCAAGCTTTAGGAAAATGAGAGATAATATGAGTAATATCCTTCCACTGTCTTCTTTTTTCCTCCAAAGAAGTCGGAGCATAAACAATAATGTAGAGCATAATTTGGTTGGAATGTCTACTTTGAATAGCTATAGCCAACAAACCCCAACTGCCAACCATATGGTGAATAACTACCTCTTTTGGGTCCCAAAGACAAGCAATGCCACCAGAAGTCCCTTGGGAACTGAGGGAAACCACTTTTCCAGCTGGCCAAATTTTATTGGCAATTGAGTCCATATCCTCCATTGACATCTTTGTTTCTTGAAGGAAAACAAGATGTGGATGATTTATCTGAATCATTCTTCTAATTTCATTTTGTTTTGAAAGACTCCCTTTGAGTCCTCTAATATTCCAAGTGATGATATTCATTAATACCAGGGCTAAAAAAGTTGGGAAGGGCATTAATATTACCTTCCTCTACAAGCTTTTCACCTTCTTTTACCATATGATATTGATTGGTCTTGCGACCTACTTTTTGATTAGAATCCATCTTCAATTTTTTTCCCTATTTCTTGACTTATTCCAATTGAATCTGAGATGGCTTCTAACCTTGAAGAATGCTCGTACACAACCAAAATTTTACTAGATGGTTCAACGGAGTCTATATTGGGACCTCCATTATTTGAAAGTTTTGACATTTGAAAGATTGTTTTTCTTGTGTAAATTTTCTCCCTTTTTTTTTGTTGAAAACCTTTGATTTGTTGGTTTGTCTCCGAGTTCTTCCCTTCATATTTAAATTGTGTTTCTAAGATTTCAGTTTCCATTATTTCCTCTTCCTCACTTGGGACATCATTTGTGGAAAGGATTTCAAACATATTAGGAGATGACTTTGATTGATCCTTCATAACTAGTTTTTTCTGAGTGTTCTTCTTCTTAGGTATTTGGAAACTTGCTTGAGTTTATATCTTCTTTCTTTTGATCAAGAATTTTATTTGGGCAAGCACTGGCCAAATGACCATATTCATGGCAAATTCTACAACGAAAAGGAATGTTCTCATAGTCCACTACTTGCTCCCAAGTGTCTTCCCCAAATTGTAATGTGATATTTTTAGGTAGGGGTTTGTCAAAATCCATTAAAACACAAATCCGAGCATAAATAATATGTTCAAAATTTTGAGTACAATCAACGATCATCATAAAAGTTCCTAAAGAGTTTCCAATTGAAGAAAAAATAGTAGGATTCCAAAATTCAATAGGGAGGCCAAAGAGTCTAACCCACATGGGAGCTATAGAAGGCATCTCTTCTTCGGCTTTAAATTTAGTATGCCAGGGCTTCATGAAAAGCCCTGCCCTTTCAAAAAACCAAGGACCCCCTTGAAAAGTTTTCTCTCTATCTTCATTATTAGCAAATAAAACAAGAAAATAACCATTTGGATAAATAGAGATTTGTAACTCACCTTTAGTTTTCTAGCTTTTTGCAGCCCAGACTTTGAAAGCAGATAGACTCGGACGAAAACCCATGAACCGACAAATTAGTCCTATTTTTTCCAAATCTTCAATGCCAGTCTGAATGTTACCCATATCAAGCTTAACAATAGGAGTTCCATCAACTGCTTTAAGACATCCTGACTCCATTTTCCTGGGATCAATCTTAGGCATTCTTAGAGGTTTATGGGAAGCCCTAAGATTGATATTAGCATTGGGCTGAGGCTGTCCACCACGAAGGGCATCCCTAAAATTCATTTTGGGGGCTGAGTCTTCGAAATTCTTACCCTTGACAGGGGTTTTCATAGTAGAATTATTTTGTGGGTGCACCTTAGCACCAGATTCACTTGAGATATGAGCCATTTTTTGATCAACTACTTGAAACTTGTTTCGTGATCTCTTTAATCCTTGCCCTAGACGCCGTGGAAAGGTATGGTTTTCACTTTTCTTTTGTGCAACAAATTGGAAGCCGTTGTCACTCAAGTTCATAGTATGATCTATTGAAAGACAAATTTCTAACCCATATTGGATCCCCTGCAACATTTCCTGCTAAAATATTGAGCATAAACCACAAAAATATTGGTCGCTAGGGCCCGAAGGCCCTAAAAACCAACCTCTGGAGCTGCTTGCACTCAACCCAGATGAAACCCTCGCATAGCCACTTGCCAAATATCTCGTTCACACATAGGGATGCGCTAGGATCTGTGTTGCTCCAAATGATATGAAAATTGGTGGAGACGTTCTAGGGTTTTTCAGGCATCTACCCTCAAAATTTTAGCTCAATCCGAGTCCGGATGAGTGAGATATGGCCAAAATGAGTTCGATAGTTTGGGCAGTCCTGCAAAAAACGTCCCTCCATTGAATTATCTTTTTCAAAAATCTCAACTTTGAAGCCTTAGCAGAAACATTGATTGAACTTGACAAAATATTTGACATAAACTTCACTAGTTATGACCCTGGTGACTCAGCATTTTAGGTGGATGAAGTAAAATTATCAAATAGTCAAGGTAATGAAAGCCATGGTTGAGGCCATGGTCGAGGTAAAGGTAAATGATAAGGACAAGGTTCTAAAAATGGTCAACATGAACACTCACAACATCAAACTAGTCAAGGAAAACACAGTTAAGGATAAATAAAATAACCTAGTACCTCTCAAGGAAGTGACAACTCAAATATCATGTGCAAATGTTGTAATAGAAAAGGGCACTATACCACTAATTATCGAACTACCACACACAAGATCAAGCAGTTTTAAAAGCATAGTGCACATAATGTAAATGAATATGACTTTGATCCAAACATCTTCCATAGTGCTCAATTTGTGCATGCCTAGATAATCAACACACGAACACCTATATCACCATATGTTGACCATACCAAAACATTCATTGAGGCACATTCAAGATATGCTAGCTATGGCATTTTTCATCCCACATTGCAACCCATTGGAGTTGCCCATAGTGTAGCCTCCACTAGTAGTTCATGGATCATGGATACTAGAGCCACCCAACACATGAATTCCAAAAAGGACTTCTTTGAAGAATTCAACTTAGAAGTACTTTGTGTAGTTTACATGGTTGAAAAATCCTCTCAACCAATTGAAGGAGCTAGAACTATTCGATTGAAACTTCTCGAATTACCTGATTTCTGGCTACTTGATATTCTATACATCCCTACTCTGAAGCAAAATTTGTTGTAACTATCCACACTTGTCTTTCATGAATTTTATTTGAGTGTCACTACCAAAGATAAAATTCTTTGAGTCATTCATCCACCCTCCAAAAAAATGATCATGATCAGTTTATTAGATGGAAAAATCATCAAATTTATTGGACATCTTGCTTCTGAAGTTCATATTGCCAAAGATGGCATGACACTTAATGCCACCCTGAATCTATAATGACCCAAATCTAGCTACAAGAAAACACACAAAAAAGAAAAGATTTTTTTTTTTACTAAGGAGAGGGATTCATAAAACCCAAACTAACCTTTGGTTATTCTATTAGTTTAAGATCACTAAGTTTCTTGACTTTCCTAAAGAGTTACATATCACCAAATACCCTATCACAAGTTCGTCTGTGTAGGTGTATTATGTGTTACCGCAAATAAGTTTATCTATCCCATCATTCTAGATGAGCTAAACTTACCACCTTCAATTAGTCAAAGGCATATTCCCATCACCATACCATACACAAGTCCATTTTTGTAGGTATGCTATGTGTATTGCGAGTTAAGCTATCCATATCATCTCCAGGATGAATTATCTTAACTCAAATGTAATATTTTAGTCTACTTAGTTTTCATTCTCCCTAAGGAGGTCTTAATTCCTTAGGTCTTCCTACGTTCATCCTAAGGGATCTCAATCCCTTAGGTCACTCTCTAGGTTCACCCTAAGATCTCAATTTCTTAGGTTTCTTTTATTACTCAACAAGAAGACAAGAATAAATCATTCTATCTAATCAAAGAGTATATATAAAGCATACAATGAATGTAAAAAGGGGAAGGACATATAAATGAAAGTAAGTGATAAATGAAAGAGAAAGAGTTAACTAGAGAAGCATAAGCAATTCATAAATATAATAATAAAATACATTCTCCAATCATTCAATGAGTTATTACATATAAGCAAGTATGGTAAATCCTCCATACTTTAAAATAATATCATACATCATTTTCATCTAGGATATCTTCCCACAATTCTAGTCTATTTGAGCATAAGTAAATCATTGTAAAAGTAAGACAAATCGATGTATATGACCCAACTGCCATCTTTGGTCCTCCATATCTTTCCTTTGATCATTTGAGGATAGTAGGGGATCAGGGCACTCATGGTTCAGGATAGGCATGCCTCTAAATGCATTTACTATTTTCTTTACCAAATTGCAACTATACAAATTAAATCAAAGTATCTAACCATCTACTGCATAGTTGATATCATAAAAATCACTATTTTTATTTTCCCCTCTCATTACCTAATGAGAGTCTTTCAACAAATGTAGCTAGATCACAAGTCCTACTTTAATCAATTTATTTCCAACCTTTATTCAACAAATTAAAGTCCCATACCTTTAATCCTTAAATAAGCTAGGTTTCTTTATTTCCATAAATTAAGTCTCATTACTTAATCTATAAAATAAACCATCTTTCCTTCATTTCATAAATAAAGTCCCATACCTTTAATATATAAAATAAACTATCTCTCATTATTTAATAAATCAAATTCTAAATACTTTAATTCATAAACAATTCATTTCTCCTTCATTTTATAAATCAAAGTCCCATACCTTTAATCTATAAAACAAATTATCTTTCATTATTTAATAAATCAAATTCTAAATACTTTAATTCATAAAAAATTCATTTCTCCTTCATTTTATAAATCAAAGTCCCATACCTTTAATATATAAAACAAACTATCTTTAATTATTTAATAAATCAAAGTCTAAATACTTTAATTCATAAACAATTCATTTCTCCTTCATTTTATAAATCAAAGTCCCATACCTTTAATCTATAAAATAAACTATATTTCATTATTTAATAAATCAAAGTCTAAATACTTTAATTCATAAACAATTCATTTAGCAACCTTATTCATTTATTAAAGTATCATCACTCTTAATCAAATGAATAATACATGAAGCTAATTTATTTATTTCATTAAAGTCCCATACATGAAGCTACTTTATTTATTTCATTAAAGTCCCATTACTTTAATTAAATAAATAATACATGAAGCTAATTTATTTATTTCATTAAAGTCCCATTACTCTAATTAAATAAATAATACATGAAGTAACTTATAAACAAAGGCCAATTAACACTTGCTCCACGAATCTCCTCACAACAACAACATACCTTTTCAACACATAACAAAGGGGATAAATAGACCTAGAATCCACAAATCAAGGTTTTACCTTAATTCTTAAATAAAATATTTTCTATTTAACAAATATCATAAGGGTGCTGCAACTCTATAATCATACACAGGTCATTACTCGAGAATGAAGGAGAAGCGGAGAGCTTCTTGACCATCCATGCAACAATAAAGGGGTCCTCAATGGTCAACGCGACACACATAAGGGAAAACCACTGGGGTCAAGGGGAGACCATAACACGGTCAAATCGACACACAACACACAACGATCAAACGACCACACCCCCAGGGTGTTATCTACAATAAAAAACATAGGGAAGTTTAGCTGGTATCCAAGGAGTGCAAAAATTGAAACTCTCATATGAAGAGAAGGGGTTTCCTCTAAGGATACTATTATGGATGTAATTGAAAGACAACATATTTTAAAGAACACTCCAATAATAACGAAAATTACCTTACTAACGTCCATGGCAGATACGACTATCAACATTGCAACAACATTGAGTGTAGGAAAATATTACAAGCAAACCACCAATGTAAAACCTAAGGTCTAGACATCCGAATACGTAGCGTCAATCCTTATAACTTGAACATTGTAGCACTAAACAACTACAATGCTCGCGTTGGTGCTACCAAAGTTTTTAAATCCAATAACATTGCTAACACACAGTGATAGGACAATAGTGGGAGTTGCAGGTGTCTAAGAACCAACGACTCACAAACTAGTCCTAGAAGTACACAGATACGACGGAAGCAAAAAAAACTAAAGGAAAAGAGAGTACAAAGAAAATGTTATAGGAGATCGTAGCTCTCTAAACCACAACATTGCCAAAAGGGTAAACCCATAGTACCAACTTGGTAGTTTTATCTGAGCGGTAGTGCTAGCTTCCTTGAGGTGTTGTCATCGCAGTAGCTTGTCTCTTTGGTTTTTGCTTTGACCTCCTCTTTCGTAGTGAGCCAAAAACAATCCTCCTCCCTTTTCTTCTCATTTTCAAAGGAATGAAGTCTTCATTGCCATCCCTGTCCACTTGCTCTGCATCCCCCATTACTTACCGACTGCCCAAATTTATTTCTTTCTTATCCTCCTAATGGTTAAGTAAGATAGTTTTGTTTTTAAAAATAATATTTTCTCATTTTGAGGTTCATCAATAGTGTAGTTCTCCAAATCAGTTGGAAGCTTCTCAAACCAAATCTGATCTCCCATCGTACCAAAGGAGAGATAAAAATAACTTTTGCAATATAAAATTAAGATCTCTCATGGCTTGCTACTAATTAGAACAAGACTTTAATATCTTAATATGAAAATTTCATTTATATATTTTTATATACATATTTTAAAATGTAGAAGGATTTTTTTATCGAATACTAACATCATGCTATTCTTTTGAAGGATTTAAGCAAAACAAGGAGCTTTCAAAGACAACCAAATTATGCATGCTTTCCAAACCATTGATGCAACAAGTGATGAAGTAAAAGATAAATCAATAATATGCAATAGACAAAGAGGGAGTCTTTCCATCAACTTAGTCACCTATCTCAGCCTGAGAATTTATGATAGCTACTAGGCTATCAACTGAGGCTCAAGGTGGCTAGCTATTGATGATTATCCCTAACCGATAATGCATACCTATATGAAGGTATCTATCAATGTTACCCTCGAGTTGCCTTAATCATCACTTCCCCAACCTCAAGTACCCCCACTTCTGGTGGATGATTCTACTTCTTCCACCCACGAGTGTACCTGATCTTGCACATTTGGTAATATGTCAGTAGTACCATGTTCTTCAAAATAAACTAAACATCACATAGTTGGTTCAATTGCTCAAACTAAGTATTAAAGCATCATAAATTAATACATTGTTTCTTTATGCCAAAAATCCTACCAGGGAGGGTCATGACATCCTACCCCCTGGGACTAAACACCATCCTAGGTGTTTCTAGTTTTCAAAAATAAAATTATTACATTATATATTTTCAAACAAGAAGGGAAAATATTTTTGCATATCATCCACTTTCTCCCAAGTGGCATTTCTTTCAAAAAATTAGTCCCACTAGACCTTACATTGTTCAAGAGTCTAATTCCACATAGACTTAGAATGGAACTCAAGAATATTTATCGACATCACTTCAATAGCCTTCAGATTTGCCATCTACAATTTAGAAACATCCCACACATGTTCAGGGTCAGCAACATATTTCCTAAGCAAGGATATGTGGAAGGTGTCATGGATCTTTGATAGGTTAGGTGGTAAAGCAAGTCGGTATGCAACCAAACTGATATTTTTAGTGATCTCAAAGGGTCCCACAAACCGAGGATCCAAATTTATGGATTTGATAGCACTCTTCATTAGTTTAACCCTTAAAAACACTTTATCTCCAACTGAGTACTCTCTTGGAGTCCTCTTTAGATCAACATAACTTTTCTACCTATCAGAAACTTCTTTAAGTCTTTGCCTAATTACCTTTAACTGATCTTCCATTTCTCTAACCATATCTGGCCCAATCACAACTCGATCTTCTAGGTTATCCCAAGACAATGGTATTCTACACTTTCACCCATACAAGGCATCAAAAGGAGCCATTCCTAGAGAGGAGTGATGTCCATTATTGTAGGTGAACTCTACAAGATGTAGGTAGTCTTCCCAATGAGACTTATGATCCATGTAGTACATGTGAAGCATATCTTCTAGTACTTGGTTTACCCATTTAGTTTGACCATCTATCTCAGGGTGGTATGCTGAGCTCATATTCAATTTTGTGCCTACTACATGATGTAGGGATTTCCAAAATTTAGAAGTGAATTTGGAATCCCTATCTGAAATGATTACCTCAGGAAATCCATGTAATCGGAATACCTCTTTGGAAAATCTATTAGCCACCACCTGAGCATCATCCTTGATGTTCCTAGGTATGAAATGTGCAACCTTAGTCAATCTATCGACTATTACAAGGATTGCATCATGTTGATACCTGGTCTTGGGTAACCCTACTATAAAATCCATAGATATGACCTACCATTTCTGCGTAGGTACATCATGTGGATACAATTGTCCTATAAGATGCTTGCATTCTACCTTAAATTTCTGACATTCGAGGCATCGAGCGATAAAATTGGTGATATCCTTCTTCATTCCTACCTAGAAGAAGGTTCTTTTCATATTTTCCCTCATTTTGACCCTCCAAGATGAGCAGAATAAGGAGATCTATGGGCTTCTTGCATTATTAATTTCCTTAAATCACCCATTTTTGGTATGATGATCCTACCTTTGTAGCACAAAAGGTCATATTTCATGCCAAATTCCTTATTACCCTCAGGGTCTCTATCCATTCTAGCTCAAATTTCCTAGCAATACTCATCCTGAGATTGCTCCTATCTCACTTGATCCATCAGATCCATGTGACTTCTAGTTATGGTTGCTATGTGTTTCCTTCTACTCAAAGCATCAACAACCTTATTCTCTTTCCCTTTTATGTACTCAATTTCAAAGTCATACTCAATGAGAAACTCGACCCATCTTCTCTATCTCGCATTGAGTATAGGTTGGGTAAATATATACCTCAAACTTTGATGGTCAATTTTTAATTCAAAGGGCCTTCCCACCAAGTAGTGGTACTAAGCCTTTAGAGCATGCACCACTACAACTAGCTCTAAATCATGTGTAGCATAATTAACTTCATGCTTCTTGAGCTTCCTTGAAGTATATGCTACTACTGACTCTTCTTGAGAGAGTACTCCTCCTAACCCTTCCAATGATGCATCCATGCATACTAAAAAGTCCCCTTGAGGGTCAAGAATTTTTAGTATTGGTGTGATAGTGAGTTTATGTTTCAGCAATGCAAAGGTAACTTCACACTTCTTTGACCACTTGAATTCCTTTCCTTTTTTTGAAGGTTAGTTATTACCACAATAATCTTGGAGTAATCCTTTATATAACATCTATAGTAGCCCATTAACCCCATGAAGCTTCACACTTTAATCACATTAGTAGGGGGTGGCCAATTTAGGATGGCCTCAATTTTCTTTAGATCCACAACAATTCCTTCTACTGATATGATATGTCCAAGATATCATACCTCTAAAACATAGAAATCACTTTTGGCTAGATTTCCATAGAGTTGATTCTCCCTCAACAACTCTAACATGATCTTGAGATGTTTATCATGCTCTTCCTTGTTTCGAGAGTATATTAAGATATCATCTAGAAATACAAGGACAAACTAATCCAGGTACCTTCTAAACACACTATTCATTAGATTCATGAATGTAGTTAGGGCATTAGTTAGTCCAAAGGGTAGGACTATAAACTCATAATGCCCATACCTAGTCTTAAATATCATTTTATGAGTATCCTCCTCACGTATTCTTAATTGATGATACCCTGATCTTAGGTCAATCTTGGTGAATACTGTGGCATCTCTCAATTGATCAAATAAATATTTGATTCTAGGTAGGGGATATCGGTTCTTGATTGTAGCCTTATTAAGCATTCTATAATCAATACATAATCTTAAGGAACCATATTTATTTTTCATAAATAAAATTAGTGCACCCCAAGGTGACACACTTGGTTTTATCAATCCCTTTTCTAATAGCCCTTGTAGTTGAACCTTTAGTTCCTGCATCTCGATAGGATTCATCCTATATGGAGATCTATGAATAGGTTCTACTCCTAGCATAAGATCAATTATGAAATCAAATTCTTGCATAGGAGGGAGTCTAGGTAAATCCTCTAGGAACACATCCTTAAAATCTTATAAAATTGGGTGCTTCCCTAGCACCTCTCTCTTCTGATCATCTCCTACTTCATTGAGTTTTACAACATACACTATCCCTCCTTTCTTGAGGGCTTTCTTCAATTGCATAGCTGACAACATCTAGGGTTTGAATACCCCCTACTCACTATGAATTCTTAGTCTTTCCTTACCTTTCTCTGAATACTCGATCCATCTATCTTGGAAATTGATCAAGGCTTTATGGGCCTACAACCAATCCATCCCTAGGATCACATCAAAGGCATGAAGTGGAGCTACATACAAACAACCTTTAGTGGTACCACTAGCTAAAGTAATCTCTACCATTGGAAAACACTAGTTTACTGAGTAGGTTTACCCAAAACCATACTCTACCTTCCAACCATGGGCCAAATATCCTAGCCTTTCTAGCATATCCCTTGCTAAACTAGAAGAAATAAAACTATCTATGGCCCCACTATCAATTAAAATTTTTACTTGCTTATTAAAAATCTTACCTTTCACAAGCAATGGGGTAACTTGCCCATCTAGCTTTTATTTCTCGATTGCAGCATAGATCTGATGCTCAGGTTCCTTTCCTTTAGCATTGGATGAACTCAACCCTAGTTGATGCAGAACACTGATTAGCATAATGTGGGCCTCTACAATGATAACACCCATCCTTGGGTCCTTGCTTCTTTTCTAGTTTTTGCTCCTTCACCTTACTTACTAGAGCTAAAGTTTATAATTTTTGAGGGTGAGGCTTTGCATTGTTGGGATTATTGTTGGTTTTCTTTTGGAAGTTCTTCTTGAACCTTCCCTATTTCCCATTATTTCTCTTCTCAAAATTCTGAGGGTTCTTGGTCTTTCGATCCTCTTCCTCTTCCCATTTCAAGAATCCTTGACTATTCCTCTTCCTCAGTGCTTGTCGATCTTGCTCAGATAGGGCAGCATAGTTAAATTGTAGGTGAGACTCTACTTTCTTTGCCAAGTCATACACCTTTTGTAGTGATTTAGGCTCATGCATGTTTACATCATGCTTCACTCTAGATTCTAACCCATGAATAAACTTGTGAACCCTCATCTTCTCATCATAAGCAGGCACATACTTAAGTAACCGAACCAACTTCTTATAGTATATCTCCACTATTTTAGTCCCTTATCAAAGGCTGGCAAATTCTTCAAACTTTAAGGCATAGAAGTGTTCTATGAGAAACCTCTTTTTGAAGATTTCAACAAAATATTTCCATTTAATATCAATAGGTTCAACCTTATTCTTCTCATAGTAGGTTCCCCACCAATCTAAAGCAACCCCTTCTAAGTTGATCATGGCCCAAACTATTTAGGTTCCTAGGGAATAGCCTTTTACTATAAAATAAACTTCTAATTCTCTCAACCAGGCTTCAATTGCATCCCCTTCACCTTCTCCATCAAACTTGGAGATACAAATATTTTTTAGATCCCTAGTCATTTCCTTTTCTAGAAGGGCTCTAGCTTGCAACTGTTCTGTAGTTAGTCCATCAACTTGGCTAACCTCTAAGCCTCTAGCTTATGAGTTCTGATTCATAATAGTTTCCAACATTTGTCTCATATGATCCTGCATGGCAACAACCGTAGTAGTGAGGTCTTCTACCTCTCTATTAGAATTTCTTGGATCCTCATCCTAGATCCCTTCTTCAACATTATTTTATCGAGTTCATCTAGTTGAAGGTGTAGGCCTCTCTTTTCTAGCCTTAGGTGGCATTTTAACCTAGTTACAACCAAGAAAAGATTAGGTTACAACTTCACTCTAAACTATACCACTAATTCAAGCCACAATACAAAGTTCTCTTGCTAAAAGCATCAATAATATAATTAGGATGATATTCCAAGGTTATGATGTAACATTAATACCAAAGTCCATACTTATAAGTAAGGTATCATAACATTCCATTCACCCTTGGGATTAGTTCCCATTAGATTCTAGCAAGTAGGAGATTCTAGGTCTTCCTAACTTTAGCTTAAAACTTAAGCAAGCCTTCATTGAAAGACATCCAAATCCCTTTAGCACATAAGAAGCTCTATACCCTCATACCTAGAGCTCTGATACCAAATGTAATGACCCAAAATCTAGCTACAAGAAAACACACAAAAAATAATTTTTTTTACTAAGGAGAGGGATTCATAAACCCCTAACCAACCTTTAATTAATCTATTGTTTAAATCCCTAAGTTTCCCAAAGAGTTACATCTCACTAAATACCCTCACACAAGTCCATCTATGTAGGCATATTATGTGTTACCACAAATAATTTTATCTCTCTCATCATTCTTGATGAGCTAAACTTATCACCTTCAATCAATCGAAGGTATACACCCATCACCATACCATACACAAGTCAATATATGTAGGTATGCTACACATATTACAAGTTAAGCTATCCATATCATCTCCACAATGAGCTATCTTAACTCAGATGTAATATTTCTAATTTACTTAGTTATCATTCTCCCTAAGGGGTCTTAATTCCCTTAGGTCTTCCTATATTCACCCTAAGGGGTCTCAATTCCCTTAGGTCACCCTCTAAGTTCACCCTAAGATCTCAATTTCTTAGGTTGCTTTTATATTTTAGCAAGAAGACAAAAATAAATCTGATTCTAAATCTAACAAAAACATATTCATAAAGCATACAAGAATCTAAAAAGGAAGGACATATAAATGAAAGTAACATTAAATGAAAGAGAAATTAATACAAAACATAGATAATTCATAAACATAAAATAAAGATACATCATCCAATAATTAAATAATTATTACATATAAGCAAGTATGGTAAATCCTCCATACTCTTAAAGAATAACATATTACATCAATTTCATCAGGGAAATCTCCCCACAATTCTAGTCTATTTGAGCATAAGTAAATCATTGTAAAAGTAGAGTCAAACTGATGCATATGATCCAACTGCCTCTTTGGTCCTCCTCTTTCCATCGATCATTTGAGGATAGTAGGGGATCAGGGCACTCATGGTTCCATGATAGACATGCTTCTAAATGCATTTACTATTTTCATTACCAAATTGCAACTATACAAATTAAATCAAAGTATCTAACCATCTACTACATAGTTGATATCATAAAAATCACCATTTTTATTTTCCCTCTCATTACCCAATGAGAGTCTTTCAACAATGCAACTAGATCACAAGTCCTACTTTAATCAATTTCTTTCCAACCTTTATTCAACAAATTAAAGTCCCATACCTTTAATCATCAAATAAACTAGGTTCCTTTATTTCCATAAATCAAGTCTCATTACTTAATTTATAAAATAAACCATTTTTCCTTTATTTCATAAATTAAAGTCCCATACCTTTAATCTATAAAATAAACTATCTTTCATTATTTAATAAATCAAAGTCTCACTACTTTAATTCATAAATAAATCAATTTTCCTTTATTTTATAAATCAAAGTCCCATACCTTTAATCTATAAAATAAACTATCTTTCATTATTTAATAAATCAAAGTCTAAATACTTTAATTCATAAATAAATCATTTCTCTTTCATTTCATAAATCAAAGTCCCATACCTTTAATCTATAAAATAAACTATCTTTCATTATTTAATAAATCAAAGTCTAAATACTTTAATTCATAAATAATTCATTTCTCCTTCATTTTATAAATCAAAGTCCCATACCTTTAATCTATAAAATAAACTATCTTTCATTATTTAATAAATCAAAGTCTAAATACTTTAATTCATAAATAATTCATTTAGTAACCTTATTCATTTGTTAAAGTACCATCACTCTTAATCAAATGAATAATACATGAAACTACTTTATTTATTTCATTAAAGTCCCATTACTCTAATTAAATAAATAATACATGAATCTAATTTATTTATTTTATTAAAGTCCCATTACTCTAATTAAATAAATAATACATGAAGTTACTTTATGTCTTTCATTAAAGTTTCGTTACTCTAATTAAATAAATAATACATGAAGTAACTTATAAACAAAGTCCAATTAGCACTTGTTCCACGAATATCCCCACAACAACAACATACCTTTTCAATGCATAGCAAAGGGGATAAACATACCTCAAACTCACAAATAAAGGTTTTACCTTAATGCTTAAATAAAATATTTTCTATTTAACAAAGACCATAAGGGTGCTACAACCCTATAATCATACATAGGTCATTGGTCGAGAATGAAGGAAAAGCGAAGAGCTTCTTAACCACCTGTGCAACAATGAAGGGGTTCTCAACGATCAACGCAACATGCAAAAGGGAAAACCATCAGGGTCAAGCGGAAACCATAACGTGGTCAACCTGACACACAACACACAACAATCAAATGGCCACACCCCCAAGGGTGTTGTGTACAACAAAAAGCATAGGGAAGTTTAGCTGGTATTCAAGGAGTGTGAAACCCAAAACTCTCATAGGAAGATAAGGGATTTCATATAAGGAGAATGTTGTGGATGTAACAATAAGACAATAGAGTTTAAACAACACTCCAATAGCAATGACAAATGCCTTACTAAGCTAGGTCTATGGTAGACATGACTGTCAACATTGCAACAACACTGAGTGTAGGTAAATATTACAAGAGAATTGCCAACACAAAACCTAATGTCTAGATATCTAATGACGTAGCGCTAGTCATTATAACTCGACCTTCATAGAACTAAACAACTATAGTGCTCGTCTGAGTGCTACCAAAGGTTTCAAACCCAATGACACTACCAACATGCAATTATAGGACAATAGTGGAAGTTGTAGGTGTCTAAGAATTTGAACAATGCAAAAACCAGTCCTAGGAGTACACAGACCCAAGGGAAGCAAATAAATTTGAAGGAAAAGAGAGTACAAAGAAAAAATTTATAGGAGATCGTAGCTCCCTAAACCAAAATGTTGCCAGAAGAGTAAACTCGTAGTACCAACCTGGTAATTTCCTTCGAGTAGTATCATTAGCTTCCTTGAGGTGTTGTCATTGTAGTAGCTCGTCTCTTTAGTTTTTGCTTCGTCATCCTCTTTTATTGTGAGCCAAAAACAACCCTCCTTCTTCCTTTCTTTCTCACTTTTAAAGGAATGAAGTCTTCATTGCCATCCCTATCCACTTGCTCTGTATCCCCCCATTACTTCCCAACTACCCAAATTTATTTCTTCCTTATCATCCTGATGGTTGAGTAAGACAATTTTATTTTAAAAATAATCTTTCCTCCTTTTCAGTTTCATCAATAGTGTAGTTCCCCAAATCAATTAGAAGCTTCTCAGACCAAATACAATCTCCCATCATTCCAAAGAAGATATAAAAACAAATTTTACAATATAAAAGTAAGAGCTCTCATGGCTCACTACTACTTAGAACAGGACATTAGTATCTTAACCTTTAAAATATCTAATATAGAATAAAATATTTATTCTTTTAAATAAAATTTCCTTTACCATTTAAAATAATTTAACTATTATTTTTAAACGAAAATACCTTTATCATTTTTTTGGTAAGTAAATTTGCTTAATTACAGGGTTTAAATGGGCCCCAAACCCAGATACATAAGCTGATGAATAATACAATAACATAAATAGAATAGGTTTGCATAGTGGCCAATAAAAAACCATGCAAAAAGGCCCACCCAATAGTAGAGGAGGTTGAGTGGTAACCAACTAACAAAATCACAAAGATACACGTCGAGCAATACTCGCACAGGGGTTGCATAAAAGCATTAACTATTTGAGAACCCTGTAGAGAGACCAAAATAAAATACCCATACATGGGAGCTAGCAAAAGAAATCTATTGAATACCATAGATTAGTTGAAAAGAGTCCCACATAGGGGAATAGAGGACTAGAAGCAAAAGAGAGACACAACGACAAAAACAAAAGAGAGCTCAAATGTTCCAAGCCTAAATATCAGTAACATCTTCATTGGTCGGAGCATCTTTGGCCTGGTTCTTAAGAAGCAACTTGAGAGTCTCACTGATCTTGTCTAAGACATTGATGAAGCTACTGATGATGGTAGTGTGAATTGTGTCATGAGTGGAGATACAGGGGTCATCGCTGCCATCATTTAAAATGTGGTAAGGGGAGATCTGACTGGTATGACCTTTGGGATTCTTAAGGCAGATAAACCTCCCAACCTGGGGAAAAGGCTCAACAGGATTGGCTTTGCACTTTGAGGAAAAATAGGTATGGGGTTCATAGTTAGAGGGCAGATTAGCCTTGGAAATATGGGTCTCTTCATCACTATCAATCTTAGTGGTAGAACAAGACAAGTTGTGAGTAGGCTACTTCACAGGAGGATTGGAATGAAGCGGTGAAGCAGGGATAGTAGGAGGGAATGTGGCTTCAACATGATGGTAAATGATAATGAAAAGGCCTTGGTGAATAGGAGGGGCAAAGGATTTCCTCTTTCTAGCATTATGAATTGAGTATATGATGGAACGATAAAGGAAATCAAGAATATTAACAGGATTAAACCCCCTCAAATGATTAACTAGAGCAACATGGAAGCTATACAAGGGATTTGTAGGGTCATCAATAGTTATGTACTATAGGATCAGAATAATTACCATGGGCTAGGGGGTAGGCATCGATTCCCTCTCAACAATAACACCCTTCCACTTGAAAATCTTGGAATGGTTTGGGAAACCCTGAAGCTCTTGTTCCCAATTATGGTGATCTCTCTGCACTACTCATCCTCTCATTGGTAATTCTATCACCTCCACCATCAACTTGATAGTAACTTTGAAATGAATATTATGCACGACCACATAGCCATTGTTCCATAAATTGAGGAAGGCCTCGGTGATGTCTTGCTCTGACCCTCTAAACTTACTGAGAAAGGGGATGAATCCATGAGCTTCCATAAAGGTCTGGGAAAGGGGATCAATTTGGAGACTAGACGACTCAAGAAGGGCCATGCTGGCGATACTAAGGACAGGGGAGGACCATAGAAAGTAGACACACCACTTCTTACTACCTAGGGCACATAAATATGGATAAAACCAAACTATACTGAAATGAAACAACCCAAGGATGTAATTATAGAAATTTTTGAGACCAGAACTGACCTTTTCAAAAGCATAGAAGGTTTGATTGGCATACTGGTTAGTAATTCTCCATAGAGAATAGACATTGGTAAACCCAGACCTAGTGCACAAAAGACCACACAAGGGGTAGGGCTGGGGAATGGTTGGGAGACCTAAATGCCTAAAAATATGACTCTCAGAATTAGTGAGGTGCAAATAGAGGTGGCTCAAAACTTGGCACATATTGACTTTGCTGAATAAAAACTAGTTACATAGCCCTGACACATTAGTGGACTTGACATGATTGAAGGGAAACATCACGAGCCAAAACCAATGACATATGCTACCTTGGAAAAAAGAGTGCTTCACAGAGGGAAAAAGGAAGACCAAACCCCAGTACTGATAGCAAGGCAGGGAATCCTCCTGTCCAAAAAATATTTTCCATTGGAATAAGAAAAAGAGATGAGAAGCATGCTGAAGAAGCTCGAGCTATCATTAGATAGGCCGATACACCAAAACCTGAGACCACATATTTCAAACCACATCATTGTTACCAACATTTAAAACTTAATGGGAAATATTTCTTTCCAAATGGTCAAATATTTGTGAATTACTCCCCAATTGGCAAGGATATCTGTAGGCCTGTTAGCTTCATGGTACACATGGCTAATAGAAATATCATTGAAAGTTTGAGAAAGTTTTTGAGCTTCCTCGATAATAGTTCTTACATTCCATGAAGACACCTTATTGTTTTTGAAAGTAGTTATAATATTCAGTGAGTCACCCTCAATAAAAATGTTACCTTTGTAATCCTTGAGAAGATCAAGCCCTCTCCACAACACACACCCTTCAATGAAATTATTTGTTTGGCACCCTAGGTACTCAGCCTAATCCAATAAAACTTAACCATTATGGTCTTTGACTAAGCCTCCTGCACCACCATCCCCTAGGTTTCCTTTGGAGGCACCATCAAAGTTAAGCTTCAGCCATCCACTTGGGGGAGGAATCCAGTGAGCACCCATTCTGGGATGGGGGCTTGAAGGATTAGAACTAAAGTTGTAGGGGATATTAAGAGAGGAAAATAGAATGGACTCCAATATAGATTCAGGAGGCTTGGGGCAAGGAAAGAGTTGAGAGTTTTCAATGACAAAAGAAATAGCTTTGTTGGCAATAGAAATAGGGTCCTTGGATGAGGAAGTAAAATCCTTGCTATTTCTTTCCAGCCATAATTTCCATAAAATGTGATGAAGGCACACTTTCCACAGATAAGATAATCTGATATTTTTGAAGGGAGTTGGCCATTGGATGAAGAAGTGACTCAGAGAGTTAGGAGGGACCCATGAGATGTGAAAAGTAGATAGGAGGTGGTCCATGGCTATCTTGGAGAAAGGACACTCCAAGAAGAGGTGATTGATAGATTCCCAGGAAGCCATACACAAGTAGCATCTATTGGGTACAACCATACCTCTTTTCAAAAGGTTATCAATCATTAGGATCTTGTTTTGAATGGCCAACCAACTAAAGTGAGCAAATTTCAAAATGAGATACTTAATCCAAACTTGATCATAAGGAATTTGAACCACTTGATAATCAATAGTCAAGCTATGAGTAGTTTTGATCGTGAACAACCTAGAGTTAATTTCCTTCCATAGAGGGGAGTCAAGGGAATTGCCAATGGGAATAACTATAGCATTCAAGATGGTTTTGAGAACTTTAATGGCCTCAAAAATTTACCCATTTGCATTAGGAATGTGAAAATTTTTCCAGCGCTTTGAAACAGTCGAAGTATCAATGAAATTTTCAACTTTGGTGCCAACCAAAATGTCCAAAAAAGGCTAAAGAATAGCAATTTCATTGTTCTCTAACAACACCTGATTAGAAATCCACCTGTCAATCCAAAAATTTATTTTGCTTCCTGTGCCTAATTTCCATCTAGTCCCCTTCATGATTAGGGATCTAGTCTGGATAATGGATTTCCAGAAAGTGGAACCATCTCTGGGAGTATCTTCATCTATGAAACAGTGGTTTCAAAGGTATTTATTTTTGACAATAGAGACCCAATCAAGGTTGCTATTGGTGAAAACCTTCCATGCTTTCTTGGCTAACAAAGCTGTGTTCATATTACATATTCGTCGAAGCCCCAGGTCTCCTTGACTTTTGGGAGAGCACACCTTATACCAATTAACCCGATGAAATCTTTTCCTATCTTCAGTGCCCTCCCACAAGATTTTTTTCTGAATTTGCTCAACTTTAGTGTAGACACCAACTAGAACTTTGAAAACCGACATGAAATAAACATGAACACTTTGGAGGTAAGCCATTGTTAGGGTGGCTTTGGCTTCTTGAGAGAGGAGGACCCCTTTCCAACTTAAGTTTTTTGTTAATCCTCTCAATGATAATATTCCACATGGATTCCTTCAGAAGCACTGGAGAACAGAGGGAGGCCCAAATATTGAGTAGGCAATTGAGAAATAACACATTGGAAAATACGAGCAATTTTGAGTTGCCTCTCAAGGGGAGTGTGGATGAATTTTTTTGCTTTTGACATAATTAATTTTCTGCCCTGCTGCCTCCTCATAAGTATCAAGGATACTCTTAATAGCCTTTGCTTCCCACATAGAAGCATGAGTAGCAATGATGGTATCATCAACAAACTATTGGTGGGATAGGGCTCTTGAGTTGGATGCAGCCTTAATACCTGAAATGATGCCATTGGAACACACTGATTTGAGTGCTCTTCCCAAGGATTTAGCAAGTATTATAAAGAGCATGGGGGACAAAGGGTCTCCTTGTCTAAGGTCCTTATTACTTGGAAAAAATCCTACTGCAAAACCATTGACTAGGACTGAAAACTAGGGGTTAGAGATGCAACTGTGAACAAGCTCAACCCACTCCCTATGGAACCCAAATTTGAGAAGGACAACAATCAGAAAGTCTTTGTTCACTCTATCAAAGGCCTTGTTCATGTCAATTTTGAAAAACATGGCAACTTTTTTATTAAGACCAGTAGAATGAAGGACTTCATGCAGCATGATGATACCATCAGTAATATTCCTTCCTTTAATAGAGCTTCCTTGACAAGGGTCTATGATCTGAGGAAGAATATCTTTGAGCCTTGTGGCCATGGATTTGGTCAGAATTTTATATAGGACATTGCAGAGGCTAATAGGTCTAAAATCTGACATAGTTTTGCACATAGGCCCTTTGGGAACCAAGGCAATAAAAGTGGAATTTGTACTTCTGGGAATGGATTTAGATTGCTGAAGTTCAATGATGGCATTGCAAATGTCAGGCCCTATGATATCCCAGAAGGTCTGATAGAAGCAGGGGGAAAACCCATCAAGGCCTGGGGCTTTATCAGGATGCATAGAGAAGAGAGCCTCTTTAATTTCATCAGGGGTAAGGCATTTGATAAGAGCCAAATTCATATCTGAAGTGACCAGACTAGGGATATGATGGAGAAAATGATTACCAGCCTGGGTAGAGTTGTGGGGTTTGGCTCCTAGAAGGCTTTCAAAGAAGGACAAAGCTTCATTTCAGATTTCAAAGATATCCCTAATTGTGGAACCATCATTTCTGATTAATTCTTTAATTTTATTTGAACTTCGGTGCCTAAGGGTAGTGGCATGAAAGAATTTTGTGTTTGAGTCCCCCTCTTTGAGCCAAAGGGCCCTAGATTTTTGCCTCCAAAAAGTCTCCTCTTTAGCCAACACATTATGGTAGTCTGCAAGTAGTTGTCTTTATTCACTTCTGAGTTGCTCATTGAGCTGCCCATTCTGAATTTGGAGATCAATACTTTTTAGCTTCTGTAAAATCTGTTCCTTATTTTCAAAAATATTACCAAAAACTTCTTTGTTCCACACTCAGTGGTTTTCTTTAATATACTTAAGTTTTTGGGAAACTCTAAAAATGAAAGACCCATGACAGTCATGTTACCACCAATCAACAATTTGAGCATGCAAATCTGGGTGTTGGGTCCACATAGCTTCAAACCTGAATGGGATTTTGAAACATGGGCCTTTATCGACTTTGAATAGCAATGGGCAATGATCAGACCCAACTCTGGGAAGACATATGAGGGTGCCATCACCCATCACAGGAATAGCTTCCTGAGACAAGAAAACCCTATCAAGTTTGACTTGAATGTGTTGATCCCCCAACCTTCTATTACTCTAGGTGTAATTTACCCCTTTGATTTGAACATCCATCAGCTCACATTCCATGACAAAATTGTGAAAATCCTCAATGCTCTTGGTGGGAATCATATTTCCACCCTACTTGTTAGATGGAAATAGGGGAGAGTTGAAATCTCCAACAATGATCCATGACATGTTTTTGAATGCACTCCTCATCTAGCTCAATGTGTCCCAAAGACCTCTTCGGTTGAGAGGGTTGTTAGGGGCATAAATAGTAGATAAAACCCAAGAGAAATTATTGCTTTTACAAAAAAACATCATGTTAAGGACCCTATTAGAGGATGAAATAATTCTTCCTTCTAATTTACTTGGGTCCCAAATGCAAAGAAGTCCCCCAGATGAACCTTGGGTAGGGCAAAAAGCATATTCCCCATTCCTCCAAATGGATTTGGTTATTTTCTGAATTTTGTTATGGTCAATATTCGTTTCTTGTAGGACCATAATAGTGGGTCTATGTTCTTTCCTCAGTGTGCAGACAAGCCTTTTCTTGACAACACTATTGAGGCCTCTCACATTCCATGAGAGGATCCTCATTTAGAAATTTTGGAAAGTTTTTGGCCTCCCTTAGACTACTGCACGGGAGGTTTGGGCCTTTTTGATTCATCCATATCCTGACTGAGCAGATCTTGGAATAAGGTTTTTTGAATGCCATTAGCAATATCATTTTCTATTTTCTTTTTCTTCTGGTCATTTATAGAGGGTCTTCCCTTTTTTTCTTTTCACTACCAATGTCTATAGAGGCTTTTTTGAAGCTTCTAGTGTTAATGGGGCTGAACTCATGTTTATCTTCTTTCTCCACCTTATCTGAGATGGGGCTACCAATTTCTATATGCCCTTCAGGAGTGGGTGATGGTTTTGACAAAATATTGGAGGGCCCCGATCTAGTTGGGGATTGGGGTTCTAATTGGCTAGAGACTAGGGTTTCAGTTGGATTTGTGATTATATCTTCCTCACCAGATTCAGACTCATGAATAAGGATTCCTTTTAAAGCATCAAAGAAATTTTGGAGGGCAAAAATAGAACTCACCTTTGAATTGTCCTCTTCTGAATCTTGGATTTGTATTTGCTTTCCCTTAGTATCTTCATGGATTTGTCCCTTCTTCTGGTAATAGCTACTCTAGATTTTATTGCCCTGCTGGGTTCTGCCTTGCTACCACCCAAACTACAAATCCTTATCTGGGATTTTCATATTTATCATTTAAAATAAAAATATTATTATATTTTTCAATGAATTTTAACTATCATTTAAAATAAAAGCTTATTATATTTTTAAATGAATTTCAATTATCATTTAAAATAAAATCTTATTATATATTTTTATATACATATTTTAAAATATAGAAGGATTATTTTATCAAATAATAAAATCATGCTAAATGGATTTAAGCGACACAAGGAGTTTTTCAAAGACAACAAATTTAGACAATATTTCTAAACCAATGATGCAACAAGTGATGAAGTAAAAGATAAATCCGTAATATGCATAGACAAAGAGGGAATCTCTCCATCAACCCAGTCACCTATCTCAGCCTGAGAGTTTATGATAGCTATTAGGCTATCTACTGAGGCTTAATGTGGCTAGCTATTTATGATTATCCCTTACTAATAATGCATACCTAAATGAAGGTATCTATCCATGTTACCCTCGAGTTGCCTTAGTTATCACTTTCCCAACCTCAAGTACCCCTACTTCTAGTGGATGATTCTATTTTTTCCACCTACGATTGTACCTGATCTTGCATATCGATAATATGTCAAAAGTATCATGCTATTCTAAAATCAAACTAAATATCACATAGCTTTTCATTTGCACAAACTAAGTATTAAAGCATCATCAATTAATATGTTGTTTCTTTATGCAAAAAAGCCCACTAGGGAGGGTCATGACAAACTCGCAAGAAATTTTTTGTTGATGCATTATGGCATGCTCGTATGGTCATGCCAAACTTAATCGATTGAGACAAATAAAGTCCACCATCAAGGGAATACCACACTTCTATTACCAACCCATAAAATGTGAAGCATGCATCATTGCCAAATCCTCTTGATAGCCTTTTCTAAAGAGTTAGTGAAATTCCACATAAAAACTATATCTATTCCAATCAAATATTTGTGGGCCAATGTCTATTCCCTCATTAAAAGGCAAAAGCATTACATCACATTCATCGATGACTTCTCAAAGAAGCTATGGATCAAATTTTTGGAGAAGTATGAAGATTTTGAATTCTTCAAAGCATTCAAGGCTCGTACAAAATGAGAATTAGGTTGTATAATCAAGACCTTCATGAGTGATAATGGTGGTGAGTACACCTTAAATGAATTCACACATTACTTGTCCTCACATGGGATCAAACATCAATTGATAATACCAGGCACACCTCAACAAAATGGTATTACCAAGTGCATGAACATGACAATTATGAACATGGCTCATACCCTTCTTGTCTACAAAATTGTACCTCCATACCTTTGGACCAAAGCCACCTGGATTGCTATGCATATACTCAACATAGTGAGTCCCTCAAAACCTGATCCATCACCTCATGAAAAATAGACTGGACACCCCCCATCGTTAGCCACTTAAAAATATTTGGCTCCATATATTATGCTCATCTTCTTCCAAAGCATAGAAATAAACTTAAAGCTTGATCTATTAAAGGCATATTTGTTGGATACCCTATGGATCAAAAGGGATACAAGGTATTCATTCCTTCACATCGAAAAGTGATTGTGACACGTGATGTGTTTACAAAAACTGAAGAATAACTGGTTACATTGGATATCAAGGGACATAATATTTAGCCTAGATCAAAATATGCTAACATATATGATCTTCAAATTCTAGCCTTTAGGGAGGGAGACATTGAAAAGTTACTCAAAACTCTAGAATCTACAAATCCACCCATAATTCTAGAGGAACCAAACTATGATACTGAGCAGATGTCTGTATCTTTTGCACCTTTTGTCCTTTCACACAGTAATGTTGACTGTGATAAAAGTATTGTTTCACATCCATATTTGTTAATATATTTTGTACCTAATGATCCATTCCAAGATCATGATGAAAAATTTGAGGTAGGTGAGACATCCACACTGCTACCAAGTCAAGGAATTTGTGAAGCTTACCAACTCTTAAAGGATACCAAACCGTATGAAGCGGGTAAAATAGGTACAAGGGGTGCCCTCAGAGCAAGAGTGCATGAATCATTACTTGTTGAACTAGAACCTATAGACTTGCACATCACTCTAAATAATAAATCTCTCATGTACCAAGAAGCTATCAAACACACAAATTGGAAACATACAATGAACCAGGAGTATGAATCTCTAATAAAAAATGATACTTGGGAGTTAGTCAATCTATGACTTGGAAGAAAGGTAGTTCAAAAAAATGGGTGTACAAAAATAAATATAAATTAGATGGCACCCTTGACAAACACAAGGTAATATTAGTGGCTAAAGGGTTCATACAAAATGAAGGCATTGACTACACTGAGGTATTTACACATACCATAAAATAGCCCACAATCAAGACTCTTGTAGCCTTAGTTGCACATCAAGGTTGTAAGATTCATAAATTATATGTGAAAAATGCTTTCTTTAATGGTGAATTGGAAGAAGAAATATACATGGTATATCCATAAGGTTTTAAGATTGCAAGAGAAGAGTAGAAGGTATACAGACTCATAAAGTCTTTATATGGATTAAAGCAAGCCCCTCACACTTGGTTCAACAAGTTGTCAGATCGAATGAAGCAACTTGAATTTTAAGCATGTGATTACCAAGATATTGATGCAACATTTTTCATAAAGCACAACTAAGACAAAGTTACATACCTCATAGTCTTTGTGAATGACATACTTCTAATAGATAATAGTGAACACATCATCAACACAGTGAAAAAGGACCTTGCAAAGACTTTTGATATATCTGATTTGGGATTGATGAAATTCTATTTGGGCATAGAAGTAACTCAAGAAAATGGTAAAATATTCTTGACCCAAGAGAAATACATCAATGATATTTTGGAGAAGTTTCAACTCAAATATGCATGCCCTATGACAACACCAATCAAATATGAAACTCACCATGGATAATGACACACTAGAGGTAGATGCAACACTCTACAAAATGTTGGTTGATAGTCTCATCTATGTTACTAACACAAGCCCTGAAATTGCTTATGTAGTGGGGATTCTAGAAAGGTACATGACCAAGCCAAAGGAGAGTCACTGGAAAGTGACAACAAGAGTGTTGAGGTGCCTAAAGACAACCCATAATTATAGCCTATTTTATGATAAAAATGCAAATTTCAAAGTCATTGCATACATAGAATTAAACTTTCTAGGAGATAAAGACACTAGGAGATCTACGTCTAGGTACTTGATGTTTCTTTGATCAACACCAATTTCATGGAGATCAAAGTGACACAAGACTATATCAGATTCTTCAGTAGAACCTAAATATATTGTTATAGCTGAGACAAGCAAATAATTGGTATGGTTGAGAAAGTTGTTACACACTCTCAATATCACACAAAAGATCCTACAAGACTGTATGTGGACAATCAATCAACAACCCACATGGAAAAGAATCTTGTGTTTCATGATAGAACCAAAAACATCAGTAGAAAAGTCCATAGGATATGAATACTTGTTCAAGATGTTACAATACAAATGCACCAATGTACAACAACAAATTAGATTATCGACATCTTCACCAAGCCACTCTAGAGGGTGAATTTTGAAAAGTTTAGACAATAGATAGGCTTGAGAGCCTCCATATCCCCCTAATAATGGAGATGCAATAGGACCAACAAGGCTAATGCTTATTTATAAAACCATCTTCATGTGGGCAAAAAATGTTGGCTGGTCTCTGCTCTATCCCATTCATGAAAATCCCTTGTGGGTGCGAAAGGCTAAGGGTTGTACTGGTTTTACAAAATTAGAATTTGTGAAAACCTGAAAGGCCATGGGTGATGACCATATGGTATATGGAGACCCAATGAATTGGTGCCACATTTCATGGATGATTAGGTAATTGGATACACAAAGAGCCACCTAATACACTCATCTACTGAAATAAAATGGTCTTCTACCATTAAGCAGGGAATTGAATATATGTTAATGCTACAAGGTCATGTTTATTAGTTATATTCCAAATTAATTGTTACAAGGCTTTAAGAAGACCTCATTAGAATAGGTTATTTTAACATGTAATGTCATTTCATGTTCATTTGAATTTTATGTAGTATGGATTTTGGAACCCTAACCCTAATCTTATTTTTCTCAATATATAATTCCATAACACAAAGGCAGGTGATTTTTCATTCTCTCCATTATCAAATTTTTTTTCCTTCTTTTTTCTTGTTTCATATGGTTGAACTTGGGCACATAGCACTAATCCTTGCAACACATTTGTCATCAATATATTATGCTCTCTTATAACAAATATCTCTATTTTATTTTTATTCATGGTACTCTCCAACACAACAAATAGGTGTTGGTTTATCTATGAGAGGAGGATGTGAGGACTATTGTACAAATAAAAGGCTGTTTTTAGGTTGCATGACATAAATGGTGGTTTTTAGATTGTATGGATTGGATGTGATGTTTTCTACGAATCTTAAAAAAATATTGTATGACCCCCCATCTCAACTTTGATAGCTATCCCCTCATATGTTTTCATCATGTAAGTTTTTAAGCTCTATACATTGTTGAATTCAATTTTTTTAGGGCATTGTAGTTATTTTTTTCAAGATGAATAACTCATTTCCTAATATTGATATCCAAATTTCTGAGGAAAATTTTGGAATATGGAAAGAATAAATTCATATTTTGCCTTGTTTAAATTATTTTGGGAATTCCTTAAAGAGAAAACTACTTTATCTTTAACTGCTAAGGACAACAAAAATACTTCATGCATTCTTGCTAAGAATATTTCCACTTACTATAGGCATATTGTCTTATATAATAAAATGACCAATTAGTGTATGCAATGAATTTGATAAATTTTTGGTGAAGCTATTATTGAGAAAGTCAATAGTTTTCATAGAGAGCTATTGCAAAATTTTAGTACTAATGACACCACCTTCAACAAGATTTCTTATCGTCACTTTGCAATTAAAGTAGTAGGTTCTACCAAAACTACGAAAGGGAAGATTGTGGATGACATTGTTTATAATATGTTAGAAGCATTTAACACTCTTATGACCACTGTTTGAACTAATTTAAAGTTTGAAGTTATCATCAAATTGTTATCTCTAGGAGATCTTCAAGCAATTATTCAAGGTATAATTGATGGATGTGTCAACTTTAAAGGGAAAAAATAGGCTCTTGCAATTAAATAAAGATGATGAAAATAAAGGAAATGGTCAAAGAAAAGGTAAATAAGAAGGGAATCAACAAGAAAATAAAATAATCAGAACAAAGATGAAATTTCTAAGAAAGAGAGACAACCTTGTGGCTATTGTAGCAAAACTAATCATGTTGAGAGATTGTTCACTAGAGAAAAATGATTTGAAGAGATAAAATAAGACTAAATCTCAAGATGGAGATAAGAGTTGAATTTACTTGTGCATAATCCTACCGTAAGGATAATGCATTACTCTCTTGTTCATATAAGGATTCTTCTTATTCTATTAATCATTGGTTCATTTATCTATGAGCTTCACTATATATGACTAGGAGTAAATAATTCTTCAAAAAACATTATAATGGGAAGAATGCACACATTTTGATTGATATTGCAAATGATGACACACTAAAGGTCAAGTGTACAAGTGATGTTGAATATTTTGGTGGTATTTTTCATGATGTCTATTTTTCTCTTGAATTGGGTATTCAATCTCTTATTTATAAATTAATTGACTTAGAAAGCTAAGAAGGCATAATTTAATATAAACAAAGTCTTTATAAAAAAGTTGGGAAAATTTTCAAATTGATTGCTATAGGGGTTGTTTATATGGCAACTAAACTCTACAAATTTGAGAAGTTTATATAAAACACTTTTAAGGAATGAATAGCCTTATTACTTCTATTGATAAGAGAATCAAGGTTTAACATCTTCACACAAGTCATCTAAATTTCGGTTCTCTTTGGTTCATGTGTAGAGAAAGGTCTTGTGGAATATATGCCATCTATTTATCCTCCTAGTGGTGTATGTGAAGGATGTGAACTTGGTAGACATCATAGAGGTGTATTTGTTAAAGGTAAATCATATAGGGTGTCTTATATCTTAGATTTAGAATTTTTATTTGTGGAACCATAAGGATTCATTCTTTTTGTGGATCTAGATATCTACTCACTTTCATTGATGATTTTGCTCTAGAAAAATCCGTGTGAATTTTCTAAAGCATAAAAGTGAGTCATTTCATAACTTTATTGATTTTAAAACTATAGTTTAAAATAGTAGATTCATTAGAGTTTTAAGGACTAATAATGGTGATGAATTTGTTAATCATGAATTTTAGTCCTTTTGTAGCAACATGGCACACTATAGTGTTCCTTATACTCAACAAAATAAGGTAAATAAAAGGAAACATAGGGTTTTTGTTGAGATGGCTAGATATATGTAGCATGATATTAAAATTGATTTATGGTTTTGAAGTGAAGCCATTTTTTGTGTATGTTATATTGTTAATCACTCACCCACTAGAGCTCTTAATGATATAAATCACGAGGAGAAATTAATATGTAGAAATCCTAGTATAGTGCATCTTTGTGTTTGGATGTGATGCTTGGGTCCATATTTCAAAAGAAAAGAGGGGCCAATTAGATGCTAGGACTAAAAAGTGAATATTTGCTGGATATTATGAGGTATTCAAAGGTTATAGGGTTTATGATATTATAACTAAAAAGCTTAGAAGTAGTAGATATGTGTATTTTGATGAGAACTTACCTACTAACATTTCCTATGGGTGCTAATTATTTTTGAGTCATGGGGATAGTCCTCATGATGTTGGTCATGATGATGAAGCTTATATTGATGATATTATGAATGATGACATGGGTAAAGGTGTTTACTCTACTCATTTATATGCTATTGTTACATCCTCTTAACCTCAAATAATTACATCTAGCTATCCCAAGTGGACTCAAAAGATCTTACAAGATGCTAATAGGGACACACTAGAGTTGTGTGATGTGGATGTTAAGACTCATTCTTAAAATAATTGGATTAGTTTTTTTCCCATGACCAAGTTCAAAAATGATAGTGATATTACTACCTTTAATTAAGTTATATGGAAACCTGAATGGGAGATAGCTATGCGGGATGAGTATTATGATTTGATGAGAAACCATACTTAGGAGTTGGTTTTGAGACCCCATAGGAAGAAAAATGTTGGGATGTGGTCTACTGACAAGGAAACCACTTTCATTATTGGTGATGAGACCTGGTTTCAACTCCCATAATAGATGTGTATAAGAAGTATTGATTAAAAAAAATAATGCTGGGTACTAATGGGTCTATAACACTAAATATACTTCCAAGGGTGATATGGAGAAGTATAAGGATTGTTTGGTAGCCAAAGGTTTGTCTCAAGATGTGGGTATTTAATACAATAATATATTTGATCTAATGGCTTGTACAAATTTATTTACCTTGTGCTAGCATTGGTTTCTTGTTTTGGTTGGGAGATACATCAAATGGATGTGAAGAGTGAATTTCTTAGTGATGATTTCTAGGAGAAAATTTATATGGAGAAAGGGTTTTGTGAAGTAAAGGCCCATTCTATATGTATGAAAATTAAGGAAGTCATTATATATGCTCAAACAGACACCAAGGGCATGATATGAGAACATAAACACTTTCTTCATTAAATCATGTTTTAAGAGGATCAACTTAGGTTTAAAGATGTGTGGCCTTGAGAAGAAAGTATGATATTCAAAATTTTGATGAATAATTCATCATTGTTGTTCACTATGTGGATGATGTTATTCTCAGTAGGGAGACAACACCATATATTTCTAAAATGAAGATTAGGATGATGAATTTCTTTGAGATAACTATTTTGGGTTTATTGCATTTCTTCTTAGGCATACTAGTTTATCAAATGAGGGGTGTGATTTTTATTTCTCAACTTAAGTACACATTACAAATCTTGAAAAAGTTCAACAAGATGGATAGTAAACTAATAAAGACTCTTGTTGCTTTTGGGAAGAAGCTTAAGCTTGCTCTACTTAATGACCTTAAGGTAGATGCCCCTTTATACCATTTACTACCACATAGTTTATTTGGTCCATAAAGGCTAATAGTTCTTGATATGGGATAAATACATGGAGTAACCATAGGAAATTCATTGTAAAGTAGCTAAGGGGACATTGGAGTTTAGCATTATTATGGGAGGGATGAAAATCTCAAAGTAATTAGATATCATGACTTGGATTATTATGGAGATGAGGACACTATGAAATCCACTTCAAGATATAACTTCACCTACGCCATTGGTCCCATTGCTTGGTTGAGAAAAATTCAAAATGTCATGTTTCTTTTATCTATAGAAGTAGAGTACAAGAGCATGGTGATAGTGTGATAACATATTCAATCGACCCATTATCTTCTAGAGGAGTTGGGGCTCAAGTAAAATGTATGTACACCTTGATGGTTGACAACCAAAGTTCCATCAAGATGACCAAAAATTCAATTTAGCATTAGTGTACCAAACATATTGAAATTGACATGCATTATATTTAAGAGAAAGTATATAATACTTATATTGATGGTAGTATATTTCGATTGATCAATAGTTGGAACACATATTCATCAAATCATTGTCATAGATGCCATTTTTTATTACATAAGATGAATAAAATGGAGATGCCATAAAGAGAGGGTATTTGGGTGATGACACCTTTACTTTTGTTCCAACCTATGATTATAGAATAATGATACTGATGGTAGTATATTTCCATTGATTGATAGTTGACACACATCTTCATCAAACCATTATCATAGGTGCTATTTTTTATTACATAATATGAATAGGGATAACACCTTCACTCATATTTTGATAAATCCCTAAGCTCACCTTAAGAGAAGGTGTTGGAGGTTAAGGTTTTATCTAATGGTATTGTGTTTTATAACACTATATTTGAACATTAGACCATTTACCAACTTCCATTGGCGGGTTGCATTATTAATACCAATGTAATTTATTTCCCTTGGTGGATTATATTATTATAGGATTAAAATAGTTTAATATAGTATTCTATTAGTCCCAATGTAATTTAATGTGGGATCCCTTTCTATATCTTCCACAATAGATCATGTGATACTTCCCTCTACTAATATCAAGTGTAGTCTACAAACCTTTCCAAATTCTCTTGAGTTCCTTGTGCTCTTTTGGATGATTTATGTGGATGCATGATGTGTTCATTTACAATATTATTCCTTAAACCTATTAGTTAACTTCTTCAATGCCATAGATTCCATGTTCATACTTGCCCATAAATATTACAAAATAAGAAATTTGATGGATAAATATTTTCAATTCTTCTTTTTTGTTCTTACAAGTTTATAACATGCCAACTTAATTTTTGTTAGGGATAATTAAGAATATTGTAAGCTTATTAGAGAAAAATCTAAAAATAAAAACTTCTTACATTTAGAAAATTTTAACCTTATGCGATTGAATTCACAAGTTGTTACTACCAACTAAAATATAGAGATTTTGTTTATTTACCCCAAAATAACAATACCTTTAATATTGCACAAGATTTATATGTTTTTATTTTACAAGAAAAAACTATAATTTTATTTCAAAAATGAAAGAAAATTACACTTCTCAGGTGCCTTGGGACAAATAAAAAGAAATTAATGGGAGTCAAAATATAATTATAGTCAAGTAGATCGGAGAGGAAAACCCATATTCAAAACAACATGGAGATAATAAGGATAAAAATCCTTATATATCAATACATAATCATCAAAATAACCTCCATGTCCATAACCCGGATAGAAACCAATGAAAAAGAAACCAGTAGAAAGAAGAAAATAATAAAAAATAAAAGAAACAATTAAAATTTACCATAAAACTCTAATCAAATGAAAAGACCTATAGTAAAAAACCATAACTAGCATAGAAAATAGGGGTATGATATGTGGATGAAAGAAGAAACTCCATCCTTGATCTCCATTTGCAAGAAACCTTCTGGAACTTGTTGACCTTCTTCTGATAACCTGTCTACTTCTTGATTTAATTGCCTATAAACATGGGTAAAAGAGATATTTTCAAAAAGGGAAATCACCTCCAACAATTCATATCCCACCAATATGATCATATTATGTTGTAATTGAGTAGATCCCTTCATCCAGTTGATGACCAAAGTAGAATATCCAAAACATTGTAATTTTTTCATAGTTATCTTTGAAGCACACTTCATTAGCAATATCAATACCTGAAACTTAGTAAAATTGTTGGAACCTATCCCAAGACTTACTCTAAATTTTATATAGTGGGTATTCAAGAAGAAAATAATACCTCCCACGCTACTAAAATTTGATTGTCTCTAATTGGCCCCATCTAAAAAACCCCATGGTTGATACTTTTGAATGAATAAATTGTCTATTTGTCAAGATTTCTTATGTTTGAAAGGCCCTTTGTCGATTGAGAGCAAAGTCCTCACCTAAAGTATGACCTAAAATGGGGGTATTATCTTCCCTTCATTTTGTGCCAACCATATACCCCAACCATATACCCCAACATATAAGACATGGTAAAGAAAGAAATCATTTTAGCTCTTTCTTCAAAAACCACTATCTTAAGCATACATCCACTATTTCTCCTTCCCAAATATTTTGAACTCCAATTTTCTATTCAACTTCTAACCAAACCTATTGAGAAAAAAAGGTATTTGATTAACAAATATGTGAATTTTCCTCCTATAACTGACACAACATACAAATACTTAGACCTTGTTTACTTCTCCTCTATAAAAATTTCCAAGTCAAAGCCTTATTTCTCAAAGCTAACCACATAAAAATAATTATCTTTTTTGGTGTAGATAATTTCCAAATCTACTTACATCACCAAGCAAGCCCATAAGGATTAGGGTCAAAACTTTCTTTGTAGCCAAGTCTAGTCGTATAATGACCCCCAAATTTATTGTATGCCCAAGCACTAGAATCTGGTTCAACTCTTAGCTTGATATGAATCTTATTAAGACTATCAATGTAAGCCTTCCAAAAAACAACCTACTCATTAGAAAGACCCAAGACCTGAGCTTGCTTCCAATCTTGGGTTCAAATACTAGAAGAATCTGATTCCCCCACCTGATGAAGAAAGTAAAAATCCTTGTCTTGTAAAGAACCTATCATAGCTTCCAACAACAAAATATTTTCTCCACAACCCAAAATAGAATCAACCCCTATTCTAACTTGTTCACTGTTGCCCACTTTCCAAGCCAAATATTTTCTAATCATAGGAAAGTCCTATACTAGTGCCTTGTATTGAATGGAAATATTTTTTATGTTTTTCTATGGACTTCTTGTTCAATCCATAAAGGTCCCTAGATGAATATACTTTTGTTCAATAATATTTTTCTATAATCCTTCTATGGTTAGAATCCTCCACAAGCTATTTTATGCCAAATATGAACAAAAAAGATGAATATTTTTAAGCTCCTAGACACCTTACTCCTTTGGCCTAACAATACTCTATCACTTAACTAAAGGAATACGTTCATGTTATTTGCATCTAGTTCAAATAAATTCGAAGTAATGTTTTCTTAGTTTCTTTAGAAATCCTTTTGGAATGAAGGCCAAGGAGTGCCAAAACATAGGAATCACATCAAGAATAGACTTTACAATTGTTAATATCCTACCAATAGACAACCATATATTACACCAATGGTTAATCCTAACTTTAATCTTCTTTAAAATCCATTCTCACTCTCTCTTCTTATAATTTGACTTTAGTACAAAACCTAATTACTTAAACCCCTATTGGATATATAAGAGATTAAAAGGAAAAAGTTTGATCAGTCCCCGTTCAGTCTCCTACTTTAGACCATTAAAGCAAATAGAGGATTTTTGAAAATTTATCTCCATGTTGGTAGCAATATTGTAAGTGTCCAAGATTTCCTTCAAATTTCTAGCTTACCTTAAAATTCCATTTGTGAACAATAATACATCATAAAAGAATAATAAATGAGATAAATAAAGGACCCCCAATTTGATCTTGAACATGGATACTACACTTTTTGGAACCAAAATAGCTTTATTCAATCCTTTAGCAACCAATAATAAAGTGAAGGAGATAAAGGACATACTTGTCTTAGTCCTCTCAAGGGTCTAAAGAATTTGGAAGCTGATCCATTGATAAGAACAACAAAAGATACAAAAGAAATGCATCCCATAATCCACTTTACTATTGGATAGCTAAAACCCACATGTAAGAGCATCAATATGAGATACAACAGGTTAGTTCTATCATAAGCTTTAGATAGATCTATTTTAAGGACCATTGTGAGAAGAATTTTAGTTTTAATAGAGTGAAGTACCTCTTGTGCAGATCCTATGGCTTCAAAAATTTATCTACCTACTATAAACCCAAATTGCTCTTGGAAAATAACTTCATAGAAAATATTCTTCAATGTAATAGCTAAAATCTTTGCAATGATTTCATAGATACAATTACACAAGGAAATAGGTCTAAATTCATAAAAGATTTTAGGTTTCTCCTTTTTTGGAATCAAAGCTAAAAAAGTGGAATTAAAATCCCCAAAAACTGACCACTCAACCTAACTTCCTCCATTACTATGAGAAGATCCTCCTCAACAAGATCATAGAAAACTAGGAAATATCCATTGGCCATTCATCAGGCCCCAAAATTTTATCCCTTTTGAAAGAAGTTTGGACAAATTTTAGTTCTTCCTTCGTGACCTCCTTCATAAGCAACTAATTATCATCCTCTATCACAAAACTAGGGAAGAAAGTAGTTAACTTTAAAATTTCACCAATATTGACTCTATCAAGTTCTTTATAGATAGATTGAAAATGTTTTACTCCCAAATATGCTAACTTGGAGAAACTCCTAATGAGGACCCATTCTTTATTTTTCATCTCCCATATAGTGTTGACCTTATTCCTACAATTAGAAAAATTATGAAAAAACTTAGTATTTTCATCCCTTTTTTTAACCATACAACTCTACTTTTCATTCTCCATTCAACTTTCCTCCACTCCAAGAATTTGTTCTTCTTAATTTCTAGTTTAACTAGTCTTGTTTTCTCCTCCTCTTTAAACAAACCAGTCTCATTATTTTTATGAATTTCTAAAATTTAATTCTCCATCAACTTAAGGTCTCTATCCATACTCTCCTTTTTAACTACAATCGAAGATGCCACAACTCATTTTAATTTTTTTAAAGTAGTAGCAAATTAAAAACTCATCATAACCTAAAAATTTGGTTATAACCAATCCATTCTTTTTTAATTAGTTGCTAAAAATATTCTTCCTCCAACCAAATTGGATTGAGCTCAAAATGTTTGGAAGGTATTGCCTCATAATTTCCAAATTGAAGAAGTATGGGAGAATGATTCAAGCCACCTCCAATCTCAACCCATGACCATTTTCTATCTATTTTATTGTATAAAGACTCTAAGATCAAAAACATATTCAACCTCTTTGAGATCCCACCTTCCCCAACTTTATTATTTCTCCACGTAGGCAATAATTTTATTGGTTTTAAATCAATTAAATAAGCTTCTTCAATCTTATGTCTATAGTAATTTGCGACTATCAAGTCTTGTAGATTCTACCTATAACTCACTTATATTCATAGTATTATCTTCATAGGGACCACACAAATTAATAAACAACAACCTCAAACCTAAGTCTTTAAAAAAGAATTCTATCCACAAGCTTGAAACCTTAAAGAAAAAATTAATTAAGGATACCGAGTTCTTCCAACTAGTCAAAACATCCCCTAAATTTTTGGTAGCATCTAAAGCCAAGAACTCCTAGTCCCTGAGCAATTTACTTAATCCTTAAATGAATTTTGTACTTGCCTCCATGGTTTCTTGTAGAATGATAACATCCAAATTATGAATTTCCACTAGCTTGGCTAAGGCAAGTCTTTTAGAGGGACTTCCAAGACCTTGGATATTAAGGGATAACAAGATTATTTAAACATATTAGAAGGGTTTTATCCTAGTCTAAGGAACTCTTTGATAGATTTTTGTTTACCCTATTGAATTTCCCTCAAAGCCTTTTGTGCATGAACTAAAGAAATTTTCCTACCTGATAAAGAAGTGGAAGAGTCCTTTATAAGGTCTAAAACTAAACCTAACATTCCAAAAACTACACAGGTTCTCAACTCAGATTCCCTTTTCCTAGAACATAAGAAATATTTGCAAGAGAAGCCCATATCCAAACCATCCCCTAAAAAAAATACCTCCTTGAAATATTCACCTAATAGGTTAGAAAAAATTCCCCTAATAGTAGAACTATTTGGATCACAATCCATATTCAATGTATTTGATGTTGTCGGTCCATTGTCCAAATCCCTAGAAAAGTCCTTGTCCCTAGGACTTCTTTTCAGAGATTCATAAGGAAGTGTACAAACTTCTTTATTACCTAACTCCGTATTATTCTCCACATGTATTGGAAAATAATTATCATAAATCTTAGATGATTTACCAAAAAACTTAATAGTATTAGGTTCCAATACTTTCACAGTTTTTTTATGACTTTGTCTCCTTCTCTAACAATCTATGAACTGTGAATTGGAGATAAATATAGGCCCTAAATTTCTTCCTCCTCTAAAATTCTGGTTCTAAGTTCAACAACATTATTTTTTCTTGTTTGTGCTAAATTAGAGAGCACTATTGAGTTCTAAAAATAGGTATCTCTTGGTTGTTGTTAGCTGACTTGAGATCCCCACTAGTCATTTATTTTCTCCTCCATACTTTCTGTGCAAAATATTTTGAACAATTTGTAGACACCAAAATCTAGCCACTTCTCATCCATCCAGGTATTCCCACCATTTTAACCCATTATTTATATATATTTATGTATATTTGTTTTATATATATTTAAATAATAATATTTTATAATATATATATATATATATATATATATTTAATAAGGCCAACCTCTGCTCCTCCATTTCCCAATACTGTCTTGTTTATTTTGTGGTGATTGATTACCACTCTTGGCTCAGGTCTCGGCTTTATAATCCCCACTTTGTCCATTCTATGAGATTTTTCTTGAGGTACTTTCACTAAATAGATAGAAGTTTTTGTTGCAACACTGTTTATTCTAGTGTCCATGACATGATGGCCATCACCGTACCAACGAACCTCCAGCTCGATCCGACAACTTAAGCCCTTCTTGACACCAAGAGATTCATCCTTTTTTTCAATCTGTTCACTGGCATTGATGATCAGGTGACCAATGACTTCGTCAGCTCCTAGAATGAAGGTGAAGTTTAGGTTTGAGGGATTTGCTTTGAGGTAAGCATTCATACTATTGCTAGCTTTTTTAGTTTACCACCTATAGGTAGAGCTATCCGAAGGGATATACATAATTTCAAAGATGAAATGGCCCTAACAAGGGAAAGAACCTCATTTAAAAAAAAAGGTGTGCTGCACTCATCCCTCCCTCGACCATGGGACACTGCTATCATCCCTGTCATCCAATACATTACCATTGATGATCCCAATAGTACCCTGTATGCTTACCACATCGTATTCATAAACCACCTTTGCGATGTTAAACCTGTTAATATTCTTGAATTCCTCTTTTGGTCCATCAACATAACCATTGCGAACATTAGGGAATGCAAGTATTCCAAACCCCCTCACCACCAAGGATTGTTCTCTATCCTTTACAAGCATGCCTTATAACACCAAGTGTCTGGTGGTCTCCCTGATCACTCCCCCAGCCCTGAGCCCTCCTCTATGTCCACCTGTAAGGTTGAGGCGAGCCCCCTCCCTCCTCCACTTCTATTGAGTCCTCCCCACTAACTGAGTTGCCCACCAGTTTACCCTAGACCAATCCCACCCTTGCCTAAGCCAATGAAAAGAAGGAAGCACCCCTTGCACCCAATCTCAAGGACTCTATCCCTTTGGACCACTGCCCTCAAGGCAAGGCGTTGAGAAGTGTTGAGGTGTGATTTTGTCCAATCATAAAACCACCCGACAAACTCAGAATTATGATTCTCTCTTGAAAAGAATATTATATATCTCTAAGGTTCTTATGTTATATCTAACATTTCATATGTATATACATCAATGAGTACTTGAATAACTCTTGGATTTGTGAACTACTGTTTACAAAGGGCCTGGAATTAGGTAAATGATTTCAAGTTTATCATGTATAACATGCTTTGATATCAATTCAACAAAATAAAATTCGTTTTATAATCTTAGGGTAAAGTATACCAAATTTTATTTCCTCTCTTCAATTTAATGTCTCAAAATGCTTTAAATGAAATTAGCATAAAAAGAATCTAGCATTTTATATTAAATTTCAATTTAACTTTAATAAAAATCAAAGTAAATGAAATTTTATAAACTTCATAAAACTTTAGAACATAATAGATTTATAATCAATTCACTTCCCAAATGTTTATTTGATAAAGCAATCATTTATTCAAACTCCCTTATGAAATTATAAATCAAACCCAGAAGAGGTGAATAAATGAAATAATGTCTTGCCCAATTTATAAGGTTCCAAAACCTTGTCAATGATAAAATCTTAGGGCTTAATATGAAACTAATCTATAAAATTTGTATTTTATGATAAAATAAAGTTTATAAATTAGATTTGCTTATAATATTTATCTTTTGAAATATTTATGAAATTAAATATTCAAAAGAGTAAATGTGATCTATGGTTTGAAATTTGGATTTCTGAAATAGATAGAACTATATTGTAAACCAAATCCAAATTGAATTTTAGAGATATCAATCCGAGTTCCTCAACCTTATGAAATTAAGGTGAGGAACAAAATATTCATTTATCCCTTCTTAAATTTATTAATTCGAATATTAATTAATGTAATATCCGAATTATAAATTTAATTATAACTTAGTCATTTAATTTTACTTTATAAAATTATACTAAGTTATAATATATAGTTTTCAGAAAATAAAATAATAAAATATTTAAGCTTTAGAAATTAAACTAAACAAATTTCCATTTACAGAATTCTAAAACCAATCCAATGTTCACCAGTATTCACACAGTGAAATCAAATAAATTGATGCAATATTCTAAGGTATACAAACTATTAAGAAATTGCAATAAGCACTTTATTAATTCCAAATACAGTCGATGCACAAATCTGGATCCAAAATGCTTAAAATAATTTATAAAATCTTACAATAATTTCCATTGTTCTGCAAATGGCCTTCTCTATTTTCCTCCAACGAATGTGTAGCTTTCATCCTTCCAATCGTTTCTCTCCTCCTCTATATAAAATGTCCGACATTTTATAACGATCTTCTTCAAACTCTTGCCCTTGTATTACCTGCATAATGAAACAATAATCATAATATAAAAAAAAAAACCAAACTTTAATTTCTCGTAACTTTCCTTTTTTTCAAAAGTATTTCAAAGTTTTCATATTTCTAATTTAACCCGCTATTTTGTGGTGAAATTGACATCTTGAATCTTGCAAGTTTGGTATCATTAGAAAGAGAAAATCCATATCTTTTTACCAAGTTTTGAATGAGATCAAACGGAGTTCTCTGCCTCAAGATATGTTCATTTCAATTTTGCACTAATTTTAGGGTTTAAATAATTAAATTTTATTTTAGGGTTAACCCTAAAATAAAATTTAATTATTTAAATGAAAATTAATCATTTAAACCTTTGAAAATAATTTTAATCAAATTATTTCATTTAAACATTTGAAAATGATTTTAATCAAATTATTTGATTTGAAATAATGCAATTAATATGCAAATAATCAAAATATTTAGTTTTGAAGCATTGCAACTACATTCAAACCTTCAAATTGCAAATATGTCAGCAATTCCAAAGTGAAATAAAATTTTCCAAGACCTTGATGCGAGCAAAAGCAGATAAACAAAAATTTCTAGAAATCACAAAATTTAAGGTGGGTCCCCAATTTTGGGGTTGTTGTGAAGGATGTCACAACATTGGCGACTCTGCTGGTAAATATCCCTAGATATTTTTGACTAAAAATAAAACTCTAAAAACACACAAAACACGAATATTAGAATCACAAGCATTGATAAGCATCCAAAGAATGAGAATAGACCAATACAAATATGAATTATCGGAATCATAGATGATTTATGTAGAATGTGATGTATTACTGGTTGGGATCATGTGATATGTATTAATGATCATTTTCAATATAAATATTTTCTTTGGCCATGCTTGTCATCGTACTTTAATAAGGGGTCCTAAAAATGACCTTTCATGACCAATAAGATATGGAAAATAATATGATATGAGCTAATGTATTGAAATGAACCGCCTGTCTTATAGAGACTCAAACATTATAGTACAATAAACAAACATATTAAAACCTGTATAACCCTCTTAGGACCAATGTGTGTGCCTTAAATTCCTTTACCAGATCAAGAGCTTAGTTATGACCTTACTATCATCCAGAACCAGTGTGTGCGCAAGTGAGTTCATTACCTCATTTTGACAAAAATGGTTAAACCTGTTATGAAAGAAATACAAGGCTAGCCTGCCCATTTGAAATGAACATAGGTCTCACTTTTCAACAAGATATATCACCACGCATGAGTGTACTCCACTACCAGTCAAGAGTCTATAGCCCCGGTGGAGGTTAACCCCATAGTCCATGATTTTGGCTTTAGAATTGCTTGAATCTTGGGGATGACTACCCATCCTTCTGAGGGACAAGTAGTACAAATCCTTACAATCCAATAGTGAATGATGTGTTTGGATTTTGATTTCTTGAACCTTGGGGATGACTACCCTTCCTTCTGACGGACGAGTAGTATGAATCCTTATGACCCAATAGTCGATGGTATGTGATGTAAATAGACTCAAAGCTTTGGGGAATTGGATTCTCAACTGAAGTATGATGAGAATTTAACCCTATCCTTACTACTATGATTTTTTTAGAGCTTTTAAATATTTATGATAATAATGAGTTTTATGGACTATGTTGCATGATAGGACTGACAAGGATACACCTTTTCACCCTATATTTTCTTCCAATGATGGTTTTGACAATTTTATCCAATTTTTTTTTAATATATGTAACTGTGTTTGGTTCCAAATGATTTCAACATCAGTCCTCGATCTCAAGACCCATTTAGTGTATATTGTGCAATGATCCTAAGAGAATATGACATGCTTTTCGGTGGTTGCCTACCATACTAGAAATGGCTGAGTGACTAAAACATTTAGGAACCCTGAAACTATGGTGTGTAAACATGAAGCTTTTGTATTTTACAATTTTGTACAAAATGCCTTTGTGAAAGTGCCCCTGATTAAAGCAACATGACTTTTGACAAAACCAATTAACACCTTTTGAATTTGACAAATGATCCTTTTTATGGGATATGAAATATGAAGTGTGAGGGTGATGTATGCAATGTTATGAAACATGTTTATGAAATGCGAGTGTATGTAAGGATACAAAGTTTTTGCAATACAATTCCAATTTTTCATATTTGCTTTATCTTTGTTCACATTCATAAGGACATAAATCAATACCTCATTTTCCATTTTTCCAGGTTTCACAGGTCCTCAAACTAGGTAGCTTTACCCTCCTCTTTGGAAGACTCACCTAAAATCATGCCAACTTGAAACACATTCAGTCATGAAACTTCAACAAGATCTGGTGAAGTTCATCTGTCATTAAGCTCAACAACAAAACATATGAAAACAAACATAACAACAACATCAATACATGACATCAACACATCACATGACGAAACAAATTGTTGTGACTGATCCACAACACACCCCAAAATTGGGGACCCCCTTTTTTTGCATGCTTTCCAAGAAGATTGCAGTGGCCTAGATGTTAAAAGAGCAAAGAAAAGAAAAAATGAAAAAACGTCGCGATATCACGACATGTTGCTCCGTCGCGGCCAAAATGAAAAAACGTCACGATATCGTGACATGTCACGTTTTCGCGGCTCAAAATGGCAAAGTACGTCGAAATGAAAAGGTGTCGCGATATCGCGACATGTCGCATTTTTGCGGCCCAGACAAGCGAAGTACAGTGGAACGAAAAAGTGTCACGATTTCGTGACATGTCGCGTTTTTGCGGCTAAGAGCAACAAAATGCAACACAAAGTGAAAAATGTCACGATATCACGACATGTCATAAAATCGTGGTCAAAGCAAGCAGGAAGAAGTGTTGACCGAAAATTGTCGTGATGTCACGATGTGTCATGAAATCACGGGTCAAAGAGGAGAGAGAAGACAAAATAAAAAAAATGTCGCGATATCGCGACATGTCACAAAATCGCGGTCAAACCAGTCAAACAAGGCAAGGCACTAAAGTTGTCATGATATCGCGACATATCATGTTTTCACGATCTGAAGACGAGATGAAGGGCAAACAGAAAAAACGTCGCGATATCGCGATATCGTGACATGTTAGAGTTTCGCGACCTGGAGCAGCCAAAGTGAACATAGAGGAAAAATGTCACAATATCGCGACATGTTGGATTTTCACGACCAACGGCAGGAAGATAGAGCTAAAGAGAAAAATGTCGTGATTTCACGACAGAAAGCAACGAGATGGTACAAAATGAAAAAGTGTCACGATTTCGTGACATGTCACGTTTTCACGGCTAAGTACAACGAAACACAGCGAAGGAGAAAAACGTCACGATTTCACGACAGGTTGCATCCATGCGGCTCGAAGGAGAAAAATGTCGCGATATGTCTCATTTTCATGATGCATGAAGGCGGACAAGGCTGTTGACAGAAAAATGTCGTGATATCGCGACATGTCATGAAATCACGGTTCACAAAGGTGAGAGAAAGACAAAGTGAAAAATGTCACGATATCATGACATGTCGTGAAATCATGGTCAAAACAGTCAAATAGAGCAAGATGTCAAAGTTGTCGCGATGTCGCGACATGTGTTTTCATGATTTGAAGGCGAGATGAAGGGCAAACAAGAAAAAAGTCACGATATCGTGACATGTCAGAGTTTCGTGACCTGAAAAAGTGGATGTAGAAGAAAAGTGTCACGATTTCGTGATAGAAAGCAAGAAGATGATGAAAAATGAAAGGGTGTCATGATTTTGTGACATGTTGCGTTTTCGCGGACAAGTGCAGCGGGATAGAGCGAAAGAGAAAAACATCGCAATTTCGTGATAGGTCGCATCTGCACAACCCGAAAGAGAAAAACGTCATGATTTCATGACAGGTTGCATCTGCACAGCCCAAAAGAGAAAAAATTTGTAATATTGCGACATGTCTCATTTTCACGGTGCATGAAGGCGGACAAGGCTATTGACATAAAAACATCGCGATATCGCAACATGTCTTATTTTCACGATATAGGTAGAGGAGCAAAGCTGTAGAGATAGGAAATGTCACGATATCGCGACATGCTATTTTTTGTCGCGATTCACGGTGGGCCGTTACAGAACATACAGGGGCAGCACTGAACACATGGCATAAAGGTGTAAGAATCATGGGAAGCGTTACAATTCACAGAGAAGATCAAACGTTTCGACGTAGAGCAGAAAGTCAAAAATGACGAAGAGGCGGGGAAGATGAAACAAAGCGATCTGGGAGATGAAGCGAAGCGTCACAGGGTGAAACAGAGAGCATTGCCAGAAAGTTTAAAAGCAGAAGCACAGATTGGTACAAGGGGCGGAAACCGCTATGGGCAGAGTTGTAGTGCCGAAGGTGAGAAGCCATTCTGGGCCTGCTTTGGAGTGTTTTTCTTCCCCTTTTTCTGGTTTTGAGAAAACTAGATATTTTTGTTATTGTAAATTGATAAATTTTTAATACAAAAATTCAGAGAGTTGCATCTCATTGACAAGAAAGAAGGAGTTATTTTTTGCATGCAAGATTTAATGTTTATTTTTCCCCTTTCAGATTTCTAGGCTTATAGGTGAAGTTTAATGCAAGTTCTCTTGGTTGCTTCATGCGAATGTCTAAATCTGAAAATTACAGTTAAAACCCCAGAAACCAGCACCTAGCTTATTTGGATTGTGCGAGTTTTTGTAGGTTCAATAGGTTAGGTTGTATGCAGAAAACCTCATTATCTTCGGTTTTGTCAAAATAGGATTGCATCCCCTGAATGTATTTTAGTTTCATTTTTCTTTACATTTTATTTTTATCTTCTCTGCACTTTTATTTCCAGAAAGTTTAACTTTTATTTTAATTTACAGTCATTAAAATAAACAACTTGAAAATATACCGAAATTTGAAAATAAAATAATTTCATCGCTAAGATCAAATCACATTGAGTTCATTCTGATTAAATGAACAATCATTAAAGCTTCAAAATAAAATAAACCACAGTGCCCCTTGTTTACAGTTACTTGCAACCACTAAGGTATTCCGAGCATTCAAATTGAACATTATTATTTATACAAAATGCTAACATAGCGGAGACCTTGGAGAAATTATTTATTTAATTTCTTTGCAAGAGGGGATTTGGAACTCAAATCCTATCGGAGAGTGTGTTTTCACAATCGGGTGAAAATACCACTCAACAGATTGGCGCTAGAAGGAGGGTGGATGGGTTTATTTTAGTGAGATTTAAAATTTTTGTATATTTCATGCCCTACTGATTGTTATCTTTAGTCTTCTAACACCACTCAACAGATTGGCGCTAGAAGGAGGGCCTGAATGGGTTTATTTCAGAGTGATTTAAATGCTATAGGGATTTAAATTTTGAATATTTCATGCCCTATTGATTATATAGCCCTCTTTTAACAATACAACCTTGTAGTGTTAAAAGGAGGACATGAATTGCTATGCATTGTTCTAACGCTTTTTGATTGTTCATACAGGAATAATGTGTTTTGACTTGATTTAAAAAAAAAAAAATTCTTGACTAACGAGGTTGTCTCCATGCAATTACTTTCATTTGATTTTAATGGATACATCTCTTGGTTGGTGCTAACATGATTATTCATACGTTACATGTTTGATATTTGCTAGTCATTTCAAGGTTTCCTTCTTTCATGACTAACAAATTGGTTTTGAAGTTATTCTTTGAGTTTCATTAATGGCTACAACTGCAGGAACGTGGTATGGGATACATGCTAATCCGTTGAACATTAGTGGAGATTTTCATGATTTACCCAAGAACGTAGAAAAACATTTGCCCAAGTTTAAACACAATGGTCCAACATTAGCCGAGGAACATATTCAAGCCTATGTGGATATCCTAGTTAGATGGAATGTCGAACATGAGGATGTGGCATGTAGAATGTTTCCTGGAACCCTAGATGAGGTGGCATATGATTGGTACATCAATTTACCCACTGGTTCTATTACATCTTGGACTCAATTGAAAGATGAGTTTATCAATCAATTTAGGTTACTCATTGATCCTCTCACGATATATCAACAATTTACTTCTTGCAAAAGAGAACCTAATGAGCCAGTGAGAAATTTCAACTTGAGGTTTCGAAAGCTTTATGCGAGACTAATTTCTCCCTATACTATTGAGGAAAGTGGTGCTCTTCAAATATACTTTCGAGCATTGGACCCATTGTTTGCCATATTTGTTAGGATGAATCCCTTGGTTACTGATCTTGCATCGGCCTACACAGAAGCTATGATTGTAGATCAACAATTGAGGCCACAAGGTTATGGAATGGAGCAATCAACTATGGTAGGACAACTAGGGGCTTGCAATCAAACCTCGATGGTAAATCAAGCGTGGGCACAACAAAATTTGATATCAAATGTTTTTCCCTACAATCAACTTTATCCTACCATACCAACTTATGCTCCCACATGTGCTTATACAAGTACTTTCATCCATCCAACTATGCCTCAATTAGAGAATCATTTGGTCACTCATGGAACTATTGCAACAAATGTTCAAGCTTTGTCCGTGGATATCAATCCAACTAATCCTACTACTTCTACCACTCAACCTAAAGAGTTCGTATCGAAAGTAAAAGAGCAAAAGAAAGTGGTTAAGAAGGTATGTAGGCATGTTCCACCACAAAAATGAACACATCAATGTATGCATCCAAATTATCCGAGGAAGAAAATTCATAATGCCGATCTTAATGATGTTTCATGTTATGCTTCTTCAAGTGATACAAGAGATTTTGAGATGACTCACGTTGAAGTAAATACCTATTCGAAAAGTCTTGAAGAGCATGAAGTTTTTGGAGAAGAAATTCTATGGATGGGTAACAAGAAGTTGGAATCAAATGATCACCATCTTGTTTTGGAAAAGAAATATCCAGAATCATTACCCGAAAAGGAGGATTTGGATGAACAAACTTATGTGGATATGATTTGGTCAGATGTACTTGCAAAGGATTGGAGCAACTATATGACACGGAATTCAAAAATTGATCCCATTATAGAAGATCCTAAGCCATCACAAGTGGTTGAAAATGAATTTGAAAGAAAATCAACAAATGAAGTTGAAGACATAATCGAATTTCACCACTTGTTCTCGAAGGACACTTTGGATGATGTTCTCGAAAGTGATGACCAAGAGGATCCACACCTTCCAAATTGTGATAAAATTGAATCATGGGTTACAAATTTGGATTATGATAGCTTTACCAATTTGAATTCAAGAGATAACCCACTTTTGGAAATAACTGAACCATCTAAGGAAGGTGAAGATGAATGGGATGAGAAACATGTTGATGAATCAGAATATGAAGAAGTACTTGAGCGTCACAACTTGAACTTGGAGGATGATTACTATGATTCGTGGAAGAAATGGGAAGAATATTATCAATCTAAATCTTCTAACAAACTTGTTGTGTCAATTAATATGCAGGATAACTCAATTGCTTCCTCACATGAGGATACTATAAATCCTGTACAATTTGAGAAAGTTTTGGAAGAGAAATTTGAATCTCATCAAATTTTGGAGCATGATAAGGATTCTACAACCATGAACCAAGAAAGAGAGTCACTTTCTTTAGGTTCCTTTGAAGGAAACGAAATTGAAAATCTTGATCCACTTACTTGTGCTACAATGATTATGTCATTTCAAAATGAGAAAATTACAAAACCTAAATCATTTGGGTTTGATATCATTGATGATCCAATTGAAAATCTCACGTTACCCAAAACAACCCAAGTGATTGATCATGGAAAGGTGTAGTTCACCCTAGATAGACAAGACTTATGGTTTGAAAGGGATGGATATATTTTCAATTGGGTACCTAAGTTTGGTGCCTTTGATAAACAAGTCATGGAGAAAGAACAAGTGCTGCATGATGATGAAGGTCATGAGAGAAAAGAGGAATTTTCAAATCCTCTTCAAGTAAGGTCAAATGAAAGCATGCCAAAGGTAAAATCTCATATTTTTGGTTTCACCATGCAAAATTCGAAGGGAGGTTTGCCTAATGAATGGTTTGATTCAAATATCATTAATGTCATGGCTTTATTGAATGAAAATGAAAGCTTATTTCTAAATCATGAATCAAATTATGAAATGGATATTTTCAAGAATAGACAAGATAAAATTGAATATCATTCATTGTCTAATCAATTTGAAAATTGGAAACTCCACCATAGGATTGTTAATGAAACTAAATCAAATTGGTATGGTGAGAGGGGCAAGTGGATATTTGTTGCATTGTTTGGTCTAGTCTTGTTTTTGTTGGATTCCCACAAAATTTGGCATGCGTATCACGTTATATTTTTGTTGAAGTGTTCTAATCATGTTTGGGATCTGGGAAAGTGATAGTCCAAGATTTGCATCATCTTGTACTATATTGTATATAGATTTTGGTTTCGATTTTTGGGTTTGTGTTTTCAAGTTTCATTTTTGGGATTGCTATTTGGGTTTGGTTTTAAGTTGTGTGTTGGTCCTCTGGACATGTTTGGTTTGTCTATAAAAAAAAAAAAATGATGAAAAAGTTGTCTTGAGATGCTAACTTATGCTTTAGATCAGGGAAATATGGAACATTGGAATTATGTTGTAGAAAGCTCCACAAGTAACACAAACATTTTAATAATATCGTTTGAAACTTGTGATGCATGAAGTTGTCAGTTTTATATTTTTTATGGCAATACTCCATCTGCAATTCAAAGGGCAATGCATTCATATTACATCTCACTTTGCATATACATGCCATCTTAGTTGCATATGCATTTCAGATACAAATCATTAAAGTGTGTCAAATCCTCTTAGGGTTATGCTATAACATAAATAAGAAAAAATCCTAAGGTTGGGAACTGAGGCCCGAGATATCTAGAACCAAGCACATTTTATACACATTAAAAAGGATCTTGAGCAAAATGATCAAAACCTTGCTTGGAAGAAAAGGTTAGGCGAAAGAAGTATTTCATGTCTATCCTATTATGCAACATGATCCTTAAAACAGTGGTTTTTACCACTTCCATAAAGCTTAAAGCCTAAAATCGAGTAGTAAGGATAGGGTTAAATCCTCATCGAACTTAGGTTGAGGATCCAACTCCCCAAAGCTCTGATTTGACCTACATGGAGTAGTAAGGATAGGGCATAATTCTCATCTCGCCTAGGTTGAGAATCTGATTCCCCAAAGCTCCTATGTCTCATTTCATCATAAATCTTGGATTGGAAGGATCATACTACATGTCCTCTGCAAAGGATGGGTAGTCATCCCCAAGGTCCAAGAAATAAAAACTAAATATTTCCCATTTCATAAATCTTGGATTGGAAGGATCGTACTACATGTCCTCTACAAAGGATGGGTAGTCATCCCAAAGGTCCAAGAAATAAAAACTAAATATTTCCCATTTCATCTTTATATTGGATTGGAAGGATCGTACTACATGTCCTCTAGCAAAGGATGGGTAGTCATCCCCAAGGTCCAAGAAATAAAAGAATGAATGAAGCTAAATCATGGATTATGGGGTTAAGTATGCCCATGCGTGGCAGCATGTCTTGTCTAAAAACAGGACCATTGACTGTTCAAAGGATAGACTAGCATGACCATTTCATCCATAAGTGGTTAAATTATTTTGCTCAAAGTGAGGTAATGAATTCCAAATCGAGTAGTAAGGATAGGGTTAAACTCCCATCTCGATTAGGTTGGGAGTCTGATTTCCCAAAGCTCTGATTTCACTTTCACTTGCACATGGGTTCAAGATAGTAGTGACTCATAACCAACTTTGGGATCTAATAAAGCAATTCATTATACATATAGTTGATCCTAAGAGGGTTTGATAATTTTAAATGTTTGTGTATGATACTAGAAAGCTTAAAGCTAGATAGCTACATCTCTAAGCATATTTATCAGGATGCATAAATCATTCACAATCTCACATATGCATTCATGTAAAACTGACAATGGAATGTTGATCAATTTCAAACGATAGAAAATGGAGCACATTGCACACACCGAGCTGATACTTAATGATTCTAATGTTTCATGTATTTTTGATCTATCGGCATTTGTTTTATCTCTTATGTGCTGACGCCTGTATCTAAGCTTGTATATTTCCAGGTTAGGTTCTCACCGAAATGCTCAGGAGCATTTCCTAGCAGAGTCGCCATTTGTTGTGGCTGATCCACAACACACCCCAAAATTGGGGACCCCATTTTTTGCACGCTTTCCAAGAAGATTGCAGTGGCCCAGATGTTAAAAGAGCAAAGAAAAGCAAAAATGAAAAAACGTCGCGATATCGCGACATGTTGCTCCGTCGAGGCCAAAAATGAAAAAATGTCACGATATCGCGACATGTCACGTTTTCATGACTCAGAATGGCAAAGTATGTCAGAATGAAAAGGTGTCGCGATATCGTGACATGTCGCGTTTTTGCGGCCCAAACAAGCGAAGTATAGTGGAATGAAAAAGTGTCACGATTTCGTGACATGTCGCATTTTCGCGGCTAAGAGCAACAGAATGCAACACAAAGTGAAAAATGTCGCGATATCGTGACATGTCATAAAATCGCGGTCAAAGCAAGCAGGAAGAAGTGTTGACCAAAAATTGTCGCGATATCGCGACGTGTCGTGAAATCGCGGGTCAAAGAGGAGAGAGAAGACAAAATAAAAAAAATGTCGCGATATCGCGACATGTCACAAAATCGTGGTCAAACCAGTCAAACAGGGCAAGGCACTAAAGTTGTCGCGATATCGCGACATGTCATGTTTTCACGATCTGAAGACGAGATGAAGGGCAAACAGAAAAAATGTCGCGATATCGCGACATGTCGGAGTTTCGCGACCTAGAGCAGCCAAAGTGAACATAGAGGAAAAGTGTCGCGATATCGCGACATGTTGGATTTTCGCGACCAAAGGCAGGAAGATAGAGCTAAAGAGAAAAATGTCGCGATTTCACGACAAAAAGTAGCGAGATGGTACGGAATGAAAAAGTGTCACGATTTCGCGACATGTCACGTTTTTGTGGCTAAGTACAACAAAACACAGCGAAGGAGAAAAACGTCACGATTTCACGACAGGTTGCATCCACGCGGCCCGAAGGAGAAAAACGTCGCGATATCATGACATGTCTCATTTTCACGATGCATGAAGGCGAACAAGGCTGTTGACAAAAAAATGTCACGATATCGCGACATGTCATGAAATCACGGTTCACAGAGGAGAGAGAAAGACAAAGTGAAAAATGTCACGATATCGACATGTCATGAAATCAAAAAAAAAAAGCAAGATGTAAAGTGTGATGTCGACATGTGTTTCAAAAGACGAGATGAAGGGCAAACAAGAAAAACATGCAACACACAACAAAGCAACCAAAGTGGATGTAGAAGAAAAGTGCAGAGAAGAAAAAAACAGAGAAAAATGTCACGATATCGGGACATGTCTCATTTTCATGATGCATGAAGGTGGACAAGGCTGTTGACATAAAAACGTCATGATATCGCGACATGTCTTATTTTCACGATACAAGTAGAGGAGCAAAGCTGCAGAGATAGAAAATGTTGCGATATCATGACATGCTATTTTTGTCACGATTCACGACGGGTCATTATAGAACATACAATGGCAGAACTAAACACATGGTATAAAGGTGTAAGAATCATGGGAAGCGTTACAGTTCACAGATAATATCAAACGTTTCAACGTAGAGCAGAAAGTCAAAAATGACGAAGAGGTGGGGAAGATGAAACGAAGCGATCTGGGAGATGAAGCGAAGTGTCACAGGGTGAAACAGAGAGCATTTCCAAAAAGTTTAAAAGCAGAAGCACAGATTGGTACAGGGGTCAGAAATCGCTGCGAGCAGAGTTGCAGTGCCGAAGGCGAGAAGCCATTATGGGCTTGCTTTGGAGTGTTTTTCTTCCCATTTTTTTGGTTTTGAGAAAACTAAATATTTTTGTCATTGTAAATTGATAAATTATTAATACAGAAAATTTAGAGAGTTGCATCTCATTGACAAGAAAGAAGGAGTTATTTTCTGCATGCAAGATTTAATGTTTATTTTTCCCCCTTTTAGATTTCTAGGCTTATAGGTGAAGTTTAATGCAAGTTTTCTTGGTTGCTTCATGCGAATGTCTAAATCTGAAAATTACAGTTAAAACCCCAGAAACCAGCACCTAGCTTATTTGGATTGTGCAAGTTTTTGCAAGTTCAATAGGTTAGGTTGTATGTAGAAAACCTCATTATCTTCGGTTTTGTCAAAATAGGATTGCATCCCCTGAATGTATTTTAGTTTCATTTTTCTTTACATTTTATTTTCATTTATTTTATTCTCTGCACTTTTATTTTCCCGAAAGTTTAACTTTTATTTTAATTTACAGTCATTGAAATAAAAAACTTGAAAATATACCGAAATCTGAAAATAAAATAATTTCATCATTAAGATCAATTCACATTGAGTTCATTCTGATTAAACGAACAATCATTAAAGTTTCAAAATAAAATAAACCACAGTGCCCCTTGTTTACAGTTACTTGCAACCACTAAGGTATTCCGAGCATTCAAATTGAATATTATTATTTATACAAAATGCTAACATAGCGGAGACCTTGGAGAAATTATTTATTTAATTTCTTTGCAAGAGGGGATTTGGAACTCGAATCCTATTGGAGAGTGTGTTTTCACAATCGGGTGAAAATACCACTCAATAGATTAGCGCTAGAAGGAGGGCTGGATGGGTTTATTTTAGTGAGATTTAAAATTTTTGTATATTTCATGCCCTACTGATTGTTATATTTAGTCTTCTAACACCACTCAACAGATTGGCGCTAGAAGGAGGGCCTGAATGGGTTTATTTTAGAGTGATTTAAATGCTATAGGGATTTAAATTTTGAATATTTCATGCCCTATTGATTATATAGCCCTATTTTAACAATACAACCTTGTAGTGTTAAAAGGAGGACATGAATCGCTATGCATTGTTCTAACGCTTTTTGATTGTTCATACAGGAATAATGTGTTTTGACTTGATTTAAAAAAAAAAAAAAAATCTTGACTAACGAGGTTGTCTCCATGCAATTACTTTCATTTGATTTTAATGGATACATCTCTTGGTTGGTGCTAACATGATTATTCATACGTTACATGTTTGATATTTGCTAGTCATTTCAAGGTTTCCTTCTTTCATGACTAACAAATTGGTTTTGAAGTTATTCTTTGGGTTTCATTAATGGCTACAACTGTAGGAACGTGGTATGGGATACATGCTAATCCATTGAACATTAGTGGAGATTTTCATGATTTACCCAAGAACGTAGAAAAACATTTGCCCAAGTTTAAACACAATGGTCCAACATTAGCCGAGGAACATATTCAAGCCTATGTGGATATCCTAGTTAGATGGAATGTCGAACATGAGGATGTGGCATGTAGAATGTTTCTTGGAACCCTAGATGAGGTGGCATATGATTGGTACATCAATTTACCCACTGGTTCTATTACATCTTGGACTCAATTGAAAGATGAGTTTATCAATCAATTTAGGTTACTCATTGATCCTCTCACGATATATCAACAATTTACTTCTTGCAAAAGAGAACCTAATGAGCTAGGGAGAAATTTCAACTAGAGGTTTCGAAAGCTTTATGCGAGACTAATTTCTCCCTATACTATTGAGGAAAGTGGTGCTCTTCAAATATACTTTCGAGCATTGGACCCATTGTTTGCCATATTTGTTAGGATGAATCCCTTGGTTACTGATCTTGCATCGGCCTACACAGAAGCTATGATTGTAGATCAAAAATTGAGGCCACAAGGTTATGGAATGGAACAATCAACTATGGTAGGACAACTAGGGGCTTGCAATCAAACCTCGATGGTAAATCAAGCGTGGGCACAACAAAATTTGATATCAAATGTTTTTCCCTACAATCAACTTTATCCTACCATACCAACTTATGCTCCCACATGTGCTTATACAAGTACTTTCATCCATCCAACTATGCCTCAATTAGAGAATCATTTGGTCACTCATGGAACTATTGCAACAAATGTTCAAGCTTTGTCCGTGGATATCAATCCAACTAATCCTACTACTTCTACCACTCAACCTAAAGAGTTCGTATTGGAAGTAAAAGAGCAAAAGAAAGTGGTTAAGAAGGTATGTAGGCATGTTCCACCACAAAAAAGAGCACATCAATGTATGCATCCAAATCATCCTAGGAAGAAAATTCATAATTCTGATCTTAATGATGTTTCATGTTATGCTTCTTCAAGTGATACAAGAGATTTTGAGGTGACTCACGTTGAAGTAAATACCTATTCGAAAAGTCTTGAAGAGCATGAAGTTTTTGGAGAAGAAATTCTATGGATGGGTAACAAGAAGTTGGAATCAAATGATCACCATCTTGTTTTGGAAAAGAAATATCCAGAATCATTACCCGAAAAGGAGGATTTGGATGAACAAACTTATGTGGATATGATTTGGTCGGATGTACTTGCAAAGGATTGGAGCAACTATATGACACAGAATTCAAAAATTGATCCCATTATAGAAGATCCTAAGCCATCACAAGTGGTTGAAAATGAATTTGAAAGAAAATCAACAAATGAAGTTGAAGACATAATCGAATTTCACCACTTGTTCTCGAAGGACACTTTGGATGATGTTCTCGAAAGTGATGACCAAGAGGATCCACACCTTCCAAATTGTGATAAAATTGAATCATGGGTTACAAATTTGGATTATGATAGCTTTACCAATTTGAATTCAAGAGATAACCCACTTTTGGAAATAACTGAACCATCTAAGGAAGGTGAAGATGAATGGGATGAGAAACATGTTGATGAATCGGAATATGAAGAAGTACTTGAGCGTCACAACTTGAACTTGGAGGATGATTACTATGATTCGTGGAAGAAATGGGAAGAATATTATCAATCTAAATCTTCTAACAAACTTTTTGTGTCAATTAATATGCAGGATAACTCAATTGCTTCCTCACATGAGGATACTATAAATCTCGTACAATTTGAGAAAGTTTTGGAAGAGAAATTTGAATCTCATCAAATTTTGGAGCATGATAAGGATTCTACAACCATGAACCAAGAAAGAGAGTCACTTTCTTTAGATCCCTTTGAAGGAAAAGAAATTGAAAATCTTGATCCACGTACTTGTGCTACGATGATTATGCCATTTCAAAAAGAGAAAATTACAAAACCTGAACCATTTGGGTTTGATATCATTGATGATCCAATTGAAAATCTCACGTTACCCAAGACAACCCAAGTGACTGATCATGGAAAGGCGTTAGATAGACAAGACTTATGGTTTGAAAGGGATGGACATATTTTCAATTGGGTACCTAAGTTTGGTGCCTTTGATAAACAGGTCATTGAGAAAGAACAAGTGCTACATGATGATGAAGGTCATGAGAGAAAAGAGGAATTTTCAAATCCTCTTCAGGTAAGGTCAAATGAAAGCATGCCAAAGGTAAAATCTCATCTTTTTGGTTTCACCATGCAAAATTTGAAGGGAGGTTTGCCTAATGAATGGTTTGATTCAAATATCATTAATGTTATGGCTTTATTGAAGGAAAACGAAAGCTTATTTCTACACCATGAATCAAAATGCGAAATGAACATCTTAAAGAATAGACATAAAGGAATTGAATATCAATCATTGTCTAATCAATTTGGAAATTTGAAACTCCACCATAGGATTGCTAATAAAACTAAATCAAATTGGTATGGTGAGAGGGGCAAGTGGATATTTGTTGTGTTGTTTGGTCTAGTCTTGTTTTTGTTGGATTCCCACAACATTTGGCATGCGTATCACGTTATATTTTTGTTGAAGTGTTCTAATCATGTTTGGGATCCGAGGAAAGTGATAGTCCAAGCTTTGCATCATCTTGTACTATATTGTATATAGATTTTGGTTTTGATTTTTGGGTTTGTGTTTTCAAGTTTCATTTTTGGGATTGCTATTTGGGTTTGGATTTAAGTTTTGTGTATTGGTCCTCCGGACATGTTTGGTTTGTCTCAAAAAAAAAAAAAAAAAAATGATGAAAAATTTGTCTGAGATGTCAACTTATGCCTAAGATCAGGGAGAATATGAAACATTGGAATTATGTTGTAGAAAGCTCATCAAGTAACACAAACATTTTAATAATATTGTTTGAAACTTGTGGTGCATGAAGTAGTTAGTTTTATATTTTTTATGGCAATACTCCATCTATACTCAATACATCATAATTAACATTTACCAAGATTTGATGAGCATTTGTCACTTTTTCCTTTTCTTCATGGTCTCCATCATGATCACCTTGTAGTTCTTTATCTTCATCAAATACCATTTCTTCATTTTCAATTTCAGCAAGGTGTTCAATAAATTCATCTTCAAAGTGATTCAATTTTTGAACCTTCTCTATTTCTGCAATTGGCATGTCATTTTTTGATTGTGTAGGAATTGTGAAATCTTATTTTGAAATAGAAGTTTCAACATCCTGCATATCAAGTGAAATAGAAATTTTATCAGTAGAAGTATGAGAAAATAATGATTTACCATACATATCCCATCCATTATAGTAATTATCTTCTAAAGCTAAGGGATGAGATTTTATTGTGGCTTTAGAAAACATGTGATTATTTGACTGTATAGGAGTTGTAGACTCTTCATGTAAGATATCAATTTTAGCATCCTGCATATTAGATGAAGAACAATTCTTATCAGTAGGTATAAAAGAAAAACATTCATCATATCTTCCCCAACCATTATAACAATTATCTTCTATTGTTAAAGGGTGAGGTTCCACCATATATTTTGTGCAAACTTCAGATAGGTCTATAATTTTATTTTCAAATTCACCTTTATCAATCACCTGAGATGAAGACCTACTAATTTCTTGTTGTATGAGCATTGTAGAATCCTTAAGTGATACAAGACTTTCAATTTCCTACATATCATCTGAGATAAAAACTTCTTTGAAAATTGTGAATAAAGTGAATAATTCTTCTTCATGATCTGAAATAATAAAATCATTATCTTTCTGAAGCACTTGGTGATATTCCATATTTTCTTTCATAGCATCTTTATATTCATTTTCAGATTCACTTTCTTCAATAAAGAATTCATATTCAATTTCAAACAATTCATCTTCCTCAATCAATAAGCTTTTAGAATTAGTCATTTGAACCAGCATCATTGAGGTATTACTTTCTTGTAATCCCTTGCAATATTCAATGAAATCACATCTATGATCATTCAATTCTTTAAATTTACCTATTTTAACATCACACTCATTATCCTCCTAAAAAAAATGATGAATATCTATCATTTCTTCTATATATTCTTCAGATTCACTTTCAAATTCATTTTATTTAATTTCAAAAAATTCATCTTTTTTAGATTCATCCTCCTCAATTTCAAATAATTCATCTTCCTTAGATTCATCCTTTGGTAAGACAAGAGTTTCTTCAATGGGATCAATTTTTGCATTTTGTTTCATAAAATCATCCCAATCCTCCTTTGTGAATAATGGCTCTAAATCAGTTTCTACATTTTGATCAACTTGATCATCATAATGTTCATTGATGGGTACTGACTCTGAAACTTGCACCTCATTCTCAACATCTAAGGTAGTTGTGACATATAAACTATCAATATCAACCTGACTCATTTGTGCTTTTTGATCATGAATTTTAGGTCTTAGTCTGTATAATTGTTCCATATTAACACCTAGATATATCAACTGTTGTTCAAATGTTACTGCCTCATTGTAAGCCCTAGGCAATGATGTAATTTTAAGGCCTTTCCCCAAAAACATGGTTGTGACGTGATCTAAGGCTCCAATGTATATTTGAGTAGCTCTTTCTTCTAAAATGATATAATGCATCCCCACCTCAGTATACAACCCATGAAATTTATCATTAAATGATCTCATGGGTTCGTTAATTTTTTTACGAATGGAGACAAATTGATTTAACATCATAACTGAATCATCCAACCTTCCAAAATGTTCAAGAAATGCTTTCTCTAGTTTAACCCAAGAAGTAGCATACCTTACAGGTAATTGTATGTACCACTTAAGCGCAACCTCATCCAATGGGTATGAAAATAATCTACAAGGAACATCTCCTTGCATAAGCTGCAAATGACGTAACACACTCTTATATATTTGAAAATGGTTCTTGGCTTGATCCACATCATGCCTAAATCTGGGTAAACAAACTTCTACACCTTCAAGAATTTGATGAATAGGCATGTTCAAATTGCTATAATAATCATCTATCCAAGAAGCCATCATTTCCTTTACTGAATAAAGTGATGCCATTAGTGAACTTCAAAGAACACAAAATTTAATGTCAATATTATTAGTCAAATAAATATATCTTGCAACTAAGCATGAAATGACTAATCAATTGATAAAAGATATGCATCAATTAAACTTTGGCATTAAATAACACCCTTCAATTTGTAATTTTTTTTTTTAAAATTGAGATTTGAATGATTTCAAATGAAAATCAAATATTTACCTTTCAGGCCCTCCTTCTAGCACCAATTTGTTGAGGTGTGATTTTATCCAATCACAAAACCACCCGATAAACTCAGAATTATGATTCTCTCTTGAAAAGAATATTATATATCTCCAAGGTTCTTATGTTATATCTAAAATTTCATATGTATATACATCAATGAGTACTTGAATAACTCTTGGATTTGTGAACTACTATTTACAAGGGGCCTGAAATTAGGTAAATGATTTCAAGTTTATCATGTATAACATGCTTTGATATCAATTCAAAAAAATAAAATTTGTTTTATGATCTTAGGTTAAATTATACCAAATTTTATTTCCTCTCTTCAATTTAATGTCTCAAAATGCTTTAAATGAAATTAGCATAAAAAGAATCTAGCATATTATATTAAATTTCAATTTAACTTTAATAAAAATCAAAGTAAATGAAATTTTATAAACTTCATAAAACTTTGGAACATAATAGATTTATAATCAATTCACTTCCCAAATGTTTATTTGATAAAGCAATCATTTATTCAAACTCCCTTATGAAATTATAAATCAAACCTAGAAGAGGTGAATACATGAAATAATGTCTTGCCCAATTTATAAGGTTTCAAAACCTTGTCAATGATAAAATCTTAGGTCTTAATATGAAACTAATCTATAAACTTTGGATTTTATGATAAAATAAAGTTTATAAATTAGATTTGCCTATAATATTTATCTTTTGAAATATTTATGAAATTAAATATTCAAAAGAGTAAATGTGATCTATGGTTTGAAATTTGGATTTATGAAATAGATAGAACTATATTGTAAATCAAATCCAAATTGAATTTAGAGATATCAATCCGAGTTCCTCAACCTTATGAAATTAAGGTGAGGAATAGAATATTCATTTATCCCTTCTTAAATTTATTAATTTGAATATTAATTAATGTAATATCCGAATTATAAATTTAATTATAACTTAGTCATATAATTTTACTTTATAAAATTATACTAAGTTATAATATATAGTTTTCAGAAAATATAATAATAAAATATTTAAGCTTTAGAAATTAAACTAATGTCTCAGACAAATTCAACAGAACAAATTTTTGATATTCTCACAATGACACTGAGAGGGGGGGTGAATCAGTGTAGCTATTTAAATTCAAATCTACAACTCTTAAAGCTGAAGCAAAGAGAACTTAAAAGTAGGTAAAGCAATTATCACAAGAGAGCACACCACAACACACAATGTAACGAGGTTCACCAATTTGGCTACTCCTCAAGAATGACTGCTTGGACTACGGTCCAAATCCAGCCTTTGCAAAACACCAATTTTACAATCCGTTTACCAGCACCCACTGGAAGGAGCACCAACCCATGATTTATCTGCACCAACAGAAAGGAGCACCAACCCCTATCCAAGCACCAACTTGGATCACAGTTTTGAAAGCTATATCAATGACATAAAAATGCCTTCACTTTTACAAGACCTTGATTGGTCTATAATTTATCAAAACATAGTAAACACTTACTGCTCTGCTTGTCGCTCTCTTACAACACTCTTCTAACCCTCTTTCGGTAGCACTTTCACACATTCAGTGGCAACTTAATTCTCCATGCAACTGCCCTTTTATAACAATATTTTCATCTTGAAACACTTGTTCTTCTGTGACTTCCATAATCCTGCATGCACCCTATTAATAGACACTTCTGAAAGTAACTCCTTTATCACACAGTAATTTGTACATGCATTCTATTAATAGCTCTATTTCTTGTGTGGAACTTTTAGTATAACTATCGCTCGATGGTTACACTACTTTACGGGCCCTGTAACTATCGTTCTATCTTTAATGCACTATGCTTATTTTAGCTTGCATGATTTCTATCTATAACTGCCCCTGTAACTGTTGCACTAACTTCAGTTGACTCTTCTTATAATGGCTGCATGATTTTCCTCTGCAACTGCCCTTAACTATCGTTCTACTTTAGTTAACTATCCGTAATCGTGTTGTTGCGACCTATCGTGAAATCGTGACACTTCTATCTCTTTGTACTCTTCTCGCATTTTACCTATGAAAACATGACATGTCACGATATCGTGACACTTTTTGCCTCCTTGTCCTTTTCTTGGCTTGCACCTACAAAAACAGAACATGTCACGAAATCGTGACACTTTTCGCTTCCTTGCACTCTTCTCTCCGCTTGCCTACGAAAACAGAACATGTCATGAAATCATGACACTTTCGCTTCCTTGCACTCTTCTCTGCTTGCACTAGTGAAAACATGACATGTCACGAAATCGTGACACCTTTTGCTTCCGTACACTCTTCTCTGCATGCACTAGCGAAAACATGACATGTCACGAAATCGTGACATCTTTTGCTTTCATACACTCTCTCTCCTCTTTGGATCACGAAAACACGACATGTCACAAAATCGTGACACTTTTTCTCCTTAGCGCTTCCTCTTGCAAATTGTCGTGAAATCGCAACACTTTTCTTTACGAGCTCTTTCTCTTGAACCTGTCATGAAATCGTGACACATTTTTATCCATACTGTCTCTCTTGCAAATTGTCATGAAATCGTGACACTTTTCTTTGCGAGCTCCTTCTCCTCGAACATGTCATGAAATCATGACAGTTTTCTTTATTTGCGCCTTCTCCCTAAACATGTCATGAAATCATGACAGTTTTCTTTGCTTGCGCCTTCTTTCCAAACATGTCATGAAATCATGACAATTTTCTTTGCTTGCGCCTTCTCTTCCAACATGTCACAAAATCATGATAGTTTTCCTTGCGCTTTCTCTTTCGTCCAACATGTCATGAAATCATGACAGTTTTCCTTGCGCTTTCTCTCTCTTCGAACATGTCACGAAATCGTGACAGTTTTCCTTGCGCTTTCTCTTTCGTCCAACATGTCACGAAATCATGACAGTTTTCCTTGTGCTTTCTCTCTCTTCGAACATGTCACGAAATCATGATAGTTTTGCCAGCATTTTCTCTCTCCTCTGATATGTCACGAAATCATGACAGTTTTTCCAGCATTTTCTCTCTCCTTCGATATGTCATGAAATCGTGACAGTTTTGCTAGCATTTTCTCTCTCCTCGATATGTCACGAAATCATGACAGTTTTTCCAGCATTTTCTCTCTCCTTCGATATGTCACGAAATCGTGACAATTTTTCTTTTCGACCAAACATGTCGCGATATCGTGACAGTTTTCTTACTTGTCTTTTTCTTGGATCTTTTGAATATGGGCCACTTCTATCTTCTTGGATATTCATTGTACATGCTCTGACTGACCTCTGAACTCTTGTCCACTACATCAACTGATCTATCTGTCTGTGTTGACAACAATGACAATACTTGTTTCTGCACCTTGCTCAACAATCTCCCCCTTTGGAATTGTTGGCAACACATGTGCAATTTCCTGTAATTCTTCTCCCCCTTTGACAATAATACCAAAGGGCTGCTGCAGACTCCCCATGAGTCTATGCACAACATTCTCAGACAAACATTGTTATAGTTAGCAAAAATCATGAATATGAGCAAAACTATAAACACGGACATAAATGCTCCCCCTGAGAATGTGGTCCCGATTGCTAGTCAATTCTTGGGAAACGTGACCACTCCCAACTTACTCCGAAGGTACTCAAAAACTTCTTTGGGCAACGGTTTTGTGAAGATGTCCGCTACTTGCTCTGTAGTTGGAACAAAATCCAATTTAACCTCACCTTCCGCAACTTTATCCTTCAAAAAGTGATACCGGATTGCAATATGTTTGGTTCGAGAATGCATAACCGGATTCTTCGAGATGTTAATAGCACTGGTGTTATCACATTTAACTAAAATTGGCTCTTTGAAGTGAATACCAAGATCTTTCAAGGTTTGTCTCATCCATAATATCTGCGTACAACACGTTGTTGCCGCAATGTATTCTGCCTCTGCTGTGGATAGAGAGCCGATTCTTGTTTCTTTTTGTGCCATGCTACCAGCCTGTCTCCAAGATAAAATGCTCCTCCATTGGTACTCTTTCTGTCATCTATACATCCTGCCCAATCTGCATCTGAATATGCAATAAGAGTGAAGTCCTTACCTTTTGGATACCATAATCCATACTCCATAGTACCCTTGAGATACCGAAGAATCCTCTTCACAACTGTCACATGAGTCTCTTTGGGACTAGCTTGAAATCTTGCTACCATGCAAAGTGCACTGCAAGATATACGTGTATGGTGGTCATTAAATATAGCGAGGCTCCCAATCATAGATCTGTACATGGTTTGATCAACATCCGAAGATTTGTCATCCTTGCTCAACTTGCAACTTTGTCGTCATGGGAGTGCTAACGGGTTTACTATCCTCCATTGTGAACTTTTTCAGCATTTCTTTCACATATTTAACTTGAGAGATAAAAATGCCCTTTTCATTTTGATTGACTTGCGGTCGAGGAAATAAGAAAGTTCACCAATCATAGACATCTCAAATTCTTTCTTCATTTTATTTGCTATGTCTCTACAAGACTTATCATTATTGCTGCCAAAAATGATATCATCTACATAAACAACAAGGACAATAAGATGGCCATTCTCTATTTTGACATACAGATTGTTGTCCACCATACCTTTCTTGAACCCCTGTTGAATAAGATAGTTATCCAACCTTGCATACCATGCTCTGGGTGCCTGTTTCAAGCCATACAAAGCTTTCTTCAACTTGCAAACAAAGTTGGGATTATCACCGAGTTGGAAACCATCTAGCTGCTCAATATAAACTTCTTCAAGTTTTCTATTCAGAAATGCTGATTTCACATCCATCTGATAAACTTTGAAATTCTTGTGTACAGCTAAAGCCAGAAACATTATGATTGCCTCGAGTCTAGCCACTGGTGCAAAGGTTTCTTCAAAATCAATACCTTCAACTTGAGCATAGCCTTTATAGACCAATCTTGCCTTATTTCTGACAACTTGTCCATCTTCGTTCAATTTGTTTCGAAAAATCCATTTAGTACCGATTATGTTTTTATTTGCAGGCCTTGGTACTAACTCCCGAGGTTTTGTTTTTCTCAATCTGATCTAGTTCTTCGTTTATTGCCTTCATCCAACTTTCATCTGTGCTTGCTTCAACAACATTTTTGGGCTCAATCTTTGGATAATAGAGAGTAGTTCCTTACTACTTATTCTCCTTGTCTGAATACCAACTGTGGGGTCCCCAATAATTTGCTCTCCGGGATGATTTTTTTGCCAGCTTACTGTTTTGAATTTCTTGTTTTCTTCTACTTTCGGATCAATACTTAAATCATCTGGGTCAATTTCCTTATTCTCTTATGTTTCCTTTTCTTCATCTCCTTCAATAACTTCTTCATAAATAGGGTAGTTTTCTTCATAGCTAATTTCTCGTTCCCTACCTTCATCAACCTTAACATCGACACTCTCCACAATTTTCTTCAGCCTTTTGTTATAGCATGTGTAGGCTTTGCTTTTTGTCGAATAGCCAAGAAAAATTCCTTCATCGGCTCTATCTTCAAACTTACCAAGATTATCTTCAGTTCTTTTGATGTAGCACTTGCTTGCCAAAGACTTTGAAGTATCTTGTTGTTGCCTTTTGCCGAACCATAGCTCATAAGGAGTTTTGCTTTCATGTGTCCTCAACATGCACCTGTTTTGGATGTAAACCGTAGTATGAACTGCCTCTTTCCAGAATCATGTCTGCTATTTTGTTCTCTATCAACATTGTCCATGCCATTTCCTGCCTTGTCCTTTTTTTCTTTCAACAACACCATTCTGCTGAGGTGTCCTTCTTTGCTGAAAACTGTCTTCTGATCCCATATTTTTGATAGTACTCTGCAAACTCCTCTGAGATAAACTCTCCTCCTCTATCCGATCTTAAGCATTTAATTCTTTTTCCTGTTTGATTCTCAACTCTGGTGTTTGAAAGTCTTGAACATTTCAAAGGCATCTGATTTAAGCTTTAAAAATAGTACCCATGTCATCCTGGAATAGTCATCTATGCACAGCATAAAGTATTTGTCACCATTTATGCTTTGTGTTCTCATGGGTCCACATAAGTCGGTATGAATTAGATCTAAAGGTTTCTTTGGTGAAGTATTCCTTTGATTTAAATGTGGATCTAGTTTGCTTCCCCTTTTGGCATGAAGCACAGATGCTATTTAATGGTTTGCCAATGGTGGGTATATCTCTTACTGCCCTTTTTGAACTTATTTTTACCAGATTGTCAAAGCTAATATGACCAAGCCTCTTGTGCCACAGCCAATTTTCATCTTCCTGTCCAATCAAACATGCTCCTTCTGAAGTCTCTGAGAGAGTATATAGATTTCTAGAAGTCCTCGATCCAGTAGCTATCAGCTTCCCACTGTGTGCTTTTTGACTTCACATCCCTACTTCTTAAAGATGACTTCATGACCTCTGTCATAGATTTGACTTACGCTTAGTAAGTTGTGCTTCAAACCAATCACAAACAGAACTTCTTTGGAATTGATCTTTCCATCACTTATCTTGGCTGATCCTTTGCCAACTATCTTGGCTCCATCATTATTTCCAAACTTTACAGAGCCCCCTTCATATTTCTGTAACTTTTCAAATTTTTGTTTATCTCCTGTCATGTGATTGGAGCATCCACTATCCAATATCCATGGTGCAGATTTGTTCTGTGCTTTGAATGTTGTCTGTACAATCAAGGATTCCTTTTCTTCCTTGGTTCGCTCCTTTTCTTTCCACTCTGGTTTGACTACAGTTTTGGTCACTTGTTTAGACTTTTCTTTGTCGGTAGCCTGTGCATATTTTTCTAGGAATTTTATTTTGCCTTAAACTTGTTTGGTTGAGATCTTCTTCCCTGATATTTATTTGCTGCATATGTGCTTCTACGGTTTCTTGCAATGTGTCCAAAGTTATGACGAGTTATAGCATTCTATTGCATAATCCATCAAGGGTGAAAAGACATTTCTACTTGGTGAAATTTCTTTGTCCTATATTATAAATGCGGTCTGAAATCTTATGACCGTAAGCATTGCATTTAAAACAATAACCAGAAAAGGATTGATTGAACACTGGGAGTTGGTCTTTGCCATTTTGTAGTAGGAGCCACAAATTTTCTTCTCCTTTGATGTGTGACGTTTGTGAATCCCTCATTGTCGGCACTCTTCTCGTGCACTGGCATTGTTGCTTTCTTTTGCATGATTCATTTTTCCTTGATCAACCTTGATCTTATCTTCTTTCTTTACTGGTTCTACAGTTATGGCCTTTGATCCACTTGACGATTCTCCTTCGACAAAGCCCAAGCCAAATTTGATGCCTGTAGTCCTCTGACTATTTATAATCTTTTCAAGCTTCGTAGAACTTCCTTCAAGTTTGTGATAGCAACTCAATTTTTGATTCTTTTCTTCTAGCCGCATTCTTAAGACAACAATCTCTTCTTCCAGTTTGCTGCACTCATCTATTTTCATGGTTAATTGTACTTTGAGTTCTTCAGACATTTTCTTAAATTCTTCTGTCTGTACTTTCAAACTATTTATTATGTCATTCGCATCCTCAAGCTTTCTTGAGACCTTTTTATTCTTTTTCCTTTCTGTACTCAACTCTTTAAGTGCAGCAACCAACTCTCCTTCCAGATATACTTCAGCCTCATCCTTAATGTTTTTATCACCTTCCTATTTTTCTTCTATTTTTTCTTCTTCAAATGCCATGAACAGAGCTTCACCTATTTCTTCTTCAGAATCCTCACCTGAGCTATCTTCAGAAGAGCTGACATTCTTGGATATGAAACTTTTCTTTTTGAAGTTGCTTTTTCTAAAATTTGGTTTCTTCTTCCAGTCACTTCTTTCTTGGTGTGACCCTTCATCACTTTTGGTTTTCTCATTCATTGGACACTTAGCTGCAAAGTGACCGATGCCTCCATAATTGAAGCACTTAAACGGTAACTTTCCTCTATATTTTCCTTTTCCCTTTATAAGTTTCTGAACAAAGTTAGCTTTCGTTTCATCCGATGTCTCTTCATCCTCAGATTCTTGTTCAACTTTTATATTTTTGTGTGCTTTAAAAGCAGCTTCTCTGTCTATGGGCTTAGTTTGTCCTATTCTCATTTCGTATGCAGTCAAAGAACCATGCATCTCATCCATGCTAAAATTATTTAGATCTTTAGCTTCTTCTATTGCAGAAACTTTAGAATTAAATCTTTTGTGAAGAGTTCTAAGTACCTTTTTCACGATGATCGCATCTTCGATTTCTTCGTCGAGTCCTCTGATCGCATTAATGATTCCATTGACTCTCAGCATATAGGCCTCTATGTTCTCATCGTCATTCATTTTTAATGCTTTGAACTGAGCTCGATGCGTTTGTAGCTTGGCTTCCTTGATCTTGTTGTCTCCTTCATGAATGCTCTTCAGTTTGTCCCACATGTCTTTTGTCATTTTATAGCTCATGATCCTTATCGAGTTGATTGTCTACTAGCCCACACATTATGGCATTCTTTGCTTTGGAGTTATTCTCAAACTTTTTCTTCTCGACAGTATCTATTGGAGGAGTAGCGGGTATTGTGTATCCACTTTCTACTGACTCCCAAATGTCGTATCCCAACGCACACAGATATGTCTGCATCATGAGTCTCCAGAATGAGTAATTAGTTTCGTCGAACAAAGGAGCTTTGTTTGATGAGAATCCTTCACCACCTGCCATTGTGTTTCTTCCAAGATCACCTTAGCTGATTAAGCTTGTTCAGGAACCTTGCTACGATACCAATTGATATTCTCATAATGACACTGAGAGGGGGGGGTGAATCAGTGTAGCTATTTAAATTCAAATCTACAACTCTTAAAGCTGAAGCAAAGAGAACTTAAAAGTAGGTAAAGCAATTATCACAAGAGAGCACACCACAACACACAATGTAACGAGGTTCACCAATTTGGCTACTCCTCAAGAATGACTTCTTGGACTACGGTCCAAATCCAGCCTTTGCAAAACACCAATTTTACAATCCATTTACCAGCACCCACTGGAAGGAGCACCAACCCCGATTTATCTGCACCAACAGAAAGGAGCACCAACCCCTATCCAAGCACCAACTTGGATCACAGTTTTGAAAGCTATATCAATGACATAAAAATGCCTTCACTTTTACAAGACCCTGACTGGTCTATAATTTATCAAAACATAGTAAACACTTACTGCTCTGCTTGTCGCTCTCTTACAACACTCTTCTAACCCTCTTTCGGTAGCACTTTCACACATTCAGCGACAACTTAATTCTCCACGCAACTGCCCTTTTATAACAATATTTTCATCTTGAAACACCTGTTCTTGTGACTTCCATAATCCTGCATGCACCCTATTAATAGACACTTCTGAAAGTAACTCCTTTATCACATAGTAATTTGTACATGCATTCTATTAATAGCTCTGTTTCTTGTGTGGAACTTTTAGTATAACTATCGCTCGATGGTTACACTGCTTTACGGGCCTTGTAACTATCGTTCTATCTTTAATGCACTGTGCTTATTTTAGCTTGCATGATTTCTATCTATAACTGCCCCTGTAACTATCACACTAACTTTAGTTGACTCTTCTTATAATGGTTGCATGATTTTCCTCTACAACTACCCCTGTAACTGTCGTTCTACTTTAGTTAACTATCCATAATCGTGTTGTTGTGACCTGTCATGAAATCGTGACACTTCTATCTCTTTGTACTCTTCTCGCATTTTACCCACGAAAACATGACATGTCACGATATCATGACACTTTTTGCCTCCTTGTCCTCTTCTTGGCTTGCACCTACGAAAACAGAACATGTCACGAAATCGTGACACTTTTCTTCCTTGAGCTCTTCTCTGTCTCTTGCCCACGAAAATAGAACATGTCACGAAATCGTGACACTTTCGCTTCCTTGCACTCTTCTCTGCTTGCACTAGCGAAAACATGACATGTCACGAAATCGTGACACCTTTCGCTTTCGTACACTCTTCTCTGCAAGCACTAGCGAAAACATGACATGTCACGAAATCGTGACATCTTTCACTTCCTTGTACACTCTCTCTCCTCTTTAGGTCACGAAAACATGACATGTCATGAAATCGTGACACTTTTTCTCCTTACGCTCTCCTCTTGCAAACATGTCGCGAAATCATGACACTTTTCTTTGCAAGCTCTTTCTCTTAAACATGTCACGAAATCGTGACACATTTTTGTTCGTACTATCTCTCTTGCAAATTGTCACGAAATCATGACACTTTTCTTTGTGAGCTCCTTCTCTCGAACATGTCACGAAATCGTGACAGTTTTCTTTTCTTGTGCCTTCTCCCCGAACATGTCATGAAATCATGACACTTTTCTTTGCTTGCGCCTTCTCTTCGAACATGTCACGAAATCATGATAGTTTTCTTTGCTTGCACCTTCTCTTCGAACATGTCACGAAATCATGATAGTTTTCCTTGCGCTTTCTCTTTCATCCAACATGTCATGAAATCATGACAATTTTCCTTACGCTTTCTCTCTCTTCGAACATGTCACGAAATCATGACAATTTTCCTTGCGCTTTCTCTTTCATCCAACATGTCACGAAATCATGACAGTTTTCCTTGTGCTTTCTCTCTCTTCGAACATGTCACGAAATCATGACAGTTTTGCCAGCATTTTCTCTCTCCTTCAATATGTCGCGAAATCATGACAGTTTTGCCAGCATTTTCTCTCTCCTCCGATATGTCGCGAAATCATGACAGTTTTGCCAGCATTTTCTCTCTCCTTCGATATGTCGCGAAATCATGACAGTTTTGCCAGCATTTTCTCTCTCCTCCGATATGTCGCGAAATCGTGACAGTTTTTCTTTTCGACCAAACATGTCGCGATATCGCGACAGTTTTCTTACTTGTCTTTTTCTTGGATCTTTTGAATATGGGCCACTTTTGTCTTCTTGGATATTCACTGTACATGCTCTGACTGACCTCTGAACTCTTGTCCACTGCATCAACTGATCTATCTATCTGTGTTGACAACAATGACAATACTGTTTTTGCACCTTGCTCAACAATTTTCATTTACAGAATTCTAAAACCAATCCAATGTTCACCAAGTATTCACGCAGTGAAATCAAATAAATTGATGCAATCTTCTAAGGTGTACAAACTATTAAGAAATTGCAATAAGCACTTTATTAATTCCAAATACAGACTGTGCACAAATATGGATCCAAAATGCTTAAAACAATTTATAAAATCTTACAATAATTTCTATTATTCTGCAAATGACCTTCTCTGTTTTCCTCCAACGAATGTGTAGCTTTGCTCCTTCCAATCATTCCTCTCCTTCTCTGTATAAAATATCCGATATTTTCCATGAATCTCAATGATTTATTTATAATTTGAAAAGTTTAGTTATTCAGTTTCATCATTGGGAACAAATTTTATAACGATCTTCTTCAAACCCTTGCCCTTGTATTACCTGCATAATGAAACAATAATCATAATATCAAAACAAAACCAAACTTTAATTTCCCGTAACTTTTTTTTTTTTTCAAAAGTATTTCAAAGTTTTCATATTGCTAAATTATCCCGCTATTTTTTGGTGAAATTGACATCTAGAATCTTGCAATTTTGGTATCATTAGAAAGAGAAAATCCATATATTTTTACCAAGTTTTGAATGAGATCAAACTGAGTTCTCTGCCTCAAGATATGTTCATTTCAATTTTGCACTAATTTTAGGGTTAACCCTAAAATAAAATTTAATTATTTAAATAAAAATTAATCATTTAAACCTTTGAAAATAATTTTAATCAAATTATTTCATTTAAACCTTTGAAAATTATTTTAATCAAATTATTTAATTTGAAATAATGCGATTAATATGCAAATAATCAAAATATTCAGTTTTGAAGCATTGCAACTACATTCAAACCTTCAAAATGCAAATATGTCAAAAATTTCAAAGTGAAAGCAAATTTTCCAAGACCTTGATGTGAGCAAAATCAGATAAACAAAAATTTCCTGAAATCACATAATTTAAGGTGGGTCCCCAATTTTGGGGTCGTTGGGAAGGACGTCACAACAAGAAGCAAGAGAAAATTAGTCCACCCCTCATTTAGCACCAATCCCATGAGGTCATTAGTTATGAAGACAAAAAGGAGACTAGCAGTGCTGAAGACCTCCTATGCTCTTCCACTCTCAATCACATCAGAAAAGCTACTAAACACTTGAATTCCACTGCCAATATTATTAGGGAGGTTGGTTATTTCATCTCTAGCACCATTATTGAAATCCAGGAGCTCCCTACTGTGCTCAAGGTCCTCCTGGGCTCCAATCAGAACGATGATGCCAAGTAGGAAGGTAAAGAGGAACCCCAATAGATCTAGGTAACTACAGGTAGTAGGACTGCCTTTGTTTGTATTTGTTTCAACATGGTACTATTTATTATGTCTTTGTCTTTGGTTTACCTTATCGATAAGGGGATGGACCCCAGACTGTTAGTGTCAAATTTTGTCAATTTTTTACTATTGGTACTGTTGATGCCCAATGTAACAGGGCGGGACCCTTCAACCTGAATTGTAAATACAGCTTTTACCTACCAAAAAAAAATATTTAATAAATGTATATATATATATATATGTGTAAATTAATCCCAACCATTCATCTTGGTTTAATCCCAACCATTCATCCACATTGATCCACACCACTTACCCAGATTTAATCCCCACCTTTCGTCACATTTTAATCTTTATCACACAAATTGTGTTGTCGAAACCCTAATGTGTTATAGGTGAGATTATAAATAAGATTCATTTTTATGGCTCAACGGCTAAGCAATTTTCCCTAAGTTTTACTAATACTCCTAAAAATCTTTGGATTCTTCCTTACATCCTCGCCTTCGCTTTCACTCATTGTTGCTTTCACATCCGTCGCCGCCCATATTGCACAAACTAGATATGATTCTACTGCATTCCATACAACCTCCCTGAGCACCCACGGAAATTTCTTATTCTTCTAAGTGCCCATGGGTGTTTCTTGAGTGCCCATGAGTGTTTCCTAAGTGTCCACAGGTGTTTCCCATTCTACCGAGTTCCCACGAGCGTTTCTCAAGTGCCCATGAGTGTTTCCCACTACCGTTGAGCACCTACAGGTGAAGTAGACCATAGTTATGCAGATCAGTGAACCCTCAGGTGTCGCTAGGGCATCCACATACTATCTTCATACAAAAATGACTACAAATAAAAAAATTTTAAGTTCAACAAGGTAAAATTTCATTGTTATATTTATTTTAATCTTCTCATATCTGCTTGCAGTAATTTTATTACACAACTAGGGTTTTTTGTTTCATGTCTAAGGGCCTCACATAGTGGAGCCCTCAAAGTTACTACTAATATTTGGTTATTATTATTTGTGTGTAGGTTTGGAAAGATACATAAACATTGTGTATCTATTTAAGCTGGAGTGGCCCAGTATTGGATAAGCACGAAGTCCACTCACCCCTATTAGGATTAAAAGTGAGATTGAAGACACCACCAAGGTTGTTCACTAGGGTTTCGAAGAACCCTAGTTATTGTAAACATTTGTATCAAAGAAATCAATTATTTCATTATAACATTAGATATTTGAGGCTCCCCCATATTAATAAAAGCATCTCTTTTTGTGCAATATTGAGTCTTGATTTCAATTTATCTTGTTATATATTTTTGGTGTTTTGCTTTTGCATATACAAATGGTGATCACGGTGGGACCCCCTAAGGATTTCTCATTTTGATTAATTTTTTTGACTAACTTGCTATTTTTTGTCTTATCTTGTAGGATTTTCAGAAGCACGGATCACACAATTTTTTCTAGATTAGGATTTCTGAAGGTTCGTAGAAGGTTGCAGAAGGTGCGCGAATGCCCTGCAACACTTGAGGGTCATCCAAAAATATCCAGGGGTATTTTAGAAATACCCAGACGCATTTTACAGAGAGTTAAAGCAAAAACATAGGCTTCTTTGTAACTTTACTATCAAACCCTAACTTTTTGTTTTTACGTATTCTGACAATTTACGTTTTTTTTTAGATTTATGGATTAAAAAAACATCACTAATAAATTTGGTAGATAACCAATCATTCTAGTTTGCATTTAGGCATTAGATTAGCTGTTGCATTCATCTGTAGTTGCACGTTACACATTTTTTCTTAAATATTTCTTAATTTTTTGGTCTGTTGAATTATTATTTGCATTTGAATTGTCAGATGCATACATTAGTTTGCATCCTAGGGTTAGATATTTCTATTTTTGTAAGTCTAAATAGGAATAGTGTCAAGATACCAAAAGTATTTCCACACTTGGGTGATTCTAGGTAGAGGAGAAGATGAATCCTCCTCTGTTTAGAGAGCGGTCTTAAGCGGTGTACTTTACATCCTTTGGAGAAATTGGTATTCTGGATATTGGATTCTGATTTAGACTATCAAAAGTAGTTATTTTTCTAACATTATATGTACACAATAGAGAATTGGAAACCTTTAAAAAGAATCACACACTTCACATTTCACGTTAAACAGTAGTGGTTGGATTTCATCACCAACCATTACTTGACATCTGGTGATAGTGGATTTCATCTCCATCCACCAATATCTAACCCTAGAAACCTTAGATTACCCCAAGCAAACTTGTTGGATTTCATCACCAGAAAGAATCTCATTGCCCTATCTAAGCCATAATATTCACCCATTTCTAATTCATATTAGCACATTGAAACACACAACATCAAAATCTAAGAAAATAAATTCACATTAAAATGAGATAATCAATGAATGAGGTAAGACACATTTGTTAAACAAAATTAGCATTGATTTGTCTTAATTTTTATTTTTGTGAAGTTTCAATTTTGCATTTCACTTTACTACACAATTTATATTTGGTTTTATTTCTTATGGTCTTAATAAGAAATCAATAGAAAAAATTAAATCAAAATAATTCCATGGAACATTCATCCACCTTTCCCACTACTTTTGTGATAGATTTCCCAAGTGTGACACAAACAGATTTGTCTACGGGCCCATCACACACTGTATAGACTACTGATATTTTGTACATGTATACCAACACTTCCCTTCCCCAAACCAAATCATCTTCACCATCCATTGACCACAATATTACCCACATAGACATGGCCAAAGTAGAGGCTCTCTACAAATTGGCCAACTATGTCTTAGAGCTCATTCATGATTTCACCTAGTCAAGATCCTACTTTACAATAGGAACTTGCTCATTCCCAACCATCCAACTTTACCCAGGTGTACACTAACCCTATTTTTGAGGCATCGATTGCACCTTCCTCTCATGTATCCATTCCCCAATACCCAAGTTCTCCTAGCACTTCTATCCCATATTCATACACATCCACCTATACCAACCCCTTGTATGAAGCACATGTAAATGCTGCTTCACAAGTTTCCACCCCCAAGTTACCATGCCAAGTGTAACTTATCCCTTATCCACATCTTCCATGCCATCTACATCCATACCTTTCATTTATGATAGAGAAATTCATGAAGCATGGGAATATTTGAATAAATTGCTTAAGCAACGTCAAAATGCTCAACAATAAGTGCAGGTGAACCCTAAGCCTCTACCAATTTCTACTCAGTCCACCTTCACCACACAAAGTCCATCATGGGCATACAAATAATTGGTGGTTTCCATTCCTATACCTCCATCCACCCATACCCATTCCATTCCCATAGGCCAACCCAGCCATAGTCCTCATACATCATCTCCTTTTCTTCATTCACAATCATTTCTTCACCAACCTCATCATAAAATTCACTCCATGCTCCCCAAATTCATCACACCTCCAACAACACACTCAATCTCATCCATTCATCAATCCATTCACCACATCTCAATTCACTCAACAAGAAAACCAAGGCTTACAATCAGATTGTCAACACACTAAAATTTTGCAACAAATTTTAACTTGACTCACTAACATTGAGTTACAGTTGAGTCATCAATTTCATCATCATCAATCTCAACAACCATAACAATTGCAACATCCAGTTCCACAATCCACATCTCAGGTTACGATACCTGTACCACAATTTCAACATCCAACACAATTGGATAAATGCACCAAGCATCCTACAAAGCCCCATCGAAACTACATAGTGCTTTCAAAATCTTATTCAACCATTTTTCGAAGGCTTTATGAAGCACAAGAGATTGTACTTCCAAAAATCAAATCAAGTGATCTTAACAAGCCACATGGAAATAATTATAAGAAGCACTTGTATTGTCCTTATCATCAACAAGTGGGCCATGACATCAACAATTGTTGTGTATTTAAAGATGTTGTCCAAGATCTTATTGATCTGAAAGTCTTTCCCACAAATGGTCTATCCAACCCATATGATCAAGACAATGGTACCAACTCAATCATCAAGAATACTAGGGATTCTCAGGATATCAGATCCTCCCAGTCACTCACATCATCAATCATGAAGCAAATCGAGGATGCTTAAGGAATCACACCTTCCTCACAAAAAAAAAAGAATACCCCAAAGGTACTTAATCCCTTTGGTCACATCTCAATTTCAAAAAGCTCCAAAGGTACCTAATCCCTTTGGTCACATCTCAATTTCAAAAATCTCCAAAGGCACTTAATCCCTTTGGTCACATCTCAATTTCAAAAAGCTCCAAAGGCACTTAATCCCTTTGGTCACATCTCAATTTTCAAAAAAGCTCCAAAGGTACTTAATCCCTTTGGTCACATCTCAAATTTCAAAAAGCTCCAAAGGTACTTAATCCCTTTGGTCACATATCAAATTTCAAAAAGCTCCAAAGGTACTTAATCCCTTTGGTCACATATCAATTTCCAAAAAGCTCCAAAGGTACTTAATCCCTTTGGTCACATCTCATTTCCAAAAATCTCCAAAGGTACTCAATCCCTTTGGTCACATCTCAATTTCAAAAAGCTCCAAAGGTACCTAATCCCTTTGGTCACATCTCAATTTTCAAAAAGCCCCAAAGGTACCTAATCCCTTTGGTCACATCTTAAATTTCAAAAAGCTCCAAAGGTACCTAATCCCTTTGGTCACATCTCAAATTTCAAAAAGCTCCAAAGGTACTTAATCCCTTTGGTCACATATTAATTTCAAAAATCTCCAAAGGTACTTAATCCCTTTGGTCACATATAATTTCCAAAAAGCTCCAAAGGTACCTAATCCCTTTGGTCATAAGCTTACCTAGAACCACTTAATGTTATACACTTGAGAGCATTCTATGCTTAATGATATATATATATATATATATATATATATATATATATATATATATCATATATTTCATTAAGCATAGAATGCTCTCAAATGTATAACATTAAGTGGTTCAGGTTTGCTAATACACAAAAACATTGCATTTCATTTTATATATTGCATTATACACATTCCATTTCATAAATTGTATGTCATACATTGCATTCACAACCACATTTCATATTTCATATTAGGGATCATTTATTCAGTTCAAGATATAAATTGGTCCAATAAAGTCATGTTGTCTTAATCAGGGGCACCTTCAACAACATCATCCACACCATTCCACAAAGCCAAATTATCATTTGCAACCACATTTCCATAATTCCTAGGTGTTTTAGGTCACTCAACCACTCCTAGTATTTTAAGAAACCTCCAAATACATGTCAAGTTTTTTTTAGGACCAAGACACATTTTCACTAAGAAAATCTTGAGTTCTAGGAATTGACTCCAAAATATTCTTGAACCAAACATAATTTCACATATTAAAAATATCTTGTGTCAAAGAGGGATAACACCATACTTGGTTTGAACCTCAAAGTGAAAAGGGCATTCCTCACTAGTCCCATCATGCAACATAGTCCACAAAAATAGTGGTTTTCACCACTATCACAAATTCCAAAAATAAAAGAAAGAGTAGGGAAAAATCCCTTAAAAACTCTAAATATTTTACACATCACACACCACTGATCATTGGGTTGTAAGGATCATACTACATTTCCAGTTAGACGGTTAAGTAGTCATCCCCAAAACTTAAGAGATACAAATTCTTGGACTATGGAGTTAGCCTCCATTGGAGCTATAGATGCTTTACTTGCAATGGAGTATGCTCATGTGTGGTGACACATCTATTTTAAAGAGACCTCTGATCGCACATAAGGACAAGCTAGCTTCTTGGTCTCATCCATAATAGGTTACACCTAATTTACTCAAGATGGGTTAATGAACTCACTTGCACACACATTGGTTCTTGATTACCTCGAGTCATTACCATACTCATGATTCGGTAAATGAATTCACTACACACACATTTGGTCCTAGAGGGATTAGGCAGTATTTAGTGAGTTTGTTTGATGCCACTAGTATGTCCGAGTCTCTACAAAATAGTCAATTTTCCATATCAACATCCATATCTTCTTCCATATCAACATCCATGTCATTTCATGAGTCATCCACATCATACACCACCAAGTTTGGTGCCCATGATTAAACAACAATGCTAGAAACATGGTCAAACAAAATCTAAACTATGAATGATCATTAGAGCATTTGCATTCCATACCACTTGCATTAATCATCCATATCCACATGCATTCACACAAAAACATAACACAAAAGTAAAATCCATGTATATATATATATATATATATATATATATATATATATATATATATATATATATATATATATATATATATATATATATAATTCACATATGCAAATATCACTAGAAAGTTCAAACAACATCACAACTTGGGGGTGTTCAAGGTATCACACCTTCCCCCTAATCAAGCAAACAAGCATACAACTTGGGGGTGCTCAAGGTATCACACCTTCCCCACCAATTCAACAAACAATTCAATCATGCATACACATCACATCATCAACAAGTCAATTGCTAGGTTCAAAAGATTGTGTCCTTTTGTCAAAGGTTGCACCCTTTACCTTGCATTCACATCATCCACATCCATTGCTAGGTTCAAAATATTACGTTATTTTTTCAAAGGTTGCACCCTTTGCCTTGCATTCATTCCTTGTCAAAAAAATCCCTTCATTTGTTAGGGCAAATAACAAACTCAATCACTTACTTTTTTATAAAATTCCTTCATCTGTTAGGGCAAAGAATAGACACAATCATTTCATTGCATTTTTCCCATTTCAAAAATCCCTTCATCTGTTGGGGCAAAGAACAGACACAATCATTTCATCGCATTTTCCCCATTTCAAAAACCCTTCATCTATTAGGGTAAAGAACAAACACAAGTACAAGTGAACCTCGTATTTAGCGGTTTATCCTAGTCACCTAGTGGTTGTAGTGACTGGTTATCCATACAATCTGGTAGGATGGGTAGATCACCATAAGGACACTTGCATTTTCAAAAACCCTTCATCTATTGGGGCAAAGAACAAACACAATCATTACATTTTTCATAGTTATTGCATCATACACATGTCAAAAACCCCTTTCATATATTGGGGCAAAAACAGACCTAATCACTTACATCCATACATTAAAAAATATAGCTTACCTCCATAAAATCACTCCACATTACATCCATCAATACATTTCTCATCATCACATCTTCATATCACCATCAAATCCATCAAAAATTGCATTTACATTCAACATTTTCCAAGTCCAAAATAAAAATTTGTAGTGAACCTCGTATTTAGTGGTTTATTCTATCTACTTGAAGATTGCAATGATTGGTATCCATGCAAGTTGGTAAGATGAATAAATTACAATAAGGACACTTGGTCATTTTCATCATTCCATATCTCATTGTTCAAAAATAAAATTAATTTTGGTACTTCACTTTTTAGGTGAGACTATGCCAAGACCAATTTGCTCAAAAGCTGTCATTGAAGGTCTTTTTCATGGGGCTTGAAACATGGAAAAAATCACAACTTTTTCATCATATCATTTGCAATTACACCAGTCTCTGAGGATGCAGGCCAGGTAAATTAATTCAACAATCATTTAGGGATTTCATATAGGAATTGCTGCAATCATGAGTGGCCCCTAGGATAGACTATTTTTATTTTCTTTTTGCATTTGCATACTTGCATTTCAATGATGCCAGAAGGCACATTCTTCAACAACATTGAATCACCCCAAAATTGGGGTAATCACATTTGAATTTGAATTTTCCACAACGAGATATATTTTACATGATCATTTCATATACACTTGGAAAAAAACCCCTTCATCTATTAGGACAAAAAGAGAATCAATCACTTGCATATTCCACTAATACCTTCCCACTATTGGGGCAAAAATGTTATCACATTTACATCATTCATATCATCCAAAATCATGCCATACATTTCATACAATCATTTGCACTCATTTTTCAATTGGCTCATGAGATTCATCCGCAAACTCATTCACCAATTGAGGGGGTAAGCTAGGCAATCAAAATTCTTTTATCTCCAAGCTTATGTCCACATCTCAACAAAGTTGCTTTTCCATCAAGCTAAAATAGGTGTTTCGTATTTTTGTATTGCATTGTGTTTCATGCAACACGATATAAAAAGGAGCATCTATAGATACCAAAATCTAGCCACTTGTCGTCCATCCAGGTCTTCCCACCATTTTCCCCCATAATTTATATATATATTTTTTATATATTTAAATATTAATATTTTATATTATATTTTTATATATATCTAAAAAATGTATATATATGTAAATTAATCCCAACCATTCATTTTGGTTTAATCCTAGCCATTCATTCACCTTGATCCACACCACTTATCTAGATTTAATCTCCACTCTTTGCCATGTTTTAATCTTGACCACACAAATTGTGTCATTGAAACCCTAATGTGCCCTAGGTGAGATTATAAATAGGAGCCATTTTGATGGCTCAACCCCTAAGCAATTTTCCCTAAGTTTTCCTAATATTCCTAACAATCTTTGGATTCTTCCTCGCATCCTCGCCTTCACTTTTGCTCACCATCGCTTTCGCATCTATCGCTGCCCACCTTGCATGAACTAGATATGGTTCTGCTACATTCCCTGCAACCTCCTTGAGAACCCATGGGAATTTACCATTCTATTGAGTGTCCACAGACATTTATCAAGTACCCACGGGCATTTCCTAAGTGCCCATAGGCATTTTCTATTCTACCAAGTGCCCATGGGTGTTTCTAGAATACCCATGGGTGTTTCCCATTCTATCGAGTGCCCACGGGCATTTCTCGAGTACCCACGAGCATTTCCTACTACCATCGAGTGCTCATGGGTATTTTAGACCCTATTTCTATAGATAAAAAAAACCTTGAGTATCTCTAGGACATCTGTGCACTATATTCTTGTAACAATGACTACAAATCAAAAAATGGTAAGTTCAACAAGGTAAACTTTCATTGTTATATTTATTTTAATATTCTCATATCTGCTTACAGTATTTCTATTACACAACTAGGGTTTGTTGTTTCATGTTTGAGGGCCTCACATAGTGGAGCCCTCACAGTTGCTACTAATATTTGGTTGTTATTGTTTGTGTGCAGGTTTGGGAAGATACATAAGCATTGTGCATCTATTTAAACTGGAGTGGCCTAATATTAGATAAGCACGAAGCCCAAACACCCTTGTTGGGATCAAAAGTGAGATTGAAGACACCACCAATGATGTTCACTAGGTTTTGGAGAACCCTAGTTATTGTAAATATTTGTATCAAAGAAATCAATTCTTTCATTGTAACATTGGAGATTTGAGGCTCCCCCCATATTAATAAAAATATATTTTTTTTGTGCAATACTGAGTCTTGATTTCAATTTATATTGCTATATATTTTTGGTGTTCCGCTTTTGCATCTACATATTCCTTAGCAATATGTCCATAAACATGACAATGAACACATCTAAAAAAATATTCAAATAGTGCAGGATTTGATTATGAATTGTATTCCCCACAACTATCTGCATATAATCCAGTAAGCCTAGGTCCGAGGTATAGACCAATTGGTTCATCCAAACCCCATAAGGGGGGTAGAGGTCCAAGGTTCAAATCTCGGGCCTCGTCGGACTGAATGCTTGTCCCTTTCCTGGTGCTTTCAACGACGTAAAAGGTTTAAAATGATTGTGGCATGGTGGTTATAGGGGCGGACTATGCGAAGATCTATGTGGCGGCTTTCGGGCGAACAACGTAGAATACTGTGGTGGCCATAAAAGGCTGGAAAGCCTGCCCGGATTCATGGCGGCTACGGATTCCACCATGTAAATAAAAAAAAAAAAAAAAAATCCAGTAAGCCTTCACTGATATCCATATCAACCAAAACCTGAGCTACAAACCAAAACATACTAGATTTGAAAGAAACATCTACATACAAGGTTTTACCTAATAATCTTCAATCTCCTTTAAAGCTATTTCTAACCAATAACTCCATTGGTATACCAAGAAGTTTCACCCAGATTGAGATTTTCCTAGCAACTTCAATCCTAGGATAAAAGCAAGTCATCCAAGCCTTCAAAGCCAAAAAATAAGACCCCCTGATGAGTGTCGTTGAGTCTCATCATTTAATCTCAATGATTTATCAATCCGGGGTGCTGTCCAAGGCTATCTACGATAGAAGGTTAGGGCAGAGTACAATTCAAGCATTCAGATTTCAAGCAATTATTGGGTGAAACAGATTTGGTTTAGCCTTTTGGTGTCACACTAAACCTAATCTGCAAAATGGAAACTTGTAAGAATTAAAAACTAATTCTAAGTTTAGAAAATTATAGTTAAATACAATTGCATGAATTGAAATTGCTGAATTGAAATCTAATCTACTTTTGTAGAATTGAAATAATAGAATTGAAATTGCTAAATTGAAATGTTGCTAAAATAAAATCCTAAGTTACATTTGCTGAATTGAAACCTAGTTACTCTTGCATAATTGAAATGATGTTTGTAAATGAAACTTATGCTAAAAACACCTGTCAATGTCCTGCCACAAAAGGTCATCAAGCTTCTGCTATAGGAATTGACAGCAAAATGAAATATGCTGAAAATAGAAAGTTACTAAAATAGAAAAATAAGGAAAACATGGAAAGCAAAGGAAAAATGCTTAATATAATTTGTCAGCTGACACACACACAAATGCTGTACACAAACATAATAGAAAACATAAAGAACATTATACAAACTTAAAACAAGAAAAGTAAACTTGACAAGTAATCTATTAATTCTGTAAACCTGCCATAAAAATCATCCTTATAGATCTGAAAGTGGGCCCATACTTCTTAATCTAGAAGGAGGTGAAAAGCACTCCATAACTAATTAACACTCGAAACATAAAATGATAAAATAACTGCACTTTTATTGATGACAAAACATGCTGAAATCTATTACAGAAAATTATTGTACAGTCCTAATTGCTGCTATTGAAAACTCTCCTCTATTCTAATTCCTAACTGGCTCAACCAAGGAGGGATATGTGTTATTTATATAAATATTTACAACATGTCCCATGCTCAAATCAGCCTATGTGCTACTTTATAGTGATTTTCCAATAATTCTGAATCTGAAATAAATGTAAATCTGGATAGTTTGTGTTGCAGTAGTAGTCATTGGCCCTTAGAAAGCATCTTCAGTGGTGGGAGTACGTGGGAGAAGTATAGAAATGTCTCACACATCCTTCTTCACTATAGAATATGCCATTTATATCTTGCAAACAACTTCCTATTATGCTACAGTTATTTCTGTGTTTATCCTAGAAGAGGATCAAAATTGATCTTTTCCATGAATGGTGGATTTGGACGACAAGGACGACAAAATCAGATGGGAGATATTTTCCCTTAACCTTCTCAACCTTCTTTCTCTTTTTCCACCGTCAAAAAAAATAGTCAAAAGTCAAAAAGCACTTTCTGTTCTCATTTCGAAGATAAGTGGATCATTCTGAAGAGACTGTATTTCTCATTCCAAAGATGTCCGCTCATTCCAAAGAGACTGTATTTCTCATTTCAAAGATGTCTGCTCATTCTGAAGATCTTCAAAATGACCAACTGTGTGCTCTTCAAGTGATTTTAGCTGTATTTCTCAAGTGGATTAGCCTCAGGATCAGATTGCAATAGCCTTCATTCCTCTCCATGTGTGAATTCCACGCCTTACCATTCATTGGTAGCTTGTTGGAATTTACATGGTAAATTACTGCATTTTCCAACTCTGTTGCATAGTTGTAAAATATTGGCATTTCTTGCAAATTCAAAAAAATTAGAACATGGAAAAATTATTCAAATATCAACATGAAGGAGTACATCAAGTTGCTACTGAATTTATACACTTCATTCACCAAGTAACAATGCTGAAATAGTGCAATAGTGTTGCACAATTGTCCCTGCTCTGTTATACCCTATTGCTACCTATTTAGACCATGTGAGAATGCTTCTAAATAGGTCAAATGTCTTCTGTAGTCCTTCTGAACTGTTTCCATTTATATCCTGATGCTTTGCTTGACAACTTAAAGGTGTTCCTATAAAGTGACAACTTGCTGATTTTTATATGGCTGTGTTTTTCAGATTTTTAGATTTATGACAGTCCTAATAATTGGCTTCAATGTGGAATTCAAACAAGTTGAAGGGCAGGAAAACATTCAAAAACCATTGAGAAGTTAATGGATATCAGCATACCGCATTTGGTTAATTGAAATGCAAGTTTTTACTTGCTACTTAATCAAGCAAAATCAATCACAAAATATTGAAAATAGTCAAAACAGAGATATAGTATTCCTAACATAAAATCATGTAAAAACTTAACAAATATATATTCTAATCAACTATTTTGCATTTAACTTAATAATATGACAATTTTTATACATAGTGTAAAAATGAGGCATTTTTAGGCCTCATCACCCCCAATACCAATTACTTTCCAAATATTTTGTGCATCTTCCTTAGATTGAAAAAGGAAACCTATCCATCCTCTGGCAAGTAAGTGAAAAATTGGCCCATCTCCTAAAATTGGGATGCATACCTTCTGCAACCACTAATTTAGTATATTATTAACTATTTAATGTCCATGAAACTTTCCAATAAGGGTCTTCCCCAAAAACTCTAAAATTTAGTTGATCCTCAAGTCTTCCCCAAGTACCATTATGATATTTGACATTATCTTTTTAACCACTTTGTGTGCATTACACACTTTAGTAACTGAAATTATAGTCTATGATGATTGAAAGTTTGGACCCACTCCACTTAAGGCCTTTAAATCAATACTTTTACCAATAAAACTAGAACCAAATAAAGGAAACTCTATCACACAAAGTGAGTCTAGGTTGTTTGGAGCCTGCTCAAGTTTTTCTTCCCCACAATGAAAAGCTTGCTCATTTATTAGACCCAATACTTCAGTAAAGTTTTATGAGAAACCTGAGAGTGAGTAGTCAATAGGACAACCAATCTAATTTGAACATACTAATATAGACTCCCATTTGTCCACTAAATTTTGATGACCTACAATATTATTTTATCCACTCAAAAAACCCAAGGACCTCCACTTCTCAACTTCTAAGTCTTGTACAGAAATGGGAACCTTGGCCCTTGAATTGAAAATATGCACTGTCCCTCAAAGGGGTCCTTTGAGAAGTCCAAATGTTCCTCTTCATCAATTTCACAAATTATACTGCCATTTTAAAAATACCTAATAAAAATAAAAGTTAATATTTTTTCTTTGCAAATCCTAGCTTTGTTGCAAGTACTTCATGATTACAACCGATAAAATTATTCAAATAACCATTCACATGCACAAAAATATTCCTTCCTATAAAAGTAACTCCTTTCACCTTTTGCATGCTCTGATTCTAGAAAGAAATTTGTCCAACCTTAATTTTTTTCACATGAACAGATTTGAGTGCACTTCAATTTTGAAAAAATATTGATGCTTCTTATGTCACTTTTTAAAGATATTAGACAAGAACTGGATCCACCTTTATTTTATTCACATGAATAGGTCTAAGCACATTTTAGTTTCAAGAAAATTAAAATACCCACTTGTGTTTTTTTTAAATTTTCTCTGTGCTTCATTTTTAAACCCTAGCTTTGCTATGTGCACTCTGCAATACTAGCCAACAAAATTCTTCAAACTATTGTTCACATGCACAAAAATATTCCTTCCTAGAAAAGTAACTCCTTTCGCCCATTTGATTTAATTCCTTTGTACTTCACTTTGCAAACCCTAGCTTCATTACATGCACTCCATGATTCTAGTTGAAAAACTTCTTCCAAATAAAATTTAAATGTAAGAAAGAGGAATTCTTATCTCCTTCACATCTGACCTTTCATCAAAATTGTAGATGGATATTCAACTATCATCGGGATGATGATAGATCAACCATAAAATGTTATGACAATGAAAACAATGGATCAACCAAAGGCTGTAGAAGTGATAGTGGTGATAGATCAACCATAGGCTACTAAGGCAATTATGAATCAACCATGTATTACTGTAATGACAATGGATCAACCATAGGCTACTGAGGTAGCAAATCAACCATAGGATGCTGAGGCGATGACATATCAACCACAGGATATTATGGTAGATCAATCATAGGCTGTTGAGATGACAAATCAACCACATGCTATTGAGGTGGTAGAACAACCACAATCTATTGTAGCGGTGACCCTTCCTCATGAATTCAGTATGATAATCTGATAAGAGTAATTAATATACCCCCTACAATATTTATATATTATCCTTTAGTTGAAATCATAATATTTTTACTTTTTATTCAATTTAATATCTTTCTAAGAGTACTGCATACATTAATATTATGATTAATGCACCATTTAAATCACCAAGTAAATTATTAGACCTATGATAATATAGTATTTAGTAAGATCATTTGGTGAAACCAATTGCAGGGTTTTTGTCCAATCACATTTTATAATTTTCATTGATGTTGACGATAATTAATTTTTATAAAATTTAAAAAAATTATATTTTTAATTTAATAGTTTATAAGAAAATAATAAAAAACTAAGCATCTCAAAGTTTACATCTATTTATATAGTATAAGTGCTTAGTTGTAAAGCAATATTTTTTTTGATATTTCCTTTTTAACTGGTCACAGGGTCAAGTCGCATTGCCTCCGATCATAGCATCAAATCATGGTGCTACCATTATAACCCCTATCTCACCTCGATAAACATAAACCGAAGTGAGGGAAACTCTCGATGGCTCAGGGTTGGTACCATTATCATAAAGCTGGCACACACTTGGTGAACTCATGTTAAACTACTACCTTTACCTAGATTGAGTATGCCCCCAAGGTTTGAACCCAGGTCTCCTCTTGGTAAGTGCTCAACATATTACCAATCCACCTAGCCCTTGGGGATAGTTGTAAAGTAATAATTACATGTACTATGCACCATAATTAAACACTAAGAAAATTCATATAACTAGGCATAAAATTAAAAAAAGCAAATAACCAATTCTTTTGATAATAATAATAATAATAAAATTTTATAGGTTTGGTTAGTGTGAGAAACCCCTACGGCTGATGCTTAGGGCTGAGCATCCCCATCCCACCATGACCTATCATAAAGGAGAGAGTTGAACTTATCAATAGGAAATTTAACACAACCCTACACACCACAGTTTGAAATTTGATGCTTTTAATAATTTTTAACAAGGTTTAATGTTCCTACAAAAATATTATTTGTAATTTATTGATAAAGGCTAATTATTATTAATAAATTTTTTATTCCCAAGTGCTTATTATTTATGATTAGTTGACATTGAAGGCAAATGTGAACAAGGAATTTAATTTAAGTGGTGTTTTTGCTTTTCATAGGTACAAATATTATACCATTAAGGGAACAACTATTAAGAGAATGATTTTAGTGGTACTTGATTCTACATAAAGGGAATATGATTGCTAATGTGGTTGACATGCATATTTCATTAACATGAGTGATAATTTAATGAAACAAATGCAAAGTTATGTAGCACTATGATTTAGCAATGTAAGAATACCACTAGAAAATTTTGCAACATATTACTTGTTTATAAAGTGGAGCTTCTTACATTTTATGGTTATTCTTCCATATTTGATATTTAATATTAATCAAAGATTAATTTAAAAAGATTATATATAGTTAAATATATATATTTTTAATTTTCATGGAGATGTCTTGTACACTAATATTTTGAAGGGGATGTCTTGTATGCCAAAATTTTCATGAGGATGTATCACCATTTTTTATGGGAATATATCGTATGCCAATTAGAAATTAACTTACCTTTATAAATAGAAGATTAATATTTGAAGTAGATTGTTACTTAGGAGTAAAATACACATGCATAACTCACTCTTAGTTTTGAAAATCATTTTTCCTAAGTTATTCAATTAGTGATGAAGCCTAATATTATGTATACAATATTTAAAACATACAATTTTCAATTAAGTAGAAAACTTCAAAAATACAACATAAATATGTATTAGAAATAGTGACAAAAAATTAAAAATAACATTTGGGTAATGACCATATTCATCATGTGAGTTGATTAATCAAAGGGTAATTGGTTTTCCATAACTATACAATACATAGTTGTATAATATCTACACAATATATAGTTGCAATTCATTTCTTACTTTGATTTGATTCAATAACTTGCCTACTACAAATATATAGTTGTAATTCATTTCTTACTTTGACTCGATCCAATAACTTACCTACTACAAACTTTTAAATTTAGCATCATACACATGATTGGTTACCATGATAAGGAGTTGAGTTTAACTTAAACAAGACAATAATATTTCATGTAACCAACATATCTATCAGATATTGTGTAGTTGTTTTGGTTTTTAGGTATCCTATTTTCTATTTGCTTGACCAATGATATAAATTTTTGATTTTTTAAATTTAGGAATGTGTGTTATCAATAAATTTTATTGCATTTGGATGGGTTTTGGTAATCACCATAAATAATATAATTATTTGCTAGTGAAATTATGATAACCTTCATTGTGTGTCTAGTATGCTACTAATTTAGATTTCTTCATAAATAGATTTGGTCTATGACAAATTATTACTTGGTTCTTAATATTTTTTGAAGTATATTAAGAAAAAAAATGTGTCAAGAAGAGATATGACTATTCTAAATTTTACATAGCAGAAGTATGCTTAACTTTAAAGTTTATGTAATTTATATTCAAACAAAAACTTGGTAAATAAGTTTCAACTTACTATCATTTTACAATATTTGATTTTAAATTTTGATTAGCAATTTGTTGTTTTCTATAATGGTGATGAATGTTTTTCTTCCATTTATTCCTCTCCTTAGCACTACTAGGTATTGGTCTTGTTTTTCTTCAATTGGTTATAGAGGATTAAAACAAGCGACACCTATATTATATAGAATTCATATAGTGATATTATAACAATATTTTTTGGCAATTATGCATGTACCATTCGTACATTACATGGAAATATTTAAACCTAATTCTCATCCTTGAAAGTTAGGTTATTTAATTGGTTTAGCTCATATCATTTGATAAATATTAAGGTTCACGTATGTTATTGGAATCTTTATCTCCACCACTTGCCTCAAATCCCATGGGAAAAACATAAAATTTTCACCCATGGTATTTGAACCATGGTTTACAATGTGAAACTTTTCACATCCAACCACTTGACCTAAATTCATTGGCAAATATTAAGGTTTGCCAATGGGATTGGGACATTGATATAGAGCATGAAACTGAATACTCCCAACAACTTATCTTAAATGCAATGGGAATTAGATATTGGGTTTATTATTTATAATGATGGTGAAAGATTTGTATATATGCTTGGATTGAATTTATTGTTTTATTCCTTGATATAGGGCATGAAATTGCTTACTCCCAACCACTTATATTAAATGCAATGGGAATTAGATAATGGGTTTATTGTTTGTAATGATGGTGATAGATTTTTATATGCTTGAATTGAACTTCTTGTTTATTCCTTAACTTCTCTTCATCTCTTAAGGATTAGTAGATACTGATTTTATTTTCAAATATTTTTAAAAATCACATCTTAGAGTATGTGCAAGTTCTAAGATGTAGGATTAGTCAATATATAGACCTTTGATTGACTATAACATCCAAGAATTATATGATTAACATATTTGCATTATATATTTTTTATCTTTATTTTAGAAATTGTAAGTTTGATTCCAAAGAATCTAAGGCACTTCAAAGGGGTGATGCACCAAAATATCCGCTAATATCTTCCTATAAAAATAGGCCTGAACAATGTGCTAGTGGTGAACACTTCCTCTTCTTAACATAGTGAAGTGCAATCAAGATCTACCAGTTATATACACATATGAGTAGGCAGGTCCTACAGGAGAGCCAAGCTAGTAAGTGACTCAGTTCAAAATAGATGTAGGTCCCTTAGACACACATACACTTAGCAAATTTTATATTTAGGCAAAAGATCGCAAACACATACACATACACATACACATACACACCAACATATACGTAGGCAAAGAATAAAAATAGACATAGACTCCCATGTATATATAATGCAAGTAAAATTTTATAAAGATTGTGCCAGAAGTGGAGGTTAAAAATTGCCCAAAAGCCACTCAAGAACCATAAATATTTTTAAAGAGAAATTAAAGGAAAGCCTACAAATACATAGAGTTGCATACTTGATGATCCTTTACAAAGCTAATACTACTCATATTTATATATTATAAGGGGAGAATTTTCACTCCAAAATTTGTAGGATGATTTGACTTTTTGTCTACCCATCTCTTAGGGATTATAAATATTTAATGGAGTAGTCCTTGATTACTATTCTTGTTAGTTTGTAGCTGCCATGGTTTTAGGTCCCCTTCCCTCTCCTTTAATCATTTACCTACCTTAATTTGCTTCATAGAGCTAAAGTATTATTGGTATATAGCCATATTTTCTCAGTAATGACGTACTCTATTTCTTCTTCTTCAGGAATTGTTCACTCACCTACCTCCTCCTTGGTCTTGATGCCCTCATTTCCCTTTGGATATATCCACTTTTTTGGAAGTTTTCTAGCATATTTTGTTTGTATGGTCAACATATTATTAATTAGGACTTTTTATTGGTTCCTTTCTTCAAGACTTCAAAAGTTTTGACAAGTCATCTAGTTGGACCTTTTTCATCGAACCCTTCTTTGTTGAACCTTATCAAAAAATATTGATTTACTTTTAATTTTTCTTATTTCTCCCTTCCTTCTATTTTATGTTCCCTTATTCTTTTTTTTTCATGCCAACCTTTGTCTTAGGATATTTCCATATCTGCCTACTCTACTGGTGACTCAAATAGTTCTTTTATTGTTGTAGAGAGGCTTTTCACCTTAGTGGCATTTATTTTGTATGTGGGGAAGTATATATCTTTAAACTTACATTAATACAGAGTGAACACAAAAATCCATCCTCTTCTCCCAATTGCTAGTTTCCCTTTGCTATCTCCCATCATCAAGGATATCCTTGCGTATCTAGTGGAGAGATGACACATGAGTTGCTAGAGGCCGCTTACTCAAACTGATGCAAAAAATTATGAGCTCTACAAATTTTTCCATGGATGATGTTTGGGTTGATCCTCCTCCTATAATGAAGTTTTTTTAGTTATCACCAAAAAGGCTCATAAAATTTTATTAGGAGTGAGGCCTTACTTAGATATCACCAAAAAGAATTCAAACTAGTCATTGTGGACCATCTTATTATTAGGTGATTAGATTGCCCACATACAAGGAAATTTTTCACTCCTATATCTACATTTTGGAGATATCTATTTGGTGAGATATGACATGGAATCCTTTTAGGATGGCATGGATCGTGCTCCCTTAATTTTAGGTTTAGGCTCCTCATCCTCTTATAGGGTGCAATATATTAGATTTGTAGTGATTTAACACTACAATTTTAGCAAATCTTAGGGGGCCTTCTACTTACAAAAGAAAACAAAATTAGAATCTAAAAATACCTTTATCCATTTGGTGTAGAGTTGCAAAGGAATAACTTCCTAGATGATACTAATTTTCTTTTATAGCCTTCATTTGGGGTGAGGTTCATTCTTCTTTATTTCACCTTACTTGGCTCAGTACCTTTTCTCATTTCTACTATCTTTTCATTAAGGTGAGCCTATTTATTTGTGCCCAAAGTGACATGGTGTAGACACCTAAAACACGTCATGTCGAAGGCGACTACTCATATGGACATGCTATAAGACCATATGGAGGATCTTGGATAGACTCCAAGATAGAGCAGTGGTTCTAACCACTCAATTTGGGCTCCTTGGCCTAATCAGTTTGAACCACGACTGAGACCTACGGTCTACAGTCTGAACCATAGCTAAGGCCTACGGTTTATAGTCTGAACCGTAGCTGCAACCTACGGTCTTAACTAAAGTTCAGTTGGCCTTCATCCGAGCCAAATCGGTTTGAATGACCATTTGTTCTAGAAGAAGGTGGTTAGAGGATGGAAGCTTCCAATCCAACTATCCTAACCACCCCTTCTTGATCTTGGCTTCTCCATGAAGCCACCCCTAGCCCTAGGACATCCTATAAGTACCCCTAAGAATTAGGGCAAACTATCAATGAAGCATTGGAGTTTAGAGCAGCGAAGCCCTGTCGAATTGTGGACTCACTTGAGTGCATAGAGAGAGCCTTGTTGCCATCCCCCATTGTCAATTTATCAAACATCATGATGAATTAGGCCATGGATGTCCTAAGGAGCCTAGGAGAGCCAAGAAATACTAATTTGGGCAAACGGAGGCCCTATTCAATGAATCAACCACCAAACTTGTCAGAAGGACACCGAAGGTGACCCTTGAACATCAATTGGACAAGGAGGTCAAGCCCACTACCCTTGATTTTGAGGGTAAACTTACTTGAGTGCTCACCATGGCTTTCAGCCATGGTTTACAGTGCAGACCGCACACTAGTGCTACGGTTTGCAATAGAGGTATCACCACCTTACTATTTTCATTTTTGCCCATCTAATTAGATTAGATTAGTCATTTGCATGGTTTAATTGTAGTTGTAGAGATTTTTGATCGATAGATTTAGGGTTAGAATGATTTTAGTATAGTAGCATAAAATAGACATCAATGGGTTCTTTATGACTTTTAAAGCTTCATTTCCTTTAATTGAACCATGCAAATCTTAATTGCTATACTCTTTTATGTATTTCCATGAATCTTTGTTAGTTTAGCATAGTTTAAACATCTTTTACATGCTTTCTTGATTTCATGTTTTCAATGGCATCTTTATGCATCTTTCCTTTTAAGGGCCTCATCGTGAGAGGCTGCCTATGTTTTTGATCATTCTCTATTGTTTCTTGACCGTAGGGATCTACATTCAAAGGAGCTTAACATTCGAATCCTTCCTCAATGCGAAGAAGAGGGTCAACTCCACCCTAAGGCAGTTCATGTCACCCTACGAAGGCATTTGAAATATCACACCTACCCTTGAGAGGGAAACAATTGCATGAATATTATTGTAATATTGTATCAACATGATTATCCCTAAGAGGGATGTACTTGTAACCCGAAATGACTTCATAATGGAATAAAGTGTCTTTTATTGTTTATCTTGTTGTCAATTTCTTGCATTTCATACATGTTATTATTTTCACTATTACACTAGGATTTCGATCGGGTGTGAGCCTTTATGGTGGTTACAGAAGGTGATCACGGTGGAACTCCGCATAAATAGCATCTGACTATGTGTTTTTGATTTTTTTTGACTTGTAGGTACAGACCGCAGCTATCAGCTATGGGCCAACAATTGAACCGTAGGTTCAACGTGCGGGCAATAGTCAGAACCATAGACCAAACTTGTGGTTTCTAGCTGACAGCATAGATAGTAAAAATTAGAGAGCCAATCATTGCAGGACCTGAGGTAGGCCCTATTTTCAACCCTCTGTCATTTTTTTCCCTCTGTGTTTTTACAACATGTATGATTTCGAATGCAAATTAGGAAAAACCACTAAAAAAGGGTAATCAATCGTCCTAGTTTGCTTTTGCATTTACTTCCATAGAAAGGCGTTGCTAGGAACAACGGACCTATGATTGCAGTCCACCCTAGGCTACAACGTGCTTGATAGAGTGTCTTGTTTGGTTTGCATGTGTGAGGCCCAATTAGTGGCCAATTATCATCGTAATGTGCATTGTTTAAAAGAGCATCTAGATTAGTTTGCATTTTTTGAATGTAAAACATTCTTCATTTTGCATAGCACATAGAAAATGAGCATGAGTGCTATATGATGCATTTATTTTATGTACAATAAAATGAACCACACACACCACTTGGCACTTAAACGCTAGTGAGTTGGGCTTCACATCCAACCACTAGTAGGGTTCAACGACGGTGGGCATCATTTCCATCCGTTGGCCCAAATCCTATGAACCTTTGGATACTAGACCAATACCGGATCCAAGAACCTTTCGTACCCTAGAAAATTTGCATGTATTCTCTTCGAAGGGTATAACGTTGACTAGGGGAAAATGGGTGAGGATCTAGGAGGACCTGTGCTCCCGACCATGTGTGGGCTTCATTACCACACATTATAGGTTGGATTACGTGACTTGGAGTTCATAGCCAAGTTGTCGAGCTATGAGCATACAGGTGAAAGCCATTAAACTGAGAATAAAATCCAACAAGTTTTGCAAAACATGATAAGAGTTTCTACACTGATACAACACATCTTGAAAAAACATCAAACAGTTTAGGGCTCACTTTCAAAATTTAATACGAGATAATCATCATTGTATACCTTGTTTGCTTAATAATAAAAGATACATCTAGATGCTAGGTACACAATGGTGGATACACGGGGTGGTCGAAAAAGGTCTAAACCTGATGCCAATGACCAACCCCTAACCAATTCACAGCAACACGTGTCAAGTCCTCACCCACATGAGCGAACCGAACGTCGTTCGACAAGCATTAGAGGAGATAACTCGACACGAGGGGAGCCCGTAGAGCATACCCTAGATAGAGGAGCTTTAGTACACTCCTCTAGGCATAGGATAGAGTAGGGAGCCTCTCAGCATGAGGGTGCTCCACTCGAAAGCCATTATCGAGACCGCATTACACGTGCATCCACGAGATCGGCCAAAGAGTATGTTGTGCAGGGGACCAAGTTGGTGCCCCTACATACTAAGTCCATAGGAGGATCCATGCCTCCACCTTCTAAGTATAGAAGGACTAGAGATCCACCCATTCAGGGGCAGGTAGATAGGCTCACTTTCGAGCATAGGTCTACCCATACTCCCATGCATGGTCCACCATGCAAGATCACCATTGATATATCAAAGGTGGGAGCTAATGGCACACCACCACATGAGCGGTGGTGGTCTAGATAGCTAGAGGGTCTAGGTAGTGTCTTAGAGTAGTTAGGCTACAAGCCTTCGGCTCCACCCACTCATGCCCCGAGTGAGCATAGCGGGAGCATCGTCAGGACTACTAGAGAGCATGGAGAGGCTTCTAAGCACCCTCATGTCACACACCCACTATCTGTGCATGGTGGTTCATAGTATAGGACACAACAAGATGCCAATGCCATCTTCACAGATAGAGGCAAAGGTGCAGCACATCAGTCCAATGGGTACAGAACCCATAAGGTCGCTCATACAGAGCATGGATACCAGAGGCCTCCCATGGCCGATCAGATCGATAGATCACATCGACTGGTATCGAAGCAGAAATGCCAACTCCTCCAAGATCAATTAGAGGATGCTCGCCTAGAGAGGTAGCGCATTGAAGATGAAAATATTCAAGTGCAGAGGCTCCTTAGACAGAGGCTATATGAGCAGCGCATGCGCGAAGAGCGTATCCTTACCTAGAAGGAGCGCGTGGAGTAGGAGGATAGGCTAGCTAGGGCTGGCCTATATCCTCATGATGAGCATAGAGAGCATGTATATAGGAAGGCTTTGTCGCAAGCCGATATGCATCAAGAGCGAAGAGATGCTCGTACTCATGCTAGTGCCAAACAGAGGGAGTGGCCACCATCGCTCGATGATCAGAGGTAGAGGCAGCATGAAGAAGAAGAGGGAGATAGATACGAGCAAGAATATCCTAAGAGCTCTTGAGCTGAGGAGGAGGAAGAGCAATGCCCTCCATCTCATATGAGGAAGACAATACCTCCTAAGCCACCTCCACATCAACTTAGGGAGGAGGACTTTCTATCTTCAGAGGCCTATAAGGCCTTAGCCGAGAAGGTCAAAGCCATCGAGAGACAAGGCGTGGCTATTCAAAAGTTGACATTAAGGAAAATTCATAATGAGCCTTTGGATCCTTCGGTGCCTACTCTGGCTTACCCTGAGCATTTTGATATGCCCAGGTTAGACAAGTTTAAGGGTGATGAAGATGCATAGGAACATATCATGAGCTTTCTGGATGCTTGTTTTTAGATAGCAAGCAACGATGCATTGTTGTTGCATACTTTCATCATGACACTTTTTGGTCCAGATCGAGAGTGGTTCAATCAGCTAAAGAAACATAGCATAACTAGTTTTGAGCAATTAGATGATGCCTTTCTTGAATGCTATTCCTTTGGCATCAAGAAATAGGCCAATATTTTTGATCTGGCTGTGCTAGCTCAGCGCGATGATGAGCCAATTGAGCAATACAGAAAGAGATGGAGGAGACTAATGGTGAAGTTGCCATTCCCTATTCCTACCATAGAGTTAACCCGAATGTTTACAAAGAGTTGTGCCAAGCACATCTCATTACTATTGCAGCTGCAATAGTATCCTACATTCGAGGAGGCTTTGGCACAAGCCAAAGTGATCGAGGACATCAAGTTGCAGGAAGGCAACTTGAAGCTCAAGAACAGGAGAGAGGGACAAAATAAGAGTGCCATAAAACAATAGGGCAAGCAGGCCCATGTGAATCAAGTGGTGTTGAATCTCCAAAGGGAGGACAAGGGGCAACAGAAATAGAATTATCAGGCCCAACCTCCTCCTGTGTAGTATGAAAAGTGCAACAACAATTATAAGGGCAAGAACAAAGATCAACGCCCACCTCACCAGTTCACACCATTGATGGAATCGTTGACGTCGATTTTCCATCAACTGTGCGAGGCCAAGGCAATTAGATTGCCCGAGGTCAAGCTGATAGACCCCAATCAACCCAAATCAAAGGGGTACCAAGAAGATCTATTTTGCATTTTTCATCGAATGAAAGGCCATGACATTGAGGTGTGCTGGACTTTCAAACACATGGTGCAAAATATGATTGAAAAAGGTGAGCTTGTAGTGCCGCACAACCCGTAGGCGCCCGATAATCAGAATATGGGTATTTACAAAAACCCCTTGCCAAATCATGAGGCGCCTCGCAACAACGTTGGCCAGGTCAACCAGGTGCGAGTCGAACCACCTACCCAGGGGTTCATAGGCATGGTGAACATTGTCACTAGACATGGGAGATATGAACAACTAAATCAACCTCGTGCTCCCATTCAAATACAAGCCACACCGAATCAACGACCGATGCAGAATATTCTAGGCCCACCAACAAGATCGATGGTGACCATAAGGAGCAGGTTGGTCCAAAACCTGTAGACAACTCCTACGAAGTTGTCGATATATGAGCTAATACAGCAGTCCCCTAGGCATAGGGAGACTCTTATGGATATTTTGAGGTCCATTGAAGTACAGTCCCAGGATGCACAAGCATTTACTAATTTTGTGGGACATGTACAACAGTGTCAGGAACCGATGATCCAATTTTATGATCATGAGATAAGGATGGTTTCTACAACCATGGCTGACCCACCATTGCATATAATCGCATGTGTTAATCACATGCCATTTAAAAGGGTCTTGATCGATATCGGCTCATCGATCAACATAATAACGACCAAGGCATTGAGTCATTTGAAGCTGCCTAAATCACACATTGTGCCCACTACATTTACATTGAGAGCATTTAACGATGCACTATGTTTGACTATTGGCACAATTATCCTACCCATGCAGGTAGGCATGAAGACCATCTCTGTGATGTGTCATGTGATAGAAGGGGCCATGCAGTACAACATACTACTCGGTAGGCCTTGGATTCATGAAATGCATTGCATTCCCTCGATATTGCATCAGTGTGTGAAGTACATTCATGAGGGATGGGTTCACGTAGTATCATCGAACGAAGAACCTTTTAAGTTCGTGAACCTAGAGGATTTGCCTGGGGGTTTCATACTCCCATCAACGCACCTGGATGTTCGACCATCATCATCGATAAAGAAGCCAGGAGGTAAACCAGTAGTACATGCTCAACCAATGCCATCTATGTCACACAGATCAGAGCACACCACTACCACTTCCCTGAAACCATCGACATCAGTCATGCATCGAGATGAAAGGAAGTTGAAGGTAAAAATGGGTGAGAAAGAGGAGCATGAGCCCGAGCCAGTCATCGAGGAGGTTCCCACTCCTATGGAAGTTGAGGAACCCCAAGACAAAGCCGAGGAGGCACCTCAGCCTACCTCACCTGCATCTTCAGTAGGGTCATCCACACCGTGGGTGACTATCCATCTCGCCAACACTGGACTAGGTGAGTATATAGTGCAGAATGTGACCTTCGGGCCAATTTTAGAAACTGCATAGGAGATGGGCCGACCGCATGCCCATCGCTTTTTAGTTGGATCAGTCGTACCATTGGGTGAGCCACCCAATTAGACTAACTTTATCTATGCAGGGTTGGACTAGCTTCCAACGTGAACACCCATGGATGAAGATGATGATGAACCTTTCATAGTAAACATTTATTATCTATCCAACCTAGAGTATGCCATGCATATTTTTGAGTTATATCATTGGCACGGATACGACCTTGGTCTCTTTGAACAAGGATGTAGGACTCCACTGGAACCATGTTATCAGTTAGTCACTGATAGGTTCGGTTTAGGGTTATAGATACGAGGGTAGGATGATTTGCTCATAGCATCCTTAGATCATCTATACCTTAGTATGGTGGATGATGTGGATTTTAATCCATATCATCCTGATCCTTCCAATTTCTGGAGGAATCACCCGATGATATCTGTCATCACCATTGAGCCACTCGAAGATCATCATGAAGGGCTCCTTGAGCAGATTGAGATAGAATTGAACCCCAGAGATAACCTAGGACACCAAACCCATGATGCAATCGATGACACAGACGTGCGAGGGTGTAACCCCATTACTGTAGGTGATCTCGAGCTAGGAGATCTTTGTAATGAAGATGGAGTAGAGTCCACCTCCGATATGAGTGGACCAGGCTATGATGCAGACGAGGAATCCTCAAATGATGATGAATCTAGGGATGAAGTCGAAGGTGCCTATGTGAGGCCCTGGTATGCACATCATTTATTTCTTGTTGAATCAATACAGGTTACCGAAGAGATCCTTCCCAACATTGATCATTCAGGGGAAGAAGTAGAGCTAGATTTCTTGGTGATGTCACACTTGTGATATAATTATCTGGTTTATCCAGATAGTGATGACAACAATCAAGTAGTCAGATTCATGGGGCCGCACTTGCCAGAGCGCCCCCAGGAGTAGGAGAGAATGATGGGTTCTAGTTGTCTGACAGTGATGAAGAAGATGAGTTAGAGAGGGCCTACCTTGGTCCTCCTTATTTGCATTACCATCATCAACCCATCGACATAGATGAGGTCTATCAGCAGTTACGTGTTGGTCCTCATCTAAGAGCAAGACGGTTAAACCTGGATCAAATTTATCGGTTGGTTAATCCCCTTCTACTGACCTACATGGAGCTCCGTGAGCCAAATGATCCTATTTTGTAGTCAATGCATAGGGAGGATCCAGTTGTTCATAGTCCTCATAGAGAAGACCCCTTTGTGCCTATGCCATTAGAGCCAGATCATGGGTATGAGGACTACGTAGATTATGTAGAAGTTGGTCCATGTGGTCCTGGAGATCAATTCCATTCCATAAACATGGTCTCCATTGATTTGACCACTCCACTCTGCAATCCAATAGATCCATCCAAACCATTGTATCTTAACAAAGATGCTATCGACTGGGATCATGTTGATTCACCCGTTGAGCCTGAAGATTTCTTCCCTAACGAAGAAATGTTGCAACCTTTCCATTTTGTGCCAGGATGTGCATACGATGTCTATCATGCCAAAAATGCTTCCAACATGGAACCTATCAACCCAGTTGATGACATCCATTTGATTCCTACGCCTCATCAGCTTGAGGAGGGATCACATATGTCGATAGAGGAAACCTTTGAGGTGGATATCAGTAATGATCCCACCAATGCAAAGAAGGTTAAATTTGGAGAGAGTCTCACTCCAGATGAGTGGGCCACCCTCATCCCTCTACTGAAAGAGAGACCAAATTTGTTTTCTTGGACGTACAAGGATATGCCAGGTCTAGACCCAAAATTGGTTATGCATAACCTTTCACTAGATCTGACGAAGAAGTCGATCAAGAAAAAGCTTAGAAAGATGCACCCAATAGTAGCCTTAATGGTGAAATATGAGCTACAAAAGTTGTTGGATGTGGAATTTGTGATCTCCATCGACTATCCAGAATGGGTGTCCAATATGGTACCCATGGGAAAACCCGATGGAAGAATCCGTATTTGCATGGATTTTAGAGACCTAAATAAGGCAACACCCAAAGATTCATTTTTGTTGCCCAATATTGATGCTCTCGTAGATGCAACTGCAAGTCATGAAATGCTCTCCTTAATGGATGGTTTTTTTGGTTACAATAAAATTCGGATTAAACCCAAAGACCAACATAAAACCATGTTTATAACGCCATGGGGAATATTTTGCTACAAATTTATGCCATTTGGCCTCAAAAACATTGGTGCCACATATCAGCGGGCCATGACATACATTTTTCATGACTATATGCACAAAATTCTAGAAGATTATATCGATGACTTGTTGGCCAAGTCATTGTTGTGAGAAGAGCATGCAGAGGTCTTAAGGAAGGTCTTCGATCACCTGATAGAGCACAATGTTAGGCTGAATCCTAAGAAGTGCGTATTTGGCGTAACTTCTAGAAAACTACTAGGATTCATCGTCTCTAAGCGAGGCATCGAAGTTGACCCAACGAAGGTCAAGGCTATCTTGGAAATGCGTCCTCCCACCAATATTAAAGAGTTAAGGAGCCTTCAGGGCAAGGTAGCATCGATAAAGTGATTCATCACTCAGTTATCAGATAAATGTCGACCCATGAATCGACTGCTACATAAGGGGGTCTCATTCAATTGGGACGAGGACTATCAAGCAGCCTTCGCTAAAATAAAGCAATATCTGGCGACGTCGCCAGTGCTAGCTCCACCAAGGCCAGAGGTGCCTTTTCTACTATATATATCGGCAACTGACTTTGCACTGGGAACCATGTTAGCCCAAAAGAATGTGCAAGGCAAAGAACAGGCCATATATTATATTAGTCGAACCTTGGTGAGCTATGAGCTCGGGTATGCATATGTGGAAAAATTATGTTTAGCAGTAGTGTTCGCTACAAAGAAATTGTGACACTATATGTTAAGTCATACGACATATGTTATATCCAAACAAAATCCTTTGCAGTACATGATGAGTAAGACTTATCACAATACATGTACTACAAAGTGGATCATGCTATTGATGGAATTTGATCTGGAATTCATAAGCTAGAAGTCCATTAAGGGACAGGTCATAGCGGATCAATTAGCTGAGGCACCACTATCAAATAGTAGGCCTCTAACCATAGAGCTTCCGGATGATGCAGTATTTGTCATATCTGAAGCTCCCAAACCCAAAGAACTAGAGAACAATGCTGATATGACTCTGTTCTTCGATGGTTTGAAGTGCGAGCAAGGGGGTGGTGCAGGAATAGTGTTTTTCATGCCGCAAGGAGCTCCTATGCCCTTGTCATTTAAGTTGGATTTTCCATGCACCAACAACAATGCTGAGTACGAAGCCCTACTATTGGGCCTCCACACAGCCATCACCATGAATATTAAGAGATTGAACATCTTTGGTGACTCCTTGCTCATAGTAAATCAAGTTAAGGGGCTCTTTCAGTGTCGATGTCCCATATTGAAAGCCTATAAGGATCTAGTTGCCACATATTTGGCTAAATTTGAATGGTATGACATCGAGGCAATCCCTCAGTCATCAAATAGGTTTGTGAGCACCATGGCATCTTTGGGATCTTTAATCCCTCAGAATCCATCTATGGATTTCACTACCATCCATGTCAAGACGCTCTCGCATTCGGCAATAGAGCATGCAGCCTATGATAACAAATAATCGGTCAACATGATCAGTGTAGAACCAAAAGCTGAATGGTTCTGCAAAGTTGAAGACTTTCTTAAGAAGGCACCCTGGGGGTCATTAACCTCTTAGAGTCCTATGGGGAGTGGTACTACCATTCACCACAAGGTTTTTTTGAGTCTGCATTTGCAAAAGTAGATACGCAGGGGGAGCAAGTCATCTTAGCAGTTGAAGCTGAGGCTTATCAAAACTGGATGTCACAAATCCATGACTTCCTAAAGCTTGGTGTAATCCCAGAGGGATTGTCGCATGCCGTGAAGTGCACATTTAAATAGAAAGTGGCTAAATATGTCTTAATAGGAGACATCTTGTACCGATGAGGCTACGATGGAGTTCTCCTTCATTGCTTAGAGCCCCAAGAGGCATCATGGGCAATTTTACAAGCTCATGATGGTACGTGCGATGGCCATTTCAGTGACATGGCCATCGTCAAGCGCATCCTTCGAATGGGCTACTATTGGCCCACTATGGAGAAGGAGTGCAATGTGTATGTCAAGAAATGTGTTAAATGTCAGCATCATGCTAATCTTACGCACTTGCCATCATAGGCCTTACATCCCATCCAAGCGGCTTGGCCATTTTCTCAGTGGGGATTAGATCTTATAGGCAAGATCTCTCCTCCATCATCGGGTTGACATACATTTATAATCATGGATACTGAGTATTTTACAAAGTGGGTGGAAGTAATACCCTTAACAATGACAACTGGAGCTCGTATAGCAGAGTTTATACTGGAGCATATCATAAGTCATTTTGGGATTCCATCCAAAATAATATCGGATAATGGAACGTCTTTCAAGAACAAAATTGTGAGAGCTTTGACATCTAAATATAGAATCAAACATAGTTTTGTGACTCCATACTATCCACAAGCAAATAGGCAAGTTGAAGCTTCAAATAAGATAGTGGTGGCCATCTTGAAAAATATGGTCCAAGAAAACCACAAAGACTGGCATATCCAGTTGCCCCTTGCATTATGGGCTTACAGGACTAGTATTCGGATGCCCACTAGGGCAACACCGTTCTCACTAGTATATGGCACTGAGGCCATTATGCCCTTGGAATTGGAAATTCCAATGCTGTGCATCGCATTGAAAGAGTTCATCGATGATGACACCGCGTGGCAAGCTCGACTGGATCAACTGACGTTGCTTGATGAACGTCACGTGAATGCCCTGGAGCATCTCTGCATTTATCAAGAGCGACTAAAATGAGCTTACAATATCAAAGTCCACCAGAGAGACTTTGAAGTTGGGGATCTTGTCTTGAAAGAGAACCAACAGAACTCTAATTTACCGCCAGATATGCGAGACAAATTCATGGCTAATTGGCTAGGACCCTACATCATATCTAAAAATATTGGTCCAGGTACCTATCGCCTAACGTCGCTAGGAGGTGTTGAAGAGCCTGAACCTCTCAACATCATCCATATTAAGGCATTTTATGCTTGAAGAGCATAGTAAAAGGCTTCGAGGGTTGCTTGTAACCACTCGATCATCCTAAAAAGCTCCAAACACTCCCATAAGTAGTTTGGTCAATCAAAAAGCTCCAAAGGCATTTGTAAGCCCTTTGGTCAAACTCAAAAAGCTTTGACGGTTTTTTCAAAACCACTCGATCATCCCAAAAGGCTCCAAGGGTTCCTAAAACCACTTGGTCATGTCAATCAAAGCCCCGAGGGTTTGCTTATAATCGCTCGGTCATCCTAAAAGGCTCCAAGCTCATCTATGAGTAGTTTGGTCAATCAAAAGGCACCAAGAGTTTCTAAAAAATTGCTTGGTCAACCCAAAAGCTCCAAGGATTCTTAAAAGATTACTTGGTCATCCAAAAAAGTCCCAAAGGTGCTCATAAACCCTTTGGTCAAACCCAAAAGGCTTCGAGGGTTTGCTTAAAACCACTCAGTCATCCTAAAAAGCTCCAAGGATTTTGCTAAAAATTGCTTGGTCAATCTAAAGGCTCTAGAGGCATGTACTCATCGTTTGGTCAGATATGAGGCTCAAAACTCATAAAAATTATAAAATCAATAAAATCCAAAAAAAAATGGTAAAGCATAAAATCCAAAAACATTTGCATTTGCATTTGAATTTTGCATTTTCATTTTGCATTCACTCATGCATCCACTACATTATTGCATTGCATATAGACATTCATCATCCATTGCATTCCATAATAGGAGGGATTATGTTTGTCAGTCTTACAAATGACACCATGTTTGTGTCTAAATCATGCATCTCTGCATTTATCATAAATCCATCATTCATGTGAGTAATTGTGTTTTTCAACACAACCTATTTTGTTGCTATGGAGATATACTAGGGTTTTTCGATCATTCAACCATACCTAGAGGTCTTATCAAGAGTTGGTAGAAAGCTTGCTTTGCTTTTGTAGCTGAGGTTCAGTTAGTATAGCCCTTAGCATATCAGAAGCCTATCACTAATCAACAAATTAAACAATCCTAACAAGGACTAGGGGAAGATGAAAGCTGCAAAGTAGGATCGGGTATCCTGAGGTGAAAAGAGTTATTCTTGCTTATCCCTCTATGTGGATGGTATGGGAAATGTTGGTAGTTGGAAAAAGGATAGGTTAGTTCCCTATTTAGAATCCCTTGCTTACGATAAAATGAGCAATATCCCAGAGTGATATCCCACATCAATCCTCAAGATTGATACCCTAGATCGATATCATAGATCGACTTCCCAGATTGATATCCCATATTGATATCATAAGATCGATATCCTCAATCGATATACCAGAAATAGTTTTCCCAAGTAAATCCCCCAAAGGAAGGTTTTTGAAGAAGATTATCAAGTATAAATGCCAAAAAGTGAAGATCAAATGAAGATCAAAAAATAGGCTCAAATCAAGTTCAAAGTGAAGATCAAATGAAGATCATAAATCAAAGTTCGAGTGGAGATCAAATGAAGATCCAAAAATCCAGTTCGAAGAGAGATCAAATGAAGATCCAGAGATAGTTCAGAATGAAGATGGAATCGACTCCCTTGCTTCACTACATATGAGAAAGTATCCCAAAAATTGAAGGATAGAAAGGAATGAGCCTGAATCCCTAGAATTGTTGGCACTACTGTACCTTATGCATGATGATATGTCTGATACACTTGCATCTCGCTTGTGGGTAGACCAATGTTTGAATGTGGAGGAGCTAGCTTCAGGTGTCCTGCATTGCCTAGTGGCTTAGTCCAACTAAAATCTAAACTTGGGATTGGATAAGACATTTGTGGTACCCCTATCTTAGCAATGGGCTGAAAGAATCCCACCTGACATCGAGGAATGCTCGTGTCTTATCTTAAAATAATCATGTGCACACACAGGGATAATGAATAGTTAGGGCCTATCCTAGCAAAAGCCTTGCACTCTAGAAGTCTAGTGTGGTTAGTATGCAACTTTTGATAAGTCTATTAGGGTGTTTGAGTCTCATGGAAAACCTCAAAAATATCTCTCATAGCAACAAAATATCAAATATCGTAAACCATATAAAACATTAAATTGCAAAGTATCGAGTCCATGATACATCATCATATAGAGCACAATCAAGATATAGGATAGATACCGGATGGATATTAGAAATAATATTTAGACGACCATTGACTATATCGTGCATATTTTTCAAATTTGCAAAGGAAAATAGAATGACACATTATATCATTCGCATCATACAACCGCATATCATTGCATTTCATATATGGGTGATTAATTGATTAAATTCTTATCTTAAGGATTTTCAATTACATTCATGATTTTTATACATTTTGTGGTGTCGTCCATTAGATCGATAAACATATTTGCATTCATTCCTTATGTTTTAAGTGATTAAAGCATACAAGTTCATTTACATTAGATCACCATCATGTAAATAATGCATTACATACATCACACATCTAAGCATCTAGATCACTACATATCATCATCATCATAAATTAAATAGCTATCTAGTGCATGTCATCCATACATCACATCATATAGCATCAACATAACACATAAGCATTGCATCCATGTGCATCATATAAATAAAAAAATAAAAATATATACACAAGTACACATAATGAGTCATAAATGATCAATCTCATATATATATATATATATTTTTTGTTGTTTTTTTTTTTTTGTGTGTCTCAAGAGTACATCAGGACTATACAAAATACCCGAGGCTACAATCGTGTAGGTCCTAGACCTTACACTCAAAAATGGTACATATGCAAAATATAGCCTATATATAGTAGAGCCCTAGCTCTAGCCTGCTTCCCCTAAACTAGAGCTCTCACCGCCTAACCTCAGTCATGGGATCACCACCTCCTGGTAGTGTAGCTGATGGTGTAGTTGGAGGTCCCATAATAGCGTGGGAGGATGAAGGATCCCCTCTCTATGCCCTGAGTAGCTCTCTCTCTATAATGGCCTCACCCTGTTGTGCTAGTGCCACATCTCGTGCACTAGTAAGCTCACCAACCTATGACTCTACTACTATAGCCTGAGTTGTGAGGGTTGTAATCTATGCCTGAGCCTCTACCAACTATCTATCCTTATGAGCCAACTTCACCTCTAGAAGGGCGATAGTCGTATCCCGTTGTAGTTGTTGGGTCTGAAACCTGCCAACCTGACTCTGTAAGTTGGAAACCTGAGCGAGGAGCTCCCCTACATCATTATCAAGAGGTACCTCACCCTCCTATGATACCTCCTCCTCCTTTGCATCTACCTATGGAGCCTCCTCTATGGTGGCCTCTATGCCCCATCTACCCTCGATCCTCTAGTGCACCCTGCACCCATCAAGATCGGCCCTTGCCTCTGCCTGGTCATCTACTCTACCCAGAGGTCCTAAACCCTACCACTGTAGGAGGGACCACCATGTGTCGTATGTTAGGGTGGTCCTAGGTGTGTCATCCCTAGACTCCTAGAAATCATCAGCCTCATCTCCTAGAGCTACAAGTTGAATCCATGGTAGATGTGTCTCTAGCATGAGATGCCTATACATAAAAGGAATCTCTAGGATGTCCTACACCAAGCCAAACTATCATAGGATGTGAGAGAAGAATTGATACTCTCTAATATTGACCTTACGATCGAGTAGCCACCTATCTCGATGAGCCTATCATAGCCACTCACCTACCTCGATCCAATATGGGCACTCCCTATAGGGATGCCACTCAATGTCATCCGACCCAAGAGCTGCAAGCTATCTAATATAATAATCGGTGTCTCCAGCATGGGTCCTACTCTAGAACCCCTCCTCCTCTCATGGCCAACATGTAGTGTAGCACTGATGTGCATCATCAATGGTCATGATGTGGAGAGGTAGGTCCATGGGACACTCGATCTAGATATGCTGCCAACCCTAGATCTATAATAGTAGGCTACAACTAATCCCTCGGTGGCTTCAGCTAGTAATTTGGTATAGCTCTTAGTAGAGCTGACATAGCAACATGCTCCCCCAAGCTAGGCATAGTGGCTGAGTAGTGGAGCTCTAAATAACTCACTAGAAACTTTCCAAGAGGTTCCAAGGAATCCTCATGCTCGAGGAGTCTAGAAGCACTATCTGCACCACAAGGATCATGAAGATCATCGCACGGACTGAGAAAATATGCTCGCCCTACCAATATCCAATGTGGACACCTCCATGATCGATCTTCTCCTGAGCCTCCTTGCTCTAGTCATCGAAGATAGCATCAAATACAGGCCCCTTTCTTTGATAAGAGGAAGAGGTGATGGCCTCACCATCGATAGGGATCCTAAAGATCCGATAAATGTCCTCTAAGGTCATAATCATTTCACCTGTAGGCAGGTGAAAGGTGTTGGTCCGTGCATTCCAGCTGGGCCAACATAGTCAAGTAGGTCTGATCTACCCTAATAGTGGGTAGATCTAGTACATAGCCGAATTCGATGGCTCTAAACCATGCACGCTCACCATCAATGAGCTGTCTACGGAGAATCTTAAGCAGATCAGGCTCACGAGCCCTAGAGGTCAACCTCTAAAATAAAAGTAGTATATAAGCTAAAATTTTAAAGAAAAATGTCAAAAACATCTAAAAACTGATAAAAAGACAAAAACATGTCACAAGGCATTCATAAAAATAAAAAATATCAATTAGGCAAGTCATAATTGCATTAAATGACATCAAATGCCTTTTAAACTTTAGAAAATGCAAAAATTTGACAAAATTTTTCTAAGGTTAGTGAACCGCGGGTCAACCCTATGGTCCGCATGCGGTCAAAATATGATCGTTGTAGTTTGAATGTGAACCGTAGCTGATAGTTGTGGTCCCCAATATGAAAATTGGGAACCGCAACTGTCAGTTATGATCTAGGAAGAATACCCATTTTGGGTACCTTCCTAGCATTTCTCACTAAAAAAAAATTTAAACCTAACTAAATCTAATCTAGTGAGGTTCATTACCAACTATTTAGTGAGGTTAATTTTCTGCATTTCTTAATGTGGTTCATTTTATTGGTATTGAATGCGAGGACTCGGTTTCGAATTACCTTGCTTGCTCTGCGGCCTCTGCTAGTCGATGGCTGATCAACATCCACCATCAAGGTATCAAGTGTGGTATACGGATAAGTTTTGGGTAGCATTCCAGATCAGTGAACATCTCCTATCTCTCAGAGCTCTCTCAATGTAGCTACTTTCAAGAAAAATAATGAAAAATTCAAATGGGAATGGCTATTTAAAGGTTCTCCTAATTTTAGTGGACCGCAACTAACACCTGCGGTCCCGAAATTAGGGTTTTCTAACCGTAGGCCCTAACTACAGTTCCCAAAAGTTGAAAAATACAACCGCAGACCGTACTCATGGTTCACAGCTAGCATTAAATGCACTAAAAACCCATCGTGGGAAGGTCTAAAAAGGTAAATTAATGACTCCTAATGGATCAAATTTCAAAAAGAGCAATCAATATTGCAAATTTGGTGATGTTCAAAGCACCAAGATTGATCAATAAATCAAAATTAACAACAAAAAAATCAAATAATTAAAAAACCAAATGTGCCTCGTATTCAGTAATTTACCCTATACACTTGGCGGTTGTAGTGACTTGCGATCCATGCAATCCGACAAGATGAGTAAATTACCATAAGGACATTTGGGGCAAAAATTGTCATCATTGATCTGATATGCTTCTTTTCAATCCCTAAGAAGGCCTTCAAGGCTGGACTGCTCCACGGGAATGAGGCGTTTCATGTCATGTCTCCTATGACATATTTTCAGAAAATCATCGATAACTTGATTCAACACAAATCTAATTGGAGTTGCCTCATTTTGATTCCCTAAGATGGCTATTGTAGCTCGACTGCTCCATGGGATAGGAATGTGCAATTACTATTAATAGTTGGAATCAGAAGCTGAACTAGGCCTAGCCAAGGCATTAATATGCTCAAATCTAAATTTGTTCAGATCATCCATGGTGGTCAAGCGACATCATTGCTTTAATCATTGTCATTACCCTCATCGACTCATCACTTGAGGGGGTAGTCATAATATCAAATCATAATCAAAATCAGTAGAAGATCCCTGAGATCGTAGATCCCTCGATCTTGTCAAAATTGTGTTCATCCTTACGAATCATTGTCAATAGCTATCATAAGCTTACCCCTTTGCTTGGGGTAAATAGCAAATATGATAATTTGTTTGTATCTCTTCTCCTTTCGGTTATATAGGCCTAACTCCTATTGTAGCATCAAACGCTACCCGAATTCCTGATGGTGAGTGCAAGCTTTTCAAAATGTAAGCCTTTCAACGAGATGGAAGCAATGATTCTAGGATGCACATCCTTTTGTTGGACCTAGGGCATCTAATGTTGATCTGACTAATGATCATCATAGAACCTTTGACATCATTTTAGGAGGTCTATTTTTGCTCAGCGTTGTTCGATCTCACAACGCATCTCAAAAGGGGCATCTGTAGACACCTAAAACACGTCATGTCGAAGGCGACTACTCATATGGACATGCTATAAGACCATATGGAGGATCTTGGATAGACTCCAAGATAGAGCAGTGGTTCTAACCACTCAATTTGGGCTCCTTGGCCTAATCAGTCTGAACCGCAGCCCAGACCTACGGTCTACAGTATGAACCATGGATAACACCCGCAGTTCATATCTGAACCGTAGTTGTAACCTACGGTCTTAACTGAAGTTCAGTTGGCCTTCATCCGAGCCAAATCGGTTTGAATGACCATTTGTTCTAGAAGAAGGTGGTTAATGGACAAATAGAAGCTTCCATTCCAACTGTCCTAACCACCTCTTCTTGATCTTGGCTTCTCCATGAAGCCACCCCTAGCCCTGGGACATCCTATAAGTACCCTTTATAATTAGGGAAAACTATCAATGAAGCATTGGAGTTTAGAGTAGCAAAGCCCTATCAAATTTTGGACTCACTTGAGTGCATAGAGAGCCTTGTCGCCATCCCCCATTGTCAATTTTTGAAACATCAAGATCAATTTGCCATGGAGGTCCTAGGAGCCTAGAAGAGCCAAGAAATGCAAATTCGGGCAAACGAAGGCCCCTCACAATGAATCAACCACCAAAATTGTCAGAAGGACACCGAAGGTGACCCTTGAACATCAATTGGACAAGGAGGTCAAGCCCACTACCCCTTGATTTTGAGGGTAAACTTACTTGAGTGCTCACCGTGGCTTTCAATCACGGTTTATAGTGCAGATCGCACACCAGTGTTGCGGTTTGCAACAGAGGTATCACCACCTTACTATTTTCATTTTTGCCCATCTAATTAGATTAGATTAGTCATTTGCATGGTTTAATTGTAGTTGTAGAGATTTTTGATCGATAGATTTAGGGTTAGAATGATTTTAGTATAGTAGCATAAAATAGACATCAATGGGTTCTTTATGACTTTTAAAGCTTCATTTCCTTTAATTGAACCATGCAAATCTTAACTGCTATACTATTTTATGTATTTCCATGAATCTTTGTTAGTTTAGCATAGTTTAAATGTCTTTTACATGCTTTCTTGATTTCATGTTTTCAATGGCATCTTTATGCATCTTTCCTTTTAAGGGCCTCATCGCGAGAGGTTGCCTATGTTTTTGATCATTCTCTGTTGTTTCTTGACCACAAGGATCTACATTCAAAGGAGCTTAACATTCGAATCCTTCCTCAACGCGAAGAAGAGGGTCAACTCCACCCTAAGGCAGTTCGTGTCACCCTACGAAGGCATTTGAAATATCACACCTACCCTTGAGAGGGAAACAATTGCACGAATCTTATTGTAATATCGTATCAACATGATTATCCCTAAGAGGGATGTACTTGTAACCCGAAATGACTTCATAATGGAATAAAGTGTCTTTTATTGTTTATCTTGTTGTCAATTTCTTGCATTTCATACATGTTATTATTTTCACTATTACACTAGGATTCCGATCGGGTGTGAGCCTTTATGGTGGTTACACATGGTGAGAAATTTGGCTTGCTTTTCATATTGCATAATTATTCTAGCTGATTCAAGCCTATCACTTTTCTTATTTTGATCATTAAGTTCAATGTTGATCTCGAGGATGGTCTCGTTGATGACTTTTGTGGCTTTCTCCTTTTCTAAAAAATATCCTACAAAATAAAAGAAAAAACAAAAATGGTTATATATCTATTTTTATTTTTATATAGATGACCCAAGATTTGGGTCTCATTTCAAGTTGATCCTACCCCATGCCTATTTATTTGTATTCTTTCAAGGTATCACAATCCTAAATATTAGTTGTTTCATGTCTAGTTGGCCTTGATTTTTCATTTTTTTGTAGGTGTTTGGCCATTCTTCTTCAGTTGCCAGTATTGTATCATTGCTCCATTCAAATGGTGGCAATGTATCTATATAATGAGGATGCAATGGTTAACTTGGGACTTTGATCCTGGTCCCATATATTATCCTTAACACCATCAAAGACCAATCCAGATATATAAATATAAATAATATATATATATATATATATATATATATATATATATCCCCCAATTTAGCAATGAAATTTTTGGATAGGCAAATGCTAAAAGGAGGGAGATCAATTATTGATATGTCTTGCAAGACTACTTTATTTGGACATGCATAAGGGGAAAGTGGAAGTTTTTCTACAACCCCTAATATTTGAACCGAGCTACCATCCAACTGCACTACTCTTTTGTTTGTTGTCTAATATCTTACTTCTAGTGCATCCACTATCTCTTTTGGCATAACGAATGTGCTAGCCCCAAAATCTATAATATTTTTATGGATTAACTTATCTTTGTAGACCAAAGTCAAGTAAAATGGGGAAGATTTGGTTAGATCCTTGGGATAAAAACTACAACATAGTTGTAGTTTGTGGTTGTCTTATTTTCTCCTCTTCTCCTAGGGCCTTTTACAAATATTCTTTCTTCCCTAGGATAGTCAACATTTTCCAGACTAGGACTGGTATAGTATATTTCTTCAAGTGATCCACGATGCTAAAAGATTCCAAAGATATCACTTTCTACGAAATGAAACAATATTTCTCTAGGTCTGGATAGATTTGTTTGGATGGTTCTAGTGGTATCGATTGCCACCTTGGGACTACTATGGAATTCTACTAGATAGATACCAAAATTTTTGGTAGAAATTTTATTGATGGTTTAGAGCCATTTTTGACTACTCTATTCTGACGGCTTATGAACCTTAGGCCATTTGGTTAAGGGATGGTAGGGGAAATATAAGTAATTGATCGATGATATGTTGTAGTTAAATGTTGCTATTTTGACCAGGTTGACTTGTGTTGACTATCGAAGGTTAGTGGATTGCATGCATCCTTTTCCTCCATTACCCATTTCTTGGACATCATTAGATAATATGGCTAGACTTGAGGGATTTTTCCCATTAGATTGCCTATTTGGTTAGATACTGCATATATCTCTTCCTCATACTATGCCGCTAAGATTTGTTCTTGAGAAACATGGCTAGGCTCTATGATGGTGGTCTGGGAATTGTATTATGGCATCTGGATTTCAACTTTGGGATATGAACTGGATGACCTCATTTCTTGTGGTAAAGTGACCAACAACTATGATTTTTTGCTAGTTTGAATTGATTGAAGGAGTTTTCAAGAGGCATATAGTACCATGTGGAGGTTCCTCTATATGATTATTTTGTATAGGAGCCAATTCCCTAGCATGATTAGGAACTATTATGTGTAACAGGGTTGCCACTAGGACTATTTGGGATTTGCCATTTTCTTAAGTATTTTGGAACAGAGGCATAGAATTTCTTGTAGGTGGATTGATGTATCCCTGGTTTCCTTATGGGAGGAAGGTCTATAGTTGTTTTGATAGGGATATATCAGGGCATTCCTCTCACTTCTCATGGATAATATTTGGTCAGCTATAAATGCAAGAAGCTTATGGGATGATTCTTGCTCAAGGTCCCTGGGGTTCAATGGAGTTGGGATCTATGAGGATGCAATAATTAGGGGTGAATGAGGGGATTATTTGGAGGTAATTGGATAATAAATAGGAGTTGGGGGTCACACATTAGGGTATAGAGGTGTGGGAAGCCTAGGGGATAGTATTATGATCTGAATCAGATCATGCTGAACATGGATGGCTAACTCATATTATGGAAGGGATTTTCCTTCTATAATTTTAATCATCATTGAAATATTATAATCCAAGGATTTTAGATAGTATATAAGTGCCATACCTGGTGGAGGGTGCATTTCCTCTGGTATTCTATACTAGAATTTGTGAAACCTGAGGTTAAAATTTTCTACTACCTCCATGGGAGCCCTTTTGATTATGGTCAATTGTTGTACCAAAGACACCCCACCCACCTTTTCTCTAAATTTTTTAATGAAGATGTTGTTGAGCTAGTCCCAAATGGTAATCGAACTAGGTTGTAGTGTGATGTACCATTCTCAGTATTTTCCTCTAAAATATGTTGCCAATAACCTTAAAGCCATATTTTGATCTAATATATTATGGATCATACCCAGGCTTATCACATGGTTAAGGTGCTTATTGGGAGTGGAGATATTCACCTATGGAGTAGGTGAGATATTTCAATGCTAATTGGGGCATCTCTTCCCATGTTTCATTTGGTGTTGGTGGTGCCAATGGACCTCTATAATTCTAAGTGGAAATGTTCTAAAGGGTGGAAGTGAATGTAGAGCAATCATATTATAGAATACGACTCTCATTTTTTATGGAATGATTGTAGATAGTGATAACAACCCGTATCACACTTATTAGATGTAAGATCCAAAACACAAGATTATTGTTTGGTTATCTTTGGATTACTTCTTTAGGATAGAGTCACCAGGTGAATGTGAATTCTTGCTTTTGGAAAGAAGATAGATAAAGTTCTTCATCTAAAACTCAATATAGTATCTTTAACAACTTCTTCTGGTGTTTATTTTAGAGTGGAGTCACTATGTGATAAAAGAGGTGCTTCAACAAGTGAGAAATAAACTAAGAATCTCACTAAGTCTTAGGCCTACTCCTTGTTGTGATTCTTGGACTAATGATGTGTCACTAGGATCCCATTGAGTGTACCATTAAACTATTATAAAATTTGATTGTCCTTGATTAGGACAATCACACCTCATGTTGGAGTGACACAATAGGTCACAACTGAGAGCAAAAGGTTTAGATCAATTTGGGGTGTTCAAGATTTTTTACAAGGTTGTATCCTTATCAAGATATGATCTTCAAGGTGCTAGTTTCTCTACAAAGGAAAAGGGGTGCGAGAAAACAAGTAACCTCAAAAAATAAAATAAAAAAAGGAAATTCACCAAGAGATCCGCTAAGATCTTCCTACAAAAACATTCCTGAATGCTATGTTCTAGTGGTGAACACTTCCTCTCCTAGACACAGTGAAGTGCAATCAAGATCTATTAGTTATATGCATATATGAGCAAGTGGGTCTCATAGGAGAGCCAAGCTAGTAAGTGACTTAGTCTAAAAATATATGCAAGCCATTCACACACACATACACTTATCAAATTTAATATTAAGGCAAAATATCACAAACACATACACAATAATAGGTTTGTAGGCAAAGGCCAAAAAATAGACACAGGCTCCCATGTATATATATTTATATAATGTAAATAAAATTTTACAAATATTGTGCCATAAGTGGGGGTTCAAAATTACCCACAAGCCGCTTAGGAACCACAACTATTTTTATAGAGAGAAATGAAAGGAAAGCCTACAAATACATATAGTTGCAAAACTGTTGATACTTTACAAAGCTAATACTATTTCTATTTATAGATTATAAGGGGAGAATTTTTCCTCTAGAATTTTTAGGATGATTTGACTTTTTGTCTACTTATCTCCTACGAATTTTGAACATTTAATGGGGTATCCCTCGATTACTATTCCTATCAGTTTGTATCTGCCATGGTTGTAGGTCCCCTTCCCTTACCTTTAATAAGTTACCTACCTTTATTTGATTTATAGATCCAAATTATTATTAGTAGATAACCATATTTTCTTAATAATAGCACACTATATTTATTCTTCTTGGGAATTATGCACTCACTTACCTCCTCCTTGGTCTCGGTGCCCTGGTTTGCCTTTAGAGTTGTTCACTTTTTTGAAACTTTTCTAGCATATTTTGTATGCATGGTTGGGATCTTCTTAATTAGGACTTTTGTTTATTTACTTTATTTGAGACTTTAAAAGTTCTAACAAGTTGTTCGATCAGGCATTTTTCATCAGATTCTTCTTTGTTGAACCTTATTAGAAACTCTTGATTTGATTTTGCATTTTTCTCATTTCTTCCTTCCTTTTGTTTTACGCTCCTTTCTTCCTTTTTGTCCATACCAAAATTTGTCTCAGGATACTTCCATGTCTTCCTACTCTGCTAGTGACTCATCTAGTTTTTTATTACTACAGAGAGTATTTTCACCTTAGCGGCCTTTATTTTGAATGTAGGGAAGTATATATCTGTAAAATTCCATTATTATAGAGTGATCACAAAAATCCCTCCTCTTATCCCACATGTTGGTTTTCCTTTGCCATATTCCATCATCAAGGATATCCTTACATGTTTGGTGGAGAGATGACACATGAGTTTCGAAAGGCCACTTACCCAAATTGATGTAGATAATTATGAGCTCTTCACATTTTTCCATGGATTATTTTTGGGTTGATCCTCTTCCTATAATGGAGTCTTTTTAGTTATCACCAAAAGGATCATAATTTTTTTTCAAGAGTGAGGTCTAACTCAAATATCATCAGAAATGCTCTAGAATACTCATTGTGGACCATATTCTTATTAGGTGATCAACTTTACCACATACAAGGAGAGTTTTCACTTCTATCTCTACCTTTTGGAGATATCTATTTGGTAAAATTTGACATGGAATCCTTTTATGCTAATGTGGATTACACTCCCTTGGTTTTAGGTTTAGGCTCCTCATCTTCTTCTAGGGTGCAATCTATCAGAGCTGTAGTGATTTAACATTACAAGACCAATGTGTCTATTAATGTGTTTTAAAATACACATCAACATCTTTTGGATGCTTCTCTTCCTTTCTTTCAAGATAATCTATCATGGAGTGTAATAGAAGTTACATGTATGTCCAAAAATTAAGAGAAGCAATCTATCTACTCAAATATTATACAAAAATAATAAAGAAGGATAGTAATTGGCACTCATAGAGACCATAAATAATCATTACATTATTTTTACATAAGAACATAATATTTTGATACAATGGATGAAGTGGTGGGGGTATTTCTACTAACACCAAACACTAATTACATAAATAAGTTTAACCTAAGACAACATAATAAGAGGAATTAAGGTTAATTACAAGTTATATGGTGGGTTTAACCATAAAAAGGCTAACCACAACCCATAAGGATTATTTAATAAAATAATATAATAAATAAAACATACTTGTACAATGATTTCTTGAAGGCCTATACAAGATTACATTTTACAATGTCATCCTTGGCCATAAGAAAAATTACACTTTTAACACTCTCATAATATAAAGTAAGGGGCCAAGGAGAGAAGACATTAGTGATAATAATATCTTCTCCCCATAATGGATGCTCTATTGGGTCTCCATAATTGTGGAAGACTCATATGGTGTTAGGAATTTCTTTAATTTTATTTTAACTGCAAGTAGAAACACAATGATAGAGAAAAAAAACAACACAAGTAACACAAGTATTTACATGGAAACCTACAATGTGTAGGGAAACCATGTGGCAATGGAAAATTCTCTTTTTTTATTATTTTTAGCAAAAAAATTACATTCACATTACAACATTCAATGCAAGGGATCAATTCCCTTTTATAGAGCAGCAAAGGAAGACCCCAAACTATTCATTTCCTCTCCCAAAGGAAGCCTCTGAAAACTATTCATTTCCACTCCCAAGGAAAGCATCTAAAATTGTTCATCTTCCATATCCAGCCATATGACACAAAGCTACTATCTAACTTAGATGTCTCTTACCATCTAATCTGGACATCTACTTACTAGATGTATAACAGTCCATATGTCTATCCTAGATGTTTGTTGCCTAGACGTCTGGCCTAGACGTCTAGCAACCCAGACGTTTGACCTAGATGTCTATTGCCTAGATGTTTGACCTAGATATCTATTGCCTAGATATCTAGCCTAGAAGTCTAGCAGCCCAGACATCTATCCTAGACATCTGCTACCTAGATGTCTGGCCTAGATATCTAGCTTAAATGTCTAGCAACTCAAACATTTGTCCTAGATCTTTGTTTCCTAGATGTCTAACCTAGACGTCTGGCATGGACATCTAGTAGCTCAAACATATGACTTAGATGTCTGGCCTAGACATCTAGCAACTGTCTCAACTACCCATAATTTGCTGACTAAACATTGCATAGTGAATTCATCTCCTCAAATTCTCCCACTTGAATTTAGTATTCAGGAATTCTTCTACCAAAGATGTTTCATTGAGTTCCAATTACCGAATGTTACCCTTGTTACTTTTTTAGCAAACCTAGAGAATTTTTGCACCACTCAAACTTCTCTACCTTGATCGGATTTGTAAGCAAAATTTGTAGGATTCACTTCATTGTTGATTTTATGTAATAGGATCCTACCTTATTCCACCACATTTCTTATAAAGTGGTACTTGACATCAATGTGTTTCATGAGATCATGGAATATTGAATTCTTCACTAGCTGAATAGTACTTTGGCTATCACAATGTAGTGTAATTTTCTCCTACATTACCTTGAAGTCATCCAATAGTTACTCTAGCCAAATTACCTCTTTGATGGTATGAGTCACTATAATGTATTCTACTTCAGTGGTTGATAAATCCACAACAGACTATAACTTAGAAGCCCAACTCATTGCTCCATCGATAAGAGTTAAGGTATATCTTGTAATGGATTTTCTCCCATATCTATATCCACCATAATAAAAATCCACAAAACATTTAACTTAAAAATCTATCGATCCAAAGTAAATGACAACATTTGAAGTGGCTCTTAAATATCTAAATATCCACTTCATAACATTCCAATGCTCCTTACTAGGATTTGCCATGTACTGGCTGACTACTCCCATTTCTTAGGCAATATTTTGTCTGGTGCTCACCATGGCATACATGAGGCTTCCTATTGCTGATGAATACGGTACACGAGACATGCTTGTCTTCTCTGCTTCTTTTCTAGGACACTAGTTGGAAGACAATTTTAAGTATGAAAGAAGTAGGGTATGAACTGGTTTTGCATTCTACATATTGAAGTGCTACATAATATTTTTCACACATGACTTTTGAATTAACCAAATATTTATTCCTTTTCTTGTCCTTGTGTATCTTCATCCCTAAAATTTGGTTTTCTACTCCTAAATCCTTTATTTCAAATGTCCTAGCCAAATGAGCCTTAAGATCAATGATTTTATTCATGTTGGGACCTGTAAATAGTATATCATCAACATACAATAGGAAAATAATAAAATTACCATCATCAAATCTCTTATAGTATCCACAATGGTTAGCTTCACTCCTGCTAAAATCTTGGCTCTTCATGAAGGTGTCAAATTTCTTGTACCACATCCTTGGTACCTGTTTCAACTTGTACAATTATTTCTTCAGTCTGCAAACCAAATACTCTTTGCCTCTTTCTTCATAGCCCTCAGGCTAATACATATAAATATATTCCTTAATATCACCATGCATTAAAGTAGTATTTACATCAAGTTTCTCCAGTTTTAAATCTTGTGCAACTACAAGTGCAAGTAGAACTCTAATAGTAGTCATCTTCACAACTAGAGAGAAAATTTCATTAAAGTCAATACCTAAATTTTACACATAGTATTTTTCCACCAAGCAAGATTTATAGCATTCCAACAACCCATCACTATTCTTCTTCACTTTGTACACCTACTTGTTTCCAATAGTCTTTCTTCCAGGTGGGAGATCCACAAGTTCCCACATTTTATTCTTAAAAAGTACTCGATTTCCTCCTCCATGAATTTCCTCCAAATTTTTGCATTCTCAGACTCTCTAGCTTCATGAAATGAACTAGGTTCACCATCATCAGTTAAAAAAGCAAAATATGACTGATAAACATGAGAATACCTTTTTAAACACTTTTGTAGATGTGTAGATCTTCTAACCCAATGATATATTGATTATGGCTCTTGGTATTGTGATCATTGTGGCTGATCTACTTGCTATTCTACTTGTTGTTTTACATGCTGATAAAAAACTTTAGCATGTTGATTTTCATATTCATCTTCACTCATTTCTACTTCAATTGGTACAACATTAGGAGTTTGTTGTACCTCCTTCCTTTGCATGGATTTTTCATCAATAATTACATCCCAACTAATAATTACCTTGTGGGCAATAGGATCCCATAGTCTATACCCCTTCACTATATCTCCATAGCTGAGAAAAACACATTTTCTTGACTTTGGATCAATCTTGGACCTCTTTTCTTTGGGTACATGGGGAAACACATCAAAGCCAAAGGTATGCAAATGAGAGTAATCAACTAACTTACAACACCAAAAATCCTATGGAATATGTCCATGCAATGTAACTATAGTTGATATGTTAATAAGATAAATAACTATGTTAACAACCTTTACCCAAAACATTTTCTCTAATATGGCTGCACTGAGCATGCTTCTTACATATTCCATGATTGTGCGATTCATCCTCTCAGCCACACCATTTTTCTATGGAGTATATGGTACTATCTTCTGTTGCATAATTCCTTCATACATAAAAAATTTATCAATTTACTTGGAGCAATATTCACCCCCATTATCCGACCTAAGACATAAAATCAACTTTCCCAAACTCTTCTCTACCCGTGCTTTGAAATCTTTAAATTTTTGCAAATATTTTGACTTCTTCAGAAAATAAACCCACACTCTCCTAGAATAATCATCTATAAAAGTTAGAAAATAGATGGCACCATTTAAGGATTGAGTGGGGATTGGTCCAAGTATATCAGAATGTATAAGATGCAAAAAATCAAAACTCTTACCAGGGCTTGTGGTAAACCAAAACATATTTTTTTTACCAAAAATACAATGCTCACATAAGTCTAAATTACAAGACTTAATCCTAGAAAGCATACCTCTATCATGCAAAATTTTTAGACCTTTTTCACTCATATGGCCTAGGCATTGATGCCATAGCATTACTACATCCTGAATAGAAGTTATTGCTTCTGCATGGTTTATCACCGTATCACTGCATAAATAATAGTGTCCCATAAGATTCTCCCTTAGGTACTACAAGATCTCCTATGGTAATTTTTTAGTAGTTGTTACTGAAAGTGAGAATACCCTATATTATCCATCATTTGATTGAGAGTAAATTATTTCATAAATTGGGCACATACCGCACATCACATAACATCCTTTCTCTACCATCGTCCAACCTGATCCTTATATCCCCTCTTCCCACAATTTATAAAGGGTGATAATCGCCCAAATAGACCTTTACACCATAGTATGGTTGATATTTTTCAAACCAATATTCATGGGGAGACATGTGGAAAGATGCACCTGAGTCCAAATCCCAGGTATATAAAACAAATATGTTGTTATTTATACAAAAGGCTTCACATGTTGTTGTATCTCTTGAATCTATTATTATAGCCTCAATTGATGGTTGAGTTTGCTTTTCACCATTATTTAATTGCCAATAGTCCTTATTTGAGTGTCTTGGCTTCCTACAATGCCAAAACTTGCCTTTTTGCTTATGTCCTTTAGACTTAGATCTAGACTATTTTCTACCTTGTTTACTCTTGAAATATTAACCTCTCACATATAGGGCTTCATTGGTTGAGGGTTCCAGAGATGTTTTTTGTCTCAACTCTTCTACCAACAAAGTGACTACCACATCATCAAATTTTAGAGTTCCTAATGATGCATTACTAATGGTCATCACCATATGATCCTAGGTGTTTGGGAGGGAACAAAGTAGGGTGATAGCTCTATCCTCATCCTCCATATTCATACTAACTAAAACCAATTTATTGATAAGAGTATTAAAATCATTCAAGTGATCTACCATGGATGAACTTTCCTTCATCTTCAAGCTATAAATCTACTTTTTTATAAAAACATTATTTGTTGTTGATTTTATTTCATACAACTTTTCAAGCTTTTACCAAAGGGCTTCCACGATCTTCTCTTCAGCTACATTGAATAATACAGAGTCTTCTAGGTAGATACAGATTGTAGAAACCTCATTCCTATCAAGCATTGCCCACTCCTCATATTTCTTGCTGCTCAGTTTACTCGTGACCCCTTTAAAGGCTAGAGCTTGGTCATTATGAACCAACAAATATTCCACCTTCATCTTCCATAGAGCAAAGTTCCTGCCATAAAATTTATCAATATCAAACTTGGTTATACCTACTTTCATTATTGTAGCTCCCACTCACATAAAACCTTGAGCTCTAATACCAAATATTAAGAAATTATTTAGTTTTATTTTACCTACAAGTAGAAACACAATGACAGAGAACAAAAATAGCAACACAAGTAACACATGGATTTACGTAGAAACCTGCAATGTGCAGGAAAACCAAGGGGCAATGGTAACTTATCTTTATTTATTATTTTTAGCAAAAATTTTACATTCACATTAAAAGGGATCAATTCCATTTTAAAGAGCAACAAAGGAATACTCTGAACTATTTGTTTCCTCTCCCAAAGAAAGCCTTTGAAAACTATTCGTTTCCAATCCCAAGGAAAGTGTCTAAAATTGTTCGTATTTCATATCCAGCCGTCTAGCACAAAGCTACTATTTGACTTAGACTTCTCTTACCGTCTGACCTAGATGTATAGCAGCACAGACGTCTATCCTAGACATCTAACAACCCAGATGTCTAACCTAGACATCTGCTGCATATATGTCTAGTAGTCCAAACATCTGTCCTAGACGTCTACTGTATAGACATCTGGATTATATGTCTAGTATCCCAGATGTCTTTCCTAGAAGTCTACTACCTCGACATATGGCCTAGACATCGAGCAGCCTAGACATCTGACTTATATGTCTACTGCATGGATGTTTGGCCTAGATTTCTAGCAGTCATCTCAGCTACCCATAGTTTACCGACTAAAATACTGCATAGTGACTTCATCTCCTAAAATTTGGACCCCCCTCATCATCATAAATTTGCTAATGTAAAAATTTATCTACATAATAATCTCCTTAGGCTAGACCATAGTTATCATTTTCAATATTATATACTTCTATGTATATCCAAATAACTTCTTTGTTAAGATTCCATATGAGGAAGAGACTTTTTAAAAAACTACTTCAATCTTTAGTCACATAGGGTGACTCTTGGAAGCATAACTTTATCTTTTATAACATACATCACCTTGTTTGGAAAATTTAACTTACCCTTAGGCCATTTGATTTCCATCACCAAAATAGGCTTTGTATGGACCTATCTATAAAAAGAGCTGTTACAAAATTCCAAGAGTACCTGGACAAAGAATAGAAAAAATAAGAGATCCTAAAATATTAGATCTCCATGAATAATATGAATCAATAGACCAAATGAGAAAGAGGTATTGACTAAAGTATATTCTAAATCCTTTTCCTAGCTACCTCTAAAATACTGAAAAACCACTAAAACTATCACAAATCTAATTATATTTTCCATAAATGTAGAAAATAGATTTTGATTACATAACATATGGTTAAATTTCCCTTTTAATATAGGGCAATAGGCTTTGAGGACTATCCTATATCATTAAGACCCTAAAACTATAACAAGTTCATGAATTTATTGCTAGATTTTGATGGTGTATGCCAAGGGAGAATGCAATCATAAGATGCATAATATGCAAAAATGTAAGATGCTAAAAATATGCTATTAATGGAAAGTTATGAATATGATACAATACCAAATGGAGAAAATGAACACTCCAGAACTAATGATAAAGAACTACATTGTATCCATCACAAATATATATGGTGATCTACCTAGTATACCTACTACTAGCTACAACGATGTTTTATCACTCACTATGATTTCCTTTATATAGAAATATGGCTTGCTTGGCTAGCACTCTACCTAGCTATACAAGAGGACACCTTTCACATTTACAACTTGCACATAAAAACTTGTGCATTTATTATATTACTTGAAGTAACTAGCTAACTACCCCCTAAAGTAATCTACTACTCTAGTTATGTACCAAGGGTGGTACATTTATATAACTCAAATGATGTAATATACTCTAACACCCCCCTATATTACATTATTTAGGTATTGAAGATTTTAGTCTTCAATATGGATCTTCTTCTCTTAAATAGTCTTTGGTTTCAACTGGTTCTTCTTCTTTTGCAGTAGTCTTCATATTATACTCATTGTTCCTTGTTGTCGTGTGTCTTTGATGAACTAGAGATCTCATAATTTTGCATGTTGCAAGTGGATTAGGGCAACTCCATTTTTCCTCCTTTGATTATTTGTATAACCTACTTCTTTGATCTTCACAAATGTTAGGCTTGAAATTATTGTTAGTGGATGCTTCTGAAATGATATCTTGAAAAAGCAATCTATTATATGTAGTAATATTTCTTTATGACTTCTATAGTACTTATTTATAGTAACAAAAGAAAGATAAATTATTATTTCTTCCATAATATTTACAAGGATGGAGGCTCCAGTAGTTCACCTTTTCATGACCAAATTGGTTGCAGTAAGTGCATAGTAAAGATATTCCAATTGCTTTGTTATATATTTTAGGAATATCATGTTCATCCATATCCTTGATGAGATACTTAAACCATATGTGGATAATTGAAGCAATTTCATTCTTACTTTGTTCATACATTTGTATGATATATTTTCGTTCAATACTATTTTCTTATCCTATATTTTTACTAGTGCAGTTATCTCCAATTTTTTTTGTTGTCCCATTTGAATATGTAACGTATGGATCTATCTTTCCATTATTATAAATCTTTTTAAACTATTGATTCTTTCCTTATATATGTATCTTTCTCATTATTATCCATTGAATCATAAATCATGCTTCTAATCCATATTGGTACTTTTATTAAGCCTTTTTTATAACACTATTTAAGATTTAAGTAGACATACTTATGTCTGCCTAGATAATAGTTGTGAACTAATTTGATAAAAACTTTCTTGGAATTAGGTTTTGTAGGCTTCTAAGTTGATTTTGTAATGTTTTGAGAAAAATCAACTTTTTAATTTTACCTCATATTTCCCAATGAAGTATGCTTTAATGGTTGGATTTATTTTTGTCTCCTTAGAATGAGTATGAGAAATTTTTACCAATTAATTCCAAATCTGTATGTAGGAAATTGATTTGCTTCTCTTTCCAATAGATTAATTTTCTAAATTCCAATTATATGTATATAGTTTGAAGTAGTATGCCTTATATCTCCCTACTTTTTGGAATATTAGAAAATAATGGTATTTTCAATTTAATAATGATTTAATCAAGGTTTAAAACCTTTATCTCCTACTTGGTTAATTGAAAATATGAATATTCAATACCTTGAAATAAGCTTGCTTGATAATTACTAATGCTTGATAAGTTTATTCCAATGCAATAGTTTATATCACCTTATAACTCCAATTTTAATTAAAGCAAGTAAATTTAATATTTACCTTAGTAAGGCTTGATGATATACGTATCCTTGAGTAGCTCCACGTACTTTTATGTCTGGTTGGTATGTATCTCCAACATTGTATTAATGCTGCTTTGATATTGCTATCCAACAAAGGGCCTGCATGCTCTTTGAAATCTATGCTTCCACAATACTTATTTTGGTTTGGTATCCTCCTTAATTAGTGTTTATCACCATGAGAATTTAATTCTAGTTTATGATAGTCCTTGCTACCTCATTTGAATCTCATTTTAGTGTGTTCTTATTTGAATGTTGTAATTTTGCTCCAATTTGCTTACCTTTACCTTGGAGTTGAATGCTTATATAGCTACGTGGCATGTGCACCTTGAGTAAGATCTGAGGTGGTTTTTAATTCTTCTTTGAGAGATATCCAAGTGGATTTTGAGCTTCAATATGTATGGGAATTCTTTACATAATGCTTGAGGTTGGTTTCAATGCCTTCTTGAGTAATGCTCGTGGCTAGAATTAATGCTTTCTCCAAGTGGCTTATGAGCTCCGATTGTAGGTGAAACTACTATAATGCTCCTTCCTATCAAATATGCTTCATAATATTCTAACATTTAGGTGTTTGCTTATGATATGAGTGTTTCTTATCAGTGGTGACAAGTGATAGATTGCATGTATTTTTCCTCCAATGCTTTCTTTTCTTCTATATACTCCCTTTGACAACGTAAATCTAGCCATTTCTTGTTCTTCAACACTTCTTCTAGGAAAGCATAGGTTGGATATTGATTTTATGGAGGTTTTAGGAGCTTAGATATGGTTATGTGGTGGTCTAAGGGATGGTTTGAACATTTCTTTTTTGTAGACATCTTCTCCAAGCAAGATCTTGGGCATTACTTCTTTTGCTCTATGCTTTGCTTTCAATATGTTGGTTCAAATGCTCCCTTTACAATGTACAATAGACAATGGCCAACGTAGATGGACAATGATCCTTTTGTTATATCTTGTGCTTTAGGTTGATTACTGAGACTACCTAATTTTGTGGATGTAAGGGTATTTTTAGACACTGTAATGAAAGCTATTTGTTAGATATTTTCTCTTGCTTTGGATAGTGCTCCTCTACGACCACTTGTATGACATTCCTCACTTGTGGAGGATGTGTCCTTAAGACACTAAAATTCTGTCCTCTTTCCTATGTAGGACAATATGTTAAAGTGCATAACAATGTAAATAAATTTGTAATACAATACCTTGATTTTGCACCTTCTCTTTTTCAAGCTTCTTTTGCTAGTTTTAATGACAATTTCTCCGTACTGTTTCTTGTAGGCAAGGACTAATTGGTGTTGTCTTATCTTCTAGACAACTCTCTCCTTTTATTTATTAATCTAGTAATGAACCCAATATAATAATCATGTAGATAATATACCCTTGAAGGAGTGATTTCTACACTAATATTTTACTTGTAATGAGCTCTTCGTGCACCTTGAATCTGAGAATCACCAAGTCTTGATTTTTGGCTTCTTTTCAAGGATATTAATGGGGATTTCTTCTCCACTCCTTGGAGGAATAGGATACTTTTGGGTGGCTTCTATAGGCCACAATATGTTGTAAGTATTGAGTTTTGAATAGTGTCTTTAGACACTTTGATATTTGTAGATTTTTGTGTCCTTGATCTTAACGATCAATACACAAAATAACCCTTTGAGAGTAACTAGTTTAATAAACAAATAGTATAGTGCAATGAACCAATAATATTTCTAGCTTAATGCACTTTAATAATCTCACCTTATTGCTCTTATTAATAAGCTCTCAAAGTAGTTTCAAATGCACTAATGATCACTACAAATTTCTTAATGTAGTCCTCTTCTCAATAATTAGATAATAGGAAGAATGTATTTAACTCCTATTAATGTGTAGGTAATGAACCTTAACAAAAACTATCTTCTACACTTTCTTTGAGGACTTAAAATGCAACCTTATATTTTGCAACTTCTGAATTCTAATAAGGTTATTAATAAAGCTAATTAGTAATTCGAATTAAGTGTTCAAGTAATGAATATTTTGCACCTAAGTTGCTTATTTTTGATGATGAATATCTTGAGTTTATTCACCAAATTTATTATCTAGAATGGTGGCTACTAACAGCTGTGAATGCTTCTAGTCTGCTACTCTAAAATTGTAGTAGATGATTTCAAATTCTCCTTTAGGATATGGCCTGGAACTCTGATGTCTTGTAGCTAGTAATGTTATATTGATTGCTGCCTTTTTAGTAGTCAATCTATTCACTAAAATATTGTCCTTCAAGAACACTTTCAATATTTTTTTGTGAATCCAAAAAATTCCAATATTTGAAATGTGCCTTCTTTAGCTATGAAGGGCAATATCCAAATATTCTTGAATTTGGTAGGTTTCTTCTATCCGAGTTCTAACTTAAAACAAGACTTTCTTCTCAAGAACCTAAAGGTCTTGAGATCTTCACGAAGCTTCTCTTTGAAGTTTGAAAAATTGTTTGCCAAAAATTTCTCCTTTGGGATTGTTTTTGGATGGTGATAATTGTCCTAAGTTCTTTCACTATATTTTGTAGTGAATTTATCCAATGGGTTATCCTAAAAACTTCTTTGATGGCTTCTCCTATTTTTGTAATGAGGCTATCCAAGCCTTCTCCATGTTTCTCCTTGAGAGCTCTCCAAGGTCTTTAGTCTTGCAACTTCTCTGGTATTCTTGATGATACCTTTCCTTCAACCTTCAACTAAAGAAGTGTTGGAAATGAGATTTTATTCATGGATATCTAGAAAAATAATTTTGATAGTCCTTATCTATCTCTTCCAAGGATGGAAGTTCTTCAATGAGACTTTTTATGGGTCTCTTCAACTTATTATAAAGGAAGTATTCAATAAACAAAGGAGATCACCGATATCCTATATTTCATAGACTCTTCTTTGGAGTCTTCTTCAAGTTCAAGGCTTCTATGGCCTTTTATTCTAGATCAAGGCTTATGTGGTATTTTCTTATTCAATAAGGCTTTTGTGGCCTTTTCTTCTGCAATAAGGATTATATGGCCTTTTATTTTGCAATGTGTAGGTTTGCAACATGGCTTCCTTCAATTTCCTTTTTTTGCAACAAGATATTAGTAAGATGATTCTAAATATCGTCAATGATGTATCTTCACTAATTTATTTATAAATCTAGTGGAACGAATGCTAAGTTCTAGTCTTCATGAGTTTTATATAACTTTGTGGAAATACTCTAGCCAAATGCAATCTCAAAAATCCTAGAACTAAGATTGCTTCTCCTCTCTATCTCTCTTGTGACAATGTTTGCATGCAATGGTGCACAATGATAGATCCAGTTTGCAAATATGCAATAAAATTTAGACTTATAGCAATAGTGATACCTTGTGGCTCTCCCTAATCCTATCGACTTACCATGGATCTAATACCACTGTTAAATTTTGATGGTGTATGCCATGGGAGAATGCAATCATAGGATGTAGAATATAAAAAAATGTAAGATGCTAAAAATATGCTATTAATGGAAAGTGATGAAAATGATACAATGCAAAATTGAGGAATTGAACACTTTAGAACTGATGCTAAATAACTACATTGTATCTACCACCAATATTTATGGTGATCTACCCAGTATACCTACTACTACCTACAACGATATCTTATCACTCACTATGAGACCCTTTATATAGAAAGATGGATTTCTTGGCCAACACTCTACCTAGTTGTACAAGGGGACACCTTGCACATAGACACTTGTGCATTTATTATATTACTTGAAGTAACTAGATAAATACCCCCTAAAGTAATCTACTACTCTAGTTATGTACCAAGGATGGTACATTTACATGACCCAAATGATGTAATATACTCTAACATTGACGTCACCAATGCGAAGAGAAAAAAATTATACAATTAAAAAAAACAAGCTCAAAATACTTCGGTATGCAAAATTTATGGCATCTAGAATATTTTTCAAAATACTCATAAAAATAAGAAAAAAATAAATCCCCAACCTTAAGAAAGAATCCAATCTAAACTTACCATTCCATATACTTATTCACTAGTGTCTACCATATAATCTATACCACCTAGATTCTACTAAGTTGCCATGTTGATATATTATATGCTCTAATTAGATGAAGTACTATTAATATAGTAAAAAATGGTTTGTATGGCATGCAAGAGTGCCATGTCAGCTTCCTTGCTGGCCAAACCATCACCTATTTTAAAAACCATTTATAGAGGGACTCAAATCTAAGTCTAGTCAAAGTGAAGATGCTTGTGCTAACCAACTTGTCAAGTTTATGGTTGAGGCATGAAATACACTTTAAAACTAATTTCCATGCTATCAACAAAAAATAAACCAATAGGATCCTATAGGTTTCAATCCAATGCCATAACATTTATAAAATTCTCCTCCTAATTAGTCTATTCATAACTTTTTTGATGATTGTATTACAAGCACTCCCTTAGGATAACCTACAACCAAGGCACTAAACCGTTTTACAAAAAAGGAGAGAATATTTGCAACCTATATTTTCTTGTGAACAATACTCTATTACCAATTATTTGATCATGTTGCCACGATGGTGGATGAAAGAGAAATGTAAAAATACATAATCAAATGCTAAAGTTTACACATTTTACCATAAAAATAGAGAGGAGGGGATCAAAAATTGTTGCAATAGGCTACAATGTCTTACATATTCCCATATAACCATCGTGGCACTTGTCAATGACTAGAGGAATTATGTTCCTGCTCCTTGAAGACAAACATTGTACTTTTTATAGTGAAGAGTGTTGGAGGTATTATATTATTTGGTACCTTGCAACATTAATGCAAGGACCTTGTAAATAGTTTAGATTAGGGTGTGTTTAATATTTGAGTCTATAATAACAACAATTCATGTAAATATTCCTCATCAATTAATAACTCATGCCCCATAGGTTGTGAAGTGCGAAGGATTAGGGTTTTTTCCTAAAAATTAGCTCATATTTTAGGAGCTATATCTTTGTGAATAGTTATCCGATGTAGTTGATTATTGGACCAAATTGTGTAGAATTTAAATGGATTTAAAATGAGTGGTTATATGCAAAAATCTAAGAAATATTGAGGGAGATATAACCTTGTGAAGTCAACCATTCGAAACATGGGTAGTGACAATTTTTCAAGTCACGAAGAATGAAATTGAAAATATTTGCCAGGTAGGGTTTGGGAAGAGAAATGAAGGGCTACGACTTTAGTGAGGCAAGATATTCTATCTGGACAAAGAATTTTTTAGCTAAGTTTTTTCCCTTTCTTTATCTTAGAAATTGTGCATGAAAAATTTATAAAGCTTTTATCAGATATTATATTTACTATAGGATATTCATATAAATTTCAATAGATTTTGAGTTTTAGTTTCCTTTCCATGGACAAATTTATAGTTAAATCCTTAGAATAATCTCTAGTGGTAGAGGTTAGTGAGCACACCTCAAAGAGATCCTCGTTGCTCCAAGATAGGGTAATTTTTGGTAAATTTAATGGGTATTGGACAGGGGCTTCAGACTTGAGAAAATAGATTGATAGGAGTTGGAAGTCTCCAGAATTGATTCTATCATTTTTTTCCAAAGGTTTCTTCCTAGCCATTTTTTATTCTAAAAAAGAAAGAGAAAAAATCCTAAAAGGGGGTCCTTCATTTATGGGAAGAGTAGGACTCTTCCTTACCTGTTGGTATGAAGGATTTTCACTTGAAAATGTAAATCTATCCCTAGTACCAGTTTGGGTTAGGATGTTTGGGTTTCCCATTGAATTTTGGGAAAGGCAATAGGCAACACTCTAGGAGAATTCCTTGAGATTTTAGATACAAAAAAAGATGGTTATTTGACTATCTATGCTCAAATATTGGTCAAGATTGATATAAGTAAATCTTTACCAGAATTAATCATTCTTAAGTATGGGGATAAGATGTGGACCCAACCTATAGATTATGAAAAAATATATTTTAGATGTAGAATATGTCATGAGGTGGGGCATATTGAGAGATCATGCCCTAAGAAGATCCCAACACAATAATTTGTAGAAAACCGCAAGAGAAACTTACAAATGGTTATGGATGAAGATGGTTTTCAACTTCCAAAAGATAGATACAAAAAATTAAAAGAAAATAAACAATGGAGATCAATAAGTAAGTATATTGGAAGAAATACAAAATCTTTTGAGGCTTTAGCCTATGAAGAAAAATTAGATAAAAAATTAGAGGACATAGTACAACAATTTCAGCATATAAATAGGGAACCATGTATTCAAAATGATCCTAATTTAAGGAAGAACATTATCGATGAACCTAAAGAATGTGTCTCATAAGATTTTGAAGACTCTCTTGAATTACCAAGCACCATTGAGGAGAAAATAATTGGTAAATAAAATGTAGTTTTAGAAGTTAATTCTTCTACCATTAATAAGGAAATACCAGAAAATGACTAGGACAAGTCAAAAGCTTCTATAATAGAGCCATGAGAGGATAAATATAATGAAAAAAAAAATTGTGAAATAATATTAAGAAATAGAATAATAAGACCTACTCCTAATATAGGCAAGGAAAAAAGAGGAAAATCCTCAAATTATCAAGCAAGATCCAAGGAATCTAGAGCAAACATAGAGAAAGGAACACAAACTAAGTTGGTTGAACTCTTTACAAAATAACAAAAATGATATTGGTAATATATAGGAGGGGTCAAAATCCCCTAATGAGACATGAATATCATCTCATGGAGTATAAGGGGTGCTAATGCCTTCTCAAATCATAGGTGTATTAGGGACCTATGTTTAAGTAATAAACCTGATATTCTATGTATCTAGGAAACTAAAATGACAAAAGAAGTTTAAAAAAATATCAAAGCAGTATGGGCAAGATGTGAATTGGATGCTATGGATTCTGAAGGAGTGGAAAACAAAACTCTAACTTGTTGGAATCCTTTTAGAACATCTTGTGTTACCATTCATAAAACTAGGAATTAGATAGCCTCTTTAGTCACTTGCTACTTTAAAGATATTCATTTTATCCTTAACAATGTCTATGGACCTACAACTCAGTCAGGTAGATTAGAAGTTTAGAGTGGGATTGAACCCTTTATGAGAAGTAAAGACCAAGAAACTTGATTCATGATCATTGGATATTTTAATGCCATAACCAAGATGGATGAATTTTTTTGGGGAATTAGGAAATTGACCCAAAGTTTGAAATATTTCTCAGCTTTTATTCAAAACAATAATCTATGGGAAGTTGAGTTTGAAGAAGACAACTATACTTGGACATACAATAGGAGAGGCCATAATATAATAGCAGAAAAATTATATAGACACATTCTCTTAGATCATTGGCTAGATGAAGGAACTTGTGCAAAAATTAATACCTTAACAAGGATTGGTTTAGATCACTAGCCAATAAGAGTTAAAATGGTGGTAAGTGAATTCCAAAAAATATCATATTTTAAATATGAGCAGATGTGGGAAGACCATCCCCAATTTGTTGATATGATAACTCAAACATGGAATTATTTAGGTAATGGTGGGTTGTATGCTCTTCCAAACCAAATTAAAGCTATGACATATATATTAAAAGAATGGAACAAGAACACCTTTGGAAACTTTTTTGAGAAAAATAACTAAAAGAAAAACTTTCAAAATTTCAAAAAGGTGATGATAATAATCCAAGCTTAGAGGAAAGGGAGATGCTCAGTGAATATCATAATATTTTGAGTAAGGAAGAGAATTTTTGGAGATTAAAATCAAGATAGAATTCGTTAAAATAAGGTGATAAAATAACATAGTTTTTTCATAGGATGGCTATAGTAGATAGATCAAATTCTAGAATTAGTAGAATTAATAGAAGGGTTTTTGATTGAAGATTAGAATGAAATTAGAAAAGAGACAAAGTTATTTTACCATAATATTCTAGGTTTAGAGGAGATCACAGTTCTTAATGATAAACTTCTTCAAGATGTTCCTTCAGCTATAATGAATGAAGACAATAGGAAATTTATAGAGCCTATTACTCTAGAAGAAGTTCATTTCGATCATTTATATTTTAATAAGGATAAATACCTAGGTCCAGATGGGCTCTCTACAAATTTTTACCAATATAATTGGGATATAATGAAGGATTATTTATTTGTGGTAGTGGAATAGTCTAGGGTAAAACAATTCATACCTTATAAAATAAATGCAACATATCTTACCCTAATTCCAAAAAATAAGGATGCTGAATTGTTTGATTCTTTTAGACCCATAAGCCTATGTAATATAGCATATAAAATTATTTCCAAAGTGATGGTGAATAGATTAAGACCATTGTTAGACAAAATTATTTTAGAAGAGCAAAGAGGATTTGTGAAAGGGAGACAAATTTTGGATGGGATCATAGTAGCTCATGAAGTTATACATTCAACAACTTCAAGAAAAGAGAAAACAATGATATTAAAACTTGATATGAGTAAAGCCTATGATAGGATTAAATGGGATTTTATTTTTGCAGTTTTAGATAAGTTTTATTTCAAGAAGAAATGGGTTAGATGGATTAAAGCTTGTGTCTCTACAGTTTCTTATTCAATTTTGATCAATGGGTTAGTGATAGAATATTTTAAAGTCAAGAGAGGCCTTAGATAAGGACATCTTCTATCTCCTAATTTGTTTATTATTATGGCAAAATTTTTGAGTAGTAACTTAAAGAAGGCTTATAAATATGGGCTTATAAGTGGATTTAAAGTTAGTAATAACATTGATAGCATCAACCATAAACAATTTGTAGATGATACAAACCTTTTTGGAAGGGAAGGATAAATGAGGCCAGAGCTTTGAATAACTTTGTAAAAGAGTATGAAAGAGCTTCAAGAAAAAAAGTTAATAGGATGAAATCCAAAATTTACTTCCTTAACACTCCTACTACTATCAAAATAAGCATTTGCAGGTTGCTTCAAATGGAGGAGGCAAATTTTCCAACTTATCTTGGGATGCCTTTATTTGAGGGGAGAATGAGGATAGATTTATGAAATCTAGTTATTAGTAAAGTTCTGAATAAACTTCCAGCTTGGAAAGGTAGATGGTTATTATTAGTAGGAAGAGTGCAATTAATTAAGTTAGTCTTACAAGCCATTCCAACATATTATATGTCATTGTATTTATGCCAAAATTAGTTGAAAAAAGTTTAATCTATATTATGCGATACTTTTTATGGTCAGGTTTACATTATAAAAGGAAATTTAATTTGGTGAAATGGAGCTAGTTGTGTGATGATAAAACTAGGGGAGGTCTTGGTTTAAGAGTTCTTACAGATGCAAACTTAGCTCTTAGGGGAACAATTATCTATATATTGTACAAAGAGAGTCAAAGACAACGGGCAAGAGTTATTATAAGTATGTTGATCCTAATGACCCAAGTTTAATATTTACTGTATTCTCTCTACCAAATGGTTTTGATCTTTGGAATGGTTTAAAAAATCTATTGATATTATGATTAAAGGTTTAATATGGGTGGTGGGAACTAGAGAAAAATTTCTATTTGGATGGATACTTGGTGTGATAAAAAAACATTCAATTTAGATCCAATTTTGAAACCTTGGATGAGATTGCTTCAATAAAAATATGGTGATAGGGTTTCAAACATTTTGTATAAGGATCAAGAAGGAAGATACAAATGGAAAGAAGATTTGTTTACAAGTATACAAGACATTGATGCTAGGAGGCAATTGAGTAGAAAGATAACAACTATTATTGTTCTGAGGGAAGCCAAGGATAAATTGATTTGGGAGTTGAATAGCTCAAAAGAATACACAACAAGAAGTGGATATAATGTTCAACACCGACAAAATAATAATGTCACTAGAATATGAAGAGATAATTGGGATAGCCCAAGTATTCCTAAAGACAAAATGTTTGTTTGGCTAGTAGGTCATAGAAGAAATTTATCCCAGGATAACCTTATGAAAAGCGACTTTCATGGCCCCTCTCAATATGTTTTTTGTAATAAGGAGGAGGAGAGTATAGACCATATCTTGGGACATTGATCAATAGTTTGGAATATATGGTAATGGATTATTAATATGTTTGGTAAATGCATGGTGTTGAATAGAAAAATTAAATATTGGTTAAAGCAATGGTAGAGCAGTTATAAAAGTGAGGCTTTATAGACAATATGGGATATATTAAAATATGAAATACTTTGGACTATATGGTTAGAAATAAATAGAAGAATATTTAAAGGAAAGGAAAGTAGTTTAGAGGTAATGAAAAAGAAGATATGTTTAGACATAGAGGAGTCTAAACCAACCCTATCAACTCACCCAGTACCTAATTTGGAAGCAAAGAGCCTTGATAGATGGAGTCAAGTCATTAAATGGAATTATGATGGTGGTACAAGGGAAGCAAAAATAAGGCAAATAATATGAAGTGGAAACCACTATATGTGGAGTGGGTTACATTGAATTTTTATGGAGCATCTAAAGGAAATCTAGGACCAGTAGAAGGAGGAGGAATAATTATAAATAATAGAGGAGATATTTTATCTCATTATGCTTTCAATAGTGGATTTAAGATAAATAATGAAGCTGAAGCTTGGGTAGCTTTAGAAGGGTTAAAAATATATGAAAAATTGAAATGAAATAGATTATGGATGGAAGGTGATTCTCTCATAGAAATTAATGTAATTTTGAGGAAAGCAAAGGCTCCATGGAACATATAAGAGATAATTGTGGAAATTCAAGATCTTACTAAAGAGTTTGAAGAAATCAAGTTTACACATATATTAAGGGAATAAAACAAATGTGTAGATAAGCTATCCAATAGAGGGGTTTTTATTGAGGATCGTGAAGTTAAATTCTCCTTTCCATGGTTAGAGGAAGTAGAAAGTTTAGTTGAAGTTGACAAAAAAATGTTGATTGCCTGAATCAGTTTATGATTAAGATTTAAATAATGTTTTACATTGGTATTATCTGCTTTATTTTGTAATAAAAATGTGTTTTATTTTAGATAATTTATTATAATTTTTGTGGTTGCACTTGTGTTTCAGGAAGAAAACTAGAAATCCATATTTGGTAAAGTGAACTATGATAGTGTGATGTTTTGAAAATATCACTCTACTAAGATGCAAGGCATAGATAGTAGAGGTGAAGTTTTGGCATTGTGAAGGCTACTATAGAAAAATGTCTAGAAAGTTGCTAAATTTTGGATTAATTGTATTCATACAAAAATTTGAAAAGATCCAGAAAATGAAAATCAAGAATTTAGATATTTTATGTAAAATGGTGTAGGTTTCTAGCTATAACATCTCAATTGAGATGAGAAGTGTATCTATTTGTAAAATTTCAAGCTCTAAAGAAGATAGATGTAATTTATTAAGGGTGGGGGACTTGAGTACAACCCTTATTATCAAACAAAAAAAAATATTTGAGTCTATAGTAGGTGTCATTGTTAGCAAGTGAGCTCAGATATTTCATAGGTCTAGCTTTCCAAGATTGTAGAGTCACTCACACAAAAACACATTTAATGTTAACACAAATATTACACAAAAATTCACTATTACATTCTGATGGGGATCGGATAATCGCAGACATAAACTTTCCACATTTTCATTAATACTGGAAAACAGGTTACACTAACAGCCTGCAGGCTTTTACAAATTACCAATGCTCAGCTTGGTTTTCTATTCTATGTGACTTCACGATCCTACGTCCTTGGAAGGAAAAACACGCACCCTCTAAGCCGGATCTCTGTCCTCGGCTCTACAACTCGACCTTTCGAGTTTCTCTACGTATTTTCCCCCCTGTGAAAGGCTTGGCTTGCCCTTTTTATAACTTTGATCTGACTCTCTGTCTTCCACTGGTGGCCCTTCGATTCCTCTTTGCCACGACTGTTCGATTCCATAACTGCATTCTGCAACTGACTCTATAACTGTCGTTCGACTCCCGCTTACGGTTACATTTTCTGCACGACGCTTTGTCTTTGCCTACTTTTGTTGCATCTTGATGCCACATGTTGTTCTTGTGCTGCCATGTGTCACTTAATGACATCATCCTGTAACGATCTCTGAAGATACTGCTTGTCATGATTTCGTGACGTCTCCTCCTTTTGCGTCTTCTTCTTTCCTGTCGCGATATCGTGACATGTCGTGATATCATGACACTTTGTTTTTGTGACGGTCATGATTTCGTGACATGTCATGAAATCATGACATCCTCCTCAGCTCCAGTGCATGGTTGCACGACATCATGATTTCGTGACATGTCATGATTTTGCGACATGTCACATTTTCATGACCCTCCGCCTTCTGCAACTTCTGCCCTATTTTTGGCCATCGCTGGATGCTCCTGCATTAGACACCCGAGGTTGATGGAAAAGTGATCTTCACTTCTATGTTGTTCGGTTGCCGCCTCCTGCAACATCTCCAAACGTGCACCTGCCCTTGCAGTCCACTTCAACTCCATTTCCTGGCCTTCACTTCTTAGCTTATCTTCATGCTTTCTGCGTAGCTTCTCTTGTTCCCATAAATTCATTCTAATCCACTCTTCTTATAGGGCTTTAAATTGTCACTGTAATGCTTTGAACTCTTTCATTGTCATCATATCTCCCATAGATCCTAAACTCTCTCTTCTCTCTCAGAACCCTACCACAGATCCTGGTGTAACTACCTCAAGTTCGGTGATCTGTTACACAGTCAAGAACATTAGCTCTGATACCACCTAACGGGGATTGGATAATCGCAGACATAAACTTTTCACATTTTCATTAATACTGGAAAACAGGTTACACTAACAGCCCGCAGGCTTTTACAAATTACCAGTGCTCGACTTGGTTTTCTATTCTATGTGACTTCATGATCCTACGTCCCTGGAAGGAAAAATGCACACCCTCTAAGCCGGATCTCTGTCCTCGGCTCTACAACTCGACCTTTCGAGTTTCTTTGTGTATTTCCCCCCCTGTGAAAGGCTCGGCTTGCCATTTTTATAACTCCAATCTGACTCTCTGTCTTCCACTGGTGGCCCTTCGATTCCTCTTTGCCATGACTGTTTGATTCCATAACTGCATTCTGTAACTGACATTGTAACTGCCGTTCGACTCTCGCTTATGGTTACATTTTCTACACGACACTTTGTCTTCGCCTACTTTCATTGCATCTTGATGCCACGTGTTGTTCTTGTGTTGCCACATGTCGCTTAATGATGTCATCCTGTAATGGTCTTTGAAGATACCGCCTGTCATGATTTCGTGATGTCTCCTCCTTTCGTGTCTTCTTCTTTTCCTGTCATGATATTGCAACATGTCACGATATCGTGACACTTTGTATTCCCTACGCTCCTTCTTCCTTTTGGCCATGATATCATGACATGTCGCGATATCGTGACGTTTCTCTTCATAATTGCCTTCCTTGCCTTTGGGTCGCGATATCGTGACATGTCGCGATATCGTGACGTGTCGCGATATCATGACATGTCACGATATCACGAAATTTTTCCTTTTTGCGTCCCTTCTCACCTTCAGGTTGTGATATCATGACATGTCGGGATATTGTGACATCTTCCTTCGGACGCCTCTGCTCTTCTTCTCCGATCGTGATTTCGTGACATGTCACGAAATCGTGACATTACCATTTGCTCCTCCTCTCGGCTGTTCTACATCACGATTTCGTGATGATCATGATTTTGTGACATGTCGTGAAATTGCGACATCCTCCTCAGCTCCTGCGCCTGGCTGCGCAACGTCGCGATTTCGTGACATGTCGCGATTTCATGACATGTCGCAAAATCGTGACATGTCACGTTTTCGCGACCCTCCGCCTTCTACAAATTTTACCCTATTTTCGGTCGTCGCTGGATGCTCTTGCATCACATTCATAAATAAAAATTTCTCATATTCAAAACCATTACATTGCATTCAGTTCCTCCATTTTTATGACATAGCATAAAGCTTTATCTCCAATATATAACCTTACAAAAGACCCTTCAATACTCCTAACTTTTGCTCTCATCAAACTCCTAGGAGATGCACCATTTCACATGCCTTTATTACATTATGTTAAAGCTTCTAATGATTACATAACCTCTTACTTATAATATTGACATATATCACATGACTCTTGAATTCCACACTTGACATATTTCACTTATGACTCTTCACTTGCACACTTGACAATTTTCACACATAATTATAAAACACAAACATTTTTCATACTTTGACACATACTTTTGACACACACACACACACTTCGTAATCTAAATATTTATAATAGTACTGTACTTCATGGGACTCAATGGTACCAAATAAATAATACCTTAACAACCCCCGCATTACACTATTTGGTGTGAAGACTTTTAGTCTTCAATCTCTGTATTTTATCTTCATTCATTGATTCTATTGCTAATGTTGTTCTTGTTCCACTATCATGTTCTCTATTTAATTTCCAAAATATATTTATATTCAATATAATAATATGTGGCAAAAGTTGATTTAAAACTTTTTGTGATATTCCCATTACATCCAATGCAAATATTCCATTCTTGATAGAACCCATGGCCTCAATTTTATTTTGTCTCTTGATGAGACATTTTTTATTTCCATTGATATATTTAAATTCCATAGTTCTTCCTTTGTTGACCAATTGAGATAGTAAAATGAGGATGTTTTTTATACCTAGAATATACAACACATCTTCTAATATGAATTCAAAAAATGATAAACCAAGTGTGACATTCCCAAATCCTTGTACATGGTAAAACTTGTCATATGTTATCTTCATTGGAATGTTCATTTTAATTTGTATCAATTAAAACCAATATAAATTTCTTATCATGTGGTGATTTGCACTTGAATCTATGTACCATGAAACATCTCCATATTCTATATTTGGATTTGATTGTATTTCCTATGGCTTATTATATCTTGCTATATGTTCACGGGTCTTTAAAAAATTATTTTAATGAAGCATGGTTCTTTAAATTTGTATGATCTTGATGTACTCATTTTGAAAAAATTTAATTCCTTTGATGTAGAATACCTTATTGCTCCAAAATTTATTTATTTATACTCTTTCTTATTCAATTTCTTCCTTATTTTTTAAATTCCTTTTACTTATATCTCTCAATCAATCAAATCAATTTCAATTTATTTTTCCTCTTCTTATAACTACTAAATTTTAATTTTAAATTATTTCCTTTAGTTTTTCAAATATCAAATTCCAATTTTCACTTATGTCTCCCTAATTTTCAAATTTCATCATCAATTTTCAAATTCAATTCTTTATTTCTATGTCTCCCAAATTCACTTTCATAGTTTTAAAATTTTACTTTCAAATGCCATATTGACCCAAAATCCAATTAATTCAAACTTCAATTCAAGTTACAAATGTTTAATTTCCTCATATATCTCATTTAGTAAATCAATCCTTAAATATTCCTTCTAAATGCCAAGTTTAACCTTATATTTATCAACCACTTTATAATAGTAAATATTCAAATACTTATAGCTCACAAAATAAAATAAATCAAGCACCTAAAATATCTTTAACCAAGTTTCCGGACATGTCGCTCTGTCGTGGTGAAGGTTGGTTTGTTGCCGCGATATCGCGACAAGTCGCGATATCGCGGCTTGTTGACTTTTTGCGGTCAAAGATGGTTTGTGTCGCGTTTTAGCGCCTTGTAATCTTGTGTTTTCTTTGTTCTTGGTGGGAAGGGTATTCTCCCTTATGTAAATGATCTTTGTTTTAATACAAGTTTTTTCAAATTTTTCAAAAAAAAAAATCTTTAACCAAATTATGCCCTTTTATATTCTATAAACATTTAAAGCTTTACCTTAATTTTTACCATGTATAAATTTGAATTAAGGGCATTTGGGATGTTATGCACTCTACTCATTTTTAGTAAGCATTACTACATCCCATTTGGTCCACTTCCTTAATTCTACTACACTCTCTTTTGCTTCACACTACTTCAGACTATGCTTATGGCTTGAAAAATATTCTTTGGTTTCTTCTCATCCTCTAGTCTATGTCCTTTGGATTCCTCTCATCCTTGGATTTGCATCCTTAAAATTCCTCTCATTCTCAGGTCTACGTCCTCTGTATTTCTCTTGTCCTTGGGTTTGTGTCTTTTGGATTCCTCTCATTCTCAAGTCTTTGTCCTTTGACTTCCTCCTTAGATTTGTTTCCTCTAGCTTTATTTCATCCTTAGTCTACATGCTCTAGCTTGCACCTTCTTCTTCAGGTCCATGTCCTCTAGTTTGTACTTCATCTATGCACTAGCAAATATCTTATCATTTATCTAGTAAACGTTTTGTAGTAGTCTTCTATTAGACATCTAACCACAAAAATTCTCTTCCCAACTAATCTTGTATTCAATGCCTTCAATAATCATCCTCTACTTCTTCAAATATACCTCTTCTCAATAATTTTACCAGCAATATCTTCTTCCACTCAAATTTTCTCCCTTCAACTCTTCTTCAAACTTCCTCCAATATTCTTCCACCAATATCTCTCACATTCACTATCTTCTTCAATCCTTCTTCAATCCTAATATCACCACAAAAAACTCATGCTATCCTTCTTCAATCTTCTCACTCTTTCTCTATCTCTCCACCTTGGATAGAGCTAACTAGAGTGGCTATGATACCACTATTAGCAAGCGGTCCCAAAGATTTCATAGGTCTAGGTTTCCATGATCATATAGTCACTCACAAAATCACATTCAATGATAACACAAATATTGCACAATAAAAACTTCACTATTACATTTATAAATATGAATTTCTCACATTTAAAAACCATTACATTACATTTAGTTCTTTCGTTGTCACTATGTAGCATGGAGATTTATCTCCCATATATAACCTTACAAAGGACTCTTCAATACTCTTGAATTTTTCTCTTCTCAAACTCTTAGGAGATGTAAATTTTCACATGCCTTTACTACATTACGACAAATATTTTCAAGATTACATAACCTACTACTCCTAATATTGACACATCTCACATAACTCTTCACTTCCACACTTAACATCTATCACTTATTACTCTTCAATTGCACACTTACAACTCACACTTGCACACTTGATACATTTCACACATAATTACATAACACATAAACACTCTCCGCACTTTGACACATACTTTTGATACACACACTTCCTAATATAAATATTTACAATAGTACCAATAGTACTCCATGTACTTTATGGTACTAAATGGTGCCAAATATGTAATATCTCTAACAATCATGTTATTAAGTGTGAGCATGTGTTATATAAACAAGTGTAGAGTTATGTGTGTGAGGTGTCATGTTAGTAAGTGTGAGTTATGTAAGTGAAGTATCATGTATAGAAATGAGGAGTTATGAGGAATCATGAGAGAATTTTTATTTATGTAAATATGTGAGATTTATTATTATGTAAGAGAGAAATGTGAAGAGTTGGATCTTCCATGAGTATGAGGATATGAAGAGTTTATGTAAGTGTAAATATCAAGAGTCATGTGCATATGAAGAGTCTCATGTATGTATATATTGAAGACAAAGCCAATAATATTATATAGAAGAAGCATTGTATTTATGCATAACTTATAGTAGAATTTTATTAATAATATTTTGAGTTTTATGTTCATTATTATAGATTGTTTTATTGTTATTCTTGAGATATTATTTGTTCCTAGGAGATTGCTTAATCTATAAGTAAGAGTGATTTGCTAATAGTGGTATCAAATCCATAATGATTCTTAGAGAGAGCCACATTAGATGTCTAAGATATAGAGAAGAGCAACGTTGAAAGAGAAAATAGAAGAGTAACATTGAAAGAGAATGATGGAGAGTAACAATTGGAAAGAGAGTAGTTACAGCAAAGAGGATAACTGGTAGGTTGGACATCTTTGGAGGAGAGTTACATTGAGCATTTGAGAAGGAAATTTGAAGAAGATAAGTATAAGTTTTAGAGATAGAACAAATACTTATGAGAGAGTGCTATGATAGAGAAAAGTTTGAACATGAGTTGTAAATAAGGTATAGTAGTGACTAAGTGCAGTGAAGTATTGGTAGACCAATATTTGATGAACAAGAAGGAGATAAACTTGGTAAAGGCAGCAGAGAAACTGGGCAAGAGAAGCATTTAACAAGCTAGAAGAAGAGACACAATAAGTGGAGAATTTATTGTCTAGAAGAAGAGAAACTAGGTGGAACAAAGGTATAAAAACATCAACAAAGAATGTTAGAAAAACATAGTAGCAATAAGAGAAGCAAAGGAGTCTAGGAATTCATACACAAAATAAGAACACTTAGAGTTTTACGAGTCACCATAGAAGACTAAGGCTAGAATAACATAGTCATATCATAATTGATAAAAGACATTAGAAAGTAGAGGATAATTGGTGTAACAACCCAAGCACAAGCAAAATACATCTTTGGAAGTTGAAACAACTTAAAGCATGAGTTTACCAAAAGAGTTAAGTTGGAATTTAAAGTACCATCACCTAAGGTACATTTTACCTATAATTTATTTAATGATAAGGCACATATTAAAGAGTTAAAGGAGATATTATAAGAGGTATTTATTGAATTTATAGGAGAATAACTTTATTTTTAAAATTGAAGGGAGATATAAGAAGAATACATATTTAAAAATAAGAGAAATTAATGAAAGGAAGAAAAATATTTTGGGAGTTATAAGAGGAAGAAATTAATTAAATTGAAGGCAGTTCTAAGAAGTTAATGAAGTGAAAAATTATTTGAATGAAAATTTGAAATTGAAAGAAAGAAAAGAATATTGAAAAATTGAAATTGAATTGAAGAAAGAAGAAAAAAATTGAATAATAATAATATTATTGAAATATTTAAATTGAAGAATAATCGAAGATTGGAGGAAGAGAGAAATTGAAAATTGAAATTGGAGAAGAAGAAAATAAATTGAAGATAGAAGAATAAAATTGAATATTGAAAAAAAAAGAATAAATAAAACTAAAGAAATAAAAGAAAAAATAAATTTTTAATTTGAGAGTAATAAGAGATTCCACAACAAAGGAAAGTTAATTGAAGAAATTTGAGAATATTGTAGAATTATTACCATGAAAAGAAAGCAAACAAAAGGAAAAACAAATACTCAATATGATTGACTAGAAGAAAGTAAGGAAAGGTTTAAATATCTAAAAATTTGCACATGACACAAGAAAGAGAATATTGAAGAACAACAAGATATATCAATAAAATAAAAAATGACTTGCAATAAATTTTCAAAGAAACCAAAGATGAAAATTTTGCAACATTTGGTAATTATCGAGTTCAAAACTTATTGAAGCAAATGAAGACTCTAAAGATGCTATTATATTACCTATTGATATAGGTAAGATAATGTATATGACATTACTTACTCTTGAAGTTTCTAAAGACAAGAACAAAAGGCAAGAAGAATTGATTAAAAGCTTGAAGAACAAACCTATGATGAAAGATATCAGTTGTGATACAAATGACTTAAGGCATATGACAACAAATGATATTCAAGAAATAGATTTGGGTATATAAATAATATACAAAAGGTATGTATATTGATATAGATAGTGTTTATTTAAAATTCTCAAACAATAAATAGGCTGATAAATCATTACATTCTACATGTGTTAGCATCAACAACAAAGCTAATAATAATGAGCCATGGGATTTAAATGATAATATCAGTAATGGAATATATTATTATGATGACTTGCTCATAAGAATGACAGGTACAAATATCAGCTCTAAAAAATAAATTTAGAGTTTAAATTTGAAGGAGTACCAGAGTTAGTATAGAAATATCAAGACAAGAGTTAAAGAAGATTGAAGACACATGAAGGCAAAGGTATACATACCAAATAACATAATATGAGGGGGGTGTTGGAGGTATTACGTCATTCAGTACCTTGCAACATTAATGCAAGGACATTGTAAATAGTTTAGATTAGGGTGTGCTTAATATTTGAGTCTATAGTAGGTGTCATGTTAGTAAGTGTGAGTTATGTGAGTGAAGTGTCATGTTTAGAAGTGAAAAATTATGAGCAACCATGAGAGACTTTGTATTTATGTAAATATGTGAGATTTATTATTATGTAAGAGAGAAATGTGAAGAGTTGGATCTCTTATGAGAATGAAGAAATGAAGAGTTCATGTGTTAATCTTAAAATTCATGTGCATATGAAGAGTCTCATGTATGTAGATATTGAATAAAAAGGTATATAATATCATATCAAAGAAGCATTGCATTTATGGATTGCTTATAGTAGAATGTTTTCAATAATATTTTGTGAGTTTTATATTCATTATTATGGATTGATTCATTGTTATTCTTGAGATATTATTTGTTCCTGGGAGATTGCTTAACCTGTGAATAAGATTGATTTGCTAACAAAAAGGTACTACTTCTTGAGCATGCAAAAGCACCAAAATAATTTAAAAATTTCTCACCATGGTCCATTCAAATTTTCTTGCCATTGTCCATTTGAATTTTCTTGCTAATTGTAGATTGAAAAATATTTGTTTTAGTCTTGCAATGGTTCTCCATTTTTAAACCCTAGATTTTATTTTTTGAGGAAACTAAGAACATAATTATCAATAAATCTAGAAGAGAAGAAGAGAGATAAAAATTCTAGCCTCTTGGTTTCTTATGTAGAAAATGCTCATGAATCTTTGAGGAGTAATTCACCTTAGAATTCAAAATAAGGATCAAAGGGTCCAAACAAACTCTCTATTTAACCAAGTGATGCTACTACATACCTATTCTGATACCATGTTGGAATATACACTTATTTATAGAAATGAACACAAGAAATCCATCCATTTATATATCATACAAAAATTATAAAGGACAAAAGAGAGATAGATAGTGAGTATTCATAGGCACCATAAATAATCACTATAGTTATCCATAGATAGGTTATATGAGATGACCATCATGGAGGATGCTATTTACCCAATATATGGTTATCCAACCATACTTAGATTACAAAATCATGGTGTACAACCCTACTCCCCATAGTATTTAAACTTTTAATCTCTATCCAAAGTTCCAAAGTCTTCACTGATAGGCCACTCAGGATATACAAAATATGGTACCACATTTTTTTTTATACCTACTATAATAAGAATCACAACACTCTAATACAATGGATGAAGTGGCGTGTGTATTTATACTAATACTAAAACCTAATTACATAAATAATTTTAAACTAACCCAATATAACAAGAGAGATTAAGGTTAATTACAAGTTATAAGGCAAGTTTAACCAATAACAAGGTTAACTGTGACCCATAGGGCTTGTATATTAAAATAATACAACAAAATAAATACACTTGTATTATTATTTACCATATATTTATACAATATTACATCATACAATGTTGACCTTGGCCATAATATGGATTACACTTTCAACATATAAGTAGTTTGTTGATTGTCATGATATGCCTTATTTGGAGTAAAAATTCAAAAGATACTCGATGAAGAATTTCATAAAATATGCATGAGATGATTGAATGAAACAAAATCAACATCCAAAGTCATCATATAAAAAAAATATATACGACTGAACATAATAACAAACATAGTACTCAAAAACAAACAAAGATGTGGAGTGGTATTACAAGACATTAATAATACATTGAAGAATTAAAAAGGAGAAATAGTACAAGATAATGATTTGTAAGTAAAGGTGTATATCCCCTACAATACATATTACGAGTCCCAATAATATCACACATCAAAAACAATTTAGTCTATTAAACAATACCAAAATTAATGCAACTTATGAATGATTGGTGATCCTTTAACAATTTGTAATAAAATATTATATGTTAGCACCTGTAGGTCCAAAATGGCCACATCTTTAGAAAATTTTGAAAATTTATTCTAAGGCAGAGAAATATTCATTCCACTGAGGATATAGAGTATTTTGGAGTGGATCCATACAAGTAGGTTCCATTCCACTCAATACTTAGTGCTTTTTTCCAACATCGACAAAGTGTTCCATCTCGCTCGATTTCTAGTGTATTTGGAAACAATATCTCACGAGGTTACCAATCTGCAATTCTTTTAAGTTTTGATGATGTCAACATGCTATTAACCATGGATTGGTGATTCTTCTCTATTTTGCGTGCTCCAACGGTGAAGTATTGAGAAGTTGCATTTTTCTATGTTCCAAGACTAATTGTGAGCAGAATAACGACAAGTTCCCTATCGTTTGGTAAGAAGGTCAAAAGTGTTTGATAAGAAGGAAAGGTAATGGAATAGCACAAAGGTCATTTTGCATTGCTTGTGGAGCGGATTGGTGATTTCGTAGTCAAACTGAGTCAAAGCTGGTAGAAAAAATTTCAAGGAGAGGATTGCAATTGGTTTTCAAATCTAGGAAAGCCAGAAGGAATTAAAGGTTTTAAAAGGATAAGTCGAGCGGATTGACGACAAGCTGGATTCTACTCAACACTTAGTGTATTCCTCATCGAAACTCAAATCCACTGGCTAAAGTCATTCAAGCTGACATCAACGTTAATTTTGAGAGGATTGGAGATTTGTTTATTCCTCGCTAGTTTGTAGAGCATTACTAAGAGTTTATCACAACCTTTCATTGAGAGCATCAACGGTAGATATTTTACTGATATTTTAATGAAGCATACAAAGGTGGATTCTTGGAAAATTAAAGAACAATCAGTTTGAGGTAGGAAGATGAAACATCCAAGGGTTTTCAAGAACCACGAACCAGAGCAGCTATAGATCTACGATGGAATGGAGATATAAATAATAGTGAATGGTCTAGATCTGGTTTATAATGGTTGGAGGCTCAATTGCCATCATCAGATCAACAAGTTGTAGAGCCAAGCTGCCATGGCGGATGAATTCTAGTAGATTTCCCAGACTCAACGAGCGAATGAGATAATGCTAATGTAGCTCTCTATTGATCTATCAATTTCTAAATTCTTGTAATGTCTCCTTGAATTATTTTATTGTAAACTATAAATAGAGGTCGAACCCTCAATTTTTAGGGTTGAATCTAGCACGTGTGCTTGCCCTACTATGTAAATATTTTTTGTAAACTAATGGAAGGAGCATTACTCAAATTTTTGACTTGAGACTTGTTATCTTTGATATATTTCGTTTAAGAGGTTCGAAGTTGTGAATTGCATTTCTATCAATATTGTAACGGTTAGTTCATTTCATTCGCATTGGATTACTAGTTGTTAAAGTAGTTGAAATCTATTCATAGTTAGATCTGTGTTGGTAGGAATTTTATTTCTACAAAGTCTGATTATTGATCTATTCTGCTAAATTGGATTGTCAATATATTGGATATTGGAATTTATTCTTGGGACATATCTCTATTTTTTGCTTTATTATATGAAGATTTTATGGTTTTGGGTGCTGCTAATCCTGAGTGTGGAAAACTAGAAGTAGTTTGTTAGAGGTTTTCTTGTGGATGCCTATGTTGTTAGCCCTATCTAACCACTGTTAATGCATATTTCCTTAACCCTAAACCTTTTTCTAACCCTATTTCTCAAACCCTTATTGAGCTTAATTGAGTCAGCATCTTATTAAGTTGACAAGGAACCAACCTACTCTGGAGGTTGGATTGAAGTAGTCTTTGGTCCATCCAATGTTTGTTAGAGTTAAAGTGCACTATGCCTTCACCTTGACACTTGTCAGTTTCTCTTGACAAGTGTCATGTGTTGAATATAGGCTTATGCCTATATATTGTAACCATTTTTATCAATAAAATCAACCCCTTCAGTTTCTCTCCCAACATTTGGTATCAGAGCAGGCTTTCCCTGCCCTATGAAACCCCTTGAGGGGGGATTTCCCTCATGGAAATCCTCCCTCCCCTCATTTTTTCCCTTTTCTCATTTTTTTTTTCTCCATTTTATTTTCAAACCAGGGAGTATGCTCTCCATCATTGATGGATCAGAAACCAAAAGTTTGCAAAAGAGTAATGGCTGAAAAATAAAATTTTGAGGGAAGTTATTTTTTAGATTTTTAATTTTCTATAAATTTGGAGTCTTATACTGTAGATGAAAATCACGACTGCCATATTGTTGCCATTTTGTGGATGGTTTTTCTTCATCTTCTGAAACATGTTGCAGATTTTACTGTTGTTTTTTGCTAGAAAGCGCTTTATGTCCTCTGGGTTGGTGTGCCCATTGTACTTCTTCCACTTAAGAAAATGGCTATGACATTTTTTAACCATTTCTTAATGGTGGTTTCAGATGAATTTTTTTAACCATTCAAATCTGGCAGTGTTGAGGAGGTTTTTCAAATTGATTGAGATGGAGTTCACGGAGGGCGGCCATGTTTCCTTCGGCCATGGATAACCTTGTGTCAACTGCACAGCTACCACCAGTGCTCCTTTTCCATTGAATGGGGAGATAGACCACCTCAACTTTTTTTTTTTTGTGGCTAATGGCGGCTAAACAAAGGAGATCAAGTATTTTTTAATTTTTGCCACCTGAAATTCAGGCTTGCGAGTTTTGTCGTCGGGTGATAAATACCGCAGTGGCTCAAGTAGTGAATGCAATGTCAGATCATATGCTACGATGGAAGGATGCCGTAAGAAACCAAAGTGTTTCTAATGCTAGACGAGGAGTTGCTGATGAATTACAGTGGGTTCTGTGAGTTACAAGGGATGCACAGTTTGATGTCCTTGTTTTTCAAGCTACATTCCATGAGGTTAGAGTTGATTTCAGTGAAGGTGTTTTTCAGATGGGCCGTGATAAGTTGCCACCAGCATAGTTGATGCTGAAATCATTAGGAAGATGAAAGTTTGAGCAATGATTTCTAAAGTGCATGTGTGTTTGTTACTGTAACAAAGACATAGCATAAAGTGCCCTCCCCTCTTATTTTGGTGTCTATTGGAGACACTGCAACGGTTGCCCAATCGTTACCTATGGAGATCGACAGCATAGCGAATGGTGGATATGGTTCAAAAATATTTGAGACCAAAGCTCCAAGTGCAGTGAATCAGGCATAAAATGTTTGGTGTTCGTTGTTTACTATGTGAACTGAAATCCATTTCCTAGCCCCATTATTTCAACTGCATAGATATGGATATATGTAGATTTGTTTTATAGCTCGCTGTCAACTGAAGTGAAAATAGCCAATAGTTTTGGTGCGTTACCATTTAATGATGCATGTTGCTTCAAGATTTGAAGACTGCAGAGAAATCCACGGCATGGCGAGATAAATCAGTGCAAAGACACTCAAATATTATTTTGTGGGTATTATTGGCGCTGGGAGCGATAATAATATGATTTTTTTTTGAGGTGGCAGCACATTTTGTAATATTTTTCTACCACATTTTTTAGAATCGAAGCAAGCATGACCAAGTCGCTGGAGTGGATCTGAAGATTGACTGCATGTTACTGCTAGTCGGTAGTTACAACTGTGTTAAATACTAGATCAAGAAGACCAGGCTCAAATCCGACGAGGAAGGAATCCCTCCAACCGCCCTCCATGAGATTTCCCTGTTGCAGATGCTTTCTCAGGATCTCCACATCGTCAGACTGCTGGATGTAGAACACACTGAGAGAAAAACTGGAAAGCCCCTTCTGTATCTATTTTTTTTAATACATGGACTCTGATCTTAAGAGGTACTTTGATACCTTCCGTCGCAGTCAGAAAAAATGTCTCCTAAGCTTATCAAGAGCTTCATGTACCAGTTATGCAAGGGGGTTGCCTTTTGTCACAGTCGTGGTGTAATGCATAGGGACTTGAAGCCCCACAATCTGCATAGGGACTATTCAACGCCTGTTGACATTTGGTCTGTTGGCTGTATATTTGCTGAGATGTCCAGAATGTATATTTGGTTTAGTTGTATGACACTTAAATTCTGTGATTCCATGGTGATAGCGATAGTTGTGCAATAGTGGGCAACCTCTTTTTTTTAAGGTGTCGATTACCGAGCCTAGCTGTATGCGCTCTCGGCCATTTTCGGTCTTCTTTGTTGTGTGATTGTAGGGTTTCGAACCCGAGAACTCTATGCTTGCATGTTGGTCATATGCATGGGACCGTGCGGGATTCGAACACCAAATCCATGGTGGCGAGATGGACGGGACTATAATGGATGCTGCAGACAAACATAACAATTCATTTTATTGGTGCTCGTCTAGTGGGCGCATTCATAACACATGCAGATGAAGACCTCCCTCCTACAGATCTTCGAACGGAACATCGCCTGTCGCCTGATCTATAGTTTGATTGTTTGACGTCGTCGCGCTGCTGTTAAATTTTTTTTTGGGTCCGATGCTGCGGTGAAGAAGGAAGGATTCAGCTATAGTGAGCACACAGTCGTACCAGCTGGATTCGCTAGTGGTGGTGGCGTTGCTTGCAGAAACGGTGCTCCCGGAGGCGGACGAGGCTGTAGCACACCGATAGCAGAGGGCGCCATATGGAGGGCCGAATTTGTTCCACGATTTTTTTATGTTCATTCGGAGTAAAGGCATAAGTGGTAGTTGGCGATAATTATGATAAGTTAAGAGATTTGAAAAAGCGCATATGGTGGGTGGACGCGGAGTTTTATCTGAAGTCGTTGATAGAGCTAAATGTGGAAAGTTTAGCGTGTTTCAAGCTTCCAGCTCATTTCCTCCTTGGTGCCCGAGATTAACGGCTTGGCTACACTGATGGCACCAGATGATGGGAAGTTGTAACAGAGATGCACCAAATAAACAAGGAGTGGCAGTTCAGGTACTGGCCTTTCAAGGACCACATTGAAATTTTCAATAAGCTTCTTGGATTTTATCTCCGTTTTGAAGATGACAGTGTTGAACGGGGTTTATTATCTGCCTGATGTGAAGGCAATGGAGACGCTTCTTGACACCTGCGTGGTGGGGTATAGCCTATAGTCTTTAAATATTTGCTCACATGAAAGTTAAGACAAAGTGATTCATTTTAAAAATTGTAATGGGCATTTTTTTTAAGTGGAGGGGATCACTTTATTGATTGTAAGGGTACTTGGATGACCATGAATGAAACTGTTTTTTATGCCGCCAAAGTGCGATGCCGGGAATTTTTTATTCCTGAGGTTAATTTTGCGACCTAGAGAGGCATGCTATTGTTTTTCAGCAAGTTGAAGGCCTCATTTAGACACAAGTATAGGGGTATTTATAGTCGTTGGAAACGTTTTTCTGCGATATACACAATGGTGGTGTCATATTCTAATTTTGAGGCTGTTTCATTTGAGTTTTTTAGCCTCAAAGTTTTATACCTTGGAGTGCACTCTCGGTTGTACCCGACACTCCCAAGGTAATTTTATATGTGATCCTTGTACCTAGTGATCTTTTCTATACACTTGGCGAATGCAGCGGCTGGTTACCCATGCATTTCGGTGGGATGACATGGTCACCATAAGGACACTTATACTAGGGACTACAAACAAAGACACCCTAGACTCTATCCGAGGTTTTTTTTGGATCTACTTTTGAAGACTACAAACGAAGACACTTCAAAAGATTCTCTTTTTTCTTCTTCTCTCCTCCTATTTTGATCTATGGCTCATTTTATTGTATTGAGTGCATTTTCGACAGAGACCAACACTCTTATATGGCTCATTTTTCCTTTGTATTAGGTGCATTTTCGGCAGAGACCGACACCTTCTAGATTGAGTTCACCATAAAGAGAGATTTGATATTTATGGTGAATCTAGTCAGTGACCTATGAGAGGCAACATCCTTTGAGGATGACCTATAGAGGCAACAGACCTAGAAGTGGCTGACCCTGAGGCACCCATGATGACCCCGAGGCACTTAGACGGCTGACCCAGTGGCAACAGACCCGTGGAAGTGGCTGACCCTGAGGCAACAGACCAAAATGTATACACAGTGAATCTAGCATTATTCACAGTTGGAGAGCCAAGAGCACAGAGCACGAGCCTAGACCAAATCAACAATAAGCGAGGATGATAGGTTGTTTTCGATAAGTCAACATTAAGGGGGAATGTTACCTAATGTTGACTTGTTTTGTTTTTTTCTTTAGTTAGGATAGTGCACTTTAAGGGGGAATGTTAGAGTTAAAGTGCACTATGCCTTCACCTTGACACTTGTCAGTTTCTCTTGACAAGTGTCATGTGTTGAATATAAGCTTATGCCTATATATTGTAACCATTTTTATCAATAAAATCAACCCCTTCAGTTTCACTCCCAACAATGTTGAGTGCTGAGCTGTGACTATCGGGTGCAAGCCTGGCTAGAAAATTGGAAGATAGACAGTTGTAGTATCGAGTAAAACTTGATGATAATTCAGTGCCCAATAGTTTTTGGCATGCTCGGTGGGACCTGTTTGCAAGAAACACTAAAACCCATCATATGCTTTATTGTTTTATCTTTACCCAAAGGAATCAAGATTTGGTGAATTGTCTTGACCTTGCTAAGTGGTGATCAACAAATTCACCTGGTGACTCCTTGGTCTGTAAACCCAAAAAAGTTATCCCTATAGATCATAGTTTTTCATGTATACCAGGTCATTCAAGAGGAATAACCCAGACTCCTTTTTCTACTATGAGCTACCTTATAGAGGGTCTACTGTTATAAGGAATTTGAATCAAGATTTTCATTTAGAAGAAAATCCTCTTGAGGAGAATCCTATAGTTAATCCAACAGCACCTCCAATAGGAGCTACACCTGGAAACATGGCACAAAATGTAGTTCCAAATCAGCCCTTGTAGAAGTACCCCAACTGGAACACAGCTGGCCCCCTTAGACTAGCCCAAATGCATGACATTCCCCAAGCTATGTCTAAGGCCATTCCCACCTATGATGGATCTGGTAAAACTGCATATGAGCACTACCAAGATATTCTAAATTTGGCAACAATACACAATATAAAAAATGAAGATGTTATTGTCAGGATCCTAGCCCTATCTTTTAGAGGAAATATTTTACATTGGTTTAGGACCCTTGAAGACAATACTATTACCTCATGGGTAGCATTGGATGAGCCCTTTGTGGAGGAATTTAATGAGTCTACTGATCCTTTTTCCCTCCTTAATCAGTTCACATCTATGCAGAAACATCAACAAGAAACTATTTCAGATTTCAATTTGAGGTTCAGTAGGACCTGGAAGAGAATTCCCCCTATAGCTAGACCAGATGCAAGCCTTGCTTACATGTATTATATCAGAGCCCTTGGATCAGAGTTAGGCCTGCAAACCCAAAAATCTGGGGTGGAGACCTTTCCACAGGTTTATAATGCAATTGTTCATGCAGAGAATATCCTTATTAATGTGGGAAGATTACCTCCAAAAGTTGTGTTGCCCTACAATTTGGAAACCACTAATATCCAAAGTCAAACAACTACTTCATATTATATGGACCCTCCTCCTTTGTCATCTCCATTCCCATAGATGACTCCCATTCCTTAGTCAAAAGCACCATCTGCTACAGCTCCTTTCCCTCCACTTCCTTCTCAGATTCCACAAGAATCTTCTATCATCCTTGATATCCAGAATACTTTGAAAACTCTTAGCAACAAGATGAATTCAATGGAGAAGAGAGATATGGAGAGGTCTCAACAAAGGATATTTCCTTATGTGAATAAATATCAAAGACCTGGTCCTAGCAATAGTACTGGGGTTAGAGTAAATGTAGTATATGAAGAGCCTGAGTGTTCTTCAAAAATAAGTCTAGTGAATGTATGGTGTTTAGTGTGCAATGATCCTCATGATTCACAATCTTGTGTTATGTACCAACACCATGTACAATAGGCTATGGAGAAAGCAGAAAGAAATCAGAAAGGAAGAGTGAATATGCTCTAGCAACTAGAGTAGATCATGGTTGGAAAATATCTTGATGAGGATGGACCTATTTTTGTCATGACAAGGTCAGGAAAGAAAACACTACAAGTTGATCCATAGAAGATGGGTCAATTTTAGGTCCCCTCTCAGAAGAAGAAGGATCCACCTCCCCAAAGCAGTGATACTTTCCCTATTCCCTAGGCCAAAGAAAAAGAAGTCAGTCTTCCCAAGAGATTTGAGAAAGAAACTGAAGGAGATAGAATGAGGTCCAAGAATGAAGCTCAAGAGAGGCTTAGGTTCCCTTCCATTACCAAAAGGTAGAGAATTGAGGCCACTCAATAGTATAAGAGAAAATATGGTGAGCCAGAGAGAAGGCCTGAGAGACCTACCTCTACCAAGTCTGAATACAATATTATGGAAGAAATGAAGAAGATACCATCTAAAGCTAGTCTATATGATACTCTCTTCATTCCTAGCCAAATAGACCTACTAAAAGCTTCTCTGAACAAATATCCATAGGAAAAGTAGGCCACCACAATCCTCAGCATACCCTCTAAAAAGAAAGAAATGTCCCTTACCACTTTAAAGAATAAACCCCCTCCTTTTTATATCTCTCTAAGGATGGAAGGTTGGGTGGTCCGAAATTGTATGATTGACTCAGGGGCATCCACCATAGTCATGCCTAAAGTAGTTTGTGAGGAGATGGGTATGGAATATACCAGATCCTACCCTGGAGTTCTACAGTTAGATGGGACACCTGTGAAGATAGTGGGAGTGATAAAAGATGTCTTGATGAGGCTACATAGAGCACCTGAGGTAACTATAGTACAAGAAATAGTAGTGGTGGATCTAGAGCCTTATTTTAGCTTATGCCTTTCAAGAGAATTCACTACAAAGTTGGGTGGATGCATGTATATGGACTATTCCAGCATGGTTATTCCTTTCAAAGGAAAGAGGATAAGAATAACACCTGAGAAGCCTATGTCTTACCACATTGAAAAAATTGAAGAGGACATGTGCAATCTCACTCCTCTAGAGGAATTTGAATTTGTGGATAACTTTGAAGAGTTGGAAATTGAAGATGAACTACCTTTCAGGGAGGATTATAGTCAATTTGGGATAGGTATGGGCACATACAATATTTCTGCAGAGATAGAGAAAAGAGTTCCTACTATATCTAACCAGTCCTTGAGAGAAATAGAAGTATGGACCATGCACTTTGATGGTGCCAGATGTAGAAATGGTGTTAGTGTTGGTGTAGTATTATAGTCCCAATCAGAAGGGACAAAGAGTTTCACATATAGGCTAACATGGTCATGCACTAATAATGCTATAGAATATGAGGCTCTATGCCTTGGGCTAATGCAAGCTGAAAGCATGGGCATCAAGATCTTAAACATATATGGTGACTCTGAATTGATTGTAAATCAGGTAAGGGAAAGGTGTAGTAGTAAGCATCATTACCTGAAAGCATATAGAAATAGGGTATGGGATTTGATGGAATCCTTTGATGCCCTAAACATTAATTTTGTTCCCAGAGGAAAGAATACCTTGGCAGATTCCTTAGAAGTAAGGGGAGCTAACTTCAACCCTTCTATAGACATAGGAGTTAAGAAGGACAAAGGGATCAAAATGATTTTTAGGCTTGTAGTGCTAGATAAGCAAATTTTTTGGTAGGTCTTTGAAAGTGATGAACAAATCATTGATTTTATGGTGAGAGAAGTCTGTTTATCCACTGTTCAAGAGGAAAATCCAGAAGATATTGATCAATAGGATGTCATTCAACTCAAGAACAATCACATACCTAGAGGTTTGGTTACTCTAGAGAGCCTATTTGACAATGAAGATAGGAAAAAGATCAGATCCATGGAAGTCAATGAGAAAATCTATAAAGAAATTGAAATTGAAAAAGAAAAGAAGCTCAAGGTTGGAATTTGATGTTCTCTAGAAGAAGAGGAGGATATCAAAGCTTTATGCCTAAAGTACCAAGACATTGTAGCTTGGTCATATGAGGACCTCAAAGTATATGACAAGAAGGTCATCCAACACACAATTGAGCTAGAGCCTAATGCAAAACCATTTAGGCAGAAATAGAGGCCTGTGAATCCTAGGATCGAAGCCATAATGAGAGAAGAACTATTGAAGTTGCTAAAGGCTAAGATCATTTATCCAATCAAACATTCAACCTGGGTAGCCAACTTGGTACCTGTGAGGAAGAAGAATGGTGACATCCGCATGTGTGTAGATTTTAGAAATCTCAATCAAGCATCACTAAAGGACCACTACCCCCTCCCATAGATTGATCAAATATTGCAGATTATGGTAGGAGCAGAAAGGTTCTCACTACTAGATGGTTTCTCTGGATATAACCAAATTTGGGTGAAGAATGAAGATCAGTTTAAGACAACATTCACCACAAAATGGGGAACCTTTGCATATCAAAGAATACCTTTTGGGCTATCTAATGCAGGAGCCACATTCTAGAGAGCAATGGACTATGCTTTTGGGGAGCTGATTAACAAGGTCATTCTGATCTATTTAGATGACATGACTATGTTTTCCCACAACAAGCAAGACCACTTGGCACACCTAGAACAAGTCTTCCAGAAGTGTAGAGAATTTGGCATCTCCCTCAATCCTAAGAAGTCATTTTTTGTAGTTCATGAGGGAAATTTTCTAGGCCATGTGGTCTCCAAAGAAGGTATGGCCATTGATCCAGATAGAATCAAATCCATTCTTGCTCTTCCACTACCTATGAACAAGAAAGCCTTACAGTCTTTCTTTGGCTAGATAAACTTTATCAAGAAATTCATCTCTGACTTTGCTCAGAAGGTGAAGCCTATATCTAAAATACTGAAGAAGAATGCAGATTTCAAATGGACTGAGGTAAGAAAGCAAGCCTTTGAAATCATCAAGCAATCCATTGCTACAGCTCCAGTGCTAGTCAATCCAAACTTCAGCAAAGACTTCATTATTTATGCTTATGGAGCTGAGGAAAGCTATGCCTCAGTGCTCACCCAGAAGAATGATGAAGGAGAGGAGCACCCCATATTATTTTGGAGCTAGAATCTTCATGAATATCAGGTTAAGTATAATTTCATTGAGAAACAAGTATTTGTTGTAATGAAATCATTGAAAAAATTTAGGTAATACTTGGTTCAAAGCAAGACCCTGGTTTATGTGGTTCATCCGGATGTAAGAAGATTTATTTTACAAGGAGAACTAGGAGATAAGAGAGCTGGTTGGATTACTAAGATCCAAGAATATGATGTGGAAATCCATCCTACCAATATGGTAAGAGGTAGATCCCTATGCCAAGGTCTGATAGAAGTAGCAATTTCAGTAGAAGTGATAGCTTGTCAGTCAACAATAGATGATCAGATTGAAGAATTAGATGTAGGTGAATCAGATTGGGTAGATCAGATGACTAAGTACTTTCAAACTAGGGTATGTCCTCCTAATATTAACCCATCATAGAGGAGGAGATATAGACTTTAGGCTTTGAAGTATGTCTTATTTCTAGAAGGTATGTACAAAAGAAACCTTGATGGAGTTCTCCTTAGATGCTTAAAATATGATCAACAACAAAAGGTCATAGAGGAGTTCCATGGAGGACTATCCGGAGGACACTTCTCAGGAAGAGTAACAACATTGAAGATTATCAAGGTAGGCTATTACTAGCCTACCATATTTATTGACACCTTCAAAGTCACTAGAGCCTATGATAAATGCCAGCGACATGTGGGAAGAACAAGGAATGCATCATTTCCCCTTAAGCCAATTCAAGTGGAAGAACCCTTTCAGCAATGGGGGTTGGACTTCATAGGAGTTATCAATCCACATTCCTCAACTAAGCACAAGTACATTCTGACTACTATAGACTACCTCACTAGATGGGTAGAAGTTATTCCTACAAAGAAATCAGACCAAGAAGTGGTGATAAATTTCATGGAAAGATTGATTTCAAGGTTTGGTGTTCTAGAAGCTTTGGTAAGCAATAATGGACCAGCATTCATAGGAGCCAAATATATTGAGTTTACCAGCAAGTATGGCATTACCATAAATAATACTTCAAACTACTACCCCCAAGGAAATGGACTTGCAGAATCAACTAACAAGAATCTGTTGAGGATTTTGAGAAGATCATTAGAGGGTAATAAGAGAAGTTGGCACCTATTGCTAGAGCAAGCTCTATGGGTAGACAGAATCACTATTAAAAATTCCATCAAGACCTCCCCTTATGCCTTAGTATATGGCAAAGAGGTAGTGTTACCTATTCATTTGGAGATTCCAGCACTCAAGCTGATAAACACAGAAGAGGAATCTGAGCAAAATCTAGTGGAAACAAGGTTGACACACTTGCTATAGTTAGAAGAGAAAATAACTCAGGCATATGAATATTTTCAAAAGCATTCAATTGATATCAAGGTATGGTTTGACAAGAAGGTAAGGTTCAAGAAATTCCAAGTTGGAGATTTTGTACTCAGGTGGAATGTTGAAAGAGCTAAACCAGGACATCATCAAAAGTTTGACTCCTTCTAGGATGGCCCTTTCAAGATAGTAGAAGTTAAAGAGACCAATGTTTTCCAGCTTGAAGATCTTGAGGGAAACATACAACCGATTCTGGTCAATGGTTTTCACCTTAAACTCTATTTTGATTAAGTTGAGCTCATTGTAATATATGTACATATTTTGTACCATATCCTTTCCATTTTATTTCAAGTTTTCATTTTTGATAAAATGCTAAAAATATATATAAAGTGAAAAGGTTGCAAAATAAGCTAAGTGTCAGCAAAAAATAACAAGTTTTCATTCCACCCTCAAATGCACTAAGAAAGAAGTGGAATGATGCATGAGTTCCAATCCACTCTTAAAAGAGACTAAGTGATAGCGGATCATGAAAAGAGTTCCAATCCACCAAAGTTCATGACCATTTTTGAGTGGAAACCAAATCTCACACCACATCACTTCCAAAAAGGCAAATATTCATAAATTAATATGCAAGCTTCTTGCATCACTCCAAAGGAAAATAAAAATATGAGCGACACCATGAGTGTAGGAAGGATTTGAGTTTTAGCCAATCAAAAAGTAGCATAACATCTCCAAGCCACCGAGATGCATAATTTCAATTTGAAAAGCGTGCAAATGGATAGTTCTCATAGCAACCACATTAATGGTGGAAGGTGTGCATGCATGGGCAATTAAAAGTGCTCAAAAGTATAGAATGCATTCATTCAATAAAAGCAATACCTACCAAGTAGAAAGAGTAGAAGAATAGCTGAGCATTATCTACAAATGCCAGAGAGAACATTCTAAAATATTACTTGCAAAAATGGCTCCTAAGAAGCACTCAAAAAAATGTAGAAAAGAGAAGCAGAGCTAGATGACTATGTGAACTAGATGAGGTGGTTGGCAGATACGATAATGACCCAAGTACGAAGAAATTTCTTGAGGATAAATTTTGAATTTAGATACTTTGAAGGGAGACCAATTTAACCTCAAGGTATCATTGCTATAAAATCCTTCTTATTTTATTACATCTGTGATTTTATTCACCATTACCCTAAGTTAATTTCTACAATGATTAAATTTTATGACCTGAGAAGAGGGTAGTGAAAACTCCTAATGGTATAACACTATTCACCATTACCAAAGAGCTTTGTCATAATTTATTTGCCATAGGGGTGAGCCCACCCTTAGAATCTAAAAAATTTGATATAGCAGAACAAGCTAGGGTTTATGCTTCATTAATGGCTTCAAAAGAAAAGGAAGTCATGGAAAGATGGCTTCACTTCCAATTTAGAAGGATAAAAGAGGAATATGAGATGCCTAAAGTCCCAATACCCATTGACCAATTTTCTAACCCAGAGCTCTACTCCATGCTAGCTTGTATGGAGGGTTTGGATTCTGATCAACTCATGACAGATTGGAAAATAGCCACTACATACTATATTTCCAATGAGAGAATGTATGAGCAAGATGTAGAAAAGAAGGGTGTTAAGGTCATTTACTTTGATTGGTCGACTTTCCTAGCTAAAAGAATACATGAGCAATTAGTGAGAATGAAAAGGGATTCTGATACACCCTCTTTTTGATATTGTTCAAGTCTGGTTTGGATGTTCTTTGCTATTGTAAGGAAAATGATGCCTTAGATTTTGATAAAGGAAAAGAATGATCAGGGAGACCCTATTCCTATTTACTATTGGACTGCTCATCTGAGGAGCACCGAGTCTATTTATAGATTTAACTTGGAATTTCTAGGGCCAGCACTGAAGATAATGTATGGGAAATACCCTAGGTTACCATCGCTGGCCAAAAAATTGTTAAGAACAGAGGGTGTCGAAGAAGGATATTGGTACATCCTTATAGAAGGCACAATCATTAGACTATATAACTTCACTGGTAAGCCTTTTCTACTACCTCATTTTGTTACAGATAGATTATTAGCCCTAGAATATTTGAGGTAAGCAGAGTTTATTAATATGAACTATGGCTCTGGAAGGAAGAGAAGATGTTTGTTGACCTACCATAGTGTTGATGATATAACCATCACCAAAAAGGGCTAGGGTGAACAAATCAACCAATATCTGGATAGGATGGGCCTATTCTACATTCCCCAGAGATGGAGATATGACCCGGATGATATATTCCACAAGAGGAACATAGCCCTTAATGGAGAGAAGGCCTACAAATTTGAGAAAACCTCAAGGCCTCATTTTGAATAGGGCAGAAATAATAAGGAAAATGCTCCTTTAGAGTGGAATGTTGCCAAGATGGAACAACTTCCTCCATGGTTAGATTTCTATGAGTAGGTAGTTGATTTTGATTCAGATAAGAATGAAAACCATCAGTTGCAAGAGTCTACCATCAGAGAAGTCGAGAGTAAAAATAAATGGAATGAAGCCAAGATAGTAGACTGGTGGAGGATGAGAGTGGAAATTGGTAAAGAGAAATCCAAGTTTGGACTAGTAATCGACAATGATTTTTCTGATAGATATGATAAGAATATCACAACTTGGAAGGCAAAAGACCCAAAGAATATAGTGTTGATTTATAAGAAGCCACAACCAAGGTTAGATTCCCCATCCCCACCTTCACAAGAAGAAGCTCAAGAAGAAGGAGCTGGTACTCCATTAACTACTACTAAAGTTCTGAAGACATTTCAGCCCTCAACAGAACAATTAGAGAATTTTCCAAAAGGGGCACAGTTAATGAGTAAAATGCATTATTCTGATGAGAGGGCCATTAGCACAGAAGTCATTCAGATAGTAAGTAGGCCCAAATACCTAGCCCTAGGTGGAGAGCCCCTAATACAGAAATAGATTGGAATGAGAAGGATAAAAACTTTGTGTTCACACCGATGAGTTTCACCACTACAGCTACAGTGGAGTTGAATCCTATTGTTGAAGAGACATTGCAGGAGGAACCATTATAGGAAGGGATTTTTGGGGAGGACATAGAGAATGATAAATTGGTAGCATTGCAAGTTTTTAAAAGAAAAGCCAAAAAGGCACCGAAAAGAGCTCAGAAGGAGGTCTATAAGAAATAGAAGATGGATAAGGAGAAAATTGTTGAGAAGACCCCTATTTTAGCTATAGAAGAAGTACAACCAATGCAAAAATAGAGTAAAGAGGTAGCTCTAGAACACCCTACATATGTAGGTGAAGGTATGATCTCTATCCCCTCTTCTCCTTCTCCTCCTCCTTCCCAAAGAAAATTCCTTCCCCTTCTAAGCAAGAGGTTGTAACAAAAGTGCCTTCTCCCCCTCACAATTCACCACCTATTTCACCAGTAAATACTGAGGGCCAAACCAACCCATATCCTCCAAAGTCACCTAAAATTCCTCCTTCATCATCTCCCATAATTCCATATTTTCCATTGCAACCTCCCACATCATCTAAAAAGCAAGCTATTTCATCCACACCCACTCACCCTTCTATGAGTTTTACTTTAGTTTCCATGAGTTTTCCAATTATAATAGTAGTAGTAGTCATAGATTCCACTATAGTCACTACCACCAATTCATAATTAGCTATTGAGTCTACTCTCCCTTATCTTATAGCCTCTCCTCCTATGAGTTATCCTACACTAGCAACTTTACAAAAGGAGAAGGAAACTTCATAGAAAATTCAAGATTTTTGGGTAGAGAAACTATCCAAACCTTCCAAGAGGATGGCTATCAAGAGAAGAACTATGTATGTTGATCCAGTTTCAAGGTAGAGAGCATCCAGATCCATTATTCCTCTAGTAAGCAAGCCTGAGACTGAAATGACTGCTCAAGACTACCATCTAGAAGAGTACACAGAAGACATTGAGCAGTTACCTATTGAAGATGAGTTGGTGATAGCTAAGGCTCACTTGGACACTTTCTATGTCAAGGGTGATATATACAAAGAGAAAGTGGACAAGCTAGAGTGAACAATAGAAAATCTTGAAAAGATAATCACTAACCAAAAATAGATAGAGAAAGCTCTCAGAAAGGAAGCAAAGAACTGGTAGGACAAATTTCAAGAGGCCAATAAGCTCAAGGAGCAAGTAGAGGAGCAAAAGAAGAAAAATGAAGAACAAGCCAAAGAAATACAGAGCTTGAAGCAGCAGCTTCAAATTGAAAAGGCTAAGTCTTTAGGATTCTCTAAGGTAGGGCTAAAGAAAGTAAGGAAAGAACTATTGTCTGAAGTTCTGGAGAAATGCTCAGAATTACAGCCCATCATTGATTACATGGATGATGCCAGCCACCTACTTCAGAATGTTCAAGAAGATCTGGATAGCTTCACTAGAGAACTACAACCCATGGTGATTCCAGCTGAGAAGATTTATAAGTTGGCAGATAGCAGGCTCAGTGAGACTGCTAAACCTATTCCTAACAAAGAATGGAATACTGCTAGATTGGCTACTAGAGTTGTAGTGAAGAAGCACATAATGCTCCAAAAGGCTTGGCTATTGTTTGATAAGGTGGAGAATATGATCAGGGATGTAGTGGACATAAATAAAGAGATGATTCAGAATGGCTTCAGAGGGTTATGGATGGAGAATAACACTCTATTATCAGTAGAAGAGATTAAAAAGAGTGTTGTCGAGAGCCTCCAAGATGAATCTGAGATTGATGCTCTAGAAGAGCCAATTGATCAAGAGCAAGTTTCACAAATGATTATTGATTTAACCAGGCTTAGATATCTAATGGAGGACTTGGTAAATAAAGGAAGTGCTACAAATTATGAAGACACTACTGAGTTAGAGTACATTCACAAGCAGCTTAAAGAGACTTCCAATCCCTCTAAAGCAGTCTGGAAACAAGCTTTACAAACCCTAAAGCTGATGGTCCAGTTGTTTGGAAAGGATGTTGAAGAGGAAAATAAAGAGCAAGATTCACCTAAGGAAGAAGAAGCTGAGCAAGACCAAGAGGATAATGCTGAAGAAGAAGCTCAACAAGAGGGTGAAGAACCAAATAGAGTTGTTATAGACCCTCAAGGGACACAAGCTTAGAATATTTTTGTTTTGTACATTTTTGTAGTCATGTAAAAGTTTTGTATTTTGTTTGATTTTTTTTTACTCTGACATTGTCAGAAGGCAATAATAAAAGCATGAGGCTAGAGATATGTAGAGAATGAAATTTTTGTGAAGGTATTCATGTCATTTTTGAAAAGCATAAAAGGGAGAACATAATTCTATTTTTGCTTAAGCATTGGAGTAGTTTTGAAGGAGTGATGGAGATATTTGTGTTTCCAGCATGATCTCGATATGAACATTTACCCTCTAGGATGTTTCATAAAGTTTTTAGAGGGTAATGATCATATGGAAATTATTCTTTGAAGCATTTTTTGAAGATTAACAATTTTTGACTCCTGATGCCCAATGGATAAGACTTTGAGTTTGATGGCTTTGTGAGCAAATCCACCCAAGAGGTGCTAGAATGTAGGCCCAAAATGGCCACATCCTTAGAAAAATTTGAAAATTTATTCTAAGGCATGAGAAATCTCCAATCCATTGAGGATATAGAGTATTTTGGAGTGGATCCATGCAAGAGGTTCCATTTCTCTCAACACTTAGTCTTTTTTGCAAACATCGGAAAAGTGTTCCATTCTGCTCAATTTCTAGTGTATTTGGTAGTGACATCTCACGAGGTTCCCAATCTATAAATATTTTTTAGCTTTGATGATGTCAACATGCTATAAAGTGTGGATTGGTGATTCTTCTCTATTCTGCATGCTCCAATGACTAAGTGTTGAGAATATGCATTCCATTGAGTTCCAAGACTAATTTTGAGTAGAATGGTGACAAGTTGGTAAGAAGGTCAAAAGCGTTTGAAAGGAAGTAAAGGTAGTGGAATAGCACAAAGATCATTTTGCATTGCTTTCAGAGCGGATTGGCGATTCCATAGTCAAACCAAGTCAAAGTTGAGTAGAGCAAATTTGAGGAGTGGATTGCAACTTGGTTTTCAAAGTCGTGAGATGTGAGAAGGAGTTAGATATTTTGAAGGCTAAGTGAGCGGATTGATGACAGACTTGATTCCGCTCAGAACTCAATGCATTTCTCACCAAAACTTGATTCCATTGGTCGAAGCCATCAAAGCTGATGTCAACATTAATTTTGAGTGGATTGGTGATTTGTTTCTTCCTCACTGGTTTGTAGAGCATTATTGAGATTTAATCATAGCCGTCCACTAAGAGCATCAATGATAGAGATTTTGCTGACATTTTTATGAAGCATATAAAGGTGGATTCTTGGTGGATTGAAGAACAATCAATTCGAGGTGGGAAGGTGAAGCATCCAAGGGTTTTCAAGAACCAAGAACTAGAGTGGTTGCAGATCTATGGTGGAATGGAGTTGTAAAGAACAATGAGTCCAGATCTGTTTTATAATGGTTTGAGGCTCAACTGCCATCATCAAACCAACAAGTTGTAGAGTTGAGCTGCCATGGTGGATGACTTCCAGTGGATTTCTTGGACTCAACGAGCAAATGAGATAATGCCAGCGTAGCTCTCTATTGATCTATCAAATTCTAAATTCTTGTAATGTCTCCTTGAATTCTTTTCATTGTAAACTATAAATAGAGGTCGAACCCTCAATTTTTAGGGTCGGCTCTAGTGTGTTTGCTTGCCCTACTATGTAAATATTTTTTGCAAACTAATGGAAGGAGCATTACTCAGATTTTTGACTTGAGACTTGTTATCTTTGATATCTTTCATTTAAGAGGTTCAAAGTTGTGAATTGCATTTCTATCAATGTTGTAATGGTTAGTTCATTCCATTTGCATTGGATTACTAGTTGTTAAGGTAGTTGAAATATGTTCATAGTTAGATCTGTGTTGGTAGGAAGTTTATTTCTGCAAAGTCTGATTATTGATCTATTCTGCTAAATTGGATTGTCAATATATTGGATATTGGAATTGCTTCTTGGGACATATCTCTATTTTTTGCTTTATTATATGAAGATTTCATGGTTTTGGGTGTTGCTAATCCTGAGTGTGGGACACTAGAAGTAGTTTTCTAGAGGTTTTTCCTATGGATGCCTATGTTGTTAGCCCTATTCGACCATTGTTAATGCATATTTCCTTAACCCTAAACCTTTTTCTAACCCTATTCCTCAAACCCTTATTGAGCTTAATTGAGTCAACATCTTACTAAGTTGACAAGGAACCAACCTACTCTAGAGGTTGGGTTGAAGTAGTCTTTGGTCCATCCAATGTTGAGTGTTGAGCTGTGACTATCGGGTGCAAGCCTGGCTAGAAAATTGGAAGATAGATAGTTGCAATATCAAGTAAAACTTGATGACAATTTAGTGCCCAAAAACACCTTAACCATTTAGGTAACATATTTATTACCACAATAGAAAGTATCAATTTGATAGAATTCTTAAAAATCCAATAAATTGTATCCCTCTAGTATTCCCCCATTTATAATAGATTTGTTTTGTTGTAAATGCTAAAATAGGAGCCTTTAATTTTTATAAAGTTGGAAGAAGGGGTTTTGTAAGGGACCCCAAATCTTATACATAGGATCACATAAGATTAAGCATTACAACTCCACAAAGAGATTCTAAAAAGGCCCAAACACCAAGATCCTACTTTAGGCAATGAGAAACAACAACTAAGAAAAACCAACAAGACCAAAATAGACACCATACAAAAGATAAACATAACTTGAAAAGAGGAGGACCAAAACAAATTAGGATATTACCTTGATCTTCACTCCTCTTTCCAACACCTTCTTCATGCATAAGAATTCTTTCTTTAGATCATGTAAGTGTTCTTCAACCTCCTCCATATTTTGGGTTAACAAATGATTTACACATTTGGAGTAGTCATATAGATCTTTCAAGATTATGTAGTTATGGGTTAGATATTCAATAACATGTATTAATGAGGAGGATCCAACCAATTCCTTGTAAAATTTTGCATCAAATCCATTAAGCTAATTATCGAGAAGAGAGCTTCTCAATGGAGAGGAGGAAAGCCCCAATGATTCCTTATCCACATTTTCAATCGAGGCTTGTTCATCCTATGATACACCCTGATTTGATAAGTCCACCCAATTTGATTTTCTAACTAACTTCTTGGAGAAGTTCCTAAGTTTAGACATCCACTTCAATGACTCAATAGGTTGGTTGAAATCCTCTTCAATCGATTACTCTGAAGCCATTCCTTTATTTGTTTTATTAGTAGTATTCTCATCATTTTTAGGGACACTCTTTTTCCTCAACTGGATTCATCATGGTTAGGCTTTTCTTGGATTTTTTTGTTGCTATCCCCACATTCACTTTAGAGTCTCTTCTCTTTTGCTCACCGAAAATAGCTTCCTATGTGGATTTTTTGGGTAGCATGGGCTTCTCCTCAGTAGTATAGAATTTAGGCTCCCAAGAAATTTTTCCCCATAATCCCTCCATATCCACCACATGCTTGAAGATAATAAAGAACAATCCTTGGTGCAAGGGGTCTGAGTTCTTCCCAGGTTGGAAATCCTTGATAGTATTTTCTAGGAATCTAAAGAGGAAATCCAAGATGTTCATTTTCATGTCCCAATAAAGGTAGTTCAAGAAGGCCTTGTGAAATCTCCTACACACATATATCTTCAAGTCCACCATAAAGTAATGCATGATGGGAAGAGCAACCCAACTCCAAGGCAAAGGCAATGCCTCCCTAGAAATACGGCTCATTTACTTTTGAGAATGTTCATCATTATTGAATAACTATCCATTTTGACTACTAGAGAGTGCTTCTCTCTTATGATACATTCATCCTCAGTAGGTAAGCCAAAAATTTATGCTATCAGGTAGTATTAATAGAAAAATCACACTTGAACACACTTACTTTCCTTGCTATCTAGGAGTGGATAATTTTTTTAAAGAGATAAAGGTCATATCTATCAAATTTATTAAAGAAATTCTATAACCTCTCCTTTTCTAGAATTCCTCAAACCACTTCATCAACATTGAGTATAAGAGGTTCCACCAAAATTTGTCAATCCCTAGAGCGCAAACAATCACAGTATCAGAAACCTTGATTATAAAATTACCTCCAGTATTCACAAAAAAATAAGAGAAGGTTTTTCTAGAAAGCATGGGTGACCCGTAAGCCTTTATTATGGCTCGAGTGATGAGAGAGTGTGTTTAGCCAATCCCAAACCCATGAGTCTTAGGACTTGGAGAATCATCTCAAGTCAAATAAATCCCTATAAATATTTCTAGATCCAACCTTCCAAGAAATTTCTTGCATTTATCCTGGATCACCATTGAAAATATTCCTCGGATACACACAAGATCAAGGTACTTAAAAGGTCATATTTTCGGATAAGGGGGAAATTAGGAGATTTTCATTCTAGGAATTCTAGCCCAATGGATCCTTATAGAATGGAATTTCTCAACACTCCTTTGCATGCAATCTCCTTCCATCCTATTTGAAGAACACAAGCTTATACTGAGAGGGGGGGTGAACAGTATAAGACCTCTTTTTATTTTTTTTCTTTATATTACAAAATAGTAATGCAATATACCCAAAGCAATATCAAAGCAATGCACAAAATCAACCACGTACATGGATAAAATATTTCACTAAATTTTATCATAACAAAATTCTAGGAACACCTTTCCCGATTACAATGTTTATGGGCACCAACCCAAAGGAGACACCAATCCCCTAGCTCTGCTCTAGCTGGTGATCCTCTAGAAGACCTCTGCCTCCGCTACCCTTAGCAAATGGAACTCTATCCATAGAAGACGCCTGTCCTCCCTGCTCTGGCTGGAGACCTCTGTCCTCAACTCTATCACCTCAAAGTTGGTCCTCGAATTTGCACTAAACATAGTCCTTCGGTCTAGCACAATTGTCCTCTTTTGTCTTTTCCTGTTGCGCTTACTATGCCCTCTGCTCTCTCTGCAAAAAACATAGTAGTACTGTCTTCGCGCACTCTGATTCCTTGTGATCTCTCTCACTTAGAAGATTCGACAGAATGCACTCTGTATATTGCTATCGAATTTTGCACTCTACTCTCGATGATCGAACTTCTTCTCTTCACACTGTCTATGAACGTCGCACTTCGAATGCACACCAGATCAATGCTTAACTCTCCAAGTAGCCCTCCTTTTATACTAAAACTTTCAAGAATAAAACCTTGATCTTTAGTCGGCTGCACACCCTAAACTACGTTGGCTGCAAACCCTAATCTTTGTCGGCCCAAATTTAACTTTGTCGGCTTCACTACCTCTGCAACTCCTTTGTAGCTTCTGTCGCGAAACTACAACATGTCACGATATCGTGACACCTTTGCAACCGTACACTATCTTATGGCTTTTGTCATGATATCATGACACTTTAGCCTTTGACGACTTTGACTAAGCTCTTGTCGTGATATCGCGACACTTCTCGCTTTCTTACCCTCTTCTCGGCTTGCACCAGCGAAAGCAGAACATGTCACGAAATCGTGACACTTTCGCTTCCTTGCACTCTTCTCGGCTTGCACTAGCAAAAATGGAACATGTCACAAAATCATGACACTTTCGCTGCCTTATGCTTTTCTCTGCCTTACGCCCATGAAACTGGAACATGTCACGAAATCGTGATGCTTTCGCCTTCGAGCTCTTCCTTCTTGAATTCGTCACGAAATCATGACGCTTCTTCTGTTGAAGACTTGTTTACTGTCTCTGTCATGAAATCGTGACACTTTCTCCAACTGAATGCCCCCATCTCAACCTGTCGTGAAATCGTGACACTTTCTCCAACTGAATGCTGCCATCTCAACCTGTCATGAAATCGTGACACTTTCTGCATCCGTACGATTTCTTTGTAGCCTGTCGTGAAATCGCGATGCTTTCAGCTTTCGTACGTCTTCTTTGCAACCTATCGTGAAATCATGACAGTTCTCATTTTTTACTCTTCCCTTTGCTGCATGTCATGAAATCGCGATAGTTCTCACTTCGAGTTCTGCAGCATGTCACAAAATCATGACCGTTCTCACTTTGACTTCTGTAGCATGTCACGAAATCGTGACACTTTGTCTTGCTACTTTCTCTCTCTTTGAACTTGTCATGAAATCATGACAATTCACACTACGGACTCTCTTTTCAGCATTATGTCATGAAATCATGACACTTTTTCTTTTGGACTCTCTCTTCTGCATTATGTCATGAAATCGTGACACTTTTCCTTTTGGACTCTCTCTCCTGCAACATGTCACGAAATCGTGACACTTTTTCTTTCGGACTCCCTCTCCTGCAACATGTCGTGAAATCGTGACACTTTTTCGTCCGTACAATCTTCTTTGCAATATGTCACGAAATCGTGACACTTTTCCTTCTCTACCTTCCTGCACTTTTCGAGTCACGAAAATGCGACATGTCGCGAAATCGTGACACTTTCCACCTTGCTCTTCTTCTCTGCCAATATGTCGCGAAATCGTGATAGTTTTTCCACTTGCCTTTTTCTCTGCCAACATGTCGCGAAATCGTGACAGTTTTTCCTGCTTCTTCTCTCTCTTCAAACATGTCACGAAATCGCGACAATTTTTCCAGCACTTTCTCTCTCCTCTAACATGTCACGAAATCGCGACAGTTTTTCTTGCCTGTTGCATACCTTTTCTTACTTGTCCTTTTCTTTGATCTTTTGCAAATGGGCTACTATGATCTTCCTGGAAACTCACTGTCCATGCTCTGAATAATCTGACATTAAATCAAATTCCTTCAAGAGCTTCTTGACATCAATGACAACTTCTACACTTGAGCAAAAGCAATGTACCCAAGGTACCCAAAATTGCCAACAATCTCCCCCTTTGTCATTGATGGCAAACCTTTACTGAAAACACTTCTCAAGAGCCAAAACTGAAACCAACTATGCTAACAACTGACCAACTATGCCCACAACCGAGAATCTTCCTTTGAAGTTTTGCTCCCCCTGACTTGAAGCTTTCCTCTTCACTTTGAAGCTCTCCCCCTTACTCATATCTCTCCCCCTTTGTCATCAATGGCAAAGGGTCACCTTTGGGGCTCGGGACTAAGAATGAGCCTCTTAGCTTAGTCCCTCCCCCACCTCCTGATGAGGTGATTAATTCTGGGTTGGGAGTAAAACTCCCATTAGGCACTGATCATCATCAGCGTCCATAACTTCCTTGTCGGGTCTTCTCTTAACCTCTTTGTCCATCTTCCTGTTCTTGTCACTGTTCTTGTTCTTGTTCTGATCCTTGGACCTGTTCATACCACTATTTCTATTCCTGTACCTTGGAAGATCAGCTCTACATTGTCTAGTTGTGTGACCTTCATTGTTGCACTTATAACAAGTAACAATGTTATTTCTTTTAGGCATACCTATTCTTTGAATCCGCCAGTTCTGCCTAAACCTGTTCTGATTAAACCTGTTCTGGCCGAGCCTGTTATTTACCTCGTAATAGACTGCCTTGTGCCTAAACTATTGACAAGAGTAGCAATACCCTCGAAAGAAACTAGCACTTCTGAAATTGCCATTCACCTTCTTCACTTGAGCCATGCAATGTGCAGCCATGTGACCAAACCTGTAACACGCAAAACATCTGTCGTGAAATTTACCTTTATTCGACCTCTTGGGTCCTGAAAACTTCTTCTTTTCATTCTGAATTTCATTTTCTGTTTCTACGCATCTATCATCCAAGGACTCATAATCTGAAATACTTTCCTCATCAGAACTCTCTTCCTTTTGGAGTCTCTTACTAGACTCTCCAGCTTGTTCCTTGACAAAACCAAGACCTGTTTTATCCGTTGTCTTTCTTTGACCTTTGATGAGTGACTTAACCTTTTTGGAGCTATCTTGAAACCTGTAAAGCTTATCCTTGTACTCTTTAGTTTCCTCTTTCAAAGAAGCCATTTTCTGTTCTAACTCACTATACTCAAGAACCTTAGACTCTAACTCATCCTTGAGTTCTTGTGTCTTAGCCATAGAGACGTCGAGACTTTCTATAAGATCATCTCTCTCCATACAACATTCATCTAACTTATCCTTGAGTCTAGCATTCTTCTTTCTTTCCTTTTTCAAAACACTAAGAGCGTTAGTAAGTTCACTTTCTAGATCCTTTATTTGTTTGCTTTCCGAATCATCAAACCCTTTTTCAGATTTCCTATCACTAGAGGTGCTACCTTTTTCAAAAACCATACATGCATCTTCCTTATAGTTTTCTGAAGCATCCTCATACATACTAGAAACCAAATCATTATTTGTGCAATCATCCTCAAGGTGACCAAAATTTCCACATCTGAGACATTTCATGATAATGAATCTATGTTTCGGTTCTTCCTCTTTTTTGATATGAATAACATCTCATTTTTAGTATCACTTGAAGAACTTTCACTATCACTACTAGAACACTTACTTGCTTTGTCTAGGTATAAACTCTTCTTGTGCTTGTGAGAATACCTCTTTCCTTGATTGTTGCGCTCATCTTTGTTTTTCCTATGATGCTTGTGCTTTTCAGAATCCTTGCTCTTAGAATCCTGTATATCTTCATCACTTTCATTCTTGGGAACAATACAGTCAGAAGCATAATGACCAAACTTTCCACAATTGAAACATCTTATATTTTTCATGCTTTTGTGCTTTCTAGAGAACTTGCCTTTCTTGTCGTAATATGCCTCTTCATCACCTGGAAGACTCATCACTCTCTTGAAGTTGTTTACCCTTGGATTTCTTGGTAGCTTTGAAAGTTGCCTCTTTCTTGACATCAACCTTCACTTGAGTTCTCAACTCAAATGCTGCAAGTATACTATGGAGCTCATCCTTTTTCAACTTATCCAAATCTTTAGCTTCCTCAATAGCAGAAATATTTTCACTAAATCTATTAGGAAGAGATCTTAAAATCTTATCACAAACATCATTTTCAGCAAGCTCAAGACCTAAGTCTTTCATGGAGTTAACAACCTCATCCATACGAAGCATGTAGTCACTAATATTTTCATCATCATTCATCTTGAGTTGTTCAAACATACCTTTGAAGTGTCTCAACTTAGCCTTTCGGACATTTACATCACCTGTGTGAACCACCTGCAACTGTTTCCACATTTCACTAGTTGTCTTGTAGTGAATCACCTTGGTAAGATCTGCCTTCTGTAAACCTTTTAGGATTGCATTCATTGCTTTTGAATTGCTGTGATGTAGGAGCCTGTCTTCTTTAGTATAAGGACCATGTTCAGGAATGGTGTACCCGTCTTCAATCACTTCCCAAACCTCATTCCCAAGTGCCATTAGATGAACCTTCATCCTTGCACTCCAAAGACCAAAATCTGATCCATCAAGAATAGGTGCTGCATTGCCACTTGAATAATCCATTGTGTTCTTTACTAGCTTTTCCTTCAAGCTGTTAAACTTTCTGAAGGCACCCGCTCTGATACCAATTGAAGAACACAAGCTTATACTGAGAGGGAGGGGTGAACAGTATAAGACCTCTTTTTATTTTTTTTTTTATATTACAAAATAGTAATGCAATATACCCAAAGCAATATCAAAGCAATGCACAAAATCAACCACGTACACGGATAAAATCTTTCACTAAATTTTATCATAACAAAATTTTGGGAACACCTTTCCCGATTACAATGTTTATGGGCACCAACCCAAAGGAGACACCAATCCCCTAGCTCTGCTCTGGCTGGTGATCCTCTAGAAGACCTCTACCTCCGCTGCCCTTAGCAAATGGAACTCTATCCATAGAAGACGCCTGTCCTCCCTGCTCTGGCTGGAGACCTCTATCCTCAACTCTATCACCTCAAAGCTGGTCCTCGAATTTGCACTAAACACAGTCCTTCGATCTAGCACAATTGTCCTCTTTCGTCTTTGCCTATTGCGCTTACTATGCCCTCTGCTCTCTCTACGCAAAACATAGTAGCACTGTCTTCATGCACTCTGATTCCTTGCGATCTCTCTCACTTAGAAGATTCGACAGAATGCACTCTATATATTGCTATCAAATTTCGCACTCTGCTCTCGGCGATCGAACTTCTTCTCTTCACACTGTCTACGAACGCCGCACTTCGAACGCACACCAGATCAATCCTTAACTCTCCAAGTAGCCCTCCTTTTATACTAAAACTTTCAAGAATAAAACCTTGATCTTTAGTCGGCTGCACACCCTAAACTACGTCGGCTGCAAACCCTAATATTCGTTGGCCCAAATTTAACTTTGTCGGCTTCACTGCTTCTACAACTCCTCTATAGCTTTTGCCGTGAAACTACAACATGTCACGATATCATGACACCTTTGCAACCGTACACTATCTTATGGCTTTTGTCGCGATATCGTGACACTTTAGCCTTTGATGACTTTGACTAAGCTCTTGTCGTGATATCGTGACACTTCTCACTTTCTTACCCTCTTCTCGGCTTGCACCAGCGAAAGTAGAACATGTCATGAAATCGTGACACTTTCGCTTCCTTGCACTCTTCTTGGCTTGCACTAGCAAAAACGAAACATGTCACGAAATCATGACACTTTTGCTGCCTTATGCTTTTCTCTGCCTTACGCCTACAAAACTAGAACATGTCGTGAAATCGTGATGCTTTCACCTTCGAGCTCTTCCTTCTTGAATTCGTCATGAAATCGTGACGCTTCTTCTGTTGAAGACTTGTTTACTGTCTCTGTCACGAAATCGTGACACTTTCTCCAACTGAATGCCCCCATCTCAACCTGTCATGAAATCATGACACTTTCTCCAACTGAATGCTGCCATCTCAACCTGTCATGAAATCGTGACACTTTCTGCATCCGTACGATTTCTTTGTAGCCTGTCACGAAATCGCGATGCTTTCAACTTTCGTACGTCTTCTTTGCAACCTGTCGTGAAATCATGATAGTTCTCATTTCTGACTCTTCCCTTTGCTGCATGTCACG